>JAOEFI010000004.1:28869785-28886028 GCA_034621735.1 Anopheles plumbeus
TGGCTTCCTTGCCTGTGTTTGTCCGGAGTGGAGCTGTGTATGTCAGCTGCTAACGCCATACGGCGTTGTTTTTGCCGAAGCTAGCACATTTTTTTCAGCGATTGCATTTCTTTTCTCTCCGTTTGCCTGTGCAGTTGTCACCGGTGCTATCGGTGGATATGACAACGACAAGATACAAGCCCGGTTGTTTTGGAGCATGTTTTGTGCAAACAAATGTCATCCGCGTTACAAATGTTTCAAATTAACGAAGCGTACGGACAGTGATACGGATTTTTCTGCGACCGGAGAAACGGGGAGGGTATGGGCAGGCAAACAACACGAACATGGTTGTGTTATGTGAAATAATTTAAATGGAAAGCAAATATGAATGTCATCTGCATTGGGGCACTTTTCGTTTATTTCATTTTGGACAGTTTTTATTAGGGTTGCAGAATGTGGCTACAGTTTTTCCGACAATAAGGAGCTTGAAGGTGAAGCAAGTGGAATGATGGACGGAATTGAACCGGATGTCGGCGGAAAACTCGGAAGCCCTTTGAAGCACCAAACAGATCCCCTTAATTCGATCAAGACATTTGCTCCCGCTTCCCGCAAGGAAAATGGGACGGACGATGACTTCCGTCGAAGTGACAGAGCGATTGGCATAAACTTAAATCTGTTCCGAGAAGAAGTCCGACCCATTGCAGCGCACAAAATCGACCACTTTTCCCTCGAGTTGTTTTTATTGGCAGGCCATTGGCGGCGAGATTTTTATTCTACTTTCTCCGTACGGAAGGGCCGACCGAAAAGCTAATCATCGTATCGTATCGCCCAACATCGGTTGGCGTGTGTTACTGTCCGGCCTGCGAGAGGTGCGCGCCGGTCGTAATCAGTCGGAAGTTTATTTCCGGTGCCGGGGAACCATTAGCCAGCACAGCGTCGTCGACAGCGGGTCTGCGGAAGACGAACGAAAGTGATCCACGCCCTCAGGGGTGGGACCGAAAATCACCCGTGTCACTCCATGGGAGGCGCCCTTGGCTCACCGGTTGAAGTTCGAGTGACAATAACCGTTACCGTCGTCGGACAGGTACGACTTATCTTAACTATCTTTTCGCAGTGCCATCGAGATGCCCCGATACGGCCCCGAGGATTGTTTTTCTCCTCATTTTAACCTCATAGAGTTTTTCCTTTTTCGCAGGGCAAAAGAGTGCATTGAAGGGGGCGAAATGGGCCGCCCGCAAATGGCCAAACATGAAACGATGGACAGGCCGGGATTCGGAAATAAAAGCGAAACGAATCTTATCAAATTGCGCCGTTTTCTTTCCCTTTGCTGGAAACCCCAAACCACCAAAAATGCTGCTGCTGGTTGGTGGTCCCAATTTTACCGGAATGGTCAGTAAAACTGGCCGCTCGTTCAAGGGCGGTTTCGGCTCCATTGGGCGGCAGTGGCAGGCCGCGATGATCACAGAAGATTCTTTCCGCCTCCTGCAAAAAGGGACCAGAGTGGGCCGGCATTCCGAGCACCGAATGTTTCTTCCATTAGCCGTATCGGTAAATGAAAGCGCCGGAAATTGTGTCACCGGTTTGTCTGAGGCTCTGTTTTCCCTGCCTCAACCGGTGAGTGTGAGCGGGCTGTAGGCGCATGTGCGGCGGTAGGTGGCTCCATGTGTTGTGTGTATTGTGGGTCGGCTGTCTTGGCGCGGCTCACCCGTGCGACCGGAAACCGGCATTAAGATTTTCAGTTCGCTTCCTTCTTCTCCGCTGTACGTTCGAACCTTCCACGCTCCCCGCCCGATGCCGTTACGGCCCTTTTTTATTCGACACGGTCGAAGATAGAAACCCCACAGGAGAAACCATTTGTGGCGACCGGCCCTCGTACCGCTGGCGGAGGGCAAAGGGTACGCCACCCTTGGCGAAAGGGCGGTGTGGACTTTGCCCAGTTCTCGGTCAAGCTAGGCCGAAATCAAGTGTACTGTTAAAACTTCCGCCCGATCCGTGCGGTTCTTGTCGACCGAACTTTACCGTCGCACAGTGTCTCTGCCGCCGCCGGAAAATGCCCCAGTAGTGGAAAGTTTTCTCGCTGAGTCTGCACAAATACACCACACTGGAGTGGCGTGTCATGCCGGCACTGGGCCCTGTTCCGGTTTCACCGAATGATAGTGGTTTTTGAAAGTTTCTCCGAACACGCCCGTGCGAAAGAAAAGCAGAAAGTTGGCATAAATTATTCATTGGGAGCAAAAAGATCGATTTAAGAAAGTGTCCTGCCGTGGAGGGTGGGTGTGGGTGAGGTCGGATTGCTTCACGAATGTAACTGTTCCGTTCCCCGGGGCCCAGTGCCAGACGGCAAAGGCTAAGTGAAATTAAAATTATATCAGATTGAATTCTAATGCCCTCCGGCGGTCAACTGGTCTATAATAAGTGAGCAATGATTGGGAAGAAAGGAAATGAGCAAGTTTGCAGTTTCCGAGAATTCCAGTTCTTCAGGAGAAAAGTTTCTGAATCATCTGTCCGCCAATGGAAGCGTTTTGGAATTGCTCTGCATGCAGTACAACTTGCCTGTTTTCCATCGATTTCGTTTCCAAACGTAGGACAGATTTGATTTAAAAGTTGCGGCATTTTAACTAATGGAACTGAATATATTATGTTTTATCTGAAGCATGACTTCTGATGCAAGTAAAACTATTGGCTGTTCGACTGCCCAGCCGCCGAAAAGTACCCTGGAACGGTTCCAATCACATTAACCATTATTTTTAGGATTCCCAATTCCTCTGAATAATTAGTGTTTTGCGAAAGGCTGGGCGGTCGTACATCTCAAATTAATCCCTGTCCCATGACGATGGCGAGTGCCAAAACCATTTTCACTGATCCTCGCCAAATGGCCGCAGTAGGCGATGGAAAGGGTTGGGGAAAAAATTGGGAAGGTTAATCAAGCGCCCACCACCCAACCATTAGCCAAACTTCTCAGTGATTGCTGTGGTTTTGTAAATACCGTGCGGAAACCGCGGCCGTTCCCGAGCGCTCCCCGATCCTCGAAGTGTAAACGATCCGGGAGCGTTATTTATGACGTGGAATACATTTAGCAAAGTGGCTACATAAAACTACTACCACCGAGCGTTAATCGCACCGGGCAGCGTCAGCTTCTCGACTTACCGGAGGCGACCCGGGGAACCATTCCGTTCCGTCGTTGCAAGCGGAATTTGCAAACTGTCTCAAAGAACACATACACACACAGATGGGAACAGCCAGAGAGAGAGAGAGGGTTCAATCTGTTGGCCAGAGCCAGGTTTCGAAAGCTGGCCCCGTCGAGATAGAGAGATTTATTTCATCGAATGAATTATCGTCGCTTGTTGCCAGGAACTATGTGCGCGCCAGGATAGTTCACGCCTTAAACGACCAACGTCCACACACAAACACACACACACACATTCGCTGGATGGTGGAGTTTGGAAAACGTTAGCTGCTGGAAACGTTCCAGTAAAAACGGACCCACCGAAAAATCCCTCCGACGTGATTTCTGAATAAAAGTTCCACATCCAACACTCGACGGATTTCATCCCACTACCAATGCTCCGCAAGTGGTTTGTACATACCACTGCACTACCCAGTACTCTTCCCGATATTGGCCCTTTGCTCCCTAGCACTCCCGGAAGCACTAGTCCAGCGTGTACTACGTTGAGGTACGATGATTCCACCAGCCACTTAATTAAGCCCGCGAAATTAAGCGAAATTGAAGGAAACAACAACAGGATGCAAATTGCGTGCAGGATGTTCGTGTGTGTGTGAGTAACGGGAGAAAATTCTATTAGGAAACAGGAACAACCGTCAATTGCGAACCCACAATTGCGCCCCCCTTGATCAGGTGTAACGAAGAGAAGTGTTTGTTTTGCGTAACCGACACTCCAACACTCTCAACGACTACAACGAATGGCGATGATTGCGCAGAGCGAACGAATATTGATCAGTTCGGATCGATTGACTTCCTTCCACTCCCGATACCCCCACTTAAAACCGTCGTGCGATGGAAATGGGGTGAACCGTAGTAAAAAATAAACACGTCCGGGTCGTTGTGCGGATGTGCAAATTGCATTTCATTGTAATGGGAAATGAAAGTCAATTTCAATGAATTGAAAAACGTCCTTAACGAACAATCGCCCCAATGATAATGTAAATAAGCTGACTGGCACCGTCGATGCTGATGCATTTGTGCTAATGTTGTTAGGAAGGCAACACGATGCCTTGGCGAATCTTGTGTTGCGATGTTGTGAAGCCTTAATGTTGTCAATTCGTTGTGCGATATGTTATTGCTTTCCCTGGCATTTGTTAAAGGGATTTTCACAACGTGATACCCACATTGCCGTAAACGGTGTTATATAATTAAACTGTTATATGAACCAGATCCTACAAAAAGGACACACATGGTTTAAAAGCATACTTCTTCGATATTCCATTCCCAAAGCAACGTGTAGTTTCTTGACAAGTCCACTTTGAAGTCCACTGCTTAATCCTTCCATTTGGAGTGCAAACTTTCTCATCGTATCATTCATATTCATAGAACGGATCAAACGCCCAAAGCACGGAAAGCCTTCTGGGCTTCTGATCCTGTTGTCTGTGCCAGACTCTTGAAGGGCTTCTCTGCCGGCTTCTTGTTGCATCACCCAACAAGATTATTCAAGTCTAGCATGTTCCAGCTGACAGATAATTAACATTTATTAATTTGAAACTTTCACCGGCTTCGCCTGAAGACACGGGGCTCGTCCCTGGGGAAAGGGACCGCACCGAGGAAGTTGTGGAGCTACGTCTTGTATGGGCTCATCTTAAAGCTTTAAACTGTGTAATACAGCAACCCCCGGAAAAATGGCCCATAGCGGAATAGTTGCCGGCTGCCGTTTCTTGTGATCAAGGCGACGGCATTCTTACGTTGCACCACCGGCCACATAGCTTGATCATCCCTTCCCCCCTCAACACGGAATGTTGCAAGGAATTATTCACAATCGCATCGTTGAGCTACTTTCCCTGATCATTTGGGGGTTTTTTGTTGCGGATCGCCTGGGGACTAGCAAAGAGGAGAAAATGTAAATCTTGCTGTCTGCGTTTCGCCCCAGTATTCGTTTGGTCTGCGTTGCGCCGGCGGTTTTCGGGGTGTTTGAAATTTAAGGCCGTGGGTGGCTGGGAGGGATTTTCCACGACGTTTTTTTTGTATTTTGATTTTTTAAACTCAGTTCTTCCCGAAGTCCCTCTCTCTGAGTGGAGCACATTCCGTGGGGCTTGTGCCCGGCAAGTGTTATTATGCCTCAGTGATTTGGGAATTTTCGGTTGACTTGGCCGATTTTTTTCTTCTGCTTGTGTCTTTTTTCCCCATGATGCTTTCCCCTGACATTCGGGGAGTTCTCCCATTCTATCTGTTTCTGTTTCTGGTTTTGCAACCGTGCTCGACGAAGGGCCACACCGGCGAGGCTTCCGTTCGTAGCGGGCATACAGTTTTGCACTTGGCCAGATTCCATTTGCCCTCCCACCGTCAACTCTCACCGGACTCATCCGAGTTGGACCATTATTTTTAATGTATATTATTCTTATACATATTTTACATTTATTGTCATTTTCCGCCACATCCCCGTTTCGCCAGTTGCGTCAGCCCGGAAGCTGAACGGGGGGGCCGGATTCGACGCACGTTGGGCTTGCCAACCGGAAAAGCTGGAAGTGGCGCAATTCCAGTTGGACTTCTCGACCGGGCTGGGCTGGTACTTTCCCAGGTTTCGCCCCACCGAACATCGAACAATCGAATGTTGAACGCCCAAGGATTCTTCCGGTGCGACACACAGTTCGCCATGGCCGCGGGGCAATCATTTGCAGCTTATATTCGGCAGTACGCCGTCAATGGTAGGGCCACTCGGGACCTTTGTGGATGCTTTTGACACGCGACCCCGGTTTGACCCCCGGTCCCATTTAGGAGTGCTATAGGTTTTTTTTTCAGTCGAGAGGCGGGTATCGAATGAGGTCGCTCCTAAAGTGTCCTCGAATGGTAAAACATTCACAAACAAAAACATGGAAATTTGCGAAAATTATAGCGACCATAATTAGTCCTCCAGTACCATTTGGTGCCTATTTTTCCAAAGCCAATCGGAGTTTGACAAATAAATTACAATTTGCCACACTTTACTGACGCCAGCAAGCAGACGGGACGTTTTTTATCCGATGTTAGAAACTGATAGGCAAAGCAGACCGAGGTGAATTATTGCACCGATCGATGCTATCTATTTCTAATGGCTTTCCCAATTTGTGGCTCGGGGACAGCTTGGACGCCATTCATATCTGGGTTTCTTTCGATTGCTTACAAAACTTGTCCTCCTCCATCTCTTCCCAGTACTGATTATCTCGTAGCCGATGGCAGATTGACTTTATTAGGTACCATGGGGAAAAACCCATGAAAATAAGGACTACGCATCCTAGAGGTGGTTCGGTTCTGATAAAAGTTTATCATACTTGATCCGTTTCTAGGCCCCAGTTTTCGATCATGCAATACTGCCACTGCCTGTCCGGCAGGTGGGGGAAAAATGGTATAATAAAAGTGTGGTTGGCTAACAATCACCCATAGACAGCTCAATTGGGGCTGGGGCTGGGCATCGCTTGGCCTTTCTTTTGCGACTCAGCTTGATCGGACCATCGGGTGAACGCATCCCGCCATTGTGTACCCTCGTTAAAAATTTCCCAGAAGGACGGACCGACCAATGCTGGACATTATTCCCCACGGGCGGTCCGCTCCGGTGAAAACTTGCCCGCTCGAGCGGGGCAATGTGTCGGAGGAAAGAAAACGATGGAAAATTCGAGCAATTTTCGTTCGGCGGCAAATTTATTCCACCTCAGCTTCCGACGGGTTGCTCGAGTTTGTGACCGGAATTAGTATCGCCCGGGACGGATTTTGAACGGATTGTTCGTTCGAACTGGCTATTGTGTTGACGAGGACGTATCCCGAAGGATACACAGCATCCAGGTGGTACGCTTTCGGGGCACACGTGAGCCTTATCCCGTATATTGGTTGTTGCATCGGTTTTATCTAACAGTTTGACCAACCGAATGGGGATATCCCGGGGATCGGCAGGATATAGTCGACGGCCCGTAAATAAGCTGACCTCCCGGTAGCACCTGGAAGGCACCGGATTTTGATGCGTGCCCGTTTGTGCTGACTTTGTACCGACCGTCGTCCCATTGACCGTACTGGCCATCCCATTTTTTTTCCTCCTTCTGTACATTACTTACCCGCAGCACACGCTTCGGTAGGCCCCGGTCGTCCTCTTCGGTGATTTGTGTGCGATATGACGATTTCTCAAACACTGGTGGATTGTCGTTTACATCTCGAACGTTGATCAGTACGGTGGTGTCGTTTTCCTTGAAATTATCCGATGCCGTCAGGCGTAGCTCGTACTGGGGGGGAAATACGAAAGAACAAAAAAATAAAACAAAAACAGTACTGGATTCAGTTTCGAAAGGTCGAAGTCCTCGAAGCATCACCAAGGGATTTAAACAGGAGTGGGGGTGTAATCCGGTGGATTTTGTTTCGTGCGACCCGAGACGGCTTCCATGCGGGTCCTTACCTTTTTGATCTTCTCGTAATCTAACGCCTTGGCCACGTACAGGGCGCCGGTCGTGTTGCGTATGGCGAACACATTGCCTATGTTACCGCCCGAGATCTTGTATCGTACACCGGACGCTGGAATGAGAAGGTAGGAGAGAAGGAAAAGAAGAGACAAGGTGTTATCACAAAGTGGTACAGGGTGGCAATGACCGGAAGTGTCGCTTTAATGAACTTTAATGTTTCCCTGTAAGCGCCCGCTCGCCTGTGCGAGGTGTTGTAGCAAATGTAGGATAATTAGCTTCCGGGGGAAAGGAAAAAAAAACCACCCATTCTTAGCTTGAGAACGGTTGTGTCTGTGGTCCTTGCCGCCGTTTGCCTGATTGCCACAACTTTATGAGGGTGATGAGAAAATTGCGGATCGCGCGTGAGTTTAATTTCTTCACCCGTTTAAACGGTGGTTAAATATCAACTACTCGGTCGCTGGCCAGCCCTTTTCCCTAGCTGCGGAACTATGCCATTAAAGGTGAACCGTTCGTGGCATGAGCCTCATATTACGTGGAAACGTGTCGAAAATTGCTGTTGCGTGCAACGGGGCCCACGCGCACGTGTACGGTTGCTTTATTAATAGGGGGGTTGGTTTTGGAAACACGAGTCGCGAGCTGTGCCCCAGAGAACCCTAATTTACATGGACGGTTCACTGAGGCACACCTACACAGCGTAGCTGGTTGAATTTAAAGTTAGTTAGTTTAGCAAGCCAGCACCCAGCAGGCAATCAGTGGATGGTGTCGTTCATTTCGACCGGCTTTCGGGAGTGGATTTTAAATTATGCTAATTTTCCGAGGCACAAAATTGTCGAGTAGGTTCAACAGTGGTGCCGTGCCGCGAGAGTGTTTGTGTTATTTTAGTGAAGTATTTTTTTGGATCTCGCACACCGAGGCGCATATTTGTAGCAGCGGCAACTTGTGGGTCCCAAATGGGAAAACCATTACTGTTGAAATGTTTATTTGTTAGAATTGAAGAGGTGTATGGTTCAGCTAAATTTTTGAAACATATTTCCTATGAGCTGTTGCACAAACTACGATTCTGGAAGGATTTGGCCGTAAATGGGAAATTTTTGGACTGATTTCACACTGCTTTCATTGTGGCGATGGATGTAGGCCCGTTCGGTTCTTGCTGAGGTGCATGTGCAGAAGATACTGGTCATACAAAATATTGCACAGCTCTGTGCCACGCCCTCCCTCGAAGCTTTCCATTTCATAGGCGTTCGTGTGCGCGGTCGGATTTATTATGTTTATTAACATAAATTTTCATAAATTACTGTCCACCCAGGGCGGTCCAAGTGTGACAGTTTTGTACTGATTTGCATTGTATCTTCCCCGTGGTGTGTCATGGTGTGTGGCGTGTCATTGTATGCACACTAGCGAAGGATTGGCTGGACGAGGGATTTCTATACGAAAAATGGAGACGCCTGGTGCCTTGTGGCGGACGGAACGGTGTCGAAACGGAACGAGCCCCCAAATGGTGGTGGTTTTGAATTCGGAATAGTGTGATTGTTGCAATTACCATCCGGCCTAGGTACCATCCAGTTAACCGGCCAGTAGAGTTCCGGACAAATTTCCGGCAAGTGTACCGCAATTGTCCTTTTCGAGAACGTGTTCACCAACTTGGGTCAGGGTAACGGGCCGGCATGGCCGGTCGTTGGGGCGAGTAGTTGAGCGAAAGTTGAACAAAAGTTGTGTGTAGTTGTAATTGAACGTAGTGTGCGCGCTTAGAGTTGATTAGAACTGGTTGTGTAAAATTAGATTACTCCCCCGGGAGGTGGTGGTGGTGGGTGTTGGTGTGTGGAAGCCCTCACCCTCGAAAACAACGGGTGGTACTTCAGCGTGGGCGCCGGGGATAGTGAAACCGACTACATTCATATTCCACTCAGCGACATGTTGGCGCGTCGGAGCATAACTTTGATTGAATTATCGCCGCCCCGTCTCCTCACTTTGCTCGGAAAATTGTCATCAAAATTCTGCACAATGGTTTCGAAATTCACCCCCCGTTGGTGGCACGTGGCAGGATATTCATTTAGCGATATTTATTCTGGTTCCACAATCTGCAATCTCCAGAAGGAGGAAGGAAATTTCAATATCAAACCGAGTTAGTTCTGAGATAGGTTCCGCTGGAAAGGTTAATGATCGCCAAACAATACTGGAGCACGTTACTGGAAATTATTATATTTAGGCAGAGGGCGATAGCAAGCCAGTAATCAATGAAGGCGAATGTTTGATGTTGTGCAAAGTTTTCCAGAAATTTCGGGAGGAATTTCCAATACTCAGTTTCTAATACTCAGTCACATCTCAACTCAAATTTTTCTGGTCGTAGAGCATCCAAGAACATGCATTTAAGAGTTGTACTTAGTTGAGTTTTTCACTGGTTTGGGCAACTGGTTGAGTTGGGATTCGAACCCACATCCAGTCTGGTTGGTCAGATTTTTGGTTGGTATGCGCACCATTTGGTCGGTCCAGAATCGTGTAATATATTATAGTATTATTGCACAGTCATTCCTCTGTTATCGAACATTATGCAAGAGTCGACATTAATTCATCTTACTCAAACTTTTATGAAAAAAACACAGGAGAAAAGTTCGTTCAATTATATTGGGGAACTTTGACACATTATTCAAACCTGTGGACACCGAATGCACGGGAGTGTGTAATTGTTTTTCCAAATTTCTCTCCCGCTAGCAAGTTCGGATATCTTGAGTGATGGAGCAACTCTCAGGGCGACGTAGGGGGATGTTTTTTGAGGCATAAACATTCGTGAGAGCTCAAGGGTCACGAAGATGTCTTGTGGATCACTTGATACCACCAGTGCGTCCTGTGAACAATCGAAATTTTTTTCTTAGTCCTATAGAAAGGCCGTGGAGTCACTCCGTTTACCCTAGCCACGCCTTACGCTTTCACTCAAACACCGGGGACGGGTGTGAAAAGCCGTAGGACTTTCGTATGGAATGTGGTGGTCGCTTTTCGTTGCCTTTTTTTGTGCCACTAAAAAGAAAGAAACGCCACGTTTCGCTTGGAGCAAGTCAGTCGTGCAACCCACACACCGAATCAATGACAGTGGACCGTTATAACCCGATTGTCGATGGTGTAAAAAAAAGTGGTCAATAGCGAAACGACGAGGGGGAGATAGAGATCGAGAATTAAATTCCAAAGGACGAATGTGGCGGTGCGCTGGTCGATGAAGCTTCGCGGTCCGCGATAGACGAATAGTGGAACACACCGCAGGAATGACGGACCATTTCTTCAAAAGTCCGTGCGGTGGCCATGGTAATATCTCTCACATTGGCGGTTTAATCCTGATTCGCCGACAGGACGGGCACTCGGCGTTCAACCGATCGGAGCCATTTGACACCTCGGATCCATGTCAACCGGTCCAAAGAAATGAAAAGTAAAGACGAAAATAACAGCCATCCGGATTGTGGCGACGATGTGGATTGTCAGCGGATCGAGCCGTCAGTGTAACCGGACCGGTTTCAACCACTGTGCAAGAAAGGCTGTGCAATAACACGAAAATCCACTCCAGCCCAAGTCCACGGCCCGGTGCAGGGGATGAAAATGAATTTTCCATGACAGGAATGAAAAAAAGTGGTTTCGCTCACGTTCGCTTTGGTATCCATCGCAACCATCCGGTCCACCGTGTCCATCAAAACGTAACAATAGTTCAGAAACAGGCATCCGTTACAAGGAGACTCAAGAAAGCGACGACAGAACCTTTTCCTGACATTGCACTCCGAGAGGCACACGGACACAATGAAGTAGTTTATAATCTATCGGAACGCCACGAGCTATTGAACCCCCGAAACGATGATGACGGCGTCTTTGTTGGGATGGAAAATTTAGCACAAAATTACTTGCTCACTGTCGGGGACGGCTTTTTTTTCCCCATTTCGTTGTTCCGTACAACTTTACCCTGTTGGAAAACATTCTGGGACAATGAAAACAACGGTCGCTTTCGCTTCCCGGGCACCGATGTCATGCCGGGAGAATCCTACGTTGGATTGTTTTCGGTCAGTTTGACATGATGGATGACGGTGCCACGCTATGAAGCAATGCGGGACGAGCAAACCTTTCTCACCACCCAACGGCAAACTGTGACGCAGTTCGGCTCAAGGGTTTCGTCCCGACAGGCAATGAGTCATATTTCACCCGAAACAGTGGGCGAGCGTCGTGTTGTTGATTGTAATTTCGATGGGAAGTGAGTTCTAATTTGGCTTCGTAGAGTTTCACGGAATTTAGTCGAGTGGGTAAGCGGGTGGACAAACCGTCGATGCAATCTGCCCGTTGCAGCCGTTTAACCATCCTGACAAGTCAACAAACAATTTTCATCAGTGATTACCGAAGAAGAAATTTAAGTGGAAGTTAATTGAAGTTTCGAAATAAGACAAGTAAACATTGAAGGAAACATCCCGCAATCCAAGTTGTCAACGGAAACGGATTGAAATAATTCAAGCGCATTTGAACTTCTGTTGAATTTTGCATGTGCATTCTGTGGGAGGACGTTTTCTCTCCCTGTAAACCAATCGATGGCTGTCGGACGCAGACAAATATTATTGAATTCGGTTGGACTTTTCGGGCGTGAATTTTCCGGCAATTCCGGGAATTGCAAATGGTTGCCGGTGGAAACGGTGTGGCTCGAAAACAGAACGCAGGGACCAGCTCCTTCGAGTCACAGACTCAAAGCAAAAGTTCTCCAGTAGCCACACCCACGTGCGTCGAACCCGATCCCCGGGTCCCAGTGGGGCTGGGTAGCCCGCAAGAATATTGTGGCATTCCGATGCCTGCTATCACAATAGCTTCGTTCAATCGTGCAAAATGTGAATCTCAGCTTCGGCAGCTCCACTTGTCGTACAAAGGGTTGGAATTTACCAAGGGAACACCTCGTTCCCCCGTCTGTTCACTTTCTTCCACTTTACAATATCGTCAATCTAGGAAACTGGGCGCAGGATTTACGCCTCCACCTCGTGTAAGTGCGGGGAGAACATCTAATAAAGAAAATCCTGCCATTAAGAAGCACCTAGGATTCCAGAGGTCGACCATGGCGAGGATAAGCCACAGGCATCCGGATCCGTTTAAGCTGCGTTTTGTGTAAACCCTGTCTGCTACATGATACTACGGGTAACCTGGAGGAGAGTGGAGAAACGTCCTTGTTGTCACACAATTGTCCGGATTGCCGAGTGTGAGTGTGCTCCTGAGTTCGGGTTCAGTGAATGTCTATTTTCAATGATTGATTACCAACATGCTGGAATTGGTATCGCTTTAGAAGCCACAACGAATGGCAATGGAAGAAAAGCGAGCGATCCAGAGAAAGAGAGAGAAAGAGAGAGAGAGAGAGAGAAGGTTGATTAGGGAAGATTGTGTGGTTTCGAAAGTGACGGATGAACGGTAGAAGTGAATAAAGAAATCGAAACAGTACATTAGAGGGTTTCTACGAAGAACTGCTTGGTTGGCTCCTTTTCTTAACGTGGGATCTTACCGTTCATTCCACGAAACTTCAAGCCAAGAGCTCTCAAGAGGACACTATGCTTGTGGGGATAGTTGAGGAGGCTTCACTATTGGCTCATCGTACATGGAAAGCTTTTTCAATCGCGCTCCGAACCCGAACGAGCGCACCATCGACGGTGAGTTGATTTGTTCCGATTCTCCGTCACGCTCCACCGCAAGCCTGGCGTGGCGTTGCTGGCAGTTCCACTAGGTCAATATGGACAACTTTGGACAGCATGCAGGCAGCTTCGGCAGGCTGCATGGCACGGATGTGCAAACGACCGAACGCTGCAAAAATGGAAGGAATATCATGCACCACCAAAGAAACCCCGTACGCTTTCCCTGCACGTCATTGCCCGAACCGGATTCAGTATGCATCATTTCGCCGAATGCACGTGGAATCCTGCAAGTCACTTACTGAAATCAATTCACCGGTTGAAGCTGCTGCTCGATGGAATGAATTCCTTTTTTCTATGGCATTTCTTTTTTCTCTCCACTTCGTTCAATCTTAGCTTCAATGTCCCCTGGCCATGCTTGCTCCGTGTACGCTCTTGTGCCTAGCTTTGTCCAATTTTCTCGTTTTCCGCACCTTTCCACCGATCAGAGGAGATGGATCTGGCCGAACCAATCATTCAGCGAAACTGTTCTCCTTACTTGTGCAAGATATTTTTTTCTCCAGGAATTCTCCTCTAAGCCACCCTTCCTTGCCGTTCCTGGTGCAATTTTCTGGAAAAGGATTTCTTAGCCCGGGCGAACGAACGGACGACATTGCACAACACACAACGGCGCCGGTCGTGACATTTGTGGGAAAAATGGAGAAACATTTCATCGACTTCGCTCGAAAGAAAACCGTCTTCTCCGGCTTCGCCGTGCGGTGAGGCCGGGCCAAGTACGTGCGTCCTTTAGGTATAATGGAACGAACGATTCTGTGTGTGTTGCGAACGAATGAAGTGGTATTGGATCGAAAGGTGAGTGCAGAATGAAAATGAAACCCTGGTACGAGAACTCCCTACCGTCGTGCAAATGAATAAAACTTTTGCCCGTTGTTCGACGCGGGGTAGGTTCGTTCGTGTCGTATGTGTGCCATTTTGTGTCCTTCACGCCTCGGAGTAAATCCGTTTGGATTTTTTTTTCGTTTAATTTCGAACAAATTTAAGCCCGGTTCTTGGGATTCTTTTCTACAAGCTTCGGGAAATGAGAGAAATCGTGCTTTGTTTCACAGTTTTTTCGCTTCAGCAAGTGGATTTATTTCAGTAATGGCACGTAGCAAAACTTGTTTTGCGGTTGAAGGAATATTCTTTACCAGCAAAACGAAAAACGTTGGAGAAAAAAAAACCTACTGACCAAACACGCCTGAACCGGAACAGGAAAGCAGAATGACATCAGTTTTATTGCGAACAAATTTCAAAGCTGCACGAAAATCATTAGAAAACCCGTTCCGAACTCCGGCAAAGATAAGGGTTGAGTTTAAACGGATGCCGTTCAATGAAAAACAAATCCGTGGAAAAGAGTGAAAGAGATAAAAATCCAATTGATACGAGCAAAGTCCAGCAGCAAGTTTTCGCCATCCGAGCCGGAAAAATCAAATGAAAAAGCAAACAAGATTAGTCCGGAAACAATCTCCGCAAATTTTCGATCCTTACTAATCGCTTCCAAGCCCCACCCCAACCCCGCGGGCGAGGGTTGGAAATCTGCATCATTTTAACCAGTTCTTCTATTGCTCATCTTTATTAGCGTTCGGTATAGTTTTTTTCTCGATTGCTTTCTATCTGTTTGTTTCGTTTCGTTTTGCTTTTTTTTCTCCAGTGTTTTAGCGAGTTGCTCTATCAGTTGTGTTTATTTTCCATCGTCATCGTCGTCCATTGTTGCTTTATTTTTTTGCCCCTCGCCAAAGGGATGGCAATCGGTACGGAGATTGAAATTCGTTTCCATACTGCAATTTAGCGACTGGTGCAAAAACGAGCGAGCATTAAATTGGCAAAGTAGAGAAAAACTGGAGAAAACGGAAAAGGAGTAAAAAGCATTCCACGTTGCAGCTCTTCGGGGTAGAAATTGCGAACAGTTTTTCCATGCGCGCGGAAAAATTTTACTAGACAAAATGAATTAGGTTTTGTTTTCCCATCTCTGCCAGGTCTGGTGCCGCTTTATTCTGCGCCCATCCGCCAGTGCATGAGTGCATTGTTAATGATGGTGCTGATATTCGCAGGACAAGACTTGGAATTATGTTTTCATGTTCCATTTCCAGCCTATGGCGCATGCAGCCGTTTGGATCGCTTTTCCTTATTGTCACCACGCTCAAGAATACGGAGCTGGACAGTCGGAAGATGTTCGCCGCCCATCGGAACAAGACGTTCCTTTCGATGGTGTCGGCGTAGCGTGGCGGTTGGGAGCACCGAACGAAGAAGCAAAATGTGCAACGAATTGCAATCAGTACCACACGAACGCCTGGGGCCTGGCCCCCGCTGGCCATCCGGTTGGAAGAAGTTTGCTGCACAAAGCAACTTTTGTCATTAACAGTTGCTTTTGTGCCATTGTTTGCCATCGATGGGCGCGCCCGCACAGGGGACGTAAAGGAGAAAGAGAGAGGGAAACAGAGAGAAAATCCAGTGACTAGCAATGGAACGAAATAGAAAATCTCGCTCTGTTAGTGGCCGCTTCCGCAAAGGGCCTCGTTAGAGGACGGACAGGGATTGGAATTCATTGTTGAAAAGTTCCGCAGGATTTTTAAGGACTTTTTTTTTCTCTTTCTCTCAAAGCTTTTGCATGTTGCAGCCATCATTTGTGCTACAAGTTTTCGCCTGTTTTCCAGTGGGAGCGTATTTGTGTTGGTCGGCTTGTGTATGTGTATACCATTTCGAGGCTTCGAATGGGAATTCCTACCCCGTCGACGAATGAATGTGAACTGATTTTCGGTTATTTGCAGCAATTCGCGGGAGAAAATGCTTTTCCCTTGCATTTTCGAAAGCGTTTTCTGCTGCCGGAAGGGAAAATGTGGGGAAGGCGTGTGCAATGCCGGTTTTTTTTTTGTGCGATCCTTGTCATGGATAAATAGGAAAAGGAGTCGGGGACAGATTTTGTGTGCGCGTTAGACTGTGCTGTGGAAAGAGGTTCTGATTGTGGTCGATTTTATTCGTCCCCGGTTGCTGTGATGGACAAAATATGAGGA
>JAOEFI010000004.1:28886128-28899281 GCA_034621735.1 Anopheles plumbeus
CTCTGCCGCCAACAGCGCCCCATGATACTGACGATCTGTGATTTAGCACCGCTGAACTTTTCCACTTACATGAGTGTAAGATGATGGCTACTGACTGTTGTCTGGGCCCTCCGTTAATTTGTCCATGGTATAAATGCCTAATATTGTTCTTTCCAGGTACTCAGAGGGTTGTACCAATTCTTTATAGTGATCATGCAGTATGTTGGCTAACTTGGCTAACGAAAACACCAATGCTATTGAAAATCAGTCAAAACACCAACACTACACGACAGGAAATTTTGTCAGTTTGCACAAATGGAAACACACATCATTATGCACTACTGTTAAACAGAGAATTATTCAGTCGAATAGAAGACAAGTTCTATTTCTTCTCATCGTTCAATGAAAAATGAAATTTGGTTGTCTTATTCAATGGTGTATTGAGATCGAAGTGAAAGTTGAGAAAAACGGCTGTTATAAACGATATAAAATACACGGATAATAGTCACATATATCCTCCTAAAGGTAGGCACTACCTGTAGTTAGGCACTACGGACCTGTTTTGAATATTGATTAAATTTGATCAAATGCCCAAAATGGCTTAAAACCATGCTTGCAGCGCTAGTAACTGCGTCACTATAAACGTAGCCATTAATCCCCTCTTTCGAAAGTCTCCTTGTTAAGGAGAAGGCTAAAATGTCAATTATGGTTACATGATCCAGCGGTGCCTAACTTTAGGCGGAATGGCCAATCGCAGGTGATATAAGTGACTTACCCAATTTTAACTGTATTATAAAACAACGCTAATAAATTGTCTAACACAATCACTCCTGATTGGATAAGATCTATTGAAAAATTCAAGAAGCAATCTAGTGCAATAATAAGTGATCTGAATTTCTATCCCCTTCTAACACTCGGGAAAAGTGGTCTAGGCTGAAGTGACCGCCATAGGCGCAAACAGTGCGAGATTAATGATTTAGTATGGTGTTAACAAATAATTAGCAATCGACGCTAAAATATATTCCATATGAGTGCCATTCTGGTTGCTTCCTCCCTGTATCCGTAAAACGGTGCCCCTTCGGACCTGCAGTTAGCTCGATGCACCATCGGTTGCTATTTTTCCAATCGTCCTACCAACCCTGGAATTCCATAATTAGTTGTTAATGATTTTCCCTGCTGAGAATGAAAACAATCATCGACTCCATCGATCATCGACAGCTGTGTGCGTGAGACAATTTTTCATTTCTAACACCTGTCTAATGCCATCGGACCCTTGGAACTGTTGCGCACCGGCATTGGAAAATTGATGAATGCTATTTTTCGAGTTCTTGACACTGCAGGAAAACTTTCAAAAATACTATAACATTTAGGACTTCGAATCTCCGCTTACAGTAGATTTTCTTGTTTCTTATGTGTCAATTGGTTTCAAACCATGGACATATTCGAGGGATCAATGAATTAAAAACATTCATCAGAAATATAACTATCCTTTTTGAAAAATCGTGAACCTGAAGTGTCGTATGAAACAACACATATTATAAATACGTTTGCGCAATATATAATGTGCACGGTCGGTCGTACGTACAACCATGTTCAATCTAGAGGGTATCCTTTTTTTTCCTGTACTATTTGAAAACATATTCCTATAGTACAAACAGTGGGATACAATTTAATGCAGTTGAAAAAAAAGGAAAGTGCATCTTGTGATAAAATTCCTGCGCTACAAAATAGGATGCGAATTGGTGGATGTAAATAAAGGAATGAGTTCATCCACTCGAATCGCGGTGCAGCTTCGATGGCAACGGTTCCATAGCTGCGGAATTCTCGTGTAAAACTGGAGCACTAATTGAATTAGCATCGCATTCTAAGTGCGTATTTATGATACCTTCGGGCGACCACCTCCGGCGTGTTGAGTGCAGTTTCAGTCCGGAAGCATCGGCCCTTGCAGGTGGACATGCAGTTTGCTCCTACCCGGTTCGTTATCGATAATCGGTTGCGGTTTGTGCGGCGCTCGTGGATTGGAAGTGGTGCTGGATTGAGTGGTACAACGGCAGTCCCGCACGATGGCCGACGAGCTGCACGCCGACTCGACGACGACGGACGGTGAAGCGGTCGAAGAGCGACGTCGCTCCCCGAGGCTTCGTGTCCGGTCGAAGATGGATGCCGGCGCAGTCCCGGGGCAGTCATCGTGCCCCTGTGAGGATTTGGACGGCAAAGACAGTGAGTGTGATGAAGGGCAGAGAACCCCCACGGGTCGGGGTCGAGCCGGGTCCCCCCGACCTCTGCCAGCGGGTGACGAAGTGGCCGATCCATCGTGGGATTGCTACACCCGGCTACAGGACGAACACATCGAGCCGTCCGTGGTGGTGTTGAATAACGGTATCGGTGAGGAGGGGGCCGCCGCACTGCAGTCAGCGAAGAGCACCGGAGGGAAATTGACTTTTAATCTAACCCCGGAGCAGCTAGGGATGCGGGGTAACCCGAGACGCGCCAGTCGAAGCGGCTTCAGTGCCATCCCGGGTGCCGTGAGTTTGCTGGAAAAGTCGATTTCCAACACCGGACCACCGGATGGAACGAGCCCGCGAAAGAGTAGCCTCCGGCGCAGCTCGGTGTACAGCAATCAGTCCGAGGTGGACCGACAGCTGCATGCCGTGGAGCAGCTGGAACCGCAGCAGCGTTCAGAATCACTTCCGGGCTGCTCGGGGCTGCTGTACGATGGACCACGCTGCATGGCGCTGGTACCGATCCATGCAGACCGTGTCGATGAAGTGCAGGCATCCGGTGGCTCGGTGAGCCCCAGGGCAAGTCTGGCGAAAGACCAACGATCCAGCACCCGGCGGAGGTCAGCGCAGGCAAATAAATTCGACGAGATATCGTGAGTACCCCCGGGCACGACCCTTCCGCAGCTCGAACCAGGATTTACCTACAACATGATTCGACGTTCTCCGAAATTCCTTGCCATCCAGCTCAGTTTACGATCACTTTCCGACCGATTTTCTGCCCGCGAAATACCTGTGCACCATTTGCCGGAAGCTGCTCCGCGAGCCACGTGTGCTGGAGTGTCTGCACACGTTCTGCAGGGAGTGTCTGGCTCGGGTGGCGTCGACGGCCACGCACGCACAAGACAGCGCCATGTTCTGGCACCGCGTCAACGAAAGTCCCAACTTCGACTGGAATCGTAAGCAGGGCTGGCGCAAGAAAACGACGAAGGCCACTAACTATAACTATCATCGCTTACGCCTATAGTTGCTAGAAGAACACGGCTTGGCTACTCAGCCTGCTTTGCTCCGGCACGGCAGGTGTGTTGTCCATGTAGCGTTGTGATGTGCCTTGTACCGTACTGTACGTCTTTGGTAAGCGTAGATTTATTGTGCCACATGTGCGGCACGTGCTAGGTCGCGGCTACTTTTGCGCTTGCATGGCTTCGTCGCGTTTGTTGTTACTGCTTTTTTCGTAAATCGCTTCATGTTTCTCTACCATTTCCACAACAAGTTTGGGGCAGAAATAGTTATAAAACTGAACAAAGAAATAGTGCTTTGATCAAATTTCCAGCAGCTGTAACCCGGCCAAGCATGTTTCATAAACGCTTAAGTACCGTATATACGTCTTATTTGTTTTTTTTTTTGTAGTTTGTTTGACTCAGAACTTAGCAAAAGCGTTCTGAAAGTTAGGCAATCAACGTAGAATTTCCCCAAAGTTTCTTAACCCTTAGTGTCTGCTTCTCATAAAGTGAGCTGTTCTGCTAGTGTTGCCTGTATCGGCTCGTATTTTATTTATTAGTATTTTTTTATACCCTAGCTTTCACTCCAGTGCTTTATTCCACGTGCTAAATTTCGTTGCTTCGTTCTCCTGTCGCGGCACACAAACGCAGCTGATGCAAATACCAAACCACACCCAGTGCTTTTTATTGCATTCTAAACAGTTTTGCTGAATAAAACTCAGCTTTGTTCTGCTCACACCCAGTACGTAGCGTGGATGCCGATGCGGAGGATTCGGGGGCATCATCAAATAATAACGATCCTGCTGCAGGCCCGTCGTCCGTGGCGAACGGCGGAGAGTCACGTTTTGAGCAGCTGCGCGCCTCGTTCCACAGCTTCCGGGAGCAGCACTGCCTGCGGTCGCCGGTGAAGACGGAAAAGGTACGTGCGGGGTCGCTGGCTCTAATCCTTGAAACCCTGTAACCAGTTTCATCCCCCAATGGGCCCCGTTTAAGACAGTCAAAGGGTGGCCAGTGCAAAGCAAAGGATGCGAATGCAATTGTTGATCATCTTGTTGTAGGGCTTTCGTATCAAAAGTAATCACTCCATTCGCTTGTGACAAAAAAGTAGTATGAAAAACGAGGAAGACAAAAGTTAAACATACACCAACTGCCGGACATGGGATATCCGGTTAAAGGAGGGATTAGCCCCCGGAGAGCATAGAAAATCATGCTATTACATGCAACGGTCAGTTCAAGATCTTCCTTACAGAAAGCAGTGCTATGAATTTACACTGCATTTATGGGTAGTTTTTCTTTATAAAGAGAATCGAGCATCAGAGTAAGCAGTGAGGGTTAAAAGAAAGCTGACACATTCCCAAGAACATGTATTTGCTTGCACGGTGTAACACTCCGAGCCGGTGTCGTCGTTACCGGATGCATTCTTCAAAAGCATATTTTCAGCAGCACATCCCCGTGATCATCGTATGTCAGTGCTTGCACCACACTCTCTCCCTGTTATGCCTCCCCCACACATTTTACTCTCAACGATTGACTGTCTTTACCGTGTTCACCCGCCGCCCGCTTCCCGGCAGGACCAGGACAAAGTTAAGGCACGGGTAATGTACGGTGACAAGGAAAAAGTTCTCGTCTGTCCCACCTGTAACCAGCCGAGCGAGCTACCGGCCGGCCCGGGCGGAGTCAACCAGCTGCCGCAGCACTTTGTGCTGGCGAGAAAAATCGAGAACATCATTTTCCAGCACGGCTCGTCGTCCACCACCAGCTCCGCCCACGGGACGCCCACCTGCGCACCGGCCACACTGTGTGAGTTATGCTCCGACGAGGTTACGGTAAGTCAAACAAGCGGGGGTACTTCGTGGGGATATCAGTTTTACACGTTGTTTGGTCGCGCCATTCGAATCGGTGGGAAAAGCGGCGCCGGGAAAGCAAAAGGACGACATCGCCGGTTGGATTGGATTGGAAAGTGGTTCCAAGTTTTGACATTTATCATTCAATGCAAGGCAGTTCTTTTACTCCCTTTTTCGCATCGCAAACTTTCGCCACAAGCGATCCGGTCTTCGGATGTTGATGGTCTCCAGGAGTACATACGAGGATAAACCCCTCGTAGGTACATTTCTTTTTTTGGGAAATGTGGGAATGAGTATCAGAGTTACCGCAACCCACTTTAAATTTGAGTGAGTGAGAGTTGTTTTTGCTGATACCATCTTGTGTGGATGTTTGACGTGACGTGTTACAGGGGAAAACACCGTTTGGCCATGTGTATACCGTGGGGTAGTAATTCCCATGTATAGATTGACGGCAATTTATTTTGGTGCGCTATCCGGTTTCTTCATAGCAGAATGGTATAGGGTTTCCTTAGTTTTTGTCCCATTCCCATTCATCTTAGTAAAGTTTCCCATTTGCAACCTCGATTTTTGGATATGAAAAAAATCGGAAAAAATTAAGTATTTTAAATTTTGTAATATTTGTTGCATTATTTCTTATTACCAATACTATGTAACGCAGTCGGAAAAGATGATGGTTTTGAGCTGTTGTGTTTGTTATTTTCAATTTGTAGGTGACCTGGTAGAGAAGAACACAAAAATATCGCATGAAAAGGTTCCCTGTGACGAAGTGAGACGGCCAGTTTGTTTATCTGTTTATTATTGGCTTTTTCTGGTAGCAGCCCAGGAAGTTGAAACTATTTTCCTCGGAAAACCATCTGAAAAACATGTTTGCGCATTTCGTTATTGGTTTTCGACTTGGAGAAATATAGCCAGCAATCATCATATTGATCGAGAGGATCATGAGAGAAAGAGAGAGATAGATATATAAATGTAGAGAGAGAAAGAAATGTAGATAGAGAGAGAGAGGAAGAGAGAAAGGGAAAGAAAAAGGACCACATTTCCCTATTAATTTATTCAATGTTCATCGCCTATGGTTGATTTTATTTTCTAAACCACTAATCTTTCATCATCAATTCACTGGCAATCCAATTTCACCGGTCACGCAGCAACCGACCGCCAAAGCGCGGACTTCGAATCGCATCACACCACACTCGGCGGAACCAATTCCAAACCACAACACCGGTGTGTGTGTGTTTTGCGAACGCAGTGGGGATTGGGTTCAATTTCACACTATTCCGGTTTGGGACTTCCTCACCACCCCAGATCGGCTTTCCACCAGCCGGTTTTTTTTTTGCTACAGATACGCGAGCAACCAGTGTTTTGTTCACGGTTCACTTTTCGCGCGGCGCGGGTGCAAAACTAATTCGATTTTTCCATTCTCATTCTCACGCAACCGTTCATCCCGATGTACACCGATTCCGGTGGGAAATCGATTTGCTATCTGACGACGAATAAAAAAACCCAAAAAAAAAAAATACCGGGAATTGGCGTGACATGGCGTTGATTCGCTGCCCCGGAACTGGCATGTCATCTACCGGTAGGCTACGGTGTCGTGCCAGACGTGCTCGCTGCAGTTGTGCAACTTCTGCCGGGAAGCCCACAAACGGCAGCGCGACACGGCCTCGCACGGCATGGTCCGGCTGACGTGCGGTCGGTCGGCGAGGTCGCGGAGTGTCGGTGGTGGCGGCGACGTCGGCGACGACGAGGGAGCCGGGGAGTCGATTAAATGCCCGGCGCATCCGGAACAGCAATTAAAACTATTCTGCACCACCTGCCACCAGGTGATCTGCGGCGAGTGCAGCACCCTGCTGCACCGGGACCATCGCTGCACGACGTTGGCGAGGGCCGGCAGGGTGTACGGGCGGTTCGTGCGGAGCGCCATCGAGCAGACGCGGCCCCTGGAGGACTACGCCCTGCAACAGGGGGGCAAGCTGAACGACCTGACCGTGCGCATCAACAGCCGCTGCGAAGCCGTGCAGCGCGAGGTGGACGCGTTCGTCGATGAGTACGTGGCCGCGCTGGACGAGCACCGGAAGGCGCTGGCCGGCCAGATCGACGGCATCCGCCAGGCGAAGGTGGAGATGATTATGGCACAAAAGTTGGACCTCGGTAAGTCAGCTTGCTACTGGGCACGCAGCGTCCGAAGGAACGGTAAGGAACCAGCCCATCATGCGTTGAAGCAGGGTTTCGGTTAAAGGAACGAATCGAATTACGGCCTCGTAGCATTAGCCCATGAACTTTACATATCCTTCTTCGAGTGGATTCTTTCTGGAAGAGGTATTGGAAAATATTTTAGCGCAGCTATGTAGAAGCTAAGGTAATGTACAGAAATGGCATTCGACCACACATAAGGGGCAGTTTGAAATCAGTTCCTGGGGTTTTTTATTTACGTGAAATTGTATCACTTTCCTTAAACGTTGTGAATTTTGTTTGTAGGTGAATATCGAAATGTTTTGGGGGATTTGTTAATAAAAGAGCGCTGAAATGGTAAATGGCTTCGCATAGGTATGAACCTATGCAAAACGTTGCAAAACATATTCCAAAGAAGTCATTTAATAGCAAAAAAGAGAATAGCACGTTTTTCCGTTTGAGGAATGCTTCTGATATTTTCACGACACCTATTGATATGTTCCCTTCAGCTGGAAAGTTGAACCTAGCAACGCATCGTTTGGCGTGCTGCTTCGCGAAAATTTGCGGAACGATAATGCCAGTCAATGCAGCTTTCGAAAATTGGTTTTCCTCACAGGATCATCAGCGGAACGGGAAATCCTTCACAGAAGCAGGCGTAATCTCGGCGTATCGAAATGTCGGAAGAAGTTTCACCGCGCGTTTTGAAACCGGGATCCGTTAGGGGCGGGATTTGCGAAATCGAATTGAACCCCTCCTCCCATGGTAACCCGTTCCACCCTCTCCCACAGAGCGCCGTTCGCAGAATGCCCACGAGGCGATCGAATTCGCCGAGGAGCTGATGGCGCACGGGAGCGACGTGGAGAACCTGGTGTTCGTGAGCGTCCTGCTGAAGCGGTTCGAGCAGTGTCTGAAACCGTCCCGTGCCGCCGACGGCACCGTCACCGACACGGTGCAGTTCCTGGCCGAGGAGGAAGCAGCGAGCGCCCGGGTCCAGAGCGGAGTGCCCCTGTACGGCATCGTGACGACCCAGAGCGCCGACCCGCGCCAGAGTGCGATCGAGCAGGCCGTAGGCGAGCTGGCGACACTGAAGGCACACCGTCGGGTGCAGCTGACGCTGGTCGTGCGCGACTACGAGGGCCGCCGGTTGGCGCACGGTGGGATTACGGTGCAGTCGGACCTCCGCTTCCGGGACGACGAGGACCGCTCGGTGGCGGTTAGCGTAGCCGACCACCGGGACGGGTCGTACGCGCTGTCGTTCGTGCCGCCGCGTGCCGGCGTGATGCATTTGATGCTGTCCGTCGACGGGAAACCGATTGAGGTATGTTCCCCAGGAGCTTTCGGGGCCCGCCGGGAGGCTCGTAAGCCATCGTAGCCTGCAGATTGATTGCGCAGATGAGCAGTGATCGATCGAACTATTTGTTTTGCGCCCTGTTCAACCGTTCGCTCTCTCCCCACCACAGGAGTGCCCCATCGTCCTGCGGATCCACAAGCTGAGGCCCCACTACGGGGTGTATCACTGCTGCACGTTCTGCTCCAGCAGTGGCTCGAAGGTGAGCACGTGCGCCTGCGGTAGCAGCATGCCCGGCGGCTACCGGGGCTGTGGCCACGGGCACGACGGTCACCCCGGACAACGCCACTGGTCCTGTTGTGGCAGCCTGCAGGAGCACTCCGACTGCACGGTCAGCAGAGCTGGCAGAAAGCAGACCGAATGAGCGGAACAAATCGAATGTGTTTAGGTGTCTTTCAACGCGACGCAGCGCCATCTGACGGAAAACGCCACAAGTGGGGCGCCGGAAAATCAAAGGCCGAAGCCGAACTCGGCCGGCCTCGAGTGTCGCCCGCTTCGTAATGCGCATGGAAACTTTGAGCACACGCAGGAGGGGAAAAGAAGGAGCATTCCGAAAAAGCTCCACTTCCGTGTTGGTTGTTTGCATCCCGCTTTCCCACGCTTCTGACGCCATTGACTCATGATAACACCGGCAACATCATATCTCACTACTGATTTCTTTTCGTGGCACGAAGAAATCGCTGACGCTCGGGCGCGCATATCTACGCTCGGCAAACTGCACCAGTCGAGTGGCGGCTTTCGTTGTTTGCGGACTCCGGTTTTCCGAAACGACCGCCGGGGGCTCCATTTTCGCACAACTTACGCTTATCACGAAACTGGACGTAAAATGGAATGACAGACTTATGTTTTTCCCTAGGGAGAAATGGGACAAATGGTGGGAAAAGTATTGGTTTTTTTTTCATTGAAGCTCGGCGAAATCGTGCGTGCGTTTGGTACGTTGGAGCTATTTTATTTCCCCAAAAGGGAGAGTTATTACCCTTACATTGGCCAAAGTCGCGAAATAAATGCATCGGAAACGGCACCATTTTTTTTAACCGCGGCTGGTCATAAACTATGAATTTTGCGAAACGAAATGCTGTATTCGGCCAACCGACCGCAAAGTGTTCCGGCTCTGTGCGATGCGGGTGAATTTATTGAATGACGAATCCTGTTGCCTTAATGGCGTTTGTTTCATTTTTCAATTAGTTCTATTCTAGGTTCCACTAGGTTCCACTAGGTAATTGATTCGAATGGCCGCACGCTTTTAAGGCATTAAAAAGGCACTAAACAAAACAAAAACGCGACCATCATGGAAATGGCTCCGATTGCTCCAATAACTAATAGTTCATTTGATTTACTATTTGCCCCTGTAAGGGACAGTACGGATGGACAATCAACCATCACTTTGCCACCTAGCGGCCAGGAGGGGTTTGTGATAAAAAAACAGGAACGATCAAACGAACCATATTTCCTCCTCACATTGAAAGATCAAACTGATAGAACAAACCTGTGCCACGCTCGTGGTTATTAATTTACGTACTGCGCCAGGCTTTTATCAGTTTCAATGGAGCCCAATCAATATTTGCGTTGAAGTTTATTAGTCAAACAAATCTGATTTATTTTCAATTTTTCGCTCCAGCACATAAAAGGCTCCAACTACCCTCGGAGTGTCAAAGGGTCAACTGAATGAACTGTGGCGCTAAAAATGAACTGTCAACATATTTCACTCTATGCTTTATGCCAGCATGGATTTTTTTATAAATAAAAATTAATGCATTAATGTTGAAATAATACTAGAGTTAGTAGGGCAGAGCGTTTTTATGTTATTGTATTTCCACAACATTACAAACGTAGCCAGGGTTGTACCAAGCGACCCTTTATTGTCGATTTGGTTCTTCCAGAATTGGAAAGGTCGCTTTTATGAAAGGATGTTTAAGTGGAGGTAGTAAACATTATAGTTTTACATTTTTGACATTTATTTTAATTTTTCCGTTGCCGTGACTGCGTCATCTAGAATAAATGGCTAAACTTTCGTTCAGTTTAAGAATAAATTATCAAATCAGAACAAAACGTCAGAAGATATTTTAGCTTTTAAAACCAACCGTTTATTGTCGAGAAAAACAATTAACAAGACCACTTGACATGCAGTCTCATCTGTGTATGCCATTTCAAGGGTAAAGTACCGTGCGGGGGGCCCACTGACCTGTGGCGACAAGATTGGGATCGCTTTCGGGAGTGTCCGTCAAATTGTTTCACGAACAGCGAAGAGAGGGTGAAATAAACAGAGAGCGAAAGAGGGAGAGAGAAAACCATGACCTAAAATACAACATTCCTTCAAAGATTAATTATAAGTATCGCTTTTATTCAGGTGTTGTTCCGGGATGGCCCAAGCGTTGCGTGAAATTTTTCCTAGCTTCGGGTTTGGGTTCGCAATGGGAGAGCGGTCGGACTAATTGATCAAATATTTTATCTTCTCACATCCTCCGGTTGGGGACGGAAAGTGAAAACGGTAAATAAAACCTTTTTTTTTATTTGCACTCGTTCTTGCAGGTTGCAGGAAAAACTCGTACGCCAAGGGTGTAGGACGGTTTCCATGACCGCCCAGCGCTAATGGTTCGATGCTGTGCTTGTAATGTTTTTCGGTTCCATTTTGCCGGCACCTTCTCGCCGCGGAGAGTAATTTATCGGACTCGTGTGCGTATCCATTGCATGTTGTTGCTCCAGCCGTGGGATACGACGAAGTGCGACAGGGGACACTGGGTGTCTCGCCTTTTTCGGGGAAGGAAAGATCGGGAAGGTGTAATTTATGCTGTTTGTCTTACAACGAGCGAGCTCGTCGCTTACATTTCAGGGTCGGTTGGGCTGACTTTCGAGGCGAATGATTTGTTACTCGACTAGAAAATGTAACCGTGCTTCGGACAAGTCCATCCACCAGTTCCGAGGAGCAGACGGGCAATTTTAATTTTCCTGACCTTTCTTCACAGGGCACCAGAGGAAGGCCTCCGGAGTAGAGATGGAATCGTATATGGTGTATCATTTCCTAGCCTCCGTACGATGGCACACTTCAAATCGTCGGTTGCTAACGGGAGCGTTTCCTGTTCTACGATTTTCTTCCGAAGAAACTCAAACGGGAACCAGATTGGAGATGTAAAATTGAGTCGAGCTTGTCGCTGGACGATTGACATGCAATCAGTTGCACTGCGCCGCTTGTCATGCAGCTGCAGCTGTCGAAAGGCTTCGCTTGCTGAGGTCGAGATACAGATTCGGGAAAGTGTCACTCCGCCGCCTTACGTTCGATCCTTCCATCGCAGGCGTACTAACGTTTCGCTAACAGCCGACTGTGTTACGATTATGAAACCCTTTCCTTCGTTTGAATGCTTCCGATTGGGCGAAGATTTATGTGCATCTGGACCCGGGTGGGTTTCGGGTGCAGACACACGCCGGATGTCGATTCCTGCAGATGCACTGCACTGCAGTTCGAAACTGTCAACCGGTTCCGCCTGGGCAGTGCTGAGCCCGTGTTATTCGCACTGCTGACTATAACTCTTCCCGGCGAATCAATTATTGATGATATAGGTTGCAGACAAATCAACAACGGCTGGCCTGCCCGGCCAAGTACCGAAGACGATGCGATAGATCCTCCCGGCTCCCCCTTCCCCTCCCCGTGGCTGTGATGCAACAGTGCATTCAATGTTCCGGCCGTGTCGTATCGAACGACCTCTGATGTTGCAAAAGGCGCTCGACGCCATTAGCATAAACACACCGATCCGGGCGGTATGTAATATTCAAATCAACGATTGGATTAGTTTGTCGACGGTTGGCTTCCCGGGGCCGCTCCGACAGGGCAGGTTGTAGTGCTAGCGAGTGGATTACGTAATGTAATAAATCTCGATGTCAAAAGCAAAACGGGGAGCGATTTGATTCCACAAAAGGGGTGATTAATTAAGTGCCTCGTGCGTTGACGCGGCTGCCGTTGCGCATATGCTGCGATTACCTAAGACTAAGAGTTCATAATTGGCAAATGTCGAATATTTTGACAAGGCATTTTAGACGAGAGCCTAATATGAAAGCGATCAAGTAGGATATAGTCCGAGATCTTGATGCATGCGTCTTCGAGAGGAAGACGCACTAGAAGCTACAGGGATCGGATTATGTTGATCTACTACGTCTACGTTTTTTGCTTGCTAAAGGTAAGAAGATCAGTGCAGCAATTTTGCAAACAACTGAGTGCTGGTACAATAGAAAAAAGTTTTCTATTTCCCTATCATTTCTCGGTTAGACTATTTAATTTGTGGTATTTTTTTAAATATAATTAAAATGTTAAATGTTTCCCATTTTTAGTAAAATCGTACAATTTGTTTTGAAGCGTAATTGCGGTTTGATTCATATTAGTTGCAATAGTTTGCAAATTCTCGTACATAATGCAAATGCCAGCTTGATTATACCATAATCATGCGGTAGAAGATATGCGGTTTTTCGATTTCGAATAAAATTAAAATCGGCCACATCAACAACACTCGGGCCACAGTTTGGGCGCTTACAGTATTATGCATTTCTCAATCATTCCAGGAAATGTGTTCCGATGAAGTGTGCTGCCCCGATTGTGTTACGACG
>JAOEFI010000004.1:28902837-28916347 GCA_034621735.1 Anopheles plumbeus
CATTTTCCCTGCTGGAGTTCTTCCAGTGACCCGATGAACTGGTGCATGTAACTCGAACAACAAACATGGGCGATTCGAGGAGCTTCAATTTTCGTCCCAACGTTGCTAACGGAAGAACGGAACCAGTTGTTGCTTTTTCTTTGATGCAGTTTAGTGGGTACCGGTGGTTTCCCGGTGAGCCCTTAAACGGAGCAATGCACCCACCGTTTCAAACATAATTTGCATGGATCTGTTCTTTTTGATGTTGTTTTGTACTGTTGATTGGACTCAACAGCTCAGCTTCGTGAGACCACTTCGCGTGCTCTTGGTGACGACAGCTTCATCGTGAATGGCGGTTGAATTTGACTAGGCATTCTGCCCGGGCGCCAGAGTGGAGTGCAATTTAAATCCACTGCAACTTGTATGAAGCTTTCGCAAAGAAAGAGACACAGAGAGAGCTTTGTCTGATTGCGGTTGAATTATGGGTCACACTGTCGGGTCTGGCAACATTCAGTAGTAATCTGCTCGCTTTCCTTTGTCATTTGCGCGAAGAGAGGGAAGGATTAACGCAGTGCTCCAGGTAGAGAGAAAGAGAGAGAGAGAGGGAGATAAAAAGAGATAAAAATAGAGAGGGTGAGAGAGAGAGTAGGAGCAAAATAATTTATATGGAATCAATCTTCTCCCGAGGCTGGCAAGAAACCTCGGCGGGAGGAAGAAACTGCAGGAAATAATTTATTTTGTTTCTCCGTACGGATATTGGACCCAGAGTCGATTGATTCGATATTCATTAGTGCCAATCGGAGATAACCGCTTTTCCGGAGCAGCAGATGAAAAGTGGTCGGGGTAGAAATTTGAGCCCAATTGCTTATGCCGGCGATAACTATGCACCACCACTACCACCACAGCCATTGTTGCTGCGTGGAATGTTGTTCCGAAATTTTGCTTCAAGTACCACCCATTTCCCTTCCCGCCACCAAACCTCCATCCTCTGAAGAGGACGACGAAAACGTTGAGTTGACAAATAGTATAGCAGAATGCGAAATTAATATTGGGTGGGGGGTGGAAATTTATTAAGTATATTCAAATCAACAATGGCGAAACGATTCAGGCGATGCCTATTTTTTTAATTATTGGGTTCTCTCACCACTACTGGTGCAGTGGGTATATGTGTGCAGGCCGAGTGGTGATTATGCAATGTTTGCCGTCCAATCAGATAATCACCAGCAGAGAGGCCGGGTATCAATTTCCACGGCCCGTTTTCAAAATGCGTAATTATCAACCCGCCCCGGCCGCAGCGGTCGGCTGCTGTTTGTTTGTGTGCTGTTTGATGATCTGATTTGTAACCAAATCAGCGGCGGCAACTTTGGGTTCGAACGGGGGCAATGATTCGAGTGAGCGTCGGATTTCAGACGATGGAAAATCGATACCAAATCGGAGGGCACTTAGTGAGATAGTGTACAACCAAACTTGCGTATTACTTATCTTATTTGGGCAGGCAACAAATTGTAACTAACTCGATCGAGAATTTTTACTGCGATCAATCCGCCTCAAGAAGTTCCAGGACGTTCGATGCCGGGCGGAACACTTTCGAGAATTATTTTGGTAAACCTCGGGCGCATCTGCCCGGATTGAATTTCCTGCCAATCAAATCCCATAAAGTAGTGCCAAACATAAACCAGAGCTACAGGATTAGCTGCGGGTGAATGTTTACCGGGTTACGGTAGTGTGGCTCGTCTATTTTCATTCAAAGAGCATGCTGCGATTCTTAGCGTGTGAGGGAAACCATTGTCATGCTACAGACAGGGGAAGAAAGCGAATAAGAAACGAGAAAAAAAGAGAGAACGAACCATAATAACTTATTGCCAGGATTTGCTACACAAACAGCAAAAATAGTGGATAGAAGTCACACGAAGCCTGATCGTTTCGATCTCCTTTCTTCTCCCACTGTTTGTCTCTGTTTGTCTCTCGGTACCTGGGAAGCGTTTGCAAGCGCCGGGCTCGAATATTTTCACTCGCAATCCACAACAATGCATCTTGCGATACAAATTATGCTCGGTAATTCTTTTTAATCCCATGCTGAAAGTTTGTGCTCGTTTCGCCAACAATGATTGCGGCCTCCGGGGCGCCGTAGTGTCATGTGCCGGGTTCTGGATTTGAATTCTCCTGTATTCTGTTTCTTTATTTCCGTTTTGCCCGCCAGGCGGGGATCCGTTGCGGGGCCGTCTCTTCCCCGCGTGCCACTGCTACCCGAATCATGTTTCCATTCTTCGTGGCAGACGACAATACAACCGTTCATTGTTGGCCCTTCGTTGGGAAGTTAATTCGATATCTGTCCTCTGTCACTTTGAACACACACACACACACAAGCAGACGGGAGTTTGTTTCGCAAGGAAATTTGGCACTTCCCTCCGTACCCAGCCACCGAGAAATTTGGTGTGCCGATATTGGGAGCATCGGAAAGGCACCAGAAAACCCATTTCCAGGGACAGAAAGAAACGGATCTTCTGGGACACGGATTGTGGGACGCGGGAGCATCTCGAGGGCAGAAACAGGTGGTGGAGCTGATTGCGACTTGCGTGCAGCGCTCCTTTCACTGGCAGCTAAAATAGGCAGTTTCCCAGGTTCCCATTCGGCTTACGAAAAGCGTTCATATTTCCTCCTCTGGCATCCTCCACAATTCGGGTTTGGAAGTAACGTGCTGGAAACGGGAAAGGGTGGGGGCAGATGTAGAAATAGCAGTTTCCATTTATCGTTTGCTCACGCGAGGAGCGTCATGCCGTTCTTCAGGACGAAACCAGATACGTGCGACCGGTAGGGTACATATTTACGTATATTTCTCACTGCGAAGGATTATTTTCAAATGACATTCCCCAGCATTTTCTCCCCGTACGAAGGGCAGCGGTATTGTTATCCGTCTTTTGTGCAAGATGCACACTCGCCCGAACTTGGACGGCTATGTATGTGTGTGTGTGTGTGGGTGAGAGATAGGGGATCTGAATGTTTGTATGCTTAAAATAACAAAAATAGATGTTAGTAGAATGCAGCACCTTTTCTCCGTGACCGCAGCGACGGAGGGCAGGGAGGGCATAGGGGACGCGCGTGTGGTTTAGTCGGTGAAGTATCGCTTGGTGCATAATGCAGTTCCGTCAGTTGCAGTTCCCTCGTCGAAGGAGAAAGCTGCTCGGTACCGGGTCGGCGATCCAATCTGGCTCTCCACCGAAAGAGCACCGGTCCTGCCTTCGGCTTGAGGTTTCACTCCTGCCTTGGACAGACGAAGCGACGCTGGAGGAGCGACGGAAGGGGTCGGAAGCAAAAATGCATTGCCAACTGCATCCTCTTCGGCCGGAGGCACTCCGTGCACCGAACAACCTGCCATCGTTCGTGTGAGACCGTGTCACTACCTCGGCCCGTTGTGTTATGTTGCGATGGTCCGGAATGGGAGGTCCTTGTTATCCTTGCTCCTTAAATTTGTACTCCACCAACTGACGTCACCGTCGTCCTCGTCGTCATCGTCACCGTGGGGGCACTCGGCGTGATCTAACCAGAAGGAAAGGCAGAGCGTAGAAGGGCGACTCGTCAGGTTGAAGATGATGAAGTTATTGCGCCCCCCGGCTGTCTTGTCGGTGGGTGGTGCGTGAGGAAAGTGTTGCTTTGAATCCTGTGGACAATTTAGCATGCAGCACGTGAATCATCGCTGATCAGACCGTACAACCTCGACTGCTCCTAACGTGCGGCAAGGAATTCAAAAGGGTAAAAACGGAACGGGACTCCCGGCGGAGGACGAGTGTCGTATGATCGGTGGGAAAGTTCTCAAATTTCCTGCCACGCTGCACAAAGTCGTAGGGCACACTTCCTCCCACACATATGGTCATGATTTCTGGTTCAATTTCCTTCCCGAGTATCACTCTGCGGGCCTCTTGGGGGGAGATGGGTGGGATGGGCTGCTCTGATCATCTGCTGAATTGTAAACCGTTTTCCGGCGTCGTCCTTCACGCTAGCGACGAGTTCGTCCGGCAGGTGGCGAGGACGCAGTTGAATGAAGTCTTAACCCTATCATCATCACGTAGCACCTTCCGTTTCGTCCAAGACACGCCATCGTTGCTGCCACTGACGAGCTGCTTAGCATTCATCTTCCAGCCGTGGCCACGGAATAGCGCATCACGGTGGGTGAGGACTGGACGCGGCACTTCCTTCGATTCACAGTGCAAGAACGTCCCGGCCGGAGCTGGAGGCCTTCATCAACGGCAACAGCGGCAAGCGAGACAGACAGACAGGCTGGCAGACGTGCGTTCGAAATTTTAAGACTACCGTACCCCATTCAGGATGGATCGAAATGAGAAGTAAAGGAGAAAGAAAACTTCCCGCGCCGGTCGCAGCTAAACTGGACTCTCACTATGGGGGGGGGGGGGGGGTTTCCGGGGGCCACTTTTCGTGCCCCCGTCCGGCCCCTTGGAATGTCAGCTGATACGATCTATATGCTAAAATATACAAATCGAGTTCGTTCGAGGCATGACGTGCCGTCTGGTGCTTGAACTTTTTCCAGTGTGGGTGAATGGGCGGATGGGTGGGGCCATGAAGGATATAGCCTTCAAGGAAAAGAAGGCAAAGCACACGCGGACGTGAACGAATAAGCGAACGAGCGAAACCGAGCGCCTGCAACGAATAATCGCTTCCATTCTTTTCGGACCCACAGTTGGAGTTTTGGGAGCCGTCAGATGATAAATATTATACTGGCGGCGTGCTTCGAAGTGCAAATACATATACAAGTGACAAAACACACACAAACACAAGCACTCGTCCCGGTCGCGCGGGAATTTCCCTGCCACACGAGCCCGTCCGTCCGGATGTTCGGAAGAAGAATTTATTCGTTCAGTCAGAATCCCCCGACGGGGACGAACGTCGAGCGGCTTGGGGGTCGCCGAGCTACAGTCAAACCACTTCTGCTCCGAGACGCTGGCTGATTTCCCCGGACCAACGCCGAGGACTCGTCGACTCAATTTCGCATGATTGTGCTTTGCAAATGGGGCAATCGCGTTTGTGCGTCCTGTCGTCTTGTCTGTGAGCACCCAGAGCGTCCCACCAAGTGGAAACATTTCACTCCAACCAGCTCAAGTTACAAGAGTTATCTGCCAATGGAATGTTGTCCTTTTTTATGTGTGGCTGTGTGTGTTATTTTATTTAACTTGCTTACCATCACCGGGACCCCCAGATAAGCTGATCAAATGATTTGCGGCAAATTGCAAACGACGAGCTGTTGACGACGACGAACACAGAGCGAATGAAACATTCCTGGGTCCTTGTGTGCATTATTGAATCCTTTCGACCCACTGACTGGCGGACCTGTACTTCGGCTCCTTCGGGCCGTCTCATAAGCGGTATTGTGCGCGCTGTGATTCTTGGCCGTCACAGCCGACGAAGGATCTTCACGATTTTCTGGAAAACTCTGCGCGAGCGGCAATACTGTTTTCCTTCTTCTGCCGCAATCAACGGAGAAAGATAACCGGAGCAGTGAAGCGGATCGCTATCAGCGAATACTGCTCCCTCCCCTACCCTCCTTTTGACCACACACGTCCCCCAACAGACTAACAAACAACCCCACCATCTGCTGCAGCTGTTGGTGTTGAAAACGTACATATTTCATTAATAATTTATAATTTCTGAATGCATTTTGCAGCCGCACGAACTTGCCGCCCCGGTTTGAGTTCCGGTATGGGACGACCCGAGAGGAATGATTCGGAAGGTGGAAGAAGGCCTGGTGGTTGGTTGCACAAATGGCTCCCGACTTCGGAACGCTAGTCCACGCTGGTGGCTCGGTTTGGCATTGTTTCGGTTGGGTTTAGGCGCTCGGTTTGGCATTTTCTACGGGATTGTTCCCGAGGCCGGGGGGCTTCGGTTTCATCTATAAATACATATGATACATACATACGTGTGTGTGCCGTTTGCGCACGTATATGGTGCTGCCATTTCTTTCACATTTATTTATTTATTTATTTATTTATTAAACAGCCTCCGAGCGCTGTGTGCTTCTCATCGAGTTTGTCAATTTTTGTGTTTGTGTCCGCTTCGAGAGACGCACATCCTGCCAGACAGGACTCCTTTCGCCGTTCGATGCTCTGATTTGACGCTGTATGTGTGCTGTTCTGTGTGTGTGTGTGTGTGATAATGCTATCATCATGCGCTCATCGTATGCGCTCAGGGTAGCGGCTATGAATATGCTTAACAATATGCAAAAGCAACTCCGCCGGCCCTCAGATGGCCAGCCCTCCATGGTGGGGCCCATATGGGGAACGGAAGGATAAGCCAGCGGTTTGTGCCAGCAAACGTGCAGTGCAGCTAATTTTTTAATGTGTCCATTTATTCATTCTACTTGTGCTATTTATTTATATTATTTATCGCCCCCGGGCAGGCCCCAACCAACGAGGAAGGAGTTATAATTTCGTTTTAAATTCAATTCGGGAATTTAATCGTAATTGGCTGTGTGTTTGTGTGTTGATTTTGTTTTGACTAACGAGCCACCGGCAGTTAGCGTTCTGAAAGCTAAACGGTAGGTTTTTTGAGAAATTTGTGAGACCAGAAAAGCGATCCGGTGGCACTAAAACATTCTACGTACGATTTGAAAACATTGAATTGAGAAACCGACCGTGTTCTGGCTAGGCTGGCAGGGATAACATATGACAAAAAGGAGCACAAATTCTCCACCAGCCCACCCGGGAGGATCGATCCCCGCAGGAGCAAGCAATAACAAAGGCATCACATTGCTCCCTTGTGGCGGATTTTCTAATAATCCATTGCCACAGAGTTGGCGGATGGCGGAAGTTCGGTGGGCGGTGGGTGGGGGCAGAAGTGAGATTGGCCGAAAAATTCATTATAATGAGCGAATATTTATGACGGCGGGCTGGTCATTTAAGTTGCGGTAATGGATTCGGAGCCTCAAACTCGGTTCGGCGCTTGGGAAGTAGGGAGAGACCCAAACCCGCCCCAAACGCCCAAACGTTCGACGCAAGGACGCGCGGCACAAGCGGGACGCAACAACGATAAGCGCCTTTACTGTTTCGGAGCCCACCGGAGCGCGGGCCTTAGTTTTCCGCGGGGAAAGCCAGCCCGTGAATCCTTCCTCCCATGTGCCAAGGGGCGGAACGATTGGCGGCTAATGTGCTCAAGCGACGAGCCTGGCTTTCGGGCCTGGCGGAAGAAACCCACAGCGGCAATCGTGATTTAGTGGCCACGGTGGAAATGATTATCTCGTGTTCTCATAACTTATATTCAATTTGGTTCAAACCCTCCGCGGCCACCCCTTGGGCTGGATGGACAGAATGGATGGCTTGCTAATGCGGGCAGGATGCGCCCTACCCTTGCCATCGCGAATCGCGCCCGGAAATGATGATGGACAATACGCGTTCGGGTGGCATTATAATTTCGTCCCTGTATCGGTAGCATCATTTCAGAACAAAGCGCCACACATGGGGTGACTTCTAGTTGTTTCCCGTCCGTTGGTCCTTTTGTTTGCTCCCAGTTCCTTTCATAACTGGCGGGCACAAAAAATGATTTTTAGAACAGACCGAAAGATCCCCGAAGTGTGTTGCTGGACCGATTAGTCGATGGGTGAGTGAACAGTAATGAGTGTAATTTGCGCGGAGAACTAAAACTCAATTAGTTCGATAGCGAACATTACTGTTTTGTCTCTACACTCATTTTTTATATTTTTGTAATGCTTTCATTTACACTTTTTAATATGGCAGTAATTAGAGAGACAGAGAGTCAGGCAGCCAGTCATTAACAGCGTGCTTCTAATAACCGGGTGAATGAAGTTTCCTGGAATTGTATACACAGGCTTTTCCGTGTTCGCTTCCAACATTTTGACGTTTACAGCATGTTTTCGAAACGGATCTTCAAAACATTGAAAACAATTTTTTTGCAACAAACGTGCCCTCCCAAACCATAAACCATTCATGGGCACTGGTGTTTTCCGCTAAAATCCTGATGAAATGGCTTTTCTCCTACGCAGGATGCAATGTTCCAGTGCATAACAAAATGATGCTTCAGTGAGGAGGTTTTTTTATTATGACTCACTGGCTCGACACGTTGACAAGTTTATCCTATGCCATCCGGGTTCTCTCTCTTTTTTTTGTGCTTCCTCTGTAAAAGTAAAAAAAAAATGCGAACAGAATGTAATGCTTTCACGGTTGATGTAGCATATTTTTATGACCGTTGTTGAACGAGGCAACGAGATGATTTTGCGTTAGAAAACGAGTTAAACGAAAGCCACACGGGGTGTCGGGGAACGGGGGGGCAGTTGCCATCGGTAGGGGTAACACAAAGCACGTTTTAATCACTTAGCGAAAAGTTTACGGATTTTGAGTTTTGTAGTTCCTTCATTTTTTTCTTTCCCGTACGCCGATTCAAGAACAGCTGCTTCGTGGCGCGGTGGTGTTGTGTTGAATTTTTCATAATGTGATAAAGTCTCCGCCTCGGCTGTGGGTGAAAAGTTGTGGTCAACTTTTCGTCTCCTTCGGTTCCGGTGTGCCATAAATTCTGCCCCGTGCTCCCGCCCTAAGTTGCTGCAAGTCTACAGTGCAGTGATAGTGTATTTACTTTGGGCCAGTTCCGCTCCCGAAGAGGGAGAGAGAAAGAGAGGCAGCCTGCCGTGGGAGACGCGATCTGTTCGAGGGAGTGTTTGTTTTCCGCGCGTTCGGGGAAAACCCGTGGCGAGGCATTGGGGATGAGACTGGCTGACAATGTGTGTGAATTAATTGTTGCATGACCATTTCAGTTTCCTTACAGAGGCGACGAACAGACACACCCAACCCACCCGGCGGTCAAAAAACGGTTCGGGCGAAAGTTAAACACAGTCCTAATGAGTGCCAGCGTCGGCTGTTCTGCCTCTGGGCGGTTAAAGTTTGACTGGAGTAGTGTCGGTTTCAGATGGCGTTTACTGACCTCCCGGTAACCGGATCGTTCCAGGCACCGCACTGTATCTACTATCTACCGATGTTTAGTTTTAACTTCCCTTTGGTTCATTTCCAGCTTCAGCACCTGTCTGGTTGAGGCTGACATCCACTTCGGGCCTACTCACCCATTCCCGTCTGTGTCTCTCGCAGTTTTCTGATCGTCCGTTACATGTCCGAAACATAACCGTACAGCCTTTAATGCACGCTGGAACTGTATTCGATCCAGGCTGGATGGAGTAGAGCAGCATTGGAGTTTCTCAATTGAAATGAAAGGTCATTCCGAAGAGTGCTTGTGTTTTGTGTTGTTTGCGTTATGGTTGCCTTTTTGGTGTAAAAGTCTCTGATAGTTTGTCTTTTTTAAATGTTGTGCTAATTTATTCATGATGCTTAATTTAACTTTTGATTTGTTGTTGTAGGTATACTCAATAAATTGTTCAGAATGTTTGCCATAAGAATGTTGCAATCGTTGCCATTCAATTTACTAAATTAATTTTAATAAAAGGCATTGCATCCAAGCTTAAATTGCGAAACTTTACATTCGCCACTGTGAATCCTGCCCCGGTAAATGACGCCCGGGTGAAACAGTTTTGCATATCCGTATGTCCGATCTCAATCACACCGTCCATTGGCTCTAATGTACTACAGCCGCCCGGTTTCCATATCTCTCGAGTGCATTTTATAAATCAAACATGCCATAAATGGAAGCGACGAGAGGGCTCGAATGCACCTCGACTCGATTGTGCACAAGTTCTGCTCGCCATCCGCTAGGTTTCTTTCCGAAAGGCGAGGCTTCGAGTGCCCCATGAACAGAACTGTATTTAAATGATTGTGCCTTCGAGGGAGAGAGAGAGAGCAAGAGAGAGCCGGACTAGTTTGGGGCCAGGATGCGCCACCATGCAACCGACCCCGGCCCCGTTTTGCAATGAGTTTTCGGGTTTTGTGGGAAAGTATTGAAGGGAAAACGATAGTGTCGGTTTGATAAACGCCTGCACACAGAACGCTCACTGCTGTTGGAGGGTTCTAGGGGCCCAGAGACTTTAGCAGCAACTCTTGCGGTCTTGAGAGTCCCGTTCGGCCCCACGACGTGAGTCGTGTCGTTGCTATTTTGCTGCCATTCTGTTTCACTTTTCCGGCCCCGGCGAAAGGCCAGCGGGAAGAAACCCGGGAGAGAGAGCAACCGAGCACGGATGGCAGTGTGACGAGAGCAGGAAAGAGAAAACGCGTGTGGCAACTGTCCTAGGGACGCAGCAGGGGGAAAAGAATAACAATTGTGATAACCTATTTCTGTACTGGCTCCATGTGGCCAGATCCGGCCGCTTCTCGGCCGTAGTTTTGTTCGCTTTTGCTCGGTTGGGCCAAGTTTATTGAAAGGACCATTGTAGCAGCTCCTGGGGACGATGTATACCCGAACTCGGTCTGAACCTTTCTTCCAGCGAGCCTTGGATGGAGTGGCGAGCGGAAAGCAGTTGCCTGTTCCAGCTACCTGGTGGCGCTTTTGGTGCAAATCAAATCCATGCATGTGAAAAAGAGAAAACACTTTAAAATACCTTCCAACGCCAACGTCCTGAGGAATTTATTTCGATTACCGAGCAATTAAGTTCTCGTTGCGTACTCCCAAGGAGAAGGTGGGAAAATTAAACTATTGTTTTTGATGGTGTGTGTTTTGAAACCGAGCTAGAAACTATAACGAACGTGAAATGAAGCTCCTACTGTACAATACTGAACCAAACACACCTGACTCTCTCACGGCGCGGGTGTCGTAATGAAAATGTGTCAAACTAGTGCCGCATCGAACCGCTTGGCAAAGCGGAAAACTTTTATTCCTCTGGAATCGGAAATCGCACTCGGGAGTTGTCTCTCACCCTGCTCCATTTTCGTGATATTCCCATGCAAGCGTCACAGTATCGCTGGGCGTCAACTGACATCCATCTAACTTTTACTTCACGTCAAGAATCTTTCGAAACCTTGAACACACGAGACAGGACCCTGTCGGCAGGAAAACTAGCAGGAAAACTGCTTCGACACCGGAGCACCGCAATCCGAATTACAGTTTATCTATCCGTGACTAATTCGAACTCGATTCCGTCTGCCTACTGACGGGTGGGGAGGGGGGGAGGGGGTGGGGGGGGAGGGGGGGGAGAAAGGAAGATGGGTTTGCATTGCAGGAATGGCTGGGAGCGTTGAAGATGGTTCGGCTTCATTGCTAATCGTCGTAATGGGTTGAAATTCGGAAGAGTGTCAGCCACTCGACACGCCGACGCCTCCGTGGCCCGTGTTTAATTGTTGTTGTGTCCAAAAATTTGTAAATACCACCACAGTGGTAGACTAGCAAAGGAAGAGCGTCACATAAAAAAAACAAGTAAAACTTTTGTCCTTACAAACAACAAACAACCATTAACTTTGTCTCCCAAGCGCCGCCGCTCAGAATCGCAACTATGTTGCCCCTTTGGAAAGGGGACGGGGTGGGGAAGGGCGGGACGGTTGATGTTGAAATATGTTGTACACAGTGCAAAAGGTGGGAAGTGGCGTGGGATTCCCTTTTCGTGGTGCACGCGAGCGCTGTGGGAGTTGCGCTTCTCACCCCCACCAACCTGGGTGTCGGGTGGGCAAAGTTTTACCGCAAGCGGCAAAGTTAGGGAAATAAATTTCCCTGATTCATTAGAAAATGTATTTTCACTGCACGGTGATGTGCGCAATGTTGGCGATTAATTGAAACAAGTTTCGGGCAAAATTTGTCGGCGCCCGGTCCGTAGATTGCGCTTTGCCAAATCTGCATTCTTCTTGCATCTGCGCCACGGGGAAAGGATGCCGGATTGTACGCGGCTCCTCCTCTACCATAACGCGATGTAACACCATCCGCAAGGGAAAGCCAGTGTTCTGTAATTAGTAACGGTTCATTGTTTAGTTTGTTTAAGCACGATCTGTGGAAGTCGTTTGGGTTGGCAGAAGGAGGGAAGGATTGGTCTGAAATACTCCACCCTGGTGGAGGCTGCTGCTTTTGCAATTATCAATTTGTTTAGCTGTGGTGAAGTCGAGTAACTTGAGCAGACATATTTTTGATGAGAAATTGGAAAATTTTCGCAGAATTGGCTATTTTTAATTATCAAAAATTAATGGATTTCATGAGACTATTTTATAGGCTACTTAAACTATGTAAAGTTACGTTCCAGTCAGCTCGGTCAAACAAAATTCCCTGCGATGACTAACAAAAGATTTTCCACAGCAGACCACCGTTTCACGCTTCTGGGAAGTTTTCATTACTGGTGGGAGATTAATGGGCCACCTTAAGTCTGCACTGTACAAGCAGCGCGTTTTTCGCTGGTATTACCCTGAATACTTCATTTTTTTGCTATTCTCATCATCAGTAGCAATCGGTGGGTCGGTGCCCACTCCATCGCGGGCAATCCACACGTGCCAAATTTAGCTGCTGAAAGCCGCTGAAGCGTTGTGCGCGGTGTCATATTTCATTGCTGCCGTAATTGTTCCGGTGTGGGGGGCAAAAAATAAAAAAAACTAAAACGGCCAAGGAAATACGGAAAAAAATTCACTCGTAACGCCGGTGTGCATCGTGCACTCCGAACAACGTTTATTAAGTAAACTCATAATCCATGGATGAGTCCAGCGTGGTTCCAGGGCCTGAAAGTAAACGCCAAGGGGTTGCTATTTTTTGCCAGCTCGCTAATCAACGGAATGGGATGTTCATTCGTGGCCGACTTAGCGTCGGATGTATGTGGTTATGTAATTTCCGACCCCCAGCGCTTGGACGGACCGGAGCAAACTGCCAACAGGTTGCATCCGCTCTTGGGAAAACGATGTGCAAAGCGGCGCTTAATGGTTGCATTTCCGGGGGATCAGTCTTTCCGCGAAATTTGTGCTATTCGTTCAAAACTGCACAAATGTGCACACTTACACGCGACGACCATTTCTTGCTCCCTGTTATTAACGGAACAACCGCGTTCTACGGTGGGGGAAAACTCCCGACGAGGAAAACGACGAAATTGTACCATCTGCTCCGCCAACGCCTTGAAGGAGTTAAAAGTTCATTTGCCGTCTGTTTACCGCGCGCAATCATTTCACTAACCGCCGTGCGCTTGGAAGGCGCACGGCCAGGATTTAGGTCCTGAGCGTGCAGTTTAGGTGTGATGGAGAGACGCAAAGCAAAAAACATAAAAAACATGTCCCGTTCCAGTCCCACCCAACCCGGGACCAGGGAACCGCCGCACAACTAGAGCTCTAATTGGTATTCCGCCAGTAATTGCACTACTTTATGAGTATTTGTTTTTGCGCGAGAACCACGAACACCGCAAACACAACGTGGGGAAAAAACAAAAAGAAAGGACACGGAAATCCTTCGGGCCAGCCGGCAAACGATACCGTAGTTGCCGTTGGTTCCGCATGTCTTCTGCCTAGTCGCAGGAGAGACTTGAACAATTCATAATTTATTCATAAGCTTCACTGAATTAGTCCCCCCACCTCCCACTGCCCGACGGATGCGGTCGGCGGACGCTGACACAGGACGAGCCCATCCTTGAGTCTTTGTGTGTGCCTGTGTGTGTGTGTGTGTGTGTGTGTGTGTGTGTGTG
>JAOEFI010000004.1:28921328-28939433 GCA_034621735.1 Anopheles plumbeus
CCTAAAAACCCATTAAAAACCCCCCCCCCCCCCCCCCCCCCCGCCAATGACATTTTGATCGCGATGGATTACGAGGGTTGAAGGGAGTTTGCGAAAGGGTGGTAAATGTTTGCATGGATTAAGAGAAAACGTAACATTCTCCACCGGCCTTTTCCAAGTGCTTCAAAGGTTTGATTGGGGATGGGTTGGGGAAATAAAAAAAAAGGCTAACAAGGTGTGAGTGGAAATATTTTCTCGAATTTAAAATTTTTCTATTTTCGATTTTGTTATCAACGTTGCGATATTTTTTTTATTGCTTTCGTTCCACCATTCTTCGCACATGACAGCTGCCATTGTGCAAATATTATGGCAATCACCGGATGGACAAGAAGTTGAAGCAAAACTCGGTCGAACTGTGCCCGATTTTCTTTGCACCATATAACATAACATAAAGCTACCGAAAAATGGGGAAAAAAAAACGCACGCACAAAGACACACACACACACATTCAATCGTGGCGAAGAAAAGCAATAAGCCAAATTGCAGCTGCAACTGTGCAAATAAGGTGAGAAGCGTTCGGAAGCGCCCGAGACTCCGGTCCGGTAGAGAAACTTTTCGTCGACTGCAATCAACCGGTACCAATTGTTTTTTTCACGGCTCCCCTCCCGGACGTCCTCGCCCGGTCCAACGTCTCGGTCCGAAAAGTGGCGAACTGACGCCGCTGACGCCGGCTAAGAGTATCTTGGCATCAAAAATGAACCTGAAGGGATGCAAAAAAGAAATGTCGCATTGAAAGCACCGCACCAAAGTGGCCAACAATGGCGTCCGAGAGGAGCCGATTTTATTTTTGCCCTTTTTATTTCTCCTGCTCTCTCTCTCTCTCTCTCTTTCTCTCTTTCTCTCTCTCATTCTCTCTGGCTGGGATCTGATTTTGTGTCATCCTTTATGGTGTGTATGCGACAGGGACCCTTTTCCACCGAACGGCCATCCCATGCCGTCGGCCAACGTGGGGCGTGAATGTTGCAGAGCAGCAACTTTTCCTATTCACTCGCCGAAAAGTTGGATGGCGCCGGTGAGAGACTTTCTTCGTCCGGGCATCGGGCCCTTCACCGTTGGAAACATATTTTTGCATGGTCCGGCAATGACACGGTCCATTCGCGCCGCCGGTGGCACAAATGGTGACAAATGCCATCGAATAAAACCGACAATCAGGCGCCGCGCAGAAATTAGCACACCTGATTCACGGAGTGCCACCAGCGAGCGCAGCAGGTCCGTGGATTGTTTGCGTTAATTGTAGTTTTGGGGAAACTGGAAACGGTCACCGGGGCTGGGGTAATAAGTTAGGTTTGCTGCACACAAAATTATCCTCTGCGCTGCAATGTTCGCGTCCCCACAAAACTTGTTACCCGAAACCGGAACGCCATTCTGCAAGTGTGCAAGGCACGGGGAACGGAAGAATAGACGAAGGAGGGCCCCATTTTCGCAAAGATTGTGGAACGGCGGGCGCACCTGCACCTCGGCGCAATGCTGTGCGAAGCATAAATATCGTTTGCCGGGCTACAGTTGGCTGGAAGATTCGTCGCTTCTTCGCGTTGTGGCTGTGTTGTTCGCCAGCGAGCAAGCAAGTTCCGCATGCTACACACGTCCTGTAAGGGAAATTGAATGCACGGAATGAAAAGAAAACCTATTACCACTGCTTCACACATGCACACGGGAGCGGCGTACGGGGCTGCGTGAAGCTGTGAAGGTGCATCGAAAAGTGCTTCGTTTTGGAAATATTCGAAGGCAAACGTTGTAGCACTTGGTATATGCGCAGATTAAAGATTTTAAGGGAAATACGTGGAACGGTTTTCCGGTGTTTTATGTTACCCGGTTTTCCAAGAAGTCATAATGAAACACAAATGCACTGGATATGGAACCGAACACACCGACATTTGGATTGAAGTTCTCGAGAAAGGGCAAAGCAAAAGCACTAGCTCGGCCGGCGTTCTGGTTTGATTACGTTTTCCGGGTGGGCGCGCGCAGTTGGAAGAAACCCGGGAAACTTTTCCACGAAAGCTTACCCAGCCAGTATGGAGTGCACGCCTGAAAAACCGGGAGTAAAACCTGTGCGTAATTAACTAGAAAGGCACCGGGCGGTAGCTCAAGATGGGAAGCATATTAAAATGGCGAACGCAGCATTTCTCGGTTGCTGCGTTTTCCCGGAAGGTGGACGGCAATTTCTCTATACCATCCTAGCCGTATCGTTTTCACCTTCCCGTGAACTGGCCGTTACCCGGACGGGGGGCGGCAAATATTATCTTTCAAACGGGTAGAAAATTGTACCGGGAAGTCCTAAGAAAACCATCACCGACCTCCCCCCATGAGTGTTCCGCACAATCTCTGGTGTGGGTATTGCGAGTGCACGCCAGTATGCAGCTGCATAAATTAGTAACTACATTAGTGAAAGCGACTCCCGGAGCGGTGCAACGGGGAATTGCCGAGCAGGATGCAAGTGATGGGTTCGTGCACTCAGTTTCGAGTGCACGTGCTCGCCAAACCGACCGACAAATGGCGCACTAGGGTAGTTCGTGTACAGGGTACGGCCCCCGCTGAAAATCCACCATAATCCATCAGATGAAAGGGCACGTGATTTATTTTCGAAGGAAAAAGGGACCCCAACGTCAAACGCTCCGCTTCTACACTGTTGATGTTTGATGTGACGCTTGGTGGGGGGCGGTGAATGCGGTGGTGAGAGGATCGAAACAGTTTCCCACATGTCTCCCCGTAACGCCCTGTTGCCGTCGGTACACGTGGGTGTAGGCGCACCTTCGTAGACCGTGCCGGTTCGGAGGATAAATAAAATACCGAGCAAATAGCCTGATGAAGTGTTGGGTTACGTTTTTTCCCTTCGCGCTTTCTCCCACCCTCTCCCTCTCACTGAGCGCCCTCGCCTCTTGCGAAATCTTCCTCGAAGGGACGGGGCTCCGACGACGAGATTAATATTCCATGCACGTTTCATGTTTTGATAGCGAAAACATGCCTAAGCAGTGCTGGCTTGTAACGGTAACGATGTGTCGAATAAAGCGCCGCCAAACGCAAAACGCGATCCGAGCTGCAATTGTTTTTCTTCTATTTCTTTTATTCCCTACAACCACAAACTGTACATTGCCTCGATTGGTGAGCCATGTTGGGTAAAATCTTAGCTAAGACGAGATAAGCGTGTGCGATCGTGCGTGGGAATGGAAAATGAAACCCCCAAAGAGACTACGTGAGTGGGTGGCATAAATCCACGAAAAGTGTTTGTTAGGCAAGGATGCATTAATTGAAGCGTTGTTTCAGTGCCTGAAAGGGATACGGGACGAACTTTTGTCCAGTTGGTCGTCGTACTAATGGTTTTTTATGGATTAAATTGCGATAACGTGTTGTTTCACGTTTCTTGCCGAGCGTGATTTTGCTCATGCTCTGCCATTGTCTGGGGTAATCGTAAAAGAATTATAATTTAGAGGGATCTTAAGGGATTTCAGCCCTTATGAGAGGTAAAAAGAAGTGCGAGCTATCTGAAGAATATAACGTTGCTGCGCGTGCAGTACTTTTATGCGAACACTCTATTAAACCTATAGTGAAAGCAGTGCGTGATGATTTCCGGTCGGGCGGTAGATGAAGGTCCTGTCTTCTCCAGGGCCAGCACACTTATTATTATGTTTCTCTCGTTGAAAAACGTACTTTTCGTCTATTGGTATTTTTACTGCAACGTTTTTTTAAGCAAGGTTTCATTCGTTTAACGATATGTGAAGATTTCATTCTCTTCATCGATTTTCTCCTCGCAATATGGCGAGGAATCGTAATACGGGATAGAATGCGTATGGCTACTCGATGCGATAGTCCGCACCAAAAAGAGATAAAGCACTGAGAGCGGCGTAATGAAGTAGGCATGGCCTATAATGGCTTGTATGGTGGTCATACAATGGTCACCCACGCTTTAGAACGACGGAGCGAGAACGATCGGCACCTCGTGATCATGGGAAGCGGGATCAAGATGACAGCTATGCGTGATAACAGAATTCTACCGATAAGTCGGATGCGCAGATCAGCCAATCAACGATCGGAATAAGCCGTTCTCTCGGACAGTATGGATGCTAGCGGGTGCGCGATGATACGCACACGAAGGGGATAAGAGGAAGCAACCTTCTTACCACAAGTGTACTAAAAATGACCCAATATGGAGTAATAATGGCCACCCACGCCATAGCGTAGACTAATGGAACGATAACGATAGTCATATCGCAACATCGTGGGTTCGATAAGTAGGGACGAGAAAACAGCTGTTTGTTGGGCTACCTCCTACGCAGTTGTAGACCCCTGGTATCGAAGATCAGATTTTGGTGTTTTTCACTGAACGAATCGAACGAATCGAACGAAAGAGAGAAATCTTGTCGGCTACTAAACTGATGGAAAAGGGTGTAATAAAGTGTTCTACCGGTAGGACGGATGCGTGAATAATTCGAAAAAATAATCGTATTATTTAAACCCCGTCGAAAGGTCGGCAGTAATTTAAATTTATTCAAATGGCTTCACCTCCGCGATTGTTTATCGGATTATGATTGACAGAGTATACTGACACCGGCAGAATGTTTTTAATCGAGTATCAGGAAGCCTTATTAAATGCTCATAGTTTAAAATAAATTTTGCGAATCATGGAGTGTTCGATGAAGAGCAAAAGTTGATGAAGATTTACCCCAGTTGTGTTTCACCCCGGTTTTCAATGGAATTCCTGGGATATTTAGATACAATTCAACTAGAGCGAAATGTGACCGACGGCATACAGTGCTACTAAAATAAGTATCACTAACTAACGGGAAACAGTTTGTGACAATAACGGTTTGCGCGTTCGTCTGACTCAAAGAACTGCGGCTGCATGGTTTAATTTAACAGTTTCTCTCTTATCTAATTACACCCTATCTATGTTTGGCAGAATGTATTCCATAGTTACATAAGTAACATTTAAAGCGTGCATTCCCTTTTTCCAATCGGAAAGCGGAGAAGGATAGAATGGGCGGATGTTGAAGAGTTCCGGAAGAAACCATTTTCATTCTTTTCTTACTGCCGGACACGGAATACGACGATGGTGGGGCAGGACGTCAACTTTCCGAAGCCTTTGTGGCCATACTTTAATACCGGAAGAATCCAGCTCGGAATGGAAAAAAAAACTAAATCAATGCGAAAGTTTCACTCAAAGTAAACCGTTTTCGCCCACGATGCGGTCTTCGGTGCAGCTACTGGCTACTTGTGCACTCTCTATCCAACTTTGCCCCGAAGAAGGTATGCAACTTTTCCTACGCTTCCTCTAATGGTTGTGGGTGGATGGGTGGATGGGTCGGGTCAACGTTCGTCCGAGCGGTTAGGTCCTTACACATTCCCCATATCCTATGCCCCGGCACGAACAAGCATCGTCGAAACATACCCAACAAACAACGATGGACCAGTAGCCAGTGTCTTAGTACACAAAGCTTACCCAGCGCAGGACGGCGTCCGTCTTTCGCTTCCATTCGGGAATGCTCGCTCGCTGCGGCTTCCACTATTGGCATTCGACACTGCCGCCGGGTCGGTGCAGGAACTTGTCCGACCAGCCGAGTCGTCCGGGTGCTACATTGCTTCGTCCTTTTGGCCTGCGGGGAACAAACGCTGCGGTAGGAAAATGTATGCTAAATAGTTGTTTATCGAGTTCGTTTATGCAGCTTGCACCAGCAAAGGAAACGCCGAGGGTAGCGAGTAATTGTGTGAGGCTTCCTTTCCAGCCGGAAACGTGAGCTGTTCGAACGACGACGAACGCATTTGAACGTGCGCTAGAATGCTACCAACGGTATATTTCTGGCCAGAGTTGGGAAGGAGAATCGGGATTCTTCAGCCATACCGGCGATCCTGCGACCAACAACCAACTATGTATAGTGTATAGTATAATAATTGAAATCAACAATAAACGGGGAAACCTTGAACAGATTCAAACAGGTTGAATGTGGACAGAATCTCGTTGTTGTAAAAATAACATAATAAAAGGATGCTTTGTCAGTTTCGTTTTGGCATTTGCAATATTATTGACCATTATTAACGGTTCACCGATTCGACGAAGGGAAAACATAGTTCAATTCGATGTAATTTAACGCAGCACTTTTTTTATTGACTCTGCTAACGTTATCGTAAACTGTAAATCGAAATTAATCGTACCTCATTTCCATTTTTATTGGACACCATTGTTTTCCTCCGCTGTTGTTAACATCAAGGATGCATCCCTTCGATACATTACCTTTTTTTATGCGATCTCTCACCGACCAGCCCAGTGTTTCGGTTTCTATCAGTTTTATTTTCTTTCCGTACCATCTGTGCAGTAAACACGTCAGAGCTGGAACCAACACAAAAACCCTTCGCCAGTTTGTTCGTATTCAATAGTTTTTTATTAAACTCTTATTTTACAACGGTTTTTTTTATCCCTTTTTTGCCCCCTTTAGTATTTGGTTTTATTTTTCTCTTACCACCATTGTTTCTTTAAATTTCATTTAAAAACGAAAATACACTTCACAAAACAAATTAGTATTTGTCGAGTTCTGATTTTGATTATGTTACCGGTTTTTGTTTTGTTTTTCCGTTTCCTTTTTGAGCAGCTTTTGTTTCGTTCGTAACAACTCTTTTGATTGGAGTTTATCATAGGTTTGATTTGGTATATTCCACTCGGGCCGCATATCGCTGCAGTGGTCTGAAACGTGTGAAATGAAGCACATTCGTTTAGATTCGTTGCTCAACCGGTTTATTTTTGATTTATCTGTCTGTTTTCGGTGTGTATTCCTAATCGATATTTTATTATATGTTACAATTCCCGTTCACGATGATTACACACACTCACAGACAATTAGTAGAACCATGGCTATGGCTGTGCTTTAATCAGGTATCGCATATAATTCAACATAACTCTTGCCGTCCTTTCCTGGGAATGTTTATGTAGTGTTTATTCGCGAGAAAAAAAAATGGCAAACTTTGTTTGATTTTCTTCGATGAACGAGCGGGCGGGCGAAAACACGACTCAAACAAACGAACGATAACAGATATCACAGGAAAAGGGTACACGTAGCTAACCGTAAAGGCAAACAATATTATTGCGATTTCCCTAACCACCATCAACCAACCAGGGAATGATGAGGGTCAACATGAAGCTCATTCATTCGGGGAACCCGCCACGGATGCCGCCTATCGTCCCGTGCCATCGGAAGGGGATTTCGGAATAGCTTGTGCAAACATAATCGACCACTTGCCGTCCGTGCAACGAAATTGTCTAACGGTTCTCCCTGGAACGGAAACAGGAGAACTCCATAAATCTTGAGCTATACAGACTGTGCAGTGGCCCTTCGGTAAGGTGTAGAGCAAAAGCAAAACCAACAAGACCGCCGGGTTTGCGGGAAGGGTCCCTGCCATGTCCCTTTCAGCGCGGTGATCTGATAAAGTATGTAAATTCATCTTCAAACGCATAAACGAGCAAAAACGTAACACACCGGGCTGCTAACAATCTCGTACAATCTCGCTCCATTCAGTCGTTTCTTTCCTCCGCAGTGGCTTCCGCTGGCCCGGAAAAGACAAAACCGGCAGCCCGTAATGCACCTGCAGCCGGCATTCATTCACTTGCAAAACCGGATAGAGATCCGGCTTGAAATGAGAAGACCCAGGACCTGCTGATCCTGCCCTTTTCATTTTCGCTCAATAAAGGCTTCAAAAAGGTAAATAGACGATCGCCTCATTTCCAGCTTGTTCGTTCGTCCGTTCGTCCGTCCTCTTTCATATTCTCTGGCGTGTGGCGTCGTGCTTTTTGCTTCCACTTTTCCACACATTTGATGGGAAAAATTAATCGCAGCAGGTACACATATAAAACAACTTTCCCCTTTTCACCTCCCCGTGCCCGGTGCGTAAAGAGAGTGGCTTCATTTGGCTTGATTCGGAAACTAGCGGAATTTCCATCGATCATCATGCAGCAACGGTGTTGAAATGACGCTTTTTGTGAAGCAGCTTCTTTTTTTTCCAGCTCCGACTCATTCATGCACCACGGCACAAACGGAAAACTTTTCTCCCGTAGATGCGGGTGTTTTGGGATGTTCCTATAGAATTGGCTCAATGGGTACTGTCGGGTTTTATTTTCCCCATTTTTTTTGTTCCCTTAGATGGCCCACACCCTACATCCCCATCCGGAAGGGTCAAGTTGTGGAAAGCGGCAGAAACAGGATTCGCGAACAGTGCGAAGAACAAAAGAAACAAGAAACCGTCTACGGTCGAGCAAAGCGCCTTCCATTGGCGGTGGCATTGGCTTTGTGGACGACAATTTCTAGCCGGAAAGTTTTTATCCCACTAAGAGCAGGACATCCGGCCTCGGGTTTTCCCGGGTTTGTTCTCTTCTTCGGGTTTTTTCCAATTGCCCCGTCCGGCTGGCCTTTGTCCTTTCATTTTGATTGAGTTTACAGTTTTGTTCGTAAATGTTTGTCTATTGGAGGTTTTCCTGTGTGTGTTTTCTTTTTCATTTCCCCCGCCTTCCACCGACTAGCTGTAATTGGTTGTGTGTGTTTTGTTGTTGTTTTGTCCCATCATTTCGTTTGCCTCCTTTTTTGATTTTCCATTTCAGTGGGTTGTTTCTCAGTTTAGAGTTTTTGTGTTCTAACTTTCTTCCTAACTGACCTCCTTGAGGTTTGCACTGTCTTCCAGTGCATTATATTGTGTTTTTCTCCTCTCTTCTCCGGCAGATGGTGGTGTGGACTTTTAAATATCAGTGAATTTTTTTTCATGTTCATGATTCTTTAACCAATTTAGTTTGTTTCGAAGATGTTGTAGCAAAACTGCCAAATCTGTTCCTCGTCTCTCTTCGCCTTCGTCCTTCTCGAAGGATGATTTTATTACTAACAATTATTGTTTCGTTCGATGTTACGACTGGAGTGATTAATTTTGCACTGCACCCCGAATACGAACGCAAACGGTGCCAGTGAGTGGTTGAGTTTGAGCCTGAAAACGAACCTATTTTCTGTTTCTGGTAACATATAGTTTCTCCCACCACCGTACATACATACCACATACACATTCCACCGACATCCCACAATGTTTTTTGGATGATAAAATACTTTTATAAAAAAAATCTCATCTTGTTTACAATTGTCTATCAATCGCAAATTGTCCGCTTCGCTTACGCTCTAATACTGCATTACGATCGCTTAGGGGAACCACTAAATAGGCGCAATCGTAACGTTTGCCTTTGAAAACAAGGACATCCATTTACTTCGTCAGTGTTTCGATTACCCCCACTGGAAGAGTATGAGTTAAGTTTGATTGGTTTGATTTTTACATGCACTATTTACAGAACTTTTACGTTAATAACTTGAACAGAGATACACGGCACCAGTAGGAGTATGTTGTGAGACCGTTAGACGGCCATGTCATATGTCCGTTCCCGTCTTGAGTATGCAATACTCGCTCTAGAGCATTTGCAACGATCGCCAGCCCTGCTAAGGATTTTCTCTCTCTCTCTCTCTCACACACTCTCTTTCCCTCTCTCTCTTTCTCTCTCTCTCTCCTTCTCTCTCTTTCTCTCTTTACCTCTATCTCGATCTCTCTCTTTTTCACTATCTCTCTTTATCTACGTAAATTAATATACGTGAGACGTTCCGTTCGTTCCAATTCTTCTAGATTGAAGTTAATAAAATCGATTTAAATTTTCACTTATCTACCTGTTTCGCTTTACACCCTAACTGCTCCAGACTCCCGGCAAACCATCGGCAGAATCCACACGCATGGCATACGGAACAATCACGGACTCCCATGTGGGTTTTTGGTAGCACGCACCGTAGTACCGTCCTTTGCGAGATGTACAAATTAAACAACTACCGATAACGAGCCCTTCTCATCTTCCGCGCACGAGAGGGCGTGCAATAAATTTAGATCTTCCCTCCAGGTGCCCCAAACGCCTGCGCACCCCCGTTTCTATATCTACAGCACCGTCAAGTCGCTTTTCCTAACCGCACGGTAAAATACATACACACCGGTTCATTCAGTTAGACCCTAGGAGGACGCTCGCGTCTTCAAGATACAGTTACTTTTAACTAACATCGTCATCCTCCACCGGCGTTTTGCTTGGTTCGTAAATATTGACTAACTTATCGAAACGGGGACCCCATGTGGTTAAAAAGCTATACTCATGGGGTTCATCGTCCGTACCTGCGATGGAACAGTGGAGGGTTTTTAGGAGTTGATTATAGTGGTCTGTTCGGGGCAGGTGTGGAAGATTATAATGGGTTTGGGAGATTTTTTTGATTTACCTGACTGTAAGGAACTTAGCGAGCCAGAGGTACTCCCACAACCTTCGTAGGCGTAGTTACGCAGATCGTCGAACGGCCCGGAACCTGGGTCGATGTCGACGCGTCGCTTCCGGTCGTCCAGGAACACGTCCACCTTGCCGACGACCTGGTCGGACACGACGGCAATATCTGGACCTGTTTTTCGGACGCAGAGAAGCAGACAGGTCGTTAGGTTGGTTTTTCGACCATATATGGTGGAAGTGTTAGAACATAACGTTATGGAATTGGGGAGCATGCTGGACACACACACGCACGCACACACACATTCATGTACAACAACGACAGAGTGCATGCAAGCGAAACTCGCTACTTACGTACTGGCGGTGCCTTATGTTGGACGAGTTCCGGCAGCGGCCCTATCGGTATTTTGAGCGTCTTCATGTCGAACGCCGTCATATCGTTCTCGCCACCGCCCTCGTCGCAGTAGTTGATGATGTTCTCCCGGATGTCGTCCTTGGTGGCCGGTTTCTTGTTGAAGTTGGCCGAACGGCGCCGAGAGCAGGAGAAGTACAGAAACAGCAAAACTGGGGAGGAAAGTAGGTAGAACGAAATGGTCAACATTGTGCAGAAAAGGAGGCGAAGAATGGTTGGTGATCTGCTTTAGTACACTTTAGTACACCACAAACAGCTACTTACTAATGATCAGTAATAGGCAGGCTATTACGGCGGCCAAGGCACTGGTGCTGAATTTAAGCGCTTGTCGTTCCCTCAGAAACTCACAACTCTCGCCCCAGTACGAGTCTGGGCAGATGCACTTGTACTTCAGGCGCGGCTCCTGGTTGATGCAAGTGCCACCATTCAGACACGGGTAGTCCAGACACTCGTTGCGATCGATGCAGGTCTTGCCCTCCGGCGAGATGATCATACCATCGCCGCAGCTGTTTCGCGCATAGAAGAAATGGGGGACAAACGTCAAGACGGTCAACCATCATGGCCCACCGGGGCGCAGTTGTGTGCTACTACTTACGCGCATTCGTACTTGTTCCACAAGTCAACGCACTCGAACGGGTCCGGGCAGTACGCGTTCTGGCAGGGGTTGTTGGACGAACAGTAGCGATCGATGTTCTTCGCCGTGGTGGCCTGACCCCACTGGGTGCCGTTGGTGGCTGGAGGAAGCGGCAAACTTTTACCATCCAACCTGCAGCGACGGAATGTGGAAGACGGGAACCGTTTGAAATAATTCATCCGATTCAATGTTTCACTAGTCCCTTACCTTATGTCGTCGATGCAACTCTTCTGGTAGTCCGACTTAACGTCGTACGTCTTGACGCCGGTGAATTCCGGCTTACCGCCCGCGAAGACGCCCTCCTGCTTGTCCACCGACAACCACTGGTGGCCATCGAACGAGAAGCTCTGGTTGAAGTTGGCTCCCTCGCCGCCATCGAGCTCCATGATGGCCGCCGAACCGTACCGCTGCACCTTCACCACGTGCCACTGCCCGTCGTCGACCTCGACCGCCGTCAGGGCCACCTCCTGCTCCTCCACCTGGCCCGTGTTCAAGCTGTAGCGGAAGTACACCTTCGCACCCCGCAGCTCGATGATGCCGTACTCGCGCATGTGCTGGTCGCTGATGCGGAACAGCTCGCCGTACGTTTCGCGCGTACGGAACCGCAGCTGGATTTGCGTGGTGAACTTATCCGGCTCGAAGCTGAGCGCGTACTTGACGTAGCTGTGCGCTTTGAAGGTGGTCGGCGTGGTCGGCAGACTGCAGTAGGTGCCCGTCCAGCCGGGGTTACATTCGCATTTGGCCTCGTCGTAGCTGCCGACGCACTTGCCGTGCTCGAGGCAGCGGGCGACCTGCGGGTTCAGATCGCACACCTCCTGCGTGTACAGACAGCCCGGCGCCGTCCCCTTGGACAGTCCCGGGTGCGACAGGTCGTACAGGATGCCGTTGTGCTTGAACTCGCGGATGCAACCCTCGAACCCGGCCCCGACCGGCATGTACTGCCACCGGTTGTAGCTGTAGTCGAACTTGTCCCGAAACACTCCGCCGATCTGGAGCGGCGTGTTCAGGTTCAGATACTCGTTGAACGGCGGCACCTTCCCGACCGCCTGGCAGGTCTGATCGACGAACTCCACCAGGTTGCCATCGTCAGCTTCGGTGATTTGGGCCGTCTTGCAAAAGTCCACCACCATCTTCACCTGCTCGGTGTCCCAGAACAGGTCGATCCGGTGCCATTCGCCGTCGTTGAGTGAGTGCTTCGTCTGGATGCGCAGCTCGAGCGTCCCCGAGCCATAGTCGATCAGAAACCGCGGATAGCCCTGGTCCAGCTCGAGGGCGATAAAGTCCGACAGCTGCTTGGCGTTGGCGTCCTCCTTCGGAGGCGTGATTGGCCCGTTGTAGAACACCAGCCCGTCGGCCTTCGTCGTAATGAGCTCCACGCTGATGTGCGACTTGTCGCACATGTCCAGCGGCGGGTACCAAGCCCAACCGTTTCCGCGGAAGCTGCGCACCACCTGTTGACAGCGCGGTCCGGTGTAGCCCGGCGGGCAGGAGCACTTGATGCCCGACTTCGAGTCCGTACAGCGGCCCCCGTTGAGGCAGGGGTGGGACTTGCACGTCTGCTGCTGCTTGTATTCCCGCGAGCTGCACACGCACTCGGCCGTGGAGTTGATCTGCACGCCGACCAGAGCCGTCTTGTTGGCGTTCACCAGGCACGGGTTCGTCTGCACCTCGATGATGGAGGTGCACGAGCCAGCGCAGTCGGCGTTCTCCAGCAGGCACTCGTCCACGTTCACCATCGTGATGTTGATGCCAACCTCCTGTTCGATCTCCTCCTTGTGCAGCAGTATCACGCCGTTGAGCTGAACCGCCTTATAGTAGTACGCTCCGCGGACGGCGAAACGAATATCCGTTAGTGGGACCGTCCGGTCCTTCGTTTGCACACTGAACACGTCCACGTTCTTCGCGTCCACGTTCAGCAGCTCGGCCAACTTCTCCCGAAAGCGTTCCAGCTTGCTGCGGAAAATGTTCTGCGTTCGGTAGTTCCAGATGCGGATGAAGTCCTCATCGGTGATGCCCGCCAGCCGGACCGAGCCCGAGTTGACGATGGCCTCGTACGAGATGTGCTTCACGTTGACCGACATGTTGGCGTACGACTCCTGCGCGTGCTTGCGGTCGTAGATCTTGAACCGCAGCTTGTAGCGTCCCTCGCGGGCGCCGCGCCTCATCGTCACCATGCCGGACGTGTCGTCCAGCTTGAAGCGCGGGTTTTCGGCCTCGTCCCAGTAGAACAGCTTGTCGGAGGTGTCCCAATCGTCCAGGTCGTTCACAAACACCCGCCCGATCGGGGTGTCGGGCGCCTGGCCCTGGTAGTTGTAGACGACCACCTCCTTCGAGCCGGGCTGCATGATGTTGTCGTTCAGGTCGCCGATCGTGATCGTCAGCGAGCTGGTGCCCGTCTGCGGTGGCGTTCCCGAGTCCTTGATCACGATCGGGATGGTGTACTGCTTGCGGTACTCGCGGTCGAACGACCCGAGCGAGGAGATGATGGCCATCCCGTCGTCCTTGTTGTTCTGCTCCACCTTGAATGACGTGCGGATGACATCGTCCGCGTCCGGGTCCATGCGGAACTGGAACGGCGGCCCGTTGCCCATCAGCCGATCGTCCTTGTCGACGGCGGAGATCTCGATGATTTTCGACGGTGGCGAGTTCTCGAGCAGGATAGGCCGGTAGGATTCGGCGAACTCGGGCGCATTATCGTTGATGTCCTTAACCAGCACGGTGAGTATGGCAGATGCCGTTCGCGGCGGTACACCGTCATCCGTGGCGAGAATCTCCAGCGAGTGTTTGTCGGTGGTCTCCCGGTCCAGCACCCGTTGGATCGTCACCGAGCCGTCCTGGTTGATCGCGAACTGGCGCTTCCGGTCGGTCGCCCGGTTGATGCTGTACGTGATCTTACTCTTGCCCCCCTTGTCGATGTCGACCGCCTTGAACGTGCCCAGGTTTTTGCCCACCTCCGCGTTCTCGTGCACGGCCGCCTCGATGTGTGGCTTCTTGAATCGGGGCGTGTTGTCGTTGATGTCCTTCAGCTTGACGATCACCCACGAGTGGTCGACGTGGTACTTGTCGCTCTCGTCGATGCCCTCGTTGTCGATCACCTGTATCCGGAAGCGAAACCCATTGATCTGCATCGGGTCCTCATAGTCGAGCGGCTGCACCACCTTCAGGCTTCCGGTGCCGTCGGCATTCTTTACCATCGCGAACTTGTCCGCCCCGTAGCCGCTGCTCTCGATGATCTTGTACTGAAAGTTGTTGATCTCGTCGTCATCGTTTACCGTGACCGTCAGTATCGGGGCCTCGGGCAGCACCGTGCCGTCCGTTTCCTCCACCTCCACGAACCATTCGTCCTTTGTGAAGCGTGGCGGCATGTCGTTCAGATCCTTCACCTTGATCGACGCCGTACCCGTGCCCTTCAGCCCGCCGCCATCGGTGGCCACGATCTGCAGCGAGTAGTCCGGCGTCTTCTCCCGGTCGAGGCAGCAAACGGCCGTCGTGATGACGCCCGTGTCCGGGTTGATGTCGAAGATTGGCAGGCCCGTGTCCTCCTCGATGGCATTCTTCTCGATCGAGTAGATCACCTTCGCGTTGGTGCCCTCGTTCACGTCGTCGTAGTCCTCCGCCTTGATGGTCATCACGTGCATACCGATGGTGCCGTTTTCGGTCACGTTCCCGTACGCGATCCCGTTCGGGAACAGGGGTGCATTGTCGTTTACGTCCTTCAGGTTGATCTGGACCTCCGTGAAGCCGACCAACCCCTCGCCGCCCTCGTCCTGCGCGAACACGGTGAACTTCCATGAGGCTCTTCCATGTGGCGGATCGCGGTTTAGGGGCTGATGGTAACGGGGGATAAAAGGAACTTCAAAACATGCACGGCACAGGATACAGACAGACAGCTGAGGAATCGATCTTGGTTTAAAATTGAATATCCTTATAGAACAGAATGTCCCATTGAAACTATTTGAAGTATTTTAATCATGATATTTTTATGGTTCTCAAAATCTCTTTCTAAAAACATCTGCAACATAAAGCCCATTGTTTATGCTTCTTTATAAATTCTCTTTAAACCTTAATTGTCCAGTTATGACTAAACCCAACCGGACCGACGGCTGCTGCGGTAAAACTTTTTCCCGCTTGAATCCACAACGGAATTCGGAGGTTTGTTCGGAAGTTGTTAAAGTTTTTCGGCCTAACTCTTCCTCGCTCGGCTCTCGGCTCCACCCCACTCCACCGGTTGCAGAGGTTGAGTTTCCAATGAATAGAAAACGCCGTGTTTGGTTGTGCCCTGCAATCACTGACGGATAGACCGTTCAACACAAACGATGAACGTTGGTCGACGGTCCCCTTTCCCTTTACGATTTGCAAGCATTGCGACGTGCGGGTTTTCGGGAAAGCAAGGACAATGAGGAAAACAGGTCATCTCTGGAAAAAATGTCCCATTTAACTTTCCTCCATGAGATCGCCGGTTTGATTTGGCCTGTTGTCGCCATTGCGGCACGGAAGCAGTTTCTGTCCTTGTGACAGCACCTACCCTACCTACCTTTAGGACGAATATTTCCCCGGTGGCCTTGTTGATGTCAAAGTTGCTCTCGGAGGGATTTTCGATGTCGATACCGGGCCCGGTCAGGAAGTAGATGATGTTGTTCGGTCGCTCCACGTCGGCATCGGATGCTGTTACCTGCGCGTGGGAAGAAGAGCACAGAAAGGCAGATTCAATAAGAGCCCACCTGCCCAGGGTCAATCGATGGAATTGGTTCCAATGGAATGAAAACGGTAAAAGAAAACCCATCCCCGAAGCAAACATACGTAAGCGTTGAAAAGGAAAGCCCAACGGTGACGTGTGCTGTTCGGCATCCTTTCCATGTCCAGGCCAGCGGGAAAAAATAAAAATTTCTGTACTGGCAAAATCAACCCGACCGTTCTTCCCTGCTTCGAATTGCGACTCGATTGCGGGAAGACGAGCGAAGACACACCTGACGAAGGGGGGAACATCAGTCCCATCCGTCCCTACGTGGCAGCTAATTCGATTCCATCGCATGTCAGTTGGAAAATTAGTTTTTCATTTATTACTGCAAATTGCATTGCTTGTTGATGTGATTTAACGTGTGTATGTGTGTGCGAGTGTCGGTCGGGAAATATTAAAAAAAACATTCCCCTGGAGAGAGAAAGTAGTCGATTGCAGTTGTGGGCGTCCGGATGGAGCTAGTCAGCAAAAGCACCGTCCCATATAGTCATGCAAGATACATATCAATCCAAACATGCTTCCGTCAGTGGTTCCGTCCCGTTCGGTGGTACATAGTTCGGAATTAAGCTCAAGCTGTCAATCAGCAGTCAAATACTCCAGTTATTTCGATTGAGTTATTATGATAACGAACGTTCGAGCTGTTGGCGTTTGTGATTGATTGATATTTATTCTATAAATGCATAGTTCCTTCGTATGGAACTAACACGGCTGGAAGTAACCGGAAGTGGCATAGTTGTGATTGATTCGTGCCAATAGGGCAGATTTTCCACGAACTATCTGGGCACTCCAGACGATTGTTTGCATATCCAATGACCAATGGAGATGTAAGGATATGCTGTCTGTTCACTGTTCACATAACTTTGCTTTCGGATCGTTCTAGAAACAAACTGTTGCCATACGTAGATACCTGGAGCAATGTTCCACTGTGACTTATGTTATCGTTTCCTACCGGCGAATCATGCTCCCTCTCACATGCCGTCATTCTTGGTAGCTAAAAGAGCACGTCCGAAGCGTAGCTCCCATTAACAGATTTGATGCGGCACATAAAGTGTAAACCCATCGCAATCGTTACATTATCTAACAGCCTGGCCGTTACCTGATGCCGGGAGAGCCGGGAGAAAGAGGGCGACGGTCAATTTGCTTGTAAAACAATCCCCCGATGCCAATGGACGCAATTACGGACGGGTAGCTGGCGGGATGGCCCGGGGCCCCGTAATGGCATCTCGTTCCGCAGGTGCAACTGTTGTCCTTCCCGGTAGAAATAACAGGGACAGTGCACACACTCGCACAAGCGAAGCCAAAAGGGACACGGATGCCTCCGGTGCATCGTTCAACGGTGGAAGATAATCGCTGCAGGGATGCACTAAAAAAACAACACAACTTTTCATTACCATTTACTTCCCGTTCGTGACCTGCCGGCGATTTCATCATCGCATCCAAAGTGCATCGCCTGACGATGCGCGTGCCGCAACTTTCAAAGAGTGGAAAAAGTTTTCGAGCTCCTGATTCTTATTCCACCCAACGCCCGGCAACGGTGGCGCAAGTAGAAGCGACCTTCGGCGACGACGACGACGAGCGCGCGCCAAGGCGCAATGAGGAAGCCCAGAGTGCACCAGCAGGAAGTACTAATCGGGAATCCTGCTCTTGTTTGTGGGGTCTTTTATTCTCCCGGTTTGCTTGCCTCCAGCAATGGAATCGGGATAATCTTCGGATCTCTATCGCGAACGGTGAACCGGCTCTGCAGTCGTCTTCCGGCAAGAAGTGAATAACAATAGGGGAAAAATTGCCATCAACCACTGGAAGGACACCGTTGCCGACTCGTGCGGAAGGGAGGAAAACGAACACGACGAGAAAACGAAAAGAAAAAAAAAACCCCCAAACGACTCGAGAATTTCAGTGTTTTGCCGGTGGTTATGTAAATTTTAATGAAATTTCATTCTCTGCTCAATGGGTCCGTTCGGAAAGTTTTTCGCTTTTCTTTTTTGCACGGCACTCTCGGTCATGTTTTCTTCCCCCCCCCCTCCCCT
>JAOEFI010000004.1:28944413-28957726 GCA_034621735.1 Anopheles plumbeus
AGCACAGCTTTAGTATTATCGTTCGCAGGGAGCACTTGCGCCAGTGCCTTCGCCCGAAAGCTCACGAAGGAAGGAGCAAAACTGAATTTGCTTTACTCGGCGAATAATATGGCGTGATGAATTATTCATACTTTGATTTCGATCTTGATATGACTTGGATTCACGATGTTCCCGTTTTTTTCTCTCTTCTCTCGTTCGGTTCCGTTGCAACCCTTTGCACTGGGGTACGAAAAGCTGCTCCACGGGGCTCACATACGCCGTCGTGTATGTGCGCGTCGAGAAGCGGTTGGCTCGTTGCGCCAGCGTCGTTGGTTCGCTATGTTCAGCAGTAAAACGGCTGGTATTGAAAAGTTTTGTGATAACGATAAATCCGGAAATAATATCCTACGCCCGGGTGCACCCAGCCTTCGTGGAGGAAAACGATCCGAGTGACAAAAAAAAACTGTGCAAACTTTACGGCAGAATACACAGTAGACAAAAAAATTGACGAAAAAACTCGTACAACTCAGCAATAGACCACTGGAAGAGGCGTTTGCATACATATCTAGGACACAAGATTCATTCCACTAACATAGCTACCCCCTATTACGCCCCTTCTCTCCGCACAGACGAGTATAGGGTATTTGCATTACTTTCGCCATGGCCAGAGCCATTCGTTTGTCCATAAATTTATCCGATTTTTTCGTTCGCCTGGCCATCAGTAGATTTTTCGGTGTCCGAAAGTTGTCAACCGGGGCGTGCTGGTCACTGCATGGGTCAATGAGCAACTGGGCGCCTCCATCGGTCGGAAAACTTCCAGCAAAGAAGGCGAACGATCGTGACAGATTTAAGGCAGCGCGTACTGTTTCTTCACTCGCTGTTTTGGACCGACGCGGATGTGTCTGCAGTGGATATGTAATGTTAATAGGCGTCAACGATGTCCAAGTGTTGAATGAACGATTGGACGTTCGCTATCTTTCTCACAGACGTATCAGCGGGAGCGTAAAACTAAATCACATGCCATGCCTAAAGCCTCCTTCGAGCAGAAATAAATTTAATCCCAGCCAAGTCAAGGCTGGTAAACAGTTATCTAGTCATAGACGTGTCGTCTTTTTTTTAAAACACAAATCCAAACAAGGCGCCAATTTGTTAGCAAACGGATTATTAAATTAAGTTATCATTCAAGTTCGGGACTGAGTAAATATACTTAATGCTTTAATGTCCACTTTCAGCAATCAAAGGAAAATGAATCGAAGTGAGGTGACATTTGTCACTCAGGATGAATGATTGAACGTTACTACCGACTCCCGGCTGCAAATGGCAAAGATGGGACATCATTTTCTTTCCTGTTTTTAAACTGTTCTTGTAGTCCTTCCCACGATCAACGGTTTGACATTGAGTAATTGGATTATTCACGCCCCGGACGGACGTGGATAACTTTCGTTTCCTTTTTTCCAGTACTGCAAATTGACTTTCTTTCTTAACGATTCAGAGGATTCGAGCTTCTTCGAAGACTCCGTGACGTTTAATGCTTGAATGTCCTCGCTCTCCAATCCTGAGGGTGTGGGTGCTCTAGAGAAGTATTGATGAATTGTCGTTTCTTAGTTTCCCGCCGAAAGTAGGCCACAGGAAGCACACCGCAGAGTGTTGACTTTAAAATCCATTGCCCGTTGGCTGTCAGCATGCGAAATCGAATATGCAGTGCACAAATTGAGTACCTTAACGATACAATGACTAATTATGTCGATGAATCAGTGATCAGCCAAATGATTGACCGACATCAACGACATCACCTTCACTGGTTGGGATTATTGATTTTCCGTGATGTTCTTTGCGGTTTTTTCTAAACCTTCCAAAGCACATTGAAAAATAGCCTAGGGTTGATTAATAGTTTCCCGAGAATAAATAGAAAGTGGAAAGCTCGGACGTTCTTAATTTAATAACAACGAACCCGGCCAATGTGCCATCCAATGCCTAGTGAACCGAGGAGACTATAATATTCCTATGTGCAAGGTATATTACAGCAGCACGAGGGCCGCCTCGACAAACACGTTTCACTTAAGGTGGAGAAGGCACTTTCGAGGGTTTATTATACCAAAGGAAGAAACTTAATATCACCAGCACCGTACGGACTACCCATGAATTGATTGACTTTTGCGATTTCTCATCCACGCCGATGTGTCCTGGTACTCAAGAAGTGTCCCCCTGCCTTGCTGTGGCTGTGGCTGTGGCTAGTGGATTTTCGCCCGGCAGGAAAATTGAAAATTGATCATAGGAAGCATTTCGCCAATCCTCTTTCCTGCTTTAAAGCGACTGTTACAGGCACGATCCTAGCTTCCAGCTTATGTCAAATCGTGAGTTTTCCTTTTATACCGCGTGAATAAATCATTTCTATGGGCGAAAAATTGATTCTTTCCCTCGTGTATATTTGCGAATCCGGGTGAGCCGGTTCATACATAAAACATATACCACAGAGCTACTTCTATTTTAAGTAACCGGTAAAACGGTTGCTCGTTAATATTAAGGAGAGAGGGAGAGGAGAAGAGAGAGACAGTGAGTGAGATAAAGATGGGAAGGGAGAGTGAATTTGGGTTTTGGGCGAAACACGAATTCTTCCGCAGTCGAGTTTGTTAAAGGGGTTCTGCGTTTGCCGACAAACGTTTGCATATGTTTGATGTAACATGGCACCAAAAGCACCGAATTCAAAAACTACCCTTACATTTCTCTCCCACGGTTGCGTATTTGAAAAACGGCGAACAAGCAAATATCATATCAAATAGCAAAACCCATACGAGAGCACGTACGGGGAACGAAAATAAAATAACTGTTTTTCCCCACACGACGCCACCAAAAGGCGAGCGGAAAAATAGAAGCTAAAAGTGTAATAAAATCGTTCCATTTTTCTTCCGGATGGGTCATATTGACGAGGCAGGATATATCATGGGGCCTATTATCTGGGCGCTTCGTTAGGAATTTATGGAACCCTTGACAAGCCACTGACTTCCTGGCCAACGGAAACAACCTCGGCCCAGAGGAGGACTCTGGGAGGGAAAAAAACGACTATCTGAGGAGTAAAATTTATCGAACCGTTGAGGTCGTTATCGGCGGAAAATCTGATCCGAAAAAGAAAACTGAGAGAAAAAATCAAGCCATGACCGGAGATTAATTGGGTAATTACTGTGCTACGGATTTTGAAAGCGTCTTAGCTAACGGTGGAAAAGAGTGAGGGCTCTTTCCGATCACACTTGGGTGGCATTCGTTTTGGGATCGTTACGAGGGATCGACCGTAACAAGGGGAATTTTTCCTTCGTGTGGACACAAGGGGGTGGACTTTATTTGATCAACTTTTAAGCAATAGGACTGGAAAGAAATAAAGCCTTAGATATTGATATTGGAAACATCAATAAAACGTTGATCCTTGAACGATCATTTCACTCGATTAAAAGAGATTAAAATTTATTCGATTTCCATTCAATTAGATGAGTTTGCTTATTAAAACAATCATATACTCCAAAGCAAGATTTTTTTATAATAGAGAAATAAACTGTATGTTCCTCAAACCTTCACGCAGGGAAAGGATAGCATGGCTCAACAATTAATTGATTCACATAAGCTATGGCCTGTTAGCATATAATTTTATTCCCCTTTTTATTAAGTCATTCATTGATTATTTGAAACCATTTATAAACATTACTTTGCTGATCCGTTTAAACTTCCTCCTAACACGTCTCAGCGCCCTGAACTGTATGCCGGAAACGCCAACGTGCCTTTTCTTCGCAGGAAGCATCGGCTTCAAACCGGACGGCCTGGACGACGGCTTGGCACAAATCACCCCTAATGAGCCATTAATAACCCGGATAGACAGTGAACGGACAGCACGCGTGACAGGACGGAAAATCGTTAACAACGCTTGATTGGAGAACTGACCGATGCGATCCGGCGTATTAGTGGCGCACGGCAAAGGCGCCATAGTCTTTTTTGCAAGATGCGTGTTTTTCGCTGCCGATCGAGAAAGGGGAAGTCAATCGTTATGGTCACGAACAGTGCGGTTGACGTCGAAAAAAAAACTACGTCGCTGCTACTAACAGACACAGAAAGCTCGAGAGCTTTTTCAAACAATCGCATCTGAGTAGGTATTGGCCGGAAAAAGAGCAGGCACTCGATAATTAACTCTCGATAGTTGGAGAGAGAGAAAGAGAGAGAGGGTGGAAGATTTTTCCGATTCGTAGAAATTTCAGCCTTCCCAAACCGGAACCGCCAACATACTAGACAGGTGAGGCTGGATAATGAAGGCGCTAATCAATCGAAAACGACTGCGAGCCAAGACACCGTAAAACATAACCTTTAGCGCCAGGTTCCGGTCAGTTCCGATCAGTTTCCGGTCGTTCGTGATTAGCGGCGTAAATCATCACGGTTGTGCCGGTATGCGGATGTGTGGGTGCGTGGGTGTGTTTTCCCCTCTATTGACTCCACCGTTCAATTCATGCTCTTTACTGGCTCGCTCGTTAATAATGATTCCCTTGCCGCCTCCTGCACGTCACGTACGGTAGGACGAAAAAAGGAAATAAGGACTTATTGTAGGCACATTGTGGGCAATTTTTTAGGCCTTTGAGTCATGGCCCACGTCTAGCCCAGCCAGAGAACGGCACGTGATCCGCGCGTATTCGCGGGAGGAAATTTTTAAAATATGACACTCCACTGCTACAATTTCACTTTCGCTGTCGCTGGCGTCAAAACTTTATTGTTTATTTATCAGCAATCATTATTTATGGCCTCTGGTCGCATTTCTTGCTCCTTCTCTCATTTTCGTATTTATAATGTTCGTTCCCTTGCCGAATAGGAGAACGAAATATTATTTTACGCTGTAGCAAGGAGTGTAGGAAAAACCATTTCCTTACTTTTTCACCAGCAAAATGTGACCACCTCCTGGCTTACTGCTGTCTTTTCCGGCCTCGTTCAATTTTTTTCCTGTTTCTTCTGCCTTCTGTGCGTACGTTCTCGCCCATGTTTTAGAGCATCTCCTTTTTTTACCAACTGTGACGTTCCGAACTCTGTTTCCCGCGAGGAAAGCCTTCATTTTTACGATTTCCTGGTGCCATGGTTCATTCGTTTTCATTCACTGTTTTTCTTAAAACTCATGGTAATAAATCAGTTATGTTCCATTTGGCCCCACGTGCCTCGCTTTTCATGATTTTCGGGGCTGCTGGAGCGGACAATGGCTGTAATGGATACTGTCGTGTTTGACGCAATTTTCACTCTTGTCCGCACGCTTCGGTCCAGCGAATATTTGAGGCCTTTGCATGCCTAGGTTTTCTCTCAGCCGGTTTCCCTCTCACTGTGTGTTTAAAGGTGATATGAAAAAAACCGGGAAAAGATAAACTTTCCCGACAACAGAGGCTCATTCGGTTGTGTGTTTCCTTTTCCTCCGTTGGGTTTTCTTCCTGAAGGCCGAAGCTTCTGCAAAAACCGTTGTGTCTTTGTGTTAAGATTGCGTCTCATATCGAGCGACATGCAGGCACAATAGAGGCAGCACAAACAGTAACACTAAACGTTGTAATCAATAATAAATGATTGCTGTCTTGTTTTCGTCGGACAGGATGGGATAATATAAATTAAACAGTGCCATGGATTGTGACATGCGATGTCTAGCATCGCGGATTCGATGCCTCATTCTCGCTCTTCATCTTTCACTGTGGCCCGAAAAAAAAATGTCCGCCGGAAATGGTTACGGCCTTTCTACGCAAATCTGGGAACGACAACCGAGCATGACGTTGCGCATGTTGAAAGTAATTTGGGCCAACGTGTCAGTGTCAAGGTTAGCATTTGTCTTCCGGTTGTCAGGGTGTCGCAAGCAAGCAATGTTTGCGGTGGCATTTCAATTTATTCCCCAACACAGTAGCACACGCCGGAAAGTGACCAGCAACATGATAAGGTACACGTGTTCTAAGAGTGTTTTCTGCTGAATTGAAGAAGCTTCTGTGTTCCTCAGCGAAGTGAAATAAGGCAGCCGTGATGTTGGAGGTAGTGGGAGTCATTCTTTTGCCATAAATGCAAATTGCCTAATCGGATTCATCATTCACACGAGCAGAACTGCAATCCAGTTTCCTTCCGCTGGCTTAGCACTGGATTGATGTTAAATTGATAAAACTTTTCTCTTGTTTATCCTTGGAAGGACGAGACGAATTCGGTACTCGGACTCGCAATCTCGACTGGCTCATAAATATGCTGATGGTCATGCATGAATAGAATAAATATTCACACCGAAACACATAAAACAAACAGCTTGAAAACGATCCGCCTGGAAATTTGTTCAATTGAGTTCCATGTTGCGAAACTGCCCATTTGTTTCGTCCCTATAGAAGAGCGTGTGCTTGGTGAAGCTTTTTCCGGAAAAGCGGAAGGCAGCGGGGGCCATGAATGAGCGGAATGGGGCCAACTTTCTGACACAACTGTTCCCATCCGACGACTTTTATTGTTGTGCCTCTGAAAACACGGTGACCGAAGTTCGTGCGGATCAAAATGTTTGCGCAAGCTTTTTTATGGCAGTTGCAGGGCGGTGGGCGGAATATGTGCGATGTAAGAAACATGGAAACATATTTCAATTTAGTGCTTCGACCACCGCTCATAACTTTTCAAGCGAGATAAGGACTTCGACAAATATTTTCTGATGCCGTTCACAGCAAACAGCTTAGGAATTGGCAAGTGATTCCGAGAAATACTTCCCGTACTTGCACATCTTTGTGGAAGTCTTTTCTTCTTTTGGACGTCAGTAATGTTCCTGATTCGTCATTCGAGATTTGACAGAGGAACGTTTTTCTTCTACATCCGAAAAAAACAATGGCAGTGATCTCCAGGGAATTGTGTCTGTCAAATGAAGTCAAGTCAAATTTGACTTGTCATGAGTCTTCTCGGTTTCCTCCTCGGTATGGGTTTCTGCAGTGGCTGAATGTCGCTCGGAGTTAGGGACCGACATAGGTTGCAATGTTGACTTGATTCTTGCGCTACGCTAGCAGCCACATTGGGCTATCCGGAACGTTTTTTGACTCCTACAACTGATCGTTTGGCGAAGGCACAGAGAGTCCCATTTAGATTTTCCAGAACCCTTGACCAGGAGGGACGGTACATGCCCGCAAAGTAACAACATGCAGCAAGGAACAAGTTTTTGCAAAGTGGATCTGTTCCACGGAAAGTGCCCCGATAATTGATTATGCCGTCATCGGGAAGGATTAGCAATTCGGGTACTAATTTGCGGGAAAACTGGGCAAAACTGAAACCAATCGAGGCGTTTCGTACTGGCCGGCCTGGCGTGTTACTACTGCGCATTGAACCCCTCCCCCGGGGAAAGGCGGCAGCAAACGAACCGTCGACGATGACGTTTGGCAGCTGCTCGCCGGGATAAAGGAAACGATCCATTTTCCGAGCTTCATTTGGCACGTGGTGCTCGTTCCGCGCTAGAGCTAGAGTGTACAGTTCGAACCGATTGGCCGAACCGGTCGTTGGAAAGCGTGTCTTCCGCGAACTGAGCTGGCCGGTCCGTCCGTCCATCGTAGCGATAGGGCAGCCGGCAGGGATTACTGGTTAATGAAGAAAAACGAATTGCTTCAGAATTCCGACAAGCCAGGGCTGGTGGTAGGGTGCGGGCGCCGGGAATGTCGTGGAATTAAGGCTCAATTAGTTGATAGTTTATCATTGGATCAACGGTCCGCGCCCGGTGCCCGTAAATCCTTGGCTGTTGCTATGTCTTTGTGATCCAACTGGTTCCAGCGAGCTTTGTTCATGTAATTGTGCATGAAAGCTGATGTTTATTACAATTATTTATGGATGTACAGGGTAACACTGCGAGTAGAAACAAGTTTGCCCGTGTAGTGGCAATGATTTTGTCATGTCTCTGTAACATCGGACGCCACCTGTCATGAAAACCAGAAATATTTCCCTCCTTCCCCAAGACAATAAAGCATTTCCCGAAAGCTATGATCAGCTTTAGCATACCTACGGGAAATTTCATGACGATGTAACGAGTTAAATTATTTATGACAAGTAAAAACATGACAAAACGTTCGCTAAAATTATTACTCCTCATCAGACAGGTTTTGATATCCTTGTTGACTACAGCAGGGATCCATTTCATCCTACAGCAAGTTTTCGAATGACAGCAAGAATACTCTGCACACTCCAACAAAACAGCAATCGTTAGTGAATTTCATATTTAGACAAAACAGATTTCTTTGACATTGTTGGATCAAAGTTTCGGACGTGTTAAACTTTGCGTGGCGGTGCCCTTTGCGAAACATCAGCCACCATTGCGCACACGCACAACTTCCTGCCAAAAACCCAGTAGGAGAACAAGCGATTTTTAATGATTCCGCTTTTCCTTTTTTGCTCTCGCCAGCAGCTCGTTAGGATCGATGTCCTTACTCAAGCTGCAAACCAATGGCGCTGGATCTTTTGGCACTCGGAAAGTGCCTCGCAGGGTGTAAAAGACAAAATCAAATAATGTAATCTTCCATGTCGTGGCGACCGGATGACGGATCTTTTCCGCTTTCTGGTCGCCCTTGCACGATTTGTCGTAATGTTGGGAGGGTAAAGGGAGAGTGGTAGGTTTGGCAGGTCCACGAGTGGTCGTAATAGAAAACGCCGCACCGATAGCGAGGCAGGTTTTTTTGCTTCCGTTTCTAATAAACTGAGCCACGGGCATCGCCTACGCCCTTTGTGACCCGACCCGACTGCACACATTTTGTCGCGGATCGCCCGGTGGAAAACTGCTGGAAGAGCGCGCACTGTCACGCCGGTTGGGTGTTCAGTTCCAGTCGCTTCTTTCGCAACTGCCACCGGTGGATGGAAAATTAAATGTCGATTGATAAGATACAGCGAATGGCCACGGGAAGGGGGATTCGGGATAAGGCAAGGCTTTCCGGGAGCCGCAGTTTTCCGTTTTCCACAGCAATCCGACTTCCGGCTTTGTTTTGCTTCGGTGCAGAAAATGAGCCTCCCCCGGGAAGCCAGAGGAAATTCCGAACAGTTGCGTCAAGTTTCTCGCAGGGCTTTGGTTGAAAATTTGTTGATTTCGGGGGCGTCTGGGGAATTTGTAGCCGATTTGGTTCGCCATTTGTGCTTCCTTTTCTTCCAAGAGAGGAACTCTTGTTAAATCCCTGCCTAGGGAAGACATTTCTCCGGAGAAGTGTGTATTCAATTGGAGCTTGATTTGTTCGAATTTCGAGCTTAAGCTCGGAGCCTCTCGTTCATTGGAAAATAATCTCTTGATTCTATGGGCATTGAATTATTCAACGACACCAAAGGTTAGAGTGTTTTCTCATTCTTGTGGAACTCGGCAAACGAAATACGTGGAGTTGAACATCAACACAAACGAGGCCCTTTCATCTTGCCGTGGCAAATCGATTAAGGACACGAAACAGCTTGGCGTATACTCGATGTTATTGGGAGTACAGTATAATTTTTTAACTTGATACTTTACTTGTATCGAAAAACGAACGACAACGACTCACTTAGAGCTCATAAATGACGCTTCATTCCCGCCTCCCTCGAGGGCCACTAGCTTATGGTTCATCAATAATTACCATCAACGGGATGCCGCCGTAGGCCTGTGGCTCCCTGAAATAATGGGGTTGAAAGATGGGGATGCCACGGGAGGGGCGGGGGTGGCATTAAATCCTTTCAGCCAAACTACTTCGGATTGGAAGCTGTTAATCTTCTCCCAGGGAGGAAAGTACTCAGCCCTCCCCCGGTACGCAAACTTTCGCCTATAAACGACCGATGGAAGCTAAATTATCGCAAACATCATCAGGCATTAGCCCGGCCTCAAGTGCTCTCGCAGGACCGATTGGAGAACTCATTGGCGGGTCATGGTGAGCCTTGCCCTTCGGTTCCGGAGAATCCTTCCCCGGGCAGTGTGTTCCTGTTTGTCTGTGTGTTGTCACTGTGCAACGTTCGATTCGCACGAGCGCACTTGCGAAAGTAAGTCTTGGCCCGAATACTTCGCCGGAACTGAAAAGGAGTGTAGTCAAAACACACACACACACACACACGCTGTGCGAAATTTGTGCTCCAAGTTAGGAAAGTTCCCTTGCACCACATCGCATCCAGCGTGTTTCCCGCGCCTCGGTCGTCTTTCGTCCCCTGTCCCGCGAGGGCAATAAATAATCGTAAATGGGTTCGTTCGGCACATTTAAAGCTCGCTTGATTCGCTAACAGTGCGGTGAAATATGCTCCCGTCAAACTTTCGCATCAACTCGATCGTACGTATATACACTTTTTTTATGTTTTGTGTAGCACTCCCTTCTGGGGCGACATAAGCAGGAAGGACGTTCGAGAAGGGGACGACTGACGAAACACTCTTTCATCCGCTCCTTCCGGGTTCGGATGTTTGTGTGTGTGTGTGTGTGTTCTTGAGGCGGAATGAGGACAGATATGGCGGCGAAGGTGATAGAATCTTTACCAGAAGTATGTCTCAGCTGCGGGATGCTGCCGTCAGTGTGGCTGGGAAGGCAGATGAAGAAAAAACCAAAGAAAAAGTTCTGTCCTCTTCCTGCTCTTCTTCCTTGTTCTCCACTCGCTACGTGCCGCTGTTCCAATCCATGAAGTGATGACCTTAAGCGGCGTAGAACGCGGTTTGCAGGCACAGAAAGGGGGATAGAGTACGAAGAGGGAAACCAAGAACATGTTCGCCTAGAAAACGGTGAAACAACATCGGAATTTTTATGATATCCGTTGATAAAGTTTTATCAGCGTTCAAGGAGCGTCCGCACTTGTAGCTAATACTGCACGGTTCTCCTGACTGGGAAGATAGATTACCGGGGAGGGGGGTTCGGAAGAGGGGAAGGAGGAAGACGAGGAAATGATAAAAGAAAAGCAAATTGTTGCCCTTTAATGTTTCAAGGGGAAAAAACAAGACTGATGTTCATATTAAAATTTTATCTTCACATCGAGGGTACTTTATAGTTGTGAAAGTAACGAACAATCTATACAAGATTCTATACAAGATTTCAGTTCTCCATCCGCGTTGGCTGTTTCTATGTTGGTAAGTATTAGAAAGAATATAATTATAAAACACACTGTTTCTAGAATTTCATATTCGCCTAGCTCGATGGAGTTGGATTTGAGAAATCAAGTGCTATCAATTTTATAAACAAGTAAATTCATAGGAAAACAGTTCGTCCCATGTTCTGCTGTGCTTAAATCCTATAAATACTGCAAAGCAGTATTGGCGAGAGCCAACTTTTCTGCTCCCTGCTTTTTAAAAAGTAATCACTTTTGACTCTGCGTAAGTAGCGGCATGTTGCGATCTATTAGCATACTTTTTGTATATCATTATGCTTGTTAGATCCAGGCCAAGCATCGGCATTCGCCCGTGCGGTGTATCCGCAAAATGTATGACGCAAAACCACGACATTGTTGAGACAAACGAGAAGGGTGCGAGGGCAGTTTGGTAAAAAGATGCGGTAAGGGATGGGGAGAACTGCAAATGGTTTTAAAATAAGGACACCCTCAGGGATTTTCGAAGACACCGTACACATGCTTTATGGTAAGAGCGTCATGTGTCCCTTGTTCTGTGATTTTTTTTTCCTCCTCCTTTCCCGAAACTCGGCTATAGATGGGCACCAAAGTTTCCCCGGGAACCACCACCGGCCTAGTGTGGGTTTAGAGAAACCTGGAAAATTCCGTTCCGATGGGATGGGTTGGACAAAAAAATTAAACGATGACGGGTGTCCGGGTGCTGTCGGGTGCAAAACTTTCGCCTTGTGCCAGGGATTCCAGCGCCCGAATCACCCGCCACGCCGGTATCATTTGACTTTTGTCCCTCCATTTCCCCTTCCCCGTCGGTGAACATCGGACCAATGCTCTGATCCTGGCCAAAAGAATGCCTGGCGGCTCGGGTGGGCCACACAGCAGGCCGGACGCAATCATACTGGCCAGGCTTGGGATAAAGTTAATAACAAAAAATCAGATGTTGTTAACGAAAAAATAAATACACCAGCACCATCAGTCCCGCACGGTACAAGTTTCGGCTGAGAGGCGGGGGAGGGCGGCTGAATCACTTTTTCTTCCATTTGGTGGTTGAAGTTGCCTTTGATACCGAAGCCCAAGAACTGAAACTGTTCGCCGCGGGAGGGAAGGACACTCTCTGTTGGCCACAAAGAATCCATTGGATGAACGTAGGGATTAACCATCAAAGGCGTAGTCAAATTGAATCAGTCCTCCCGTTGGACTAGCTCAAAACACGCTCGAAACTAATTTACTTTTCAATAACTTTGTTTTGTAGCCATCTTCCGGTAGCTTTCGTTTTATTTTTAGCATCGAAGTTAAACTTCAAGTTGTTGTTTTTTTTTTCGCTGCACGCTGGCAAACGTTCTATACTTTAACGAGGATCTTAGCAGAATGTCTTGTCCTTCCCTTCACAGGAGAATCAGAAGTGGTGTATAAGTTTGTGCAAAAAAATAAGCCGTGTCATCACTTTTTTTTAGGCAAGCATACAAATTGGCACTAAACTCTGTCCTTCATTTTGACAAACTTTTAACGAATTCCATCTTCTTCGTCGTTACAATCGAGCAATGGGCTTAAGCGATGAAATGAAAAGCCTTCTTAAAATGGTGAACTGTTAATTCGTTCTTTTGCGGAACGGAAAAAACGCTGCTAACGAAAAAGACGTATTGGACGATAAACTACCGCGAACTACCTGTACTCCCAGGGGACACTGTAGTTTTTATGTTTCATAATTTGTCGGCGTCAGTTTCCACGGGTTTTCCGTTCCGGGTCGAGCGTAGGTCACCCAGCAAAGCGACGAAGTAAGCGGCGTAGTGCTACTAATTCGTTTATTATGATGGATACCGGCGCTTACAGCTGCTTAGTGGCGGCTATAACTGGCCACAAAATGGGAACGCTAGTAAAATGCACAATCAAATGAGCAAATATTACTACACAACGGACCGTAAGGAAGTGAGTCGTTTGGAGCTGCCACTGCGTCGGTTAAGATGCAAACCGCACCAAGGCAAGCACAGAGTCCCGCGTTGGTTACGCCCGCTAAGGGCTACGAGTTGTAAAAGATTCACACTTGATTGCTCGTATTATTCTGCAATTTGCTGCTGCCACCGTTTAGCCGAGAACTCATTAGCCGAAGCTTAACTCCAGCCCGACGACAATGGCAACGACGTCGGCTCGGTCAGGCCGCGGGCTTTACGCCCCGGAATGGGTTCTACCGTCTCGACTTAGAGTCGGGGCGAGAAAGACATTATTAATGCCTGCCAACATCTTGGTGCCATCTTAATGCCAGACCAGCAGTACCGGAACGCTGACGCACTGTGCTTCCCGTTCCTGCACAT
>JAOEFI010000004.1:28961061-29021761 GCA_034621735.1 Anopheles plumbeus
CGGACGGAGGAGGCGATGGTCAAGAAAACATGATGATGTTCCTTGGAACGTATTGTTTAAGCAAACAAGTTAAAATAAATGTAGGTAAATTGAAAACATGTGTAGTAGACTATAGAACATAAACCAAAGTTTGTGTATATCCTTTGCATTCTACAATGCCACAGGTAAAATGTAGGTAAAATCGTTCAATGTCGGGGTTAAAATACCTTTAGTATTATGTAGACGTTGCAAATTGATATTAATAAACTAGATGAAAAATGTACATAATGATGTATACCCGTGTCGCACATGCTCCAATTTTCCTGTGTTTCCTCCCGGAGCAATGTGATTACTTTCATTTTACTGTTTACTCGGCATGCCGTGGCGCACAGAGCGGAACATTATGCGCCCCTCTCGAGCGATACACATCCATCATGCATTTTTCTATGCTGCGCTATGTACAAACGTTCCGCTCGTATTTGTTCTCTCACATTTGCTTTTAATTAATACTCGGAATGCTTCCGCGCAGACCCATGCTGTGACCTTGGAGGCCGAGGTTGTGGAGAGTGAGCCGTCTTTCCGAGTAAAAAGGAACCACACACTTCGAGCGCTTTAGGGTTACACAAACACTAATTCCATCGTCACATCGTTTGTTCCGGTAAATGGCTGAGGGCTCCCTTTGGCTCACGCAGTACAGTTCCCTTTTCTGGGCATCCCGGGAGCAGTTTTCGCAATTACAAACTTTTGCCAAACTGTCTCGTGAAACTCGTGGTGCCAAATGCTGCCCCATGTCGAACCCCGACTAGCTTGCCTGGTTCTCCGTGTGCTGTCATCTGTCACCCAGGAATGGGCGGCGGATTGCTAGCCGCTGCAAGCTTATCGCAATCTCGGTGGTACAAGGAGGTTCCATTCTACAAATCCTTTCTCCGACCCTAGACACGGAGAGGTGGCAGTACAGGTCGTAAGTACGTATTAGTAGATATTCACTGAGACTATAACGCTTAATCTACTCGCGAGGGTCGAGATTCGCCGAGGACAAGAAAGTCATTTCTGATTCTGGTATGTTGTCGTCGTCGGCGTCGGCGTCGTCGTCGTCGTCGTCGTACTCGTTGGTAAGTTGTTGGCGGATACCCTACCCCGTAACCATCAACCCCTCCATGTGAAGAGGGTATTGCTAGCGTTTTGGCAAAATTGGCTGCGTCTTGTGGTACGAGGTCTTCTGCCTCAACCCCTTGAACAAGTTCGACCCAGACGAACACTCTCGACCAAGAAATTCCGTCGTCCGTGCTCTTGCGGGCCGGAAACACTGGCTCCATCTAGTGCAGAAACCGCTTGTTTTCGGATCCGAAATCCGGTGGCGATGGCGAAATTTTTGGGCCGATGACACTTTCCCGTGACCGCCGGGACCTAAGAGGATGACGACGAAAGGGTGAGCCCGGCCGGGCAACCAAGTGCGCTTCCGGCTGCTTTCGGGGGCAATATTTTGTTTCGCTACCGGAAGCGAACTCAAACGCTCAAACGCGGAACGAAGATGGCGACGACGGTCCGGTTACTTTCTCAGGGCGCTTTATTGTGGAGGACTTTCAATTATTAATTGGAAGGAGGGAGTGGGTGGAAAGCGGGAGCCGTGCGGGAGTTATAAGTTTTTGGTAGTGGAGTAATGAAGATCGAAATGAAATTGTGACATTTCGTTGCGCAATCGAGCAACCGGAAGACGGCGGAAGATATTTCGTGTGGCTCCCGAAAGTTCCATTGCCGTCCAACCCTTGTAGATTATGGTACGCGGACCGGAAAGCTGCGGAAACATTTCTTCGCCAACATCTAGAGCTTATGCGAATTACGTCTGCAGGCTATACTTCGCAGTACACTTATGAGCGAAGGAACCATCCTGCTGTCTCGTTTGGTGAACGTTTATTTTCTACCAACGGAAGGGTGGGGTTCTTCGGCCACCCTTTTTGCGAGTCGACGACGGTCTAGTCCATGCAAGGCATGCCGACAACCCGTCTTTAGGGTACAAAGTCGTTGAAATTCCAAATCTCCACAAGGCTTGACGTTTTAACTTGGCACGTACGGGTATTTATGTACATACGTACAACATTTTCAACGACGCGATATACGGCCCGACAATTTCCTGCCTGAAAGAGAGGCGTGGAATGGAATGTAGAGCGCCACTGGGAGTAACGATGGCCCACCGGACGTGAGGCAGATGCGAGCAGCAAACAAACTAATTATGAACTTACGGTTCCGGGTATGGAAGGGTTTCCTTTGAGTGCTCATGATGGCCGAGAATGGTATTAGTTTAATTAAAATTTGCGTCCACTTGTTTTACACACACCCATACACATGTGGAAATATTTGAACTGCCCAAGCATTTCCTGCGCCACTTTTCCACACATAAGGCACCGAGCCGTGGCGCAAGTTTGTAGGAGATGACGAAATAATTCCCCAGTGAGACTTTTTCAAAAGAACTAGTAAGAAACGAAAAGTCCCGCAGTGGTAAGTGTTTGCTGGTAAAACTGCAACCAGTACTCAACAAGAGTCAACCTTTCTTCGAAGCTTAGAGAAACGTTTGCAGCTCGAGTGCATGCTTTTTAGTAGCTGTTGGCAGGATTTCTTTGCCCCGTTACCCTTTTGATTAGTCTTGGAGGCAACAGAAGTCAACGTCCTTGCTTGCTTGCTTGCTGTGACCCGTCTTGGGTGGTGTGTTCGCCTACCGGTGCATCGTTTTCTCCTGAGTTTTTGTGCTCTTTTCCTTTAGGTTCTAAAATACTTAAAGGATGAACAACCGGCAGTGGAAGAAAAAGAGATTCATGTGGAGTGCTACCAGCGTCTGCCATTGGAGTCATACATAATTAATACGCAGTCTTCACGTGCGCACCTCTGCCTTCCCCTGGCGTTTCCTGTTGGGTGTTTACTCCCGCTCGGTTTGTTAGTGTTTGGAGAAGTTTTCTGCAGCCTTGTTGTCATGTGGTGCCGTGCTCATTGAGGTGCCTGTTGCTTTAAGGCTGAGCTGTAGCAAAAACTCCAACTTCCGTCTTAACCGAGCGGCCAAAAGTTCGTCGGAATCATTTCCATATGAACGTACTTTCGCTCACGCTTTTGCCGGCTTTTCCACTCACCGATTGAGATTGGTAGCTAAATGGAAACGTATACGGCAAAGAATTGACTGTTGGCCTTGAAACACGGCTAGTTTTGTAATATGGGCAAGGCACACGGAAAACGAAGGGCGGGCGAATTTAATTTAGTAGCAGTTATTTTATTTCGGCGCCCGTTTTCTGAACCACTAACTAACATTACGCATACACGCCGGAAAGACATTTGTGAGGAGATCCAACCGTATGAAATGCCATTCGTGTGGTTGTGAGATTGCTTTTTCTTTTGCGTCACCGCCAAAAAGGCGCTGTTTACCTCCTGTGTGAGCAAGAAGCGCGTGAACGCGTACGGACGATTTTATATTTCAGTGAATAAAATCCACCGAAGAGGGAAGAAAACCCCACAACCTGGGAAAAGTGTGTGGCTTTATTGTTATGTATTCTTGTTCACCGAAGAACATGTTTAATGCTCTTCAAAAACCATTTGCTTACCTCGATTGCTTTCTGTTTCCATTTATCAATTTGGTATTTCCATTGAACCCTCTGCGAAAGAGGCGAATCTTGAGGAAAATTATAAGTATTATCTGTACGATAATTGTGGTACAATCTCTCCCTGATATAGATCCACCACATCTCGGTCGTTTGAATGAACAAGACATGTATGTAATCCTCCGTCTCGGTCGTAAGCATAAGCTTGTTTAATGGGGATGGAAGAATAATGAGTGGCGAAGTAATTATACGGTCGTTAATTTGAGCCACGTAAATCCTTCTTCAAACGGCAGCAAAAAAGCGCGTAGATCGGGAGAAGCCAACACATCAAAACAAAATCTACATCAAAGCGGCGAAGTGACTTAATTTGGTCGATCCAATTGGCATTGCTGGTTTGTGGTGCTCCAGTGGGAGCAGTCGAGCTGGGATTTGTAGCGTGATTTCGTTTCCCGCTCAACGGATCGGAAGGGCAAAGTATCATAATTTGGATTTCGTTTCTGCCCCTCCCGGAACTGGGACGTCTTGAAAACTTCGCAAGCGATAAATGTCAGCCCCAACTCTTTGCCCTTTTCTTCCGCAGCTGATTTAGAGCAATCTCTTATCAAGGGCAGGCAGGCCCTGTAGCTAAACGAGAATTGGCTAATGAAGAGTGGATTGAAAAGTTATGATCATTGAAAAATCGCCTGAGAGTAGTAGGGGGTGGAAAAAATTTCCACGAAAATTCCAGTAATACCTTACACCTGCTCTTTACAATCTGGTCTCGGGTGGCTTTACTAAATAGGATTAATTTATTGAATAAATACCTTCCTTGGCGTGCCACAACCAAATCACGACGCGCCGAATGCTTGTAGGAGAAAGGCGAAATTTTCATCGATTTCCTTACCCCTTTTTCCCGTCGTGGATGTCCGTGAGCAATCCGTGAGCAAGCAGAAGGATTTCGGTAGTTTCTATGAAAAGGCCACCATTCCGGGGCCGGGAAAGCTGTGGCAATGGAACAACTGCTTGTTTATTCGATCGACTCGGTGGCTTTCATTTTCTCTTCGTATTTGAGTTTTCTCTTCCTCCTCTACTGTTCCACAGCGTTCCGTGCTCCAATCGAGTTCTAAATTGAGTTCGCAAACCGTACGGACGATGGCGTAGCGCTTTTCTAATAATCCCATCGCATCGTATTTCCTTGTGACTTTTCAACCACCTCGCTCTCTCTTACTCACTCCCAGGCACAGAATATAATTTCTCCTTTTGATGGCTATCGTTGGAAACATATTTCGGTTTCAAATTTGGATAGCGTAACATTTTTTTACACAGGGCACCGCAATGAATTTCATGTGATATCCAAAAGGAATCACTTTCGAATGTTTTTCCTTCGATATTGGGAAAGACATGTGGTTCGGCACCAAAAAAACCCCAGAGATGGAGTACTTTGGCGCACGTTGAATAATGTGAGTTTGGGAATTGTTCAACCATCGCGGAGCAGTGGAAGGTGCAAACCTTTTTTCCGCGAGATAGTAGATGGGGAGTGGAATCACGGAAAAACCGAATCTGACGCTTTGTGCGAAAGCAATTTCCATGGAGGTTTAAGCTTCAAAGGTCACTTTAATGTAACGGACCAGGGCCCACCCGAAGGGGGTTTTCTGGGAAGCGCTCACAAAGGAGGAATCCGAGAAGAAAAGAGAAGCAGAAAGCTGGGTTGAACGTACGACGTCAAGTGCGGGCGAATGAAATTGTTTTGATTTTTTCTCCCTTGCGTTAAATATTTGCGTTTCTGTCTCTTCGGAGACGGCAAAATTCTTGCCGTTCCTTCGACGAACCGGCTGTATGCTCGTCCCAGCACTCGGCACTATCTTGCCAGCGTTCGCTTCAAAAACCAGCCCCAACCCCATTCCGGAGATTGGTTTCGTGTTTCGCAGCGTCGCTGTGTATAGCGTGCTCCTCGCAGCGTAGCCAAGATCCACGGAATTCAAATAATGTACGAAGTAAAAGTATGAGGCGAATCTAATTTACGATGCTTTTTGAGAAAAACCGATGAACGCGAACGCGTTCCGGAAGTGCGAGTCGGGAAGTGGAGTAGCTTTCTCCGGTATCGCTTGAATTCCGGCCCCGTGGGAGGGGAGATGGGAGTTTCTTAGATATCCTTATACTCACTCATACAGGCCCCACAGGCACGTTACACAAGCGCAGCCCACAGACAATGAAATTTTATACCAGCTCTCCGTGCTGCCAAAAACACATCATCATCATTAATCGACCCATTTTGGTGGTTGGCAATCCACTTAGAAGTCAATTAGTCTGCCAATGGAAATCCTCCCCGCAATGGGAGACCGGGAAATGTTAGCCGCCTTGCCGCAGAATATCCCATCGTGCGGGCGAATGCGATATCGGCTGAAAGGAGCTTCTGTTTTGTGTCCTTAGCATTAAACAGCTGGAGTGTAGTACACACAACTAACCGCTTAAGCACGGAAAAACATCGTTGAGCTGGAGGGTGAAAAACGTGTATTGATGTTTCCTTGAAGCCACTTTGCACCATTCCCGGCGTGATACGGCCACCCAAACCTTGAACCTTTGATTAGGAAACGGTCGGGACGAGGCGAGCAAACTAACGTGCTGGCTTTTTTTTCCGTTTTTCACTCACTCGAATGCGTTTCTTCCATCGGCAAAAAGAAGGAGAAGAAATCGGTAAATGACTTTGTACCAGAGTTTACCTTGTCCTTCACTCTCGATGGCGCAAACTGAAGATGCAGTTCGTATGAGGAAAACGGGTGAGGGCATGGTACACTTTTTTTTTTTGAAAAACTTCGTAGTGGCTACGACCGAACGAGCCAAAATGATGGCTTTCTTTTTGTTGATTTATTCGCTGCTACGGATGATGAAATAAACATGCTTCAAGTTTTGCCCATTTTTGTTTGCTGAAGCTTTGAAAAAATGTGTACCCCGAAAAAAGGGATGCTCCATCGGTGCCTTCGGGCGTCTCGCGAGCTCGCCCCAAAACCGATGAAGAATTTACTGCGGGACCGCTCTCTGGGTGCAGCTAGAGGAAAAACTTGTTGGCATGTTTGTTGGGTAAGTCAGTTCGGAGTCGAGACCGAAAAAGAAGACGGAGCAGAAAGCTAAACAGAAAAAAAAACTTTCCCGTAAGCACGTTGCCGGAAGATGAGAAAAGCGTCCGGGACACCGCCACACACATATCACAAAAGGACGAGTGGATATGGGTGAGTGCAGAAGAGCGTTTTTCGCTAGCGTGCAAAAGTACCTTTCTAAAGTGTTACACACTCGCACACACACACACACACACATATGCGTGGGAGTAAGAGCTTTTCAGGCTTTCGCAAGGGGCAGGGATCCAAATTAAGAAGCAAATATTTGTGAAACATTCCCGTTTCAGCAGACGTAATTCGCCGGATCGTTAGGAATGCGCTGCGCAAGTGGTTTTACTTCTTTCGTGAAGCGAATGGTATAACACATTTTTTTCTTATTTTTAAAAGTGTGTGAAGTTCCCGTACGAGCGAATGTCATTTTTCAATTTTTTTGGAGAAATTTTAACGCATGTTTATGACCTAGTATATGACAAGGCAGTGTAATATTAGAAGTTGAGTAAATTAAGTGCAAAAGATGCGTCTTTTCTGGAATAAGTTTAGGTGGAATTGTTTTACCAAGTATTTATTAAATGTATCCTATAATATATGGCTTAGTATATGGCGATGAGGTGCTTACCTTCACCGTGCGTCTTTGCGGTGACGTTAAGAAAGTTGTGACTGATTTCCACATTTTCATCGATGTCTGCTTCATAGACGACCTTCTCGAAGTAGAGCGGGTAGTCGTTCTTGTCGGCAATACCAGTTTTGATGAATTTGGTAACTGAAAGGAGAGTGAGTGAAACGAGAAACGACTCATTAACAATCATATGACTCTTTTCTTTTCTGGTACGAAAGCGAAATGACTTGCGCTCACATTTTACGCCGGTTCAAATGAAACATATTTGTGCTCGATTTTTTTTTCGCGATCAGTAAACACAACTCAAACCCAATTGCAAGGACGTGTTTTTAGTCAAGATGTCCTTTCTGCGACGTCGTGCATATGTCACCCGAAATAGGTTCCGCTTCACATTATCCAACCATCGGGACAACTAATGGTAACGGAGAGCGATAAATTTCGAATTTTCTTCCGTTCCGTGCCTCGATCTACGGTAATTGCAGTTGCACAACGGACGAACCGGACGATCGATGGAAGCAAAAACAAAAACCTGCATAGCCTGCAAATGGAAGATGGATAAAATGTGCCATAAGCCAAACCGTGCCGGGACGACGGTGCCCCAGTGCCATCCGGTTTCGGTTAGGATTCGGAATTTTGAAAAAAATGGAAATAACTACCCAGACTGTCCGCTCGATTCGCTCGAAGTTGGAGGAAATTCATCCATTATGGTAGTTTCCCGCCGGTGAGGTGGTCGGACCGGAACGCCGGGGTGCAAGGGAGACAAATCTGAAATCCAAACATTGGATTTCCATCGAACCGTGTGGTCGCCCGGGTTGTGCTTCTTTTTCCCAATTGCAATCGGAACCATCGCCGCACGGAATCGAAACCAAACCTATGGTTCCCAGGGAAAAGAACGAAAAAACCCAAGATTCCACGGAGCCACGGTAGTCACGAGCAGTGCAGAAGAGAGTACAATTTGAAACAATTTAAAATCCATTTTCTACTGCCATGATTTCTGACTTGGCTGGCTCGCCCATCGTGCCCTAGAAGGTAGCGGAATCCGGGGAAGCAAACTCGGATGGTGGGTTCAATTTGAGTTTTCTTCTGTTTTTCGCAAATTGATGCTTTTTCTTCCGTAGTTTCATGTGGAAATTTCCTATTGTTTTTCTCATGTTTTGTGACACTTTGACGGGCACTTGTGAACCGCACGATTTTCGTGGGATTCTTTGCACTGTGGCCCTTTGGGAAAGGAAACCAAAGTAAAGAAAGTCATTTTATCGTCGAGTAAGTGCAGTAGCTCACGCGACCGTGCGGTTCAGTTCTACCTGGGAAAAACTAATCACCTGCCCAGCAAACCATACCATTGACCAAGGGCTGACCACCCTGGAGGACGGGAAAAGCACTAGATGCACTCTAGCGGATGCACTTCCGTTGTAAGACCGGAGTCGTGCAATCCATCCTTGTTCGTTTTCCTCAACATCTACAACGAGAAGCTCGTTGGTGCTCTGGCGGGGTGGTTCGGAAAAGCAAGCATTATCTTAACATTTCAATTTTAGATCTCGCGATCGGTTTTTGCTTCTTCTCGCTAAGTCTCTCCATCCGCCGGGTGTGATTGCGGATTTGGGAAAGTATCGACACAGGCCGTGATTCGGCAGCGAACACGGTTGTTGTGATAGAAAGTGGGAAAAAACTTCCCTGAAACAGCGTTCCAACTGGCGTTCAATCACCCTGGAGGGAAGTACATTAGTAACAATACGGAACTCTGCACTTGGCAGAAAATGTTGCTTTCTTGATAATCGATGTTGCATTGTTTTTTTTAATAGAAATTCGTAAAACGTTATACTAATTTGGGCAGTAACGTATTCTTCGGTTTATCTGACGCTGATTATTATTCAATCATAGTATTTATATTTGTGATTGTTACGATATTGCAGAACTGGCCAAATATGAAAAGATTCAAGTATGAATTAATAAATTTTTGTTCAATTTGAATTAAAGATTTTAATTATTCGAATTTGGAAAACGGATATTTCATTCCATCGAAACGACACGATGTTGAACGGAATCGTATAACGAAGTCAACATCCCAAACAGGGCCCCAAAATCAATGATTGATTTCCTTTCTATCCAGGTGAATGCTTTTTAATAATGGATTTCGGCGGAAGTTTCGAATGAGCACAAAACAAACGAAATTCGTTGATAGCGATTTAATTTCTGACTGATTGTTTTTTTTTTGTCCGTATGACGAACGTAAACCATTTATAAATCGTCATCGTACGCGAACTTTTACGAATGGTTTATAGGTTCAAGTACGCAGTACGGAAATGATCGGTAATTATCTTGTATCTGAGAACAAAGTATACATAAATTCGCTTTTGCTCCGAAACAAGACCACGTTCAACTCATGAAAACAAACATTGTACAGCATACGTATCCGCATGATTGGAGGAGTTGGTTTCAGAGCGAAAGACAAAATGTGGGAAAAACTTTTCGGGGCCGGGTGCAAAAGCAAACGGAGCTCGCCCGTGGAACAAATGCAGTTAAACAAAGAGCAAACTTTTCAATTTATATTGCCGCATTTCCTGTTTGGTTTGCAATTTGCTGCACTTGGTGCTTCCGCTCGCCGTAAGCTCGATAGGAACGAGGAAGAGGGAAGCTGGTGAGTGTGCGGAGTGGGGTATTGACTTCCTGTTTTTCTAGCACCCTACAACCAACTTCCTGTCGCACGATCAGCATGGCGACGCCACGAACGAACCGGCCGGTCTCGCGCATAACCGGATAGAATGCAATAAACCCACTGATCCTTGAAGGATGCACGTCTCCATAAGGAGATGGCTCGTTGCCCGTTTTCTCACTATTGCTCACTGTTGCTCAACGCAGGACTGAGTTCGAAGCCAGGAGGGTGGTGGAAGAATTAAACGAAATCATTCAATCACCCAAACGCCCCCCTGGCACCGTTCTCATCCCTTTGCTGGTAGTTCCCTGCCTTCGCCCTTTTGCACGATTTAAGGCGGGCAACATTTTGATCAAACTGTCGCTGCCGAGCAAAGGTGCAAAACCGGCACAAAGGGAAAACTACCGCAACCGGTATGCGTTTTGCACCGAGGATCGCTGCAACAAATAGCAGCTGGGCACAAAATGCAGTCAACTTGCTAAGTGTTGCTGTACATATGCGAATAAAGCTACAGCACACCCGAATGAATGCAGACACACAGCGCTCGGAGCAAAGTGCACGAAGAGCATGAAGGCGGGAAAAGCCATAACTCGATTGCGTGGAAAAGCAAGGTGTGCTCCATCTTCTAGCAACGTTGATCGATCGATCAGTGGAACAACATCGTGCTCCACATCCAAGCAGCATCCTGGGCTCGTATGCGGAACGGAACAAAATGAAATTTATTATTTAGTCAAATATGACTCCGCCGTTGAGTGGGCGAGACACAGTATAGTGTGTGTGTGTGTTTATTTTTTTCGCCGGTTTCATCCTTTTCACAAGGGTTTGAACGTATGCCGCATGAAAAACAGCAGAACTGCATCCTGCCCGGCAGGCGAAAATGGCAAAATCGAATTAAGCTTTTTTGCTGTCTTGCTTCGGAATCGTCGCTCTGCAGAACGAAGTGGAGCAGCGAATGTTTTGTTCCTGTGCACTTTGTCCGCGCTTCATATTGGAAGCTGTTGGTGGAGTATGAAATGCTCCCATCATCGGGCGATTTGAATAAATAGTTTACTAAAGTGCAGTCAAAATAATTTAGTTTAGTGGGCGGACACTTGTGGTTCATTCAGGAGGAATGTTTTTTTTTTCGTGAAATGAAAATTCAAAGCGAAGACAAAAATATACTATAACAATATTGAAGGCATAATGGTTTATAAAAAAGCTATTCGCATCCTACGTCTGATACTGATGTTTGCCATCGATGTGCCATCGTCCCTGGTGAAATCATTTCCGATTGCAATTGAAGCGTGGAATTTGAAATTTAATTTTTACACATCAGTGAATAATGCTCGGCGCATCCACTTGGATTTTCCAAATTGTAGTTTATATTTTTCATAGTTTGTTAGTTTGTGATGTTTGTTTCGGATGTATATTTTAGTCACAGTGGGTTGACTATTTTAAAACAAAAAAGTCGTGTTGAGGAAATTGATGGTTCTCGTCTTCTCAAAGAACGCAACCCTGATCCATAGCTGTTGATTAATTGGTTTAAGAATGATAAACCTTCACATGGTTTTATGCTTAAGTAGGGGAACCCCATGATGAACAGCTGTTGCAAATATTCTTGGATAACATGAAATAGTTCTGCTTCGCTAAATTTCATCGCATGGTTTCAGTGATTCGTTTTTCCTCCAAGTTGATGGCATTATGGAAATATTTATGAAAATCTACGATAGTACCACTTACCCAATATTACAACGCATGCTTCCCGTTAGTTTATAAAACCCTCTCCCAGGGTTCAATAAACTTCCATTTTGAAAAGTTTTCAAATCGTTCCCTCGAGCAATGCGTCGCCTGTTCGGTTTCACGATTTTGTAACCACTGCAATTGAACTATATATTCATTCATTCCCTTCACATGCTACACATTGTAATATCATTCTATTTCAACCCATCCCTTGCTCGTCTCTGGTCTGTCTTTCTGCACATGCTACTGCACACGACACCCACTGCTGGAACTTTGTGCAATACGTATTGAACATGGCGAATATTGCGCCAGTTGTTTCCATTCAAAGAGTACAAAAAAAAGCTATTACTATCCGTTTGCTGCCGCATCCATTTGCCACGCCAGCTTGTGGTGGTAAAATCGATCTCTCACTGCGTCCCAAGCGATGCCTGTTGGACGACGTTGGATCGAAGTGCCGTGGGTAGAGTTCGCGTTCCTAATGCCAACCCACACGAACGCAGCAAGACACGGCCCAGTACCAAGCACCAGGCGCCTCCATGGCATCGTAAATTAATAGCAATCTATTGACAACGCATTTGTCGCTATTGAATCAAGGAATGGACGACAAAAACGAGAAGATAAATAACGCATTCATGCTGTCCATGAATGGTGGCGCACGCGGCTGGGTGACGGCGGCATGCTGTTAAGGAGTGTGGATCGAATCAAGCCACGAAACAAAACAAGCCTTCAGCGTTGGACAACCCTCGCGGTCATGAAGCGGGCGCCATTGGGCGGAGCTGTGGGGTAATAAAAAAAGTGCGCGTGGGTGATAAAAAGCGCTATCGCCCAAACGGAGGAACAAACACGTCGAATTAGATAAAAATGAAGCTCATTCCGAGTAGTCGATTGAAATGACCTCGCGTCGTGCCGTGCAGAAAGCCTTCCATTCCGCCGCGGAACGTGGATGGTTTTTTGCCCCTGTCCAACGGTGCCGGCTCGAAACAAAGACATTTTATTAAGCGAAATTGCAGATAACGCCCGCTGGGTAAGTGTAAAAACTGGCTGGGTCACGAGGGACGGGAGCGCACTTTCGCCATCCCGCGCCCCTTTTCCGAAGGTTCGGAGGTTCCGTTTTATTGCTTCGTTTCTCTGTTCTCTGGTTTTCGGACGCTCGCTCGCCGGGGCTCCAATCTTCTTCCTTGAAGTCGACCCAATTATTGAAAATGATTCTCAGACAGAGTGTTATTGGGTCGGCGGCACGAAAAAAAAGAAGGTTGCGCCAGCGCCTTGCGAACGAGAGCAAAACAACGTCTCATTGGGCGGCCGCTTGGGAGAGAGAAGTCTAATTGATTCTGGGATGAAATAATATTTTGCTTTACGACCGTCCATTAAACCGGCCGCGTGACTGGGAAGGATTCCCGAAAGGGGCGAGACCAGTGAGACGGGATTGTGAGATTAGCAACTTTTGAAAGGCCATGCCCACAGAACCAACGCAGGCACGCATTAACGCCGTTTCGGGAAAGTGTGATGGCCAGTATTACGAGCATGTGTTTTTCTGTTGGGCGGCCCGAAAAAGCTAGAAGCACGCCGGAGTGGGAAATAAAGATTGGGTCCCAAAATACTAGGGGGAACGGTTTTATGCTTAGCCAATAAACTTATTAACATCCTTTTGAAAGGGATGTTTCACAACCAAAATGAATAAGGGACCCGAGGCCCGTGGACGCCCTTCTGTCAAAAGAAACATAATATCAAACCGTGAGATAAAAGAAACGCGAGATAACGGAGTGTAAGTATATAAATTAATTTTCGCCCATCTTGGGCCAAACTTGACTACGGCGAAACTGACCATAATGGATCTAAGAGGGAATAAATTCTTTCGACGCATTAAAAATGCTTTACGTGTCATTCGATTTAGGAGTGTAATAAAGTTTGTGTTGCATCACGAGTCGTTCCGCACGAACAGCCACCATTGGGGAAATGGACCGAAAAAAAAAGCGAACGGTGACAACAACTGAAAACTACAGCTCACTCGACAATGCGACCGCACGCCGTATGCTACGACAGCTGGGATTAAGACAGCACAGTCTTTGTTTTGTGAGCAGGGGTGAAAACAACAACACTCCACCTCTCTTCCGGGCGGTTTGTTCAAAATTGTGTCCTTCCGGCAGTGGACGACAAAGAAGCCAAGGAGTGGGAAAAGTATTATTCTTAAGCTTCTGCGCTTTACCACCCATCTCCACTGTAGCTGCCTGCCGTTGCACTTCGCACTCATCGGGGAGTGCTCCCATCGAATCTTCCACCAAGCAGCTTCTCTGCTCAGTTGACGACATTTCTTTGCAATAAACAAGCACTAAGTGGAATTAATTAAATAAAAAATTGCTTCAATTTGTTGCACTGGTGCACTTTTCCCAAACGCAGCCATCTGCCCGGCTGGCTGCTTTTCGGTTCCGTTTTCCGCTTTCGGAACAGTCCTTTTCCACCGGGGGTGCTCGAGAATGGTGCTCAATTTGTGTTATTGTGAGTTTTCCTTTATATTTGTTTAGTGCCAGAATCAAGCACATCTTCTCTTTCACTCAGCCACCCGCTCTCTCTTACCGGGAGATTGGTGAGCTGGTTGAGCAGCGAAAAGAAATGCGATACCACCCAAACAATGGAGCGGGCAGAGCAGTCAGCGAGAAAAATATGTTACCATTCCGGCAGTGTTTCCTTCACGATTTTGTAGCAGGAACCAAGAACGGCGGGATGATGAGAATTGGATACAAATGGAGAAAAGTTCCCTTTCGGGCAGCCGACGACGCTGGGCGGATCTTTTGTGGGAAGTTTTTTTTCCCCCCGTTTCCAATTTTCCATCACTCCGAAGACCGACCGTTCTCCCTTCAACACTCACCCGAGAGCGTCCCGTTCATTTTGGGAAGCTTCTGCAGCAATTGGATTCGCATGCAATCATGTGTGAAAAAGTGGTCGGCGCTCTCCGCTGCGGAGGATGCCAAACAGGAAGAGAAAACCAGGCAAATATGAAATGCTTCGCTCCTGGCAGCGCTGAGCAATGTGGCGCGGCGAAGAAAACGGAACGGCCTGCTCGGGCGCCGCGTCCTACTTGAGGACATCCGCTACGGGACCATTCATGACAGAAGGAACAAGCGAGCGCACTAGAATTTGATGGGTTTTCCGAAGGATATATGCCGCCACCGTCGTCGTCCTGCTTCGCTTCGCTCACGGCTTCTAGATGACGAAATCAGGTCAAACAGGGTGAAAAGCCCCGTAACTGGGTAGCTCATCATTGTTCCCAAAAAAGCTGGCCCCAGAACGGGCAGTCGAAGCTGCAAGGGGAAAACGCGGTCATGGCCAGGCTCCTAATTGATGATGGTGATTTATCTTCTGCCCGTAATTTCAATTTGGAACTAGCGATTTTTTTTCGTTTTTGTTTTTCGGCCCGCGAAAGCAATTCTGCGTGCTTTTGATGCAGTGAAGTGCATGCGACTTGACGGGAGGAAATATGTCTGCAATCCACGCCGCGATCAATTGGAGGAATGAAAAAAAAAGGCAGACAATGTTTCAGCTAATACGGTCTAACTAATGCTTCACTAAGTAGTGGATCGCAGTGGTATTTCTTTACCGACGAGTTTTCGGAGAATGCAGGAAATCGAAGCGTTCAGTTCGGATGATGTGAAACACCAATTCAGTTGATACTTTACTGATAAAAGTGAAATAAGTGAATAGATAAAATTCCCCCCGAAAATATTGTTAGAATTTTAGTGAAAACAACATTTAAACAGTACATGCGTTTAAAAAGTTTCAATAAACCGCAGATGTTGAATTTAAATGTCCAAAACAATCGAATCGAATCAATCGAATTTTCAGTGATGGGTTAAACTACGCTAAAGATTTAATCACTTTAACACACTCTGATCGAACTTTGATGTCAAAACTAGCGCGCGATACATTACTCTAATCGAATTTTGAATTAACTTTATCGTTAAAGGCGAAACCGTGTCCACGGGAGCCCTGCAACATCACCCTCTAAATGATACTCCTTACTTAGGCAAATAAATATCAATAGGCAGGAAAAGTTTCGCCCGTGAAACAGCCACAACGCCAGCGGAGAGTGCTTCATCCTTCCAATCATATTAATTAGATGAAGCAAAGGTTCATCCGACTCTCGGCCAACTTTCGCATGCAGCTCTGCTCTCTGAGTTTGCGATCCTTCCATCTTGATGCGTCTGGTCTGGCCGCCGTGATTCGATTTTCCCTCCCACGCTCGTTTGTCAGCGACGAACGATCACGGTCGCACGGTGGGGGGGATCCCGATACTTCGGGATCTGATCTTCGCTGACCCCAAAACGGTGCCGGTGGAGATCAATTTCTCCCGATGCCCGTTCCCGCCGGCCAGCAACGGGAGGGATTACCGGAATCGGAAAAGGTTTCGCAATAGAAAGAGGATTACTAATTAAAGTACCCGCATAATCTGGTTTCTCTCTGTTCCCCTTGGAGTACCAACGGCACGGGAAGATGGAACGTTGGGTGGTGGGGTTGGTGAGCCAGACCAAACAAGGCGTCACCGGCATGGATGGGGTTCTGTATGTAGACGGCAACGGTCTCGGGATTACGTGCTCGTGTTAACTACCTTGGGAGTAGGGATTTATCGGCCGGCATGTCACGGATACGGCCGGATACAGATGCGGGTCGATAGGCCCCCTCGGATGCCCTGAAATGCCATTAACTTGTAGCCCAAAAAATGTGGCTTAAGCGCCCTGGCCATTCGTTACCCAGGAGGAAGTGAAACACACAGGGAGAGAGAAAGCGAACGCAAGAGAGAAAGGGGAAGCGAGCGAAAGAAAGCGAAAGGAATAAACGAACGGCGCAGGAGTATGGTAGGGTTGTCCGAAAAGGTCGGCAAGGATCGTTTGGGCTCTGATTTAACAGAGCGGTTACGGTTGTTGGTTATGCATGATGAAACCGATCCCAGCGTTCGTTTCGTTTTAATTTTTTTCCCAGGACTATCCTTTTCCAGGGTTCTCCACCCAAAAAACGGCCCATTTGCAACCGACCTCGGTTTGCAAATGGGTGGCTAACTTATCGTGCAATATTTACCGAAGACAACATGTTTGACATTATAATACGAAATCTATGGAAAACGCCCGGTGGATTGGGACGGAAGAGGGCATGCTAATCTTATCGCTTTCGGAAGGTTCGTATTTTTTCATCAGGCTAACGGTTCGCTGGCATATTTATTTAATGTTCAGCAAAGTTTCACTTGATCCGCTGTGCGATTTCGAGCCGGCCACGTCCTTTCCATCATCGTTTTGTGTTCGCAGGGAAGTTGCGCGAGATGGGCGTGCGGTTGAAAAGTTGGCGAAGGGTGGAGGTAATTTATAATTCACTTTCTTCACATGGACCCCATTAGCCCGTCCCGTCAAATGGCAGAGTTGCTGGCGAAAACAGCGCGTGGAAAGTTTGGCTCGAAGAAAATTGATTCGCGGAAGATCAATTCGAGGCAGGGACAAGGGAAGGAAAATAGAAATCCTGCCCCAGCCGGAAGTGCTGGAAAGTATTTAAAAGTCCACTTTTCAATTTTGTCCTTTGGTTGCTCGAGACGGGCGGAGGGACGGTTGCTGTATCGTGTCATCTAATGGTAGTGATGGCCCGGGGAAAAAACTTGCCCAACTAAGGGTAAGCACGGAAGCTGGCTGTTGGAACAATTTAATGAGTTTTGAAATTTTCCGCTAAGATTTACAGAGAGTTTTCGTGTTTTGTTGCCCTTCAGCAGATCCTGGTCCAATCAATCCTACCGTTGACAGTTTCCTCTCTAAAGGATTTCTCCCTGGCGACAACGGGAAGTGGCAATTTCCCCGGCCGCTCCCGTTCCCTCCAACGTTCCACTGCTTCCGCCGGACCAAAATCTGAGCTGGTGTTTGCTGACGAAACTTTTCGGACCGGAAATTATTGCACCTTCTCAATGAATGGGAGCGCACGCTGGAAATCAAATGATTCGCTGGAAAAAGGATCCCTCGAACGGGCGGAGATGCCTTCGCCGCTAGCGTAAGAGCGTCGAAGAGCACGGGCGTGATGCGCAACGGAGTTCAAACTCGTCTGCCGGGCAGATCATCGAGCGGCTCCTGCATTCCTAGTCAGTCCGTCAGTGTTAGTTAGCTGTGTGTCGTTCAGTGGCGTCAGTCCGTTATACGCCACATCTGCCGACAGAAGCTACCGACAGAGAATCGACACACGATCATCCAACATGACGAAACGGGTCTTGGGAATGTTCGATATGATGCAAACGGCAGCCATCGGGAGCGGGTTGTCGGGTGCCGAGGAAGCGGAACAAATTGCAATAAACTATCCGGTTCCATTTTCCTAAAAGCTTTCCACCCGATGGAGCATAAAATGAGGAAGCCGGAGGCCACATGCACACGCATACAAACACACATGCGCGTGAAGGAAGCAATCGATCGATCGAGTACTTCGAGCGAGAAGATTGATGGAGAAAACAGGCCGGGGTACCGGGAACAAAAAAAGTCCGCATTTCATTGCTGAAAGCATATAAGCACTGTCTCTTGCTTTGCTTCCTTCACACACACACACACACACGTATTTTCCTAGCGCTGGCATTCGTCATTTACGGAAACCACATTTCAACCCCGTTTGGCAGAATCGTCAATCACCCCGGCGGCCACGACACGAGCGGTGGCCAGTAATCCTCGGTGCTGTAATTGAATTATGTTCGCTATCGTGTTCGGGCGTCTCTCTCTCTCGCGCGCTCTCTTCGCCTCTCTCTGTCATTGCTTTTCTGATCAAGAGAAGGGTGTTCATGTCAAAATCATAAATCAAACAATCATTTCCAGCTCATTCGTTATCTGGCCCCGGCGTGATCCTCGGTCCCCGGTGGCGGCGGCGGGCAAAAGGGGGACCATTGAAAATCATTACTCTGGCGCGGCCAGCCGAGAGTGACCAGTAGTGCCCCGGACCGGGCGGATGGGCCCAAGTTCGACGGGGGTGGACGGTTCCAGCAGCTTCCACTCACGGAAAGATGAATTATGTGGTGACCGTGCGGTGATGTGGATCATTGGATCCAGGATGGCGATAATGTGGTGCCTGTGCTTGCTCCTGTGGCGAGAAGAACACTCGTTGGACGTTCATTTGAAAGTTATGCCTGGATGCAGTAGGGGGAAAGTGGGAGAGGCGTTTTGGCTGGGAAAAGGCTTTTAGTAGACCCGTGGACGAGTCAACTCGATCTCCACCGAAAAGTTCCCGTTCCATATTTCGGAATTTCCACAACTATTGGAAAATTTTAGTTGATGCACAGTTTGTTTGTACTTATTTTTCAAAAAAAGTGGTTCCTTTCTTTTAAGTGTATTTTGGACTTGTTGTTTTCGTTCAAATTAAAAAAAATATAAAAACTTCAGAAACCGCTTAACATTGAGTTAGTTTCAATGAACAATTGAAACATAAAGGGACCGCCTGTTCTTCTAGCATCATGACCACTACTACTCATCTTCACCCTCCAGAACACACATTTGTCAGTGCAAACATCGTTCCTTCTTGCCACCGTATGCGCTCGATTGAATCCCTGCTCCGATTCCGAACGAAATCCGAGCCGCCGTCCGATTGATTCATACGATTATAGATCAACACTTTTCAGTTCCCTCACAAAGTTGCCCCCAGTGTGAGTGTGAGCATGACGTGTGTGTGTGTGTGTGTGTACGCGTCTCGTTGTCTGTTTGCTGATGGATTTATAAACCAATAACGCCTCCAGAGCGCGACCGGCAAATATAATGATGATTGATTAAAGCGGAAACCGATGGACGGGCGGGAAAAGCGGCATTGCCCTTCTGTCGGGGCAGTTTTCCATCTTGTGCCACACCGTGCTCCGACACCGTGGAGGTGTCTTCCGACTGACATCTGACCAAATCCGGTCGAAAAGTGGCCTACTAAGTTCCAACATTTGGACCAACGCTAAGCGACGGGGATACATCACAAATGTGTCTTCTTGGCGGAAAGTGCCATCAATCAATTAGCGATTCCCCGCTCCCGCCCTGGCAGCCTCCATCTCTGAACATTGCCCGCTCGGTATGCGTTGGAGTCTGGCGGCGAGTGCTGGGTGGTGTTTTTTTCGCCACACTGTTTGAAATTAGGTCCGCCGTTTGGTGGAGAACACAAAAAAGGCCAATGAAACAAAATGGATCGCACTGGCCATCGTTCCGTTCCGCGTAAGGTGCCCCCCTCTCCCGGGTGACAGATTCGCAGACGACGAGCGGAAAATTTACGACCCAGTTCGAAAACCGACTGGCACTTACAGCGGTTTTTTAGGTGAAATTTAATTTCCTAGATTGCTTGACAGGACATTTTCCAAATGGTGTTTCGGTGCGAAAAAGCACGGAATGGAAAAGTGTGACCGAAATATAAATTCGCACCAGACACAATCGGTGGAAGGGTGGCGCGCGAATTCCACCACACTTTAGTGCCAACTTTTGAGTGAAAATCGCTCTCCAGAAATCGGCAAAGTGCTGGAGCTGCTCTCGTGAAAACGGTTTCGGGTGTTTTGTCGGGACAATTTTTATTCCACAACCGAAGGGGGCGTTCGTCTCGCACCTAATCCTCCGGCGTGGTATAACTTTTTACTCAGCTGACAGCACTTCAAAACAAATTACACGGGCACTGGTAAGCTGGCACGGTTTGAAAAGTGAAATGTACCTAATGGATGGAGGTTGGAAGGTTTGTGTTGTTCACATCATCAACAAGGGGAAAAACGGAAAAGAAAATCATTTGTAGAATAGGATCAGACGGAAGGCAAATACCAAAAAATAGTTGCCACATAAATAATGCATCGCACTCTGTTCGGTTTGAATGAAAAATGTCCGACATGGCAAATGTATCCGTTCGATATGTGGACAAGGTTGAGTACAGCAGTCAAACTTTGTGTTTTAATCACGAACATGCTCTCGACCGAAATGTCCGACTTTCGATGAGTGACAGTGACGGATTGTGTAAAAAGTGGACCACTTCCAATAGTGCCTTACACTGTGGTAGGACTCACGCTTCAAGTGTTTGCCACCAATGTTTCCTGTACAATTTTTAGTAATGATTTACTAACAATGTTAGACGCAGTCATAGGAAAAGTTAGTTTACAGCGAATAAATATATTATGATCATTTGAAAGATACATAGAAATGGTATTTTAAGGAATTCAACTGACTTTATCAATTTGATTTCTTAAAACTTTCGATATGCTGTACAAATAGATTTGACTAAATTAATCATATACCAACAATCTTTCTTTTATATCAACAATCATTCGTTTATTAATAATAGAATTTACAAACATTCCATCACTGTACTCTTTATGACGATCATCGATCATTAAGCAAAAGTGTGTAAACCACGCCTAATTAAACTCAGTGTCATCCGCTAATGATGCGGATCGAAAATAACTCGTCATTCGTCCATGAATGGTTCCCTTTCCATGAATGGTTCCATGATTCGAATCTGCATATTTGGGGAATGATTCCTGCTTCAAACCGCAGAGCGATACATATCCTAGTCCGAATTCAAGCTGATCTATCACAAGCCGCAACGTGGGGGAATTACGCGAGTGCAATGTTGATAAGTCGTTTCAAATTTTCATTTTACGTCGGGCCTACACCATGCCTGAAAAAGTGGACGGCCTTTCTCTTCGTTTGATGCCTCGTTTCGTTCCACCAACACAATTATTCTAGTGAGTGCATTAGTGCACAATTAGGGCTGGTGTTACACGAGAAACGCACTACGCCACCGTACCATTTCATCGGGATCCATGATGTCCGTTTCAAGTGCCCGAAGCGTCGATTGTACTGTGGCGAGTGTAGCAGCATGCGTACCGTACGTCCTTAATAAGCCACATCGAGTATGCCAATGTCCGAATGCAGAATGCGTGCATCCAACAACATCGAAAATATCCCGCGCTCTCTCCTCGACCGGACGGCTCATTGTAACTGTTTCGAGGTTCTCAGCAGGAGCCGGCCTTCAGCGGTCGGCCATGTCGTGGTGTTGTCCTCGCTTTCCAACAGGCCGAACAGACGCTGGAAAAACGTTCCACAGTTGATGGCAAGGCCGAATCCGAACGGGAAGTCATTAGCCACGTCTGTGTTACGGCTGGCGCTCCATTGTTGAGTATTTACACCACATCATCGGAGTGTTTACTGCAACCAGTGACGCCAATGGTTCCGTACGCCCGGGAATCGCAATCAACGCAATTAATGGAACTAAAAGTTGCGCGGCACACATTTCCGCAGGTCGCTTAAAGCTGGAAACCCACTCCAGCGATGGTGGACACGGTTTGCGCGTTCGCGTGATCGTACTGGGTTAAAGGGATGAGTCTTTTGATCGCCGTTCGCTAATGGGACGGCATTTCCGGAATGCTTAACACTAGCCACAGGGAGAAGGCTTACCATACAGCTTCCACCGATCCCTTCGCTGGCCCCGTGTAGTATTCCACCGATGAATGGAAGCGGAAACAACACACCAACGTTCAGTGGCCATCGTTCCATGTTTTTATTTTCCCCTCCCCGCACCGTGCCGGGCAAATCCTTTAACAGCAACGAGGCAACAATTATGAATGCCATCTGCTCAGACGTAATAATCACATCATTCCGAACCAGCTCCGAACGAGCGTTAAGGACGGCACTGCATCCCTCGGCACTGGAGGAAAAGGGAAAGGCTTTTCCATTCTGCTTTCGCTTTAATTTGGCCACCGCACATCAAAGCAAGTACGGTGTGGTGGAAATGACCAACATTCCAGCCGGGTTTCCGAAGGGTTTTTTCGGTACGCTGGTAATCTGGCCATTTGGAGACGGTCGGTAGATCGTCTTTTTTTTCTTTTCGCTAGTTTGCTTTTCCCCGCATAAATTGTGCGAGTTGGTATAGTCGACGGGACGGGAAGGGAACGGGGGACCAAATAGGGAACGCACCCTGCTAGCACTTCACCTTCCACACCATATGCTCTTTCCGGATCACTTTCCTCGGCGGCCGGCGGAACGAACGGCTGTAATCCGGGTGATAATCCGACAATCCGGAATTGTGTATTTTCCCCACTTCGAAAGGCCCGAGCCGGAAACGAACAGGAAGCTTGGAGACGGGCACTCCAAGGTGTACAAAAGACCGGCAATCTTGTGGCCGCCGTGCGTGGGCTGCATAAATTTGCATAAAATCGATTCGCCGTCTAATTCAGTGCCGTTTACTCACGATGCGGAAGGTTTTCTTGACACGAACAGAAACGTGGCCTCGGTTCCTCCACTGCACGGCAAAAGACCGGCCGAACCATCTTGGGAAAATATGCAATGTCCGAGAGAGAGAAAGAGATAAAGAAAGGCAGTGACAAGCGAAACAAGGCCACCTCCCAACATAAGTGATGTGCAGTCTAAAGCCGTCCGGTTGAGCATCCAAATTTTGTCCAAATTCACAGATTCGTTAGCGACGATCCCGTCCGTCCATTTGTCCATTTCTCGGATTCTTCCGGTAACGGGTACGCTCCGGTCAAAGGATTACAAAACTTCCGGGGAGGACCTTGAATGGGGACCGTTCGTATCCTTGTCAGGGCTAGAGAATTTTCTTCTTGTATGGACCCGGTCCGGTGGCCATCGGAATAGAAATTGATATTTAGCTCATACGAGCGGGCGTTCCGAGCGATGAATAAGGTCCTCTTCGGAGATAGAACCGGTTAGGGAAGAACGAACGTAAACGGAAAACCATATCCTCCGTAATGTATCCGGTCTGTTCCAGTAAATGGAAACCCATCTTTTCTACATATTTTACACCGCCGTGTGTGAGCCGCTGTGAGCCGCTGTTCGCTATAAAACTCATTATAATCTATAAAACGCATGTGTTGTGGGAAATCAGTTCCCCGGAAAATTTTGTAAAAATTTTGGTAAACCGAAACGGTTCAGCCGGGTGTTGGTTGTAGCAGTTTTTTCGATTACGACTTCGTGATGTGGTTTTGCATTTCGATTCCTGAAACGGCGGTAGAAGGGCGGAATATCCCGGAAACATTGAAATGCTTCGATTCGCGGTCGACAAGAATAAAATTCATCGTATCAGAGCCTAAAATTCGATTTCCTAATCGCGCAGCAGCTGCTCTGCTGTTAATGCCCACTGGAAGTAGGCGTGGCTCGTGAGAAGATCGTGTCAAAGTACGAACAGCCATCTTCTCGTTGGCGTAGCCGTTACATATCCAGTTGTTGTCGATGTCGTAAATTCCGCTGTTAAGCAGAATCGTGAGGCAAACATGAGAAATGAACAAACGAAGGACAAGGCGCAGAATTGATATTGAATAACCGTCTGTTGTGCTTTGTTGAAATAAATCAAAATTTATGGACACGATCGCGAAATTGGTTCCATTCAAATGATATATTTTGTTATTAACTCGGTGTAGTAATAAAAACACGTCTGCGAACTCTTTAAACCATATTTCATTATGCATTCAATGTGAAATATAAATGTATCCCACTCAAATTTGAAGCAAGGATGTAGTAATAACTCATACATTTTGTACACTAATTTTCCGAATAATTTTAAACAATAAACTTTTTTCAACTACGAGTGTGCTTCACTCTACACATTATTCTGCAGATCAACACACACCCCGAGGCAGTTATGCATTGCATTACAACCGTACAACTGTTCGTTTTTTTATACTCAACCCCGTCTCACTGCTACATTTTCACCACCACCGCTACAGTAATTTATATTAAAAAGTATAAAATAGAAAAGGGATGCCGCTTTTCGATTTACCCCGGATTTCCGGATAACAATTGTTTCCCTCTGCAACTCTACATTTACAGAAAAGGAAAACATGCACAAATACTAGTGTACGCTTTAAATGTGGTAAAAAGTTTCAATATATGACGATTGCCATTGTTGGAAATGTAATAACATAACACAACTTGTCCTGATTGTAACGAAAACATCCGGAAAAATACAACATGAAAGCATGCTGTGCAGCATTGTGAATAGTTTTGTGGAATGGTAGAAGTGACCAATAAATAAATCTGATTGTACGGTAGATGTTGGCTCAATTGTCTTTGTGTTGAATACATTAAAAACTTATGTTCGCCATCGCGCACCAACCCGCTCTAGGTTTCTGCCTCGTGGTTGTATTACAATTTTCCGCAACAACTAGAAGCTAAATAAAACATAGCGAAACCATAAGCACTTATTGAATTAAAGAAAAGTATGAGTATAATCCTCCGATTATAGATGAAGGTTATTGGAAAAATAAAGAGAATTTATTTATTCAATCAGTGCGGGTCGATGGGTTTCTGTTTGCGCAGCGAGACATATCGCACGCAACCGAGTGCTTCAGGAAAGTTTGATCAGCCCGCCCTACTCCAACCCGCAGCCAAATCGTTAGGGCCAGGTCGTTGATGAGCTAATGTTTACTCCGGGGGTGGTGTCTTGGTTGCTAAATAACCCAACCATCTGCTCACAAGATCAAGCATTCGACGGTGGTTTTCGGTTGAAATCCTGTACGATGAAACCACCACCTCCCGCCACAAACACCGACGTTCAGGGAAGGAGGAAGGTGGCCGAAATTATCGGGGAGAAAATCTCCTAGGGGAAAGCTGCCATCTTTGTTTGTGTTATCAGCAGTTTGAATGGTTCCGTTCGTTCAAACACCGGGAAATCAGTGGCAGATGTTCCGATATCATTATCGAAGATATCAACCGGCTAGGATCTTGTTGCCGAAGACGGTACGGTACATTCGCGGCACACAACGAGTGGCACGATTCTTGGAAACTTCTGAACGTTCCGAACGCGGTGTAGTATGCGTCGGATCAAACCCGCTTCGTATTGTGCGAGTGCCGAATCAGCAACAATTTCGCGAACTGACTTTAAAGGTGTTAGAAGAAGGTGGCAGCAAAATGGCTACCAAAATGCTGTCAAATAAAACCCTCGTCAACGAGGGTCCTTTGCGAAATGGATACACATTCGTGAGTTGTGTGCATTTATTTAATTTTTCATTCTCGTCTTTGTTCAGTTAGTCCAGGGAAAAAAAAACCATGAAATATTTAGTGCTAAGACAGTCTCCAGAAGGGTCTAGAATAACAAACTACACATCCTTCATTCCAGGCAACCTTTACGTATCCCATTCCACTCATCCGCTCTCTAACACAGTTGTCCTAACCGGATGTCAATTTATTTGGTCTCTGGGCCGTGTGTCATGTGGATTTGACACTTTTCTGGCAGCGTGAAATGCGGAAACCAATGCGCACGGAATTGTCGGTGTCCCTGTGCCGGAAAATGCGATAGTTCAACCTGCTTTGCATCTTCCAACCTATACGCTTTATGGAAATAGAACAACCAGGAGAAAAAGAGGGGGAAATGTGGGGGCTTCAGAACTGTGTGGGACCGCCAAGCGAATGCAGGTCATTCGTGAGCTTCGGCCCTGCGAAAAACCAGAACAAATTCCCACAAAACACACACCCATGCATCCACGCCATCGCCACCTGCTGGAAAACGTTCACGCTGGACTCGCTCAAATCAACCCGATAACGTCCCTGTGAACCGGTTGCTGCCGGGTTGCTCGGTCCGACCGGCGGTTATTTTCCAATAAATTTTCACTTCATCTAAATGGTAATGAGCTGACAGCTGGCGCTACTGCTGCTGACGGTTTACGCACCGCGACCACCGTGACACTGACACGGCCACGTCTGAGTCGCCAAGCGTTCCCGCAAAACGCTCGGTTTGAAAATGGTGCGACAAACGTAGGCTGTGGCGAGGTCCTCGCTCGGGAAGGATCAGTAAAAATAACATCAATAAATTATTTCAAAGTAGATTTCATATCGAACTATGCGAGGAACCCTCGTTTCTACCTCTTTCGTACAACGCTGGTTTGAAATGCTGAATGCAAAATTCAAACACTCCATACTTCCCTATGCACGGGAAAAACTGGGGCCCAGAGGCCGGCATTGGGGGCACCCGTGTGACTGGAAAAGGAAATGTTAAACGCAAATCCCGCACAACCTACGTCCAATATTTGCTCTCTGCTCGATAGATCCTCTTTTCCACTTCCTATCGTTCTTTCTCTCTCTCTTTCTCTCTCTCTCTCTCTCTCTTTTACTCTCTCTCTTTTACTCTCTCTCTCTTTCTCCCTGGATGAGGTTGATTGCAGAAATAAATTAACCACAAAATAGAAACCGTATTTCCTAACACCATTCCCACGAAATGCGGGCGCATGCTGCCACTGGGTCATCGGAATTGGTTTTCCCCGAAAAAGGAAAACAAACGCGTGTACGTTCGCGGCATCGCATAACTTGATTCGACGCGCTTTGGTTCGAATGATAAGCGAAGAAAAAGTTACATCATCTGTGACATGAAAAAACGAACTATTTTCGTTCCGTTTTCATCACGAAACATTTCGGTATCCGTCGACGAATCGGCCGGATGGTATGGGGTAGCTTTGTGATAAGGCTGTATAGAAACATTAGGCATCCGTTTCAGTATTTCTACAAAGCAACCGCGCCACCAGGGAGAGGAGTCGTCAAACTGTCCCGGGTGTGAACTGTGTTTTGATGCAAAACGTAATTAATGCATCATATGATTTAGCTTCACCAACATTTCGGAATGCTTTACGATGCGGCCAGAACGGAGCCGGGTCCGGTTTACTGTTTCCAGCTAGTTGCCGGCGAGTTGCGCGGAGCCGTGGGTAACTATACAGCGACACATTCACAGCCCCGCAGTCGGAAAACGGTTGCCATTGAATACAAAACAACTAACCGAGTCGGTGGCACGATGAAATAAGGCCACCGCAGCGTGTAGCTTTGCGGTTGGCTCGTGTTTAAACCGGGCAACCCTCAAACGCTCCGTGCTGCTGCTGCTGCGGCGTGTCGTCCACATTCAACGAACCGCGGAAGCGAACTGTTTACAGTGTGTCCATGCCCCAGGTCCGGTCACCGGGTCGGGACGGCCGGGATGCGGGACGTCATTTGAAATGCGCGTGAAAATCTGCTTCCGAGAATCTGCAGCTTCGGTGGTTCTTTTGTGTTCCGGTGAGTGTGTTTGTTTGAGCAGCGTATGTTTCCACGTCACATACAGCATCTGCGCGATGGACCTACGACCGAAATGGACGCGTTGTCCTGTAATTATTTGCTTGTGCTAATGGAAATATCTTACATCGTTGAAGGGAGGATGCTTTTTAATTAGAAACGCCCAGTATTACACCTGGACAAAACCAGCACTCGGCAATGGGAAAACCTGTCATCTCACTAGTTGAATAATCAGATTTTTCTCCAGTTCCCAGGTTGCTATCGGCTTCCTAACACTTCTTGCTAGTGTGCTTTCCAATAAGCCGATTAGTTTATGTCATTTGTATTAAAGCAACACCGAGCCAAGGTGTGGCAAACAGAATCTCCGTTAAGGTTCGCTTATCGAATCGCAATTTCACGGTCCTTGGAGATTTTACTTATTTTTTTAGACATGGCCGTCAGGGATTGTTTGTCAAAGCGGCGCCCTATCGTTTGTAGCGAAGATCGACCATGATTATCTTCACACCGAAAGCGACGAAGAAGTTGACCAGCAGCTCCCGTCCTTCGGTGCACCCTCCGGGTTTGTTCTTAAATGGTATTTTTCTCTCCGCCACATGATCCTGCAGCTTTAACGAAGTGTTTCTTCAAGTTGCGTCACTCCGGCAGGGGGCTGAACAGTTTTCCTACAATCTATCACCGCATCCTGTTGCCCGGAAGCCGATCGGAATGCACGTGATTTGCCTTTGCGTTGAATGATGGACGAGAACGGTCCTCTGGTGAACGAGATTCCTTTCGTGTCACTTCGTGGACAGGCGGCGGGTTTCCCCCACCACCCATCCCCGACGGACGAAGGCATCCGAAATTTGGCTGGCATCCCGATTCGTTTCAGTTTCTTCACTGCGCAACGGACCGCGTACCGGGGCGGGGGTCATAAATCTTGAGCTAATCTCTTCGAAAAACACTTTCCACCGGGTCGTTGTGGTTCGGGTGCGTGCTTTGCATAAATCATCGACCACCATTCGGGGCGGGACGGCCTCGGAACGGTGGTTTAGAATTCGTTGGTCAAATACCGTCACGCAGTGTATCACCTTTTCAAGACTAACAGGTCACCGACAGTCCACCTTCCCATGAACCGTGGACGGATAAGAAAAGAAATCCCCACCCGAAAGATTTCGTTCGAAAGCCACCGAACCAAAGGTGGGTCCGTTTTCGTATTCTCGTGAATCGTTTCGCCAATCGTTTTTTTTTTTTTTTTTTAGAACAGCGATGAGAGAAAAAGGAACTTGTCCAATCGCCTGAATGTGAGAGACATTTTTGACAGCAATAATCGCATGCTGTCGTTGGTAATGGAAAATACATATTTCAAATATTGGGTTTGAAGGGGAAACCATTTTGAGGACTGTGAGTTATTTTTTCAAATGTGTTTTTTTCATTCGTTTGTTGAAGTTTGCGTGATTGGCACATTTTCTAAAGATCGGAGCAAAAAATGGTAAATGAAAATTGTATTTCTTTTCTCATTATTTCAGCGCTTTGAATATGTTTTAAATTTAATTCAGTGGAACTCTCGAAGCATTCATTCCTTTCCAACAGCCCAACGCACAAGATTTCATGGCCTTTCAAAGTGGTGTTACTATTTCGCAAAAAAACCTTCGCCCTTCACAAACAATTAATTGTGAATTTTATTTCATATTTTAAAATTGAATTTTTATGCAGTAACGCACCCCGATTAGTGAATGGCACCATAAATTGTACACGTTACGCCTCCGACGGGCGACAAATACCTGTTTGTTTCCTGTTTCGGAAAGGTATGCAGGTCCAGTTTGGTCCCATTTTCTTTCTTCTTGCCTTGGAATTTTCACAAAGGATGACCTGTAATTGAATTCGAAACGGGAGTTTTTGGGGAAACTTCCACGCCCCATTGAAATGTACAGTGTGCACACCAGTGTTTTTTGCTCCGAATGGTATTTCAACTTTTCCGACGAGATTTTTCCTGCAATTGTTTCCACCTGAACGGTCTAAAACCGTGTCGATCCGTTTCCGTACTGCAGCGACTTACTGGGGTGTTCCATCGTGATAAGCAGGCAAGCTTGCCGTTAAACGCCTAAAAGCGGCGGGCTTCACCTCCGTTCCCGTCGGGAGACGAACACAAAGGCTGATTGTTACTTAACCGTCAGCTTTTCTTGTTCCGTTCTTTGTACGATTTCCCCGTTCGTCCATTCGTTCGTTCGTTCGTTCGTTCACATTCGTAGGTGAGTGAGTGAAATTCAATTTCCGATTGAGGGGTTTCCCGGGCAACGGTGGTACGGCGCCTTGGAAGCATTTTAACTTACGCGAAAGTTTGGTACCACTGCCATTCCCGGTTTTCCAACCTGCGAATCCGTTCGCATTTTGTGAGCAGGTGTTTAACACCCGAAACAGAAACCATCCAGTCATATTAATACACAGCGGAACAAACAAATTTTATGCACCATTTCCTAGTTAAACATTGTTGCCAACAGCATGCACCAGCCAAGCGTGGGGTTTTGTTTAGGTCGGAATTTTAAAAACTTTTACTCGGCAATGCCGGGTCTGTGAGTAAGTGAAGCGATTCGAATGAAAAATTAAAAACAGGTCGAATGAAATCTAATTTGCATTCCTTTCTCGCAAAGCGTGGAATAACGCTGCGTAGCGGAATAAAATGGCATCGTTTAGTGATCGTTTTGTGCTACAGGCTATTTGCCAGGCGAAAGAAATAACGGTCATATCAACAGAGGGAGAACAAACTTTCCACCATCGGAATCAATTCGCCGAAAGACAACCCAATCGTTCCACTCTCGTACCTTTCAGCATGCATTTGTAGTGGTCAAATTTTTCAACTATAAATAAAGGAACAAACGAAGCAACAGCGCGAATGGCGTTAACGCAACAATTGATACGGATCCCAAAAATATGATGTTCGTTGGGTCAAATAAAACGTTCATATTTTTCCACAAATTCTTCACTCATTGGTATTGATATGGAATCCCCACCATCACACATATTTACATTTAAACGTAACAGATTTCCGTTGCACGATTCGCCTGAAGTTCAATCCAGATGCCGTGGATCGTTATTCAATGGTATCATGGAGGCGCATGGTAGCTCGTGAAATACATAGTTATTTTTATGTGTTTGACAGAAAGTACTTCTGCGAATTGTGTGTGAAATGCCATTTGAAAATATTTCAGGTTAAATATAACAGCAAATGAAGTGTTGAAAATAGTCTGCACGGAACTCAATTTACGGTTCCACGCATACAACCCGAAAATGCACATGTCAGCGTTTCCTGTTACGCACAAATGTCTATCTTATTCGCTCTTTTTATGTTGGTCGAAAATAAATAAACGAAAAGAACTGACAGAGAAAGCGCCGCACTGACGGTCGATTCAGAAACTGGGTTGAAAAACAGGAAAAGCCAAGCCTTCCTGTTTTGGGAAAAGACAAGATGAACGCCTTCCGTCAGTTGCACACGGCAAAGGCGAGCCGCGGAGAAGAATAAACCAGCGTTGCTTTTGGCGCTCTTTTATCGCCTTACTTTCTCCAACTTACGCTATTCCACTCACGTCAGCTGGTCTCGTTTATCTGACGCAGCGGTGGGAATACTTCTTCGGGCTGGAATAAATCGAAACGTTTCCGATTCTAGGCCACCGAGCACACCCATTTTTGGAAACAAGTATATGTAACACACACAGACGTAAGTACAAGTCGTGAAAATTAGCGTTGTTGAGCAGTGAGCTGGCCCTGGCCGCGGCTCTAGCGTGGCCAAAAATCTGCGTGCGAAGCTGAATTGCGATCTGGCGAAATGGGTTCCCATTCCGGTTTACACTCAGCAAGGGAACGAAATGCAAGTCAAGGTTTGGGATAGCAGGTTGGCAATTCTAGGTCGGTGATTAAGTCGTGGAGACGACTCACGCCGGGTGCAACCCCTCGTGGAGACTGGCTGGTGTAGAAAATTGAATGGAAAGAATCTTGCCCTTTCAGCGTAGCCGAGACTTGCCGTGCTTGTCGGGGATGGACGATTTATGGGCCATTTTATACGCTGGTTGCAACTTAATAACCGCAATAAAGTGAATTCCTAGTTGCAGTGAAGCAATCCCATCACCACTGTTCCACCGGGAAGACGACCGAGGTGTGGATGGATTGGGAATGTTGTAGCATTCACTGCGCAGCTAAGCCTTCATTCTAGCATTCCGGAGGCCCCGTTTATGGTGGGGTAGTCGGATTTTTCTTCGCCAGCAAAGTGCAATTCCAATTTACCAGATGGATGACTTAATGTCAGAGAGCGGCAATCAATTCTGTGAACCTGAACCGCTTGGAATCTCTTCGCCTAATAATGTACTCCAAACTTTCGCCAAATGAAACGACTTCTCAGCCGCTGGAGAGAAGCCGAAACACTCGAGAGACTTAATTTGAGTTCAGGCTTCTTTTTTTCCTGTATTCGCATAATGCTGATTAAATTTGCCCAGGCCTTTGAAATGATTTACTTCCCCGGGAACTGCGAATGGCTGCGGAATGCTGGTATGTAACATGACACTGATAAGTGTGAAATGTGTGAGTATTTGGCAGGCGAGGGAACCAGCATCAATCAATGTAACAGGTAAGTAATTGAAACGGGCCACGAAACCGAGATTTGGTGCTGCTTGAGGAGCGGATTTGTGGTGCTGGTGGATGTCGGTACAGTCGATGATGAAATTTTAATTAACCAAACAAACCAGTGTGAAGCAAGTGGGCCCTTGGGGGGACGTGGGAACTGCTTCGCAAAAACATTCCATTCATTCTCCATTAGAACATTCCACCGGAAAATCCTATTCGGAAACATTCCGAGGGGCTATTTTTCATCCGACACAAATATTTCCATCTGAGGCCGCGCGTTACAGCACATTGGCTTTACGAAGGATTACGAAGGTGCAAACAAATGGGCAATGTCCTATTCAAGTGAGAGCCCTTTTTCGGCCTACTCAGTGAAAGCCGGATAATCGGAACTGGTTCCGATGATGTTTTCACACCCGTGTTTTCGAGCTGCTCGCCTTAGAACGTCATCCAGTTTTTCGTACAAGTAGTTGGGGCACCATTTTTCATCCCTCAAGTACGGTGCGTAAAGTAGTTTCCCTCCTAATGTTGACTTGTTCCAAATATGCATTACACTAAATGTTTTGTTGCTAATGGAAAATACTTATCGCGCAAAATCTACTTTTTTGATACATCCGGACCTATTTTTCATCCTGAAGCCTGAGTGACATTTCGTTTACCGTACACTCTGGAGTGATGGTATATTTAGGCCTTTTTTGTCTCGCAAATCTATTCGCTCTTTGTCCGTATTTAATGCTTTATGGCACCCTTTCGGTAAAGCTTTCGATGTGGTCGAGCGTTAAAACAACAATCAAAAAGAAAATAATCGCAATGCTAGTGGCGTGTGATGAAAGATGGCCCCCACACACAATCACACAAATTCCCGCCAGTGGCGTTCGAAATGCTCTATGTAAGTCAAACAATGCTTCCTGAATGGTGCCAGCAGGGCCGCTATGGGCGTGTTGGGAGTCCCATAATAGAAGCCGCAAACCGCAAAGAAAACCCGCTATATTTTGTCCTCGATCGAGGCTTCCGATCGCAAAAACGAATATAAATAAACGTTCGCTTCTCCGTCGAACGCACCGCTAGATAAAGCGCGAGCTGTGAGTTCTTTCTTTTTTATTCGTGTGGCCCGTTCTGACATGCCGTCCGGTTGTGTGCCCTGAGTGAAGCCTCTAAGCACTCGTTTCGTTCGCCACGGATGAGCGTTTTATAGGGCGGTCGGTTTGCGCACTCCTCTCCGGTTCGGCGGGCTGGCATAAAATCGATCGAAATGATGTGACGCCCAAGAACCAGAAGAAGAATGGAACTGAACAAAAATAAACAGTGTCATGGAAAGCACTCCCCAGCGGCGCGAAACCGTAAATCAACAACATTCCGCCACCGAGTGTCGGTTTAAGGTCTTTTTTCTCTACGTTTCAAAGCGGAAAGCCTTTTTTTGGGATTCACCCACGAGCAACATCATTTGTTTCTAATCGAATCGAAGTCCGACGTACGTGTGTGTGTATGTGGCGAAAACGCTAGAGGGTGAAAATATCGAACGACTTAACAGCAATTTAATCCGTTTCGTTCGATTGCTGGCCTACCAAACAACCCGTTTTTCCTATCTGCCGGCAGGCGTTAAAATCGCTAAAACTCATATAAAATGCAGTACAATATAGTACTTTGCACCGCTTTTTCTCTTATCCCCACTCGCCTACCGGGTTCATTTTCCAACCGAGACGGTGTTGGAATGCCACTGGCAAGAACCCGTTCACTCGTTGGCCATACGATATTCATGTTCGTTGACATACAATTTGAAAGCTTTCCAACAGCTGCAACATAAGGCTGTTCTTTCAGAAGAACGATGAAACTGCCATGCCATTCGTACAAGAATGTTCCTGAACAAATTGATTCAAAACAATCTCGTAGCGCCGCACCGTCACCGCAAACCGCGCCCACAAGGTAGAGGGATGTCATTTCATTTTCACTCTTCAGGTGCCCGGTGTGGTGGCACTCATGAGGGTTTCATGACAAGCGTTGGTAAATTTCTACCCTCACTTGAAGGCGGTGTGGCTTGCAAAGCACTGAATCGAACATCAACCCAAACCGGATAACGGCGTTGAGAGGAAAAAGCGTGTCAGTTTCCATTGTGGCGGCCGGCACGTGTCTTCCAAGAGGTGGTGTACGGTTTCAACAGCTCCTTCCGAGGCCGTAAGCAAGGATTCGTATTACCAGACTATTGAGCATCTGTTGTTGTACTAAATGGAAGTATAGTAAGTGTCTCTATATTCGACCCAGCAACTGTACGACTCTAGGGGGGTTTTCATCCGAAGTCTATAGAGCAGAAGAAGCCTGAACTTCAGAACTCAATTCTGACAATTGAACGGAACGGACCAGCCTAAAGAGTGCATAGGTAGGCAAGATGGGGATAATTTCATATTTCTGTTTTTCTTCGTAATCGCATGAAACGATGTGTTCATGTATTGTTTCATCTTTAATTGAACATCAAGGTGCTAGAAGAAGCAATCACAAGACGAGTAATCTCAAGAAAATCCGTTTCACGTCCAAGCGTACTATGAATATCCTGTCTTGTTCAAACTATCCAGTTGTGTCTCCCTTTCGGCAAAGTTGAGTTTTGTAAAGTTATTTCAACACAGCGAAATTGTTTTTTTTTGCATTGTGGAAAGTACAGCTTTAATTCTTTGACACGAGATGAAAGGATTTTTATTTTATTCGTTTGAACAAGGTAATTGCCATTTTTAAAACCATTTGCATAATGTCCCCTGTTTTTTATTAAAGTAACGTGACGGTTAAATAATTTTTATTCCGTTTCACTTTATTCTTCATTCACTTTGATTGACTTTGTCTTTAAACTGCCCAAAAGCTGCTCCAGATTATAATATTAAACCTACGGTCCGGTTCGTAGTGGCGATACTATCAAATGGAATGTACAAGTTGGAAAAGCAATCATGTTATAATTACTTCGCAACAACATCAAACGGGAGCCTGTCCCCAAAGTGACCTCCACACATGGTGAACGGTTCACCCTATTGCTGGAAACGGCAATCGGCCTCAGTAGCATTTGCATACGGTGTCTCCGTCTGTCAGAGGCCACAGCTCAACGGAGGTGCGTTCGAGACTCGATGTTCGATCCATAATTTACATCGAGGAAAACCCGGTGCTTTTCCGGCCACCCGATGCTCGACTCGGTGCTACACCGCTGTACACCGTAAAGGGAAGCACCGGGTCTCTGGGATTTCCCTTGCCGGATGCCAATAACCATGCCAGCCCCCTTGCCAGTGTGTTCCTCAAAGCAGTAGCCATTGTCAACCGTGAGGACTGGGGACCAAAAGATTCAGAGAAGAAAAGATGTGGAGAAAAAAAATAAAGAAGCAACCCTATCCGGACGTATACGGTCGTATAAATTGTGTTCTGATAAATGGAATTGTCTCGTATTGGAAATAAAGCACACGCAACCGGATCCGCACCCGATTCTGGCATCCGATGCGTCTGTGTGCGAGTGCGAGCATCTCCGCGTGCGCGTGTACTGCAGGCAGAAACATCGCAGAACACAAATCACCCGGATTCCTCCCCCTGGGGTGGAAAAGCTTAGGATACAACAAAAGCACAGCAACCGAAACAACCGCCACCAACGGCGAAGAAGTTCATTCTCGAGCGTTCGCTTCTGATTGAATGAGTATAGGAGAAGGGAACAGAAACGGGTGAACGGCGAGCAGGACAACCAACGACCGGGAGTGCTACTATTGTTCTTTGGAAACCCTTTTTCTGCTCTCCTCCCTCCCATCCCGTCGCCATCGCACGGTGCGTTGAACTGGAAAGACAATCATCCTGCACGGCCTCCCGGAGATGATATTTGACGTTGTTTTTGTGTTGTGTGGATGTCATTTCCATTCTGTCGCAAGAAGGGTAGAAGAAAAAGAATAAAATGGCGAATCGGTGGCGTACGTCTATCGGAAGCGAAGGCGGGCATAGTCTGTTGCTGAGCCTACAGCACACGGGAGCCTTGAGAAAATGGATTTGTTAATGTAAGTGCCTCGGTGGGGATCTCTCTTCGGGATGGGCGGGGTCGACCTATGAGTGTCAAGATAATTGAAGCAAGCAATAGGAGACGAAAAAAACCCCCACACCCCCTCCTGCGCCAGCCCAGCGATAAAACATTTGCGTTTTTTCGTTCTGAAAAAAGGATTTCCCTTTGTTGTTTTTCTTTTACTCGTTTTCCATTTATTTTCCTCTAGGATTTTCTTTTTTTTGTCTCTTGCACCGTGCGTTTGGATTCCAATTTTTCACAAAAATCCGGATTCACAAAAAGCAACAAAATGGCCCATCCTCTATTGTTTCTTGTGCTTGCTCATTTCTCCCGGGAGTTCTGTCAACGCCACTTTCTTTTTAACCCTTCCAGCTTCAACGGGAGTCCTGCCGGACGGGACTACGTCAGACGAGACGAGATTGATACGAGCAAAGCTTTCCGTACCATTTGGTCGTTAGGCTTTTAACGAAGAAAAAACCAACTGTATTTTCCTTAGTTTTTTTTTTCACCGACGAAAGAAATAAATGGAAAAGCAACCAGCAAGCTACAAGAAATAAGAGAGAGAGAGGAAAAGAAATAGAGCCAGCGAATGATCATCGAAAGGGGTTTTTGTAGGGTTTGTTTGATGTAATGGGCGAAGCGCTGCAAATGGGCTCGCTAGTGGGTAGGTGGACAGCAAGGAGACACACACTAATGGATGCCGCACATTTGTATTTCCGAGGCAGCCGTAATGCAGTGAAATTAGTACCTATCGCGCATTGTTTGTATGCGTATTTGTTTGTGTTCCCAAGCCGTTAATGGCCGCCCGGTCCAAACAATCCCGGACCAAAAGTGCCCCGATGATGCGGTGGGGAGGGGCAAGATGAAAACGGTTTCTACATGTCCGGAAAAAAACATCCAGAGAACACATTTTTTCGCACACGCACACATCCTGTACACCCTGCGAAAGGTAAGGGAACAATGAAGAGGTTAGAGAACTCATAATGGGCAGTCCTAGTCCAGGTGGTCAGCAGCCGGAAGGAAATCGTTTTACGGTGTATCGACTTTCACCCGATGGAGCTGTATTACGGTCGACACTAATGTGGAAAATGGCTAAAGGAACGACACGCTCCGATAAGTTTACTACGGCTACCGTTACAACCAAGCTGAATCCAGCCAAGGGTCCTGGACCCATTGAAGAAAGCAAACGGAAATCTTCTCCCGACGACTCGAATCCAGGTCTCGTCTACTTATGCGTCCGGAGTTCACAAGCGAGCGAAGGAAATACACACCCACAGAAGAGCATTCCTACAGGCCCCCAACATCTTAAGGAGAAACGCAGAGCAAGGAAAACAAACGATACTGATGGTGAATCCTTCGTACACTTCCCGGCGGTGAGAGTCAACGTAACAGGGTCCACTCCCACGGGGAAGGTGAGCTGCAACTCAATCTACGAGAATTGCCGTAAGATGAAAAGGTTGCGCAGGGGATCAACGGTTTAGCTGCCACTAATTACGAAGCGTATTGTTTCGGTATGTAATGAAGCGAATGGTTCATCTGGTGGGTTCAAGAACGGAGCAGAAACTGCCCAGGTGAAGTACCACGACTTTGGATGGAACATCATCCTAGTAGTAAAGTACATTTTCTGTAGAATTTTCCAACCACAATGGGGCTGGTCAATGGGGCGGTTTACATTGCACGGTACGTCCATGCAGTGCAATCCAAATAGCAGGAAAACTAAACGAAGCAACTCCTATTTGTAATGAATGAAAAACATGTCCATGGAAAGCTGTAATTCCAAGAAGATACATGTAGACCGGAAAGGTACAAGCGTACGTACAAGCCGTTACGTACTTTATTTGCCCAGCAGTGAGACCCGTTCGGCTTAACTAGCGGAAATTGTGCAAGTGTTTACCATAATAGAACACGTCTCATTATCGTGACGAGCAAGCGTTTGTGTGTGTGCGCGTGAATGTGTGTTGAACCGATTACACCTCCTCGTGGTGTCTTTCCGATATGCAAATGATATTCTGGGCGCGCTGATTGGCACTGCTCCACCACATCGATAATTCTCCCCGCTGGGAGCATGTGTACTGCAATCAACATCATCACCATCACACCGGAAACAGCGAAGCCTAGTTCGTAATGGAAAAGAAACAATATCGCGGTGGAGCGAATGGGAGTAATTTCAACCATCCACAACCCGACAACACGATGGTGGGCCAGTAGGTTGGTGGGTTCTCATACCTGTTCGGTGCACCCATTCCAGCATGTGACGATGAAAAACTTTCCACCCCTTCCTTCGCGCCATTATCATCGCATCATTATAGAATCGAAATCGGTTGCATAATTAATGCGGGACTTCCATTTCGGCGATTACGATCGTTTTTGGCAGTGGCATAATTTGAATTTGACACCCCCGTTCCACGTTTGAGTTACACTTGCGCGTGGTGCGGGCGCTGGAATTCGCAATTACGGGCTGTTCAAACACCCGACAGCGCATACGGTTGACAATGGGGCCCTTATAGCTGGCCCCGCCACAGCGCCGACCGGTACGTGGACCCCAGGTCTGAGGTTTAGAATTTAAATGACAGCTGGCAGGCGAATACAGCCTAACAATGGCAAAACGTGGCACCGTTTGTTGTTTGTGCAACGGAACGGACCCGAACTTCAGCTGTGTTGGTTAATGTCCTGGTGTGTGTGTGTGTGTGTGCGCGCATACCACCAGGCCACTCACTCGATGTCACCCGAGGAGCGGTGCTAATAATGGCACGTTTGCACAGCGCCAGGGACGAGGCGTGTAGACTAGAGCCTTCCGAAGCGTGTGATGGGATAAAATATTCACCACTGAATAATAATGATAATAAGAGATTAGGTAAATTGCGTCTGATGCGTCCATGGTCGAACCCTTCTTGAGACGCCACCGTTCACTCCTGGAAAGGGAACTTCTTTACAGAACCGCCCTACCCCACTGGCGTAAACGGAGCAGAAGAGGGATGTTGGTGTTGTTGTGGACGGCCAACTAACATTGTTTCTGTCGAATATCCGGTCCCAGGCGAACGTGTCATCGGATGCCAGTTGTCAAGTCATGGGCCACGAACGGATGTGGTCCCATTTCAAAGACAACTATCGCAAAGACGTGTCGCTCCGAGAGCTTACCCTTGGAAGAGAAGAACCGTACGATTGAGCTGGAGGAAAGGCAGGGACCCTTACAATAGGTTCGTAACAAATTGTTTACCATCGCCCCGGAAAGGCCACCCATCCGGAACGCACACCATCCCGCCTTTCCCACATGGTGGGCGGGAAAATATTGTGCGCTCGCAAGTACTTAACTAAGCTACCAGAGTTCCACGACGGAGAAAGGCGGAAGATGGAGAAATGCGACCGTGGTCCAGCCCCGAGGTCACAAATGGCACCATGACCATGACCCGCTCGAGGGCACACCCAGGGTCTCGGGGATCCGGGTTCGGTATACCGGGGGGAAAATTGGGCTGAAAGACGCACTGCGAAATAATACCGGAAGCAAAGGACAGCTTCGTTCGGCTGATGTTTTAACGTCTTTACCACCGGAGACGGTGTAGCTGGGACATTCGTAGACAACACCGCAGGCGCACGGCATTATCATAAACATAATAACCAATCTCTCGCAAACGATCTCCCGACGTTTGCTCAGCGTCCTACCCGGAGAGATGTCCACAGTCGTGGCCTCGACATCCATCCAACGGACAGCCGGACAGCGATGAATGGTGGGAATAAATTACCGATTTTCCCCAAAAACCATTCAAACTAGGGATGCGACGCAGAGCAGGAGGTGCTGCCGAATGGTGGTACAAAACGAGCACGAGAAGAGTGACGGTAATTTCCTACGGCACGTACGGTACGAGTGCGCCGTCCCGTTCCTCCGTACTGCTCCGTTCCGTTCCGTTCCGTTCGACCGGAAAATGAGAAAGGCTCCTGTTTTTCATGAGCGAAATTTTAATTAGTCCTGACCCGGCATTTCATTTCGTTTCGATTTGGACACCGGAAAATCCGACCCCGACCGCCCGCACCCGTCGGGCTGCACCTTCCATCCAGCTATTTGTTTCACAAATGGCGCTGCCGCAAAATAAACGAACCGAACGGAAGCAGGTTTCACGCCGGGAGGAAAAAACTGTACACCCGCGCCGTGTGGAACACCGAAGCGCGGACACCGAATAGCGGCGAATGAATGAAGGCTGAGAAATAAAGTACAGATGAAGGAAGGGCAAAACTCAACCGCTGGAAAACGTTGTTTTTTTTTTTCCAACTAAAAAAACACAAAACCGAATCTCCTACATTCGTGCTCTCGTCGGTTTCGTCCATTAAGGAAGAGGAACCCTGCTGTATTTTCCAGGACACTCATTTCCGCAAAATGTTAACCTTATTCGTTTATTTTGCTGCCTTATTCCCTTCAGACGTACCCATACACCCATTAAGACCCCGAGTGACGGGACATGTGTGAGTTTGGGTGTGGCTATTTGGGTGTGTGTGTGTTTTTGTTCGTGTGCATATCGATGCGAGGCAACCCGGGTGATAAATTATGAAGTAAGGATAATGGCTACACCACGGCACGAAATTCGATCCCACACCCTCGAACGCGGTGGCTCCACGTACCAGTGTGTGTGTGTGTGCATGTTTGGGGGATTGTTTGGGGCTGACTTTTTGGCAGGCGCCGAAAAGTGTGTGCATGTAAGGTTGTGTCGTTTGTTATTTTTATGATCGTTATTTAACATACTGAGGATTAATATCGTTTCCGCTTTCGTTTTTCGCATTCGAGTTGTCATTTGTTTTGTCACCACGTCCCTCCCACCCGCTTCGGATGTATTGTTGACGGATATGGTTTTTTTTTCGCTTCTTCTTGAAACTGTTTCCCGCATGCTGCGAATCGAAACGACTTTCGGTCATCAATCGCGTGCCGTTTGAAGGGCGGAGCGAATTCCACGGTGACAGCGCCTAGGACAAGTATCGTCAGGAGATGTGCTGAGAGATGCCGACAAATTGGACAAAGAATGCGACACTTGCCGGTGGGCAGCTGTTGTGTGTTGTGTGTGTTGTGTGTATTCAACAGTCCTGCTGCACAGAAAGGACAAATGATGCTTGATTGCACCTCCGAGGGATGCTGTCCGGCGTTTGTGTCGGTCGTTCGAAAAGTTCCATTACGAAGTGGAGGAATGTGGGTTGAATCTGTCTTGCGAAAAATATGATCAGGCAGAAATGTTTTTTGCCGTCACTTCGATGTATTTCATCGAAATTGGCTAGGCAGCTCCGGCTGGTGGAAAAGCTATTCACGACAGTTAAGCTTGCCTTAATATGGTTTTTCTTCTCTCATATTTCCAATTCCATACATCCGATGGATCCGGAGAGTCTCTGTGGTTGCAGCGTCGGTTTTTCTTCAAACGAACGAGTTTCATTCATCATGCGAGAAAAAGTGGAGTATGCTTTTTATATCGGCTTCATTTTTCTTCGCTTTATATCGCGGCCCTTCATTTTGCCTTTTTTTTTGCCCTTTTTCCTCTGCCGTTCAAACTCAATTCCATTCCGCCGAACCTGCGCCTTCTTTTTTTTACCTCCTGTTCGCTAGCTCTCCCTCTCTGTCGTTTTTCCAACTCTCTCTCTCTCTATTTTTCTCTGAACAAAGGAAAAAACGTGGCGGTAAATTTATTTCGGAGTAGCGGCCATAGCCACGCTGCCGAATTTAAGGTTGAAAAATAAAATAATGTGGCGGTATAACGGAGATGAAATTCCGTCATTTCCGTTGTGAACGATTTATTTATTCTTTTTCCAAATTTTTGCGAGCAAAAGACTTTTCGGTGATTGATATTTAAGCTCCCCGCAAGAGCACTACGGGCCTCGCCCGAAAGTGGAAGCTGCATTAAGAACTGAAACGAGCAACGGAAGGAGGCGACGATAAAGAATAGTTCGTCCCAACCGGCTTTTCTTCCGCCGACGAGCGACCGAAGGCGGGTTTGCCGATTGTGTTTTTTTTTTTTCATCATATCCGTTTGAAGCCTGCTGTACCCTGCATTGGCCGCGTGGCATTATTCGCTCATGCTCCTAAAATAGAACATACTGCAGGGGATGGAAAATTTCAATAACGGTCCCTTTTCTTCGATAGAGTGGGCCTTTGGGCTCTCAGAGCTGTTGCTTGCTGGTAGTTTAATTTTGCACGGAATTTTATTTTATTTTTTTTTTCTAACTTCCTTTCGAAGTCGGAAGAAAAACAAACGACAAATAACTGGCCAAACTTGGAAAATCCGTCACAAGCCCCCAAGAAAGGAATGGGTTCATTAACGATCGATAAAGTATTTATGACTAAAGCAGTGGAAAAACACGTAAATAGTTAGTTTTGATTTAATTTCCTTAATCTGTTTTGTCGCTTCAGCTGATTCCTCTTGTTCGCCCTTCGTCGTAGAAAAACTGAAACTCGGGTTTCCGGCGAAAGAATGTCGAAAAACCCACAACGACGACCCACAAAAAGCTGATATTACTGGGTGTTCTTTTACCATCAAGCTGGGCCGACCTGGAGTAATTAGTAGCCGCAACTCCCCGCATCCCGTGAAGGCACGGCCTACGAGCCGTCCAAACAGCCGTCTGGTTGTTCGGTTCGAATTGGTATTCATGGTCGTTGAGGGTCATGTCCCAACTTTGATCGGGTTGAACCTTTTTCCCATAGCCAAGGTCTCCTCAACGGGTGCGCGGACGTGTTAAAAGACGAATGGATTCAATTACACCTGGCAGGACGGGATGAGGCGGGTCCTTTTTGGCAATTTCGATTGCAATTGCGCCCCAGGGTAAAATCACGTATTGGGTTCGCGATGGAACTTTTTTCTTTTTTGTCAATTAGCTTTTCCGGTGGAATGGAGCTGGATTGGTGGAAAGTTAATTTAAAATTGCTCCAAGCAATGCTGCACTCGAATTTGTCATAACGTTGAGGAGGTGCTGTCACGCGTTGGGTTACGAGAGTTTCGCATTCGAATTTACCGAACGTAGTGCCGCTTGGGAAGACAATATTCGCTGCAGGTGATTCGAGATTCATCTTGATTCGATAAGTTTTCCAATTTATCGTAATGCGAGTCGTTCTCTTGTGTCTGTTCTTGATCGTGCTTTATCGTGAAAAACCCAATTTCATCGAATTTTAAAAATGGTTTCGATAGCATGAATACCGGAAGAAAATTACTCCATTGAATTAAATAATCTGAAACTGCCAGAGAACTGGATAGAATAAATGATAGGTCAGTTTGAGGATGCTCTGCGTTTTGGCACTGAAGGACTCCCCATCTTTCCCAGGAGTATCTGTTCCAAAATGTCCATACTCTACAACAAACTCTTCCTTAAATAAATCATGAATTTATGAATTTTGCAATTCCATGTCGATCCGCTCTCGATTTCGTGGTGCCAGTAATAACATTGAAATTTTACTTTGCCAAAGCATTAGCATGTTAATGCAAATACTCTTGCATTTCTGATCGATGCTCATTTCCTACTGCACATCCAATGTCTGCTATTATACAAATATAGATGATAATTTATTCACCCATTTGTCATCTGCATCAAGTAATTGTTGTGTAAATCATCACGGAATTAACCCTCTACATCAACCTCGCCGATTGCCGATCTTCGTTGCGCAGTGAAAGGCGGAAGCGAATGTTTTGATTAATAAATTAATTTCCTCCTCAGTTGGCATCGTTCTACGCAGAGCGCCCCGCGTAGAAGGTAGCGAAAGAAAATTGGTTCGCCTTCTCAAGATGAATTTCCGGGGAACTGGAAGGATGCTGCATGAACCCCGCACCGACGAGCAAACGGGACTAACAGCGAGGCAACGACTTCTTCCCGGGGTGGTATTCGAAAAGAAAAGAAAAAGGTCGCTGGTTTCCACGGCCCAATGAAAACACTGTCATCTTTCGCCACTTGGGAAACCGTTGGTTGGATCGGTTGGAATGATTCATGGAGCTCGCTTTCCCGGCTCTTGTCTTGTACCATTCGGTGTCCTACCGCTCCTTAATATTCTCGATCTCCCAAGAAAAGTGTGTGTGTATATCTCATAGGATATCCTTTCCCACATCCCGCCACCTAAACACTGAAGCTAGGGGGTTTAGTGTGCTTGGCAGACGGTTACATGGAGCAGCCAAAGGGGACGACGTTCGGAGTCGGGAACAAAAAATATGTTGGCTGCGGTGGGCCACGTTTCAGGAAGCAGAGCTACGCCCTTTCCATTACAGCGAGTGTTACAAGAAAAATCCTTTCCAAAAGGACGTGTTTGGAGGCATCGGAAAGGTAGAGCCGGGTCTCCTAAATTTATGATGGGATTATTCCCCGGTAAGATAATGTCTGTAAGCACCTGGATAATTTTTATAAATCGCTATCGATCCGTTTGCGGATGTCTAGCAGGCTTATCGTAGCGTAAGCGATTGTTTCTAGGTGTGGTGGGTCCTGTGTGTATGTGGGTGCGCCTGTGAAGGAGTTGCAGAAAGTGCGAAGAACTCTTCCCGAAGTAGGCTTTTCGGTCGCCAACCCGGACCAGCTCGCCTGATGAAGTGGCCCGAGAAAGGCTTTGCCGATTGCGGCTGAACATGAATCAAGTTAATGGCGGTTTCGGATGTTTTAACTGCTTAAACTAGTGCCGAAGGATTGCTGTGGACTCGGAAACCCCCCCAAAACATGTGGCCCTACTATCACTCATCGGGAGGGCGGTGCGGCCATTCACTTTCCTCTATGTAGGTTTGGGACCGAGTTCGATGGGAATGCGGCCGCACGCACTGCCGATGCGTTTCCAAAGGTTTTACTTATAAGATCAAGCGGAAGATCACGGATTAGGATTGGTATTTGGGATATTTTTCGTTTGTTTTGCGCCAAAAACTGTGGGTCTTCGCGCTGTTCGATCGACAAATCACCAAACCACCCCCAAGAACATCACTAATCCGCGGTGGTATGAGAGGGTGCTGCCAGAATAGAAAAACTTTTCCCATCGACAGCCGTACGAAGGAAACCCTTCGGTGGAAAAGCGTCCAGGGACCCATTTTCGCACTCTACGCGCTCCAGTGTTTTTAGTTTCAGGGCACGTCCCGGCCAGTGTTTTATTGCCCGCTCAGCGACCTTTAAGCTTCGTGACAGCGATTAGCAAAGTTTACGAGCTTACGGGGCAAGTATTTTGGCGCGAAAGATATGGACCTCGGTGCCGAATGCTCCCCACGAGCGAGTCCGACGGCGGTCCCCCAGGTGGCAGTTAGTCATATTTCGGCACGGCACGTCACCCGCTGCGTTCGGAGTGTTGCTGCACCATAAACTAGAGAGATGGTCATCCAGCAGGTGACCATTACGCGTAATGATGCCACTTATGTTCACAAGACACATGACGTCGCCCCCGGGTTCGGAGGAGATGTGAGCACATTCGTCATGTTCCTTTCGGGTGAGGGAAGAGTTCGGGAGCCGACAAATGGAGAACTTTCGCAACATCGTCACCACGTGGAGTGTGCACAAGGAAACTTTTCAACCGAGCTGACTTTTTTCTGCCCCTTCCCACGACAGAGTGATTTGATCCCCAACCCTTGGTCGGGCACCTTATTGCATGCTAATGAAACGATCGCAGCACCGGTGGCACTTTCTTGGCAAAGTATTTAATATCTGTGCGTGCCTGTTTGCACTCTCCAGACCTTTGAAGGCTCTGCTGCCAACCTCACTGACGCAAACAGCGTAAAGCCAGTTTCATCTTTCGCTTTTCGTGAATGCTTGTTGTTGACTCGAGTTGGAAGAAGTATAAAACAACCCTGCCACCATCTCATACGGAGTGGGTGTTGACTTCAGCATCAAAGTGAAGAAAATGAGCATCTACACGGAAGCGCTGGAGTTCACAGGCACAACTCAGTCTGGCGTGCAAGGTACTCGTATAAATCGACAGCAAGAGCAACAAACAAAGCAACCCATCGTAACGCAAGGCGTTACGCCTGGCAGAAGACACAGTCCAATAAGATCCTTGTTGGGTGGCAAATGCAATTTTTATTACACACATATTTTTCGTGAATAATTCTTTTATGAGACAAAAAAATACACCCCTACCCACACGCACTCACGCACCCTTTCGAGTGAAAAGTTATGGTCCAGGTAGCTGGGAAGTCATTTTCATTGTCGGAAAACAAACAATCCGAGCCACAATTTCCCGCGTTGTGAACATATATTTGTCACGGCCTACGTGCCGACCCACCACCGTCATGCTTACAGAGCTGGCCGTGTGTGGGTGTGTGTGTATTGGGGTAGACAAACCCTTACTGAGGTCCTGGTTGTGGTTTGTATTTGCCTTGGGAGTTGAGTTTTACCTGCGTCGTTCTTCATATCGGGAGATTTTGCCCAAGGGAAGTGAAATGGAAACGCATTTTCACGACCCCTTGAATGTCCTTTAGCCCGTGAGTGCGGGAGGTGGATGCCATCAGACGATTGTTATAAATTTGATTCTTGCTCACCACAGCTCGCGCGCCAACGACTGGAGAAGGACGAAGAGCATTGGAAAGCAGCCTGATCATCAGCTCCCCTCCGGCCCCGCCAACACTTCCTTGGATTCACATTACTCGTCTTGAAACAAGAACTCACGGCGAATAAATGGGGTGCAGAAATATGACGCAGCTTCGGCTCGAACGGGACCGAGTCACGCGCCAGCTCTGAGGGGTTCGTGCGAACGATTGGCAGATTCGTTAGTGTTTGCAGGGGCACGTGGGGATGCAAAAAAAAGAAAAAGTGTAGTTCACCGCCTCCGACCACAGCATCCTGCACGGGCAAGCGTGTGGCAGTCCCGCCATGCCAGGTAACCACCGGATGAACGGAAGGTTCGAAACAAACCAGCCACTAATCAGCGCCAACAGCATAATGTAATATGCGATAAATGGTGCGCCTTAGCTTCGCCGTAAGGTCGTCGTACCACCACCGGCGTGGAATTCGATCGATGTTCGCTGGTTTCGTCCACCCGGGGGTGGTTAACTTTTTTGCAACCACTCACCAAGAAAAACAGGTTGGTAAAGCTTCGGCGGATGTGCCTTCAAAAGTCGCCGTCTTTTTGCTCCGTTCCTTCGGTTGCTGAGCGGTTACGTAAGCGAAGGGTAGCAACAAAGTCAACGCAAATAAGAAGTTTCAGGCCGCTTCGGAATCAGTCGTCTTCATCGATGGTCTGTGTCGCAAATAAAAAATACATTTTTATGTGATGAGTCTGGTGAAAGAAAAGTCTAGAAATTCAAAAAAATTTAACAAATAAACGTTTTCCATTTCCTAACCAGGACTTGCGGAAGTTAAATTGTTGACCCCGTGGCAATCAAAATAATCTAATTAAGTATTTCTAACGAAGCTGTAGTCGCCCGGCAGCTGCCTCGTAATCAGGTCTTTTTAATCCATCCAGAACGGATGCCCAAAACTGTTGTTCTTTTGTAACATCTTCCCAAAGACAAACGCAATAAACTGCTGAAGAGATCTGTTGTAATAAGAGAGAAATCTCAACAGAAATCAATATATCTTCTCCTCATCACGAGAAGTATCGAAATACGCATCAAACTCGCAGCTCAACAAGCACCAACTGTTCCCAACCACCACTCTGCCCGTTAGTTTCCCAAAAGCTCCAAAAACAGTCCTTGCGAAGGTTCAGCAACCTACAAATCTGTCACCGGAGCTGTCCCGTTCGAAGCGACATAGCGCAAACCTCGTCAAGCACTTTTCTGCACCTCTCGCCACGGGAACGTGTTCCCCTCCTCCCCCCTGGGAGGCGAAGGACAAAACGAGCAAAACTTTTCACTCATCGAACATTGTCGTCTCCGCCAGCAGCCACAGCAGCAGAACTTCGTTGTCTCCGCAGTAAATCACCGATTGCGGGATAGCGCCATTTTCTTGTCATCGTGCTCGTCAACGGGTGCCAGTGTCCTGCGCGAAATGCGAGGAATTCAATTTACAATCATTTCTCTTCGATCAGAGCGTTCCCGTGGCGGGGAAAGGAGGGAGCGGATGGAAAACGGACGAATTGCGGCACGGGGCGCAATCTTCATCTCGATCAACTGTCGGCGCCTCGGCGTTTCTTTCCTCGGAGGAAATCAGTGGAAAATGGAAACGAGCAAACCATGGCCATTGTTCACCGGGCACTAAGGCCCGGACGGTGCGGGTAGCGGCCACCTGCTTACGTTAAGCGTTGTTATTATGCATGAACAGGGAGTTTTACCGGCCGAATCCCGGACCCGGGCGAAGCTATAACATTGGATGGGGTGCAAATTTGCCCGATAGCTTGTTGACGTCCTAAACAAGCGACAGCAAACGATAAAGCGATAAGTTTGTGCGGGACCCCGAGGAAAGTATTTGGAAGATTAGAAACTTCTATTGTTTCGTTCTTCGATTTTTCCCGTGTTCTGTAAAGTGCGTTTCCCACCGGGGATAATCGTCCCTGGCCGCCTGGAGGCCATCCGAAATCCCAGTCAAAACAGTTAGCACAACATCAGCAGGAACACCAGACGCGCAGATTGGGCTGGAGGGCCATTTCGGTGACCATTGTTATCTAAAATGTATGCCATCGACATGGATACGAGGCCCTGAAATGTTTCCCGAAACGCATCCTCTCAAGGATTGCTCGCTTGCATGCATTATTCATAACCCAAATCCAACGCACCATTGTGTTTCTCGACAGCAAAAGGAGCAAACCAAAAAGGGGGAAAAAATCAGATGGAACGGAAAACAAACCCAAAGGAACTAAACTTTTTATTTCCACATTACCGTCCCGTAAAATCCAGCCCGGGCAGCCAACAATCACATTTTTATGACCTCGTTTGTCTCCCGGTTTGGTCGGACCAGGACGCAGATCCCGTCCCTGCAGCTTTACGGCGCAGTTAGCGAAGTAGCGAGTCCTTCACTGCACCGCCACTGCTGTAGTTAATGGTTGTTTCAACGATGGATTTCGGAAGCAGACCCTCCTGGAGGAACTCGGCGGCCCTTAGCTACAGCATAGCCCGGCCCGGGGCGGGTTAGATTCGGCGGAAAACCCCCAGCAGCAGCCAACCGGTGGAAGCACAAATATTTATGCTCGCTTGACGGAACGACCTGTTCCCGGATGGTCAGAGCACCGGCAGCAAAATCCCGGGAGATATCCAGCCCGACTACCCGACTGGTGTTTCACGTTTCCGTGGCCAAAGGGTGGCAAAAACACTCAGTTCGATTGCAGCGCCCAACGCCGTTGCGCCGTTGAGTGGAAGGATAATTCGCACACACACACAAATCGCACGGTTCCAGAATTTGCCCCGTTGGGGATCGATGAACCACGGATCTGGCCAGCTGTGTGCTGGCAAGGAGACGCGGCGGGGAGCGGCGAAACATGTACAAACTCCAGCGGAACGGCGGGATTTGAATACGGGCAAACAATCTCTCTTCCATCCCCGGTGGCCACCACTCTGCGCCGGATCACTGGAGACTTGCGGGCAGCACTGAAGGGAACTGTTCGCATCCCATAACTGTTGACATGATTATGCAGACACACCCGACATCGGAGGTCCCGGTGTAGACACAATCGAGTTAGTCTTCTTCGGCTGCTGCAGCGCCACGGACAGCCAAGTGCACCGACCAAGTGTGTGTCCTGTGGTGGCGTTGTCGGAAAAAGTCACATCGCAACCGGCTGGTGGAAAAAGTGAAATAAATATTTCATTAGACACACGTCCCAACGACCTCGGCTCTTCTTGGCCCTGTGGCAGTATCTCTGGCATCTCGTGCAGACGACCGGTACACGACACGAGCAACCATCTCGCCAACTAACTAACACACTCTCAACCCCACACAGCCCGCCCATTCGCTGTACGGCTTTCCACTTAGCTCCACTGCAGGGAACGGGGGAGGGCCGAAACCGCCACAACATGCACTGCACTCGAAGGATGGCGCTTCTGCAAGAGCAGCCAAGCGCCGAATGGCTTTTCGCCGGAGCTGTCAGAATTGTTTTAGGTTCAGGCTGTTGTGTCACAAGCCTTTACATGCATGATGTGTGCCTTTGTCTGTGTGTGCATGTTCTGTTGATCCACTCCCGGGCGTGCATCTGTTGCGATGATCGAAGCCACACGGAGGGATTGGTCCCCCGCTCAACCGCACGGGCTGAAACAATGTACGATGTACGGGTCCCCGTCCCGGCTCGTGGGGTTGGGTGGTACGATTTAAATACTGTTGCTTCAATTTGTTGGAAATCAGGGCTCAGAAAGGCCTCCGGGTCGGGAAAGTTAGTTTGATAAGTAGGGTAGAGGCAGCGCGTGAGGTGCGGGTTGCCGAAAGCGGTCCGAGAAAGTTTTCAGACACATTTGTCGTTGGCTTTTCACGCGACACTTTTTCGTCCCAGTTTGATTCAAAGCTCGTTAAAACATCGCTCGTATAATATGCATTCAATTTCAAAGCTTTCTTTTTCTGTAATCAAATTATTAAGTTGCTTCAGATGGACGTTATTTTTTACTGGTTTAGAAAAACCATTCTCATTGGATATGATTCTGAAACCATTCATCGCGAAAACGTCAGTGGCAGACAATCCGTTCTCGTTCCTAATAAAACTGAACAAATTAATTTATTCTTCAAATAAACGAAAAAGGAAAATTTGTGCTTTTTCAAACAAAAATCAGCTGGTGTCCTGCTGCTTCAACTTTGCATCCCTGCGGGCTCCTCTCGTCCCCAAGAAACATTAACATGTGTTACCTGTCTCCTGGCTGCCTCAAAGTCAAACCTTTTGCACCCGGGGCTATCCGGTCGACTTGCGTACTTGCAGGCGGCCTCAACTGACGAGATGAAACTGAACCGCAAGAACTTTTCCCCATAATCATCGTCCCCGGCTTATGCATCCTTCGTTCCATTGGTCAGCGCAATGATGTACCACATCGTCGCTGACCAAAGAGTATATATACAACGAGCACCGACCGAGCTAGAAAATGTCCCCACAGGCGACGATGTAGAAGTGTCATAAGTTATGATTTTTAGAACCCACATTTTAGCACCGCACTGTGTAGTGCTCCAGTTGGCCGTAACGACATTTCTTGTTCGTCTGTGTGTATGTGTACGTGTGTGTTTGTGTCCGACCAAACCCACGAGCATGTGTCGTTCCGGTTTGTAAAGTTGTCGTTGGGAGTTGTTTAAGGATGACACTAATTGTGTTACGACGACCCTCGCACGCGCAGCAGCTGATACATGAAGTATGCTGCTGCCATGATCAGAAGGGATGTACGCAATTCAAAAAAAGTACGATTTGGTTGTAGATTAGTGCGCTACAATTTAATGATGCAACTCTGTAGTGCTTCAATCAATTGCCTAAATGGGACCAACTACATACATCAGGGACATCAGGAATACTTGAACTATATTTTACTTGACCGTTTTTTATCCTTGCACGTGGCGAAGTGGGGGCTCTGCGTTTTCTTTTTTTTTATTTTACCGCCAGGACTTACCTGAAAAGAGAATAATGAATGAAAAAGCTCATCAGGTCACGATCGGAAGATTAACGGATTGGGGAGAAAGAACTGAAGACGAAATCAATTTTTGCTCCTGGCACTTGATTAGCATGTGCCAATCAGGTAATGAACGCGCTCACACGCTGCCCGAACGGAACACTACGGGACCGGTTGCTCTGGCCAACTTGCTTTCCGATACCGATCAAACCGAACCCGGGCAAGATAGGAAATGCGAACGACGCATGAAGTATCGTTTTTTGTTTCTCTATCTGGATTTTTGGCATTTCGATCAGTTCGGCTGAAGAAACCTTGATTTTCAGTCACGGAATCGAATTTGCAAGTGGAGGGGTTGGGGTGGTCACGGAAAACACTGATTGCTGTTGCATTTCGGAAACGCCTTATATGCCACAGGCGCACTCTGCGTACGATTGAAGGATGGGCCTTAGCATGACACGAAAAGGATGCGAAGCATAGCCAACGTAACAAACCAAAAAAAAAAAAAGAGAAGGAAACTCTCTCCACTTGAAGCTGAAAAACTAGATTGAACGATTCGGTAAATGGTCTGAATGCAATTTTCCGTTGCATGGAGGAGTGGAATTCACAATTGGGAGGAAATTTTGAAGCGAAGGGAAGAAAAAAAATCATGTCCGAGAAACTGCCCGTTTCCATCTAGCTGGGAATGAAAAGCCATAATTACGTCGCACCACAAAAGACAAATGTCTCTCCAAGGAAGGGCCTATTTTTTCCGTTTTCTCGTACTTTTTGGCTCATTTGTGATGCAGGATAGAAGAGGAACTGACGACGAGTGGGAGGAGGGACGGTAGGTTTTTAATTTGATTTCCATTTTCCTCCTCGCACTCGTGCCGGAACCGGGAGGGGTCCTCTCAGAGTCTGCAGCTGTTGAGGAACTTTGCTGCCAAATTGGTTTTGGCTGAGAATGTCCATCCCGGTTCGTCCCAGTTCTTGCAAATGGACTGGTGAGGGGCTTTCCGTTTCGTTTTTCCATTTTCCACTGTGTTCAGTTCAGAGTGAGATTTATTTGGCTGAAAGAACTGAAAACTGGAAAACGTCGATAAAGACTTCTAATCTGTCGAGTAATCAAACATCTAACCAACTCGGCCCGTTTTCAAAGCTGCTTAACACTAATGCCAACCTGCTGCTCTGGCTCTAATCGAGCAGGAAGAATCAGCTTATCCCACTCGCCGGTAGGAAAATGCTTCCGCCACGCCATTTCATTGTCAGTCAACTCTTTCTCTAATTTTCAGATCGCTCGTTCGGAACTGGCAAGCCACGGTCCGTGCTTCGAGTGCGGTTTGGTTTTGGTACGAAAGTTCACTTGGCAAACCGAAAAAACTCACACACACACACACATACCGGCAAAGAAAACCCGCTTCAAAATTGATGCTCAAGCACAATAACATCCCAATAAACCACTAAGCCCCTGTCAGCGCTGTGCCGGGGAAAATCGGCGAAATTAAATTAATGATCCATCCGTCCGTGGAGGAACCTCGTTTCTCAATTTACCGAAGCTTGTCATAGGCCTCCGAGACACTCATCTCTCTCTCGTCCATCTCGTTGCTGTCCGGAAGGAGCCTTTCCGATGGGCAGGATGCTACGTGACTAAAGTACCGAGGAAGACACGGCCCGAGGACGCTAAAGGACCTGTCTTTCTTCGCAGCGCCTGTCAATGGTGGCGGAGGATAAAACGAGGGTCTCGTTCTCGCTTGGCGGAAAGCGGAGGAGTGAGCAGTCCGGTGGCGGGGACCCAGCGCTGAGTGACAGATACAATCACTTTCCGTGGCTTTTAAGTGGAAGCCGTTTTTCACCGTCGACGTGTGACGACGATGACGCGAACGTTGGGGAACGAACGAAAGCCACTCTTCGGTGGCGTTCAGTGAAACGCTTCCTCCCGGAACCAGCCTAGAGGCTGGTCCTCTGGAGAGGAAGTGGCGGGAATCCCGAGCGAAAGAAGGTCCTTACGCAGCCTTGAGTGCGAGGACGTGTACCAGGAACATATTGCTCATTAGATGCCAGGATGGAAAATCAGCTGATGCAAATGGTAAGCACACATCCTGCTGGGGGCTCCCATATCACGCGGGCACACGTTCCACCAGGACGTGTCATGGAATCCAGTTCGCTTTCCACGCAACGGCGGCTGAAATCCTCAAGCAATCCATACAGTCATTAGACAAACGAACGATCGAAGTGCCAGCGGTGGGCCAGGTATTGAATTTTCCCCTTCGGGGAGTTACCGTTATCGTAACGAACCTGTACCGATGTGCGTACATCGTACTTGCAGCAGGGGGGTTCGGCGGCTTAGATCACAAATCCGAGATAATGCCATCCGACAACATGCGGTTTTGAGATTCAATTTTGCGGAAGCTGATTACTCCCGACGACGTCGATGACGACGCTCCCCCTTGCGGATGCCTTTTTAGCGACGGCAGCAACGTATAAGGAAGACGAACGTCGGAATGCATCGTAAACCATGTTTTATTGTTTTACGAAACGATCATCAGCGGGCTGAAATGGGACATCAACGACGGCAAATGGCTTGTCAGCGCGGTTTTGGATGATTCAAGGATAAACTTAAACCGCTCCTGCCTTAAATCTTCCGCCTTAAACAGGGTTGGCAGGAAGTTGATGAAATCTGAAAAGTCACACCGTTGGAGGCGTAAAATTACGAGAATCTTTCGCACAGGCAACGATATCTATATCATGTAACGACGATAATCCATTTGTCCTATTGCCAACAAGCATTACGTTTTACTGCACGAGAAAGAGGTGGAAAAGTTCATGTAATGAGCAGTGCACAGAAATATGCACAGATTTATTGTTACGTCCTTCATCATTTTCCAGCTACTTTAATCTCGCCATAAAATTCCCACACAAATCTCATCAGTAAAACAGCATAAAGTTTTCCTGCTTTGCTTTCCGACCATTTGTGGTCTGTCTTTAAAGAGCTGCACGGGTCGTCCTCATCTTTGACATTCCAGTGTAAGTGTATTGATGGAGCGATGTGACGGAATCCATTCGCTACTAGGCCTTTTTTATTCCTTCCTTTTTTCAATAAATTTGCTCCCCAGAACCTCAAGTTGTAGGGGATGTCAGATGGACACGTTTCAGAAGTACCAAGCGTGTCGCCTGATTTCACACATTCGTCTCCCGAAGGGACTGTTTGCAATCGACAGCAAGTGACAGCATAGTTGACAAGTATCGTGACTTGTACCGATCGCTCCGACAGCAGTCACAATCGTTCATCGTGGCGTGGACTTTCTGTTTACCATCTTTTGTTCAGTGGCCCGCAACAACCACTTTTTATTTATATTTCATCACACTTAAGCTTGAAAGCGACCTGCCAGCTCAAGACAGAGAGAGATAGAGAGAGAGGGAGAAAGCGAACGAGAGAGAGAGAGAGAGAGAGAGAGAGAAGGAGAGAGAGAGATAAAATGGAGTATGGTAATCTTAATGAAACGATCGTGATGATAAATCTGCCATCATTCTTTAGCCGCCGGCCTTGCGAAGTATGGCCTCCGAGAAACGGGAAGTCGGAGCTTTTGCCCGTATTTACAGCCACCGGTCCGACATACGGAGCGGTTCTCGTACGCTCCGGAAGATGATAGCTCCATCAATCTCCTAGCACTACTACGAGGTGCACGTGACAAGTGGCAAAAAAAACTAGGCCGTTCCGATGAAAAGAATATGTTCCGCCGGCAGGTCCTTGTCGTCAGGTTTCGGCTCCATGTGCCGACACTCGAAGAGGTGAAGACTCCTGTGTCTGCCCAAACCGTTCGAACGGTGGGTTCACAAATTGACTTTACCGGAGGCGCGATGTGGAGCGAGGGATTTCCACGGTGTCAAACGCAGCGCTTCATGCTGTCAAAAATTCGTCTCGTGACATACTGCCACCAAGATGGGGATGGAACTAAGGATGGATCGTCGCGGTGGGTGGGCGGTTCTGTTTGATAAGGATTACCACGATGACTAACTGTTGTGTGGAGCGGGTCGGGACAGTGGGTGCTCACCAGTCATCGGCTCATGTCGGCGAATCGATATTCCGCTGTCGGTGTTGTTTGCGCCGTGAAACGGATACGATGTTTGTGTACTACACACGCTCGAGCGGCCCACTTCTGGCGGCTTTAGTGGCTGGCATTTCGTGGAAAGCAAACTGTCACAAGTTCAGCGAAGAGTTGCCGTGAAGTTGCCCGGTGGGCTTGCGAGATTAACTTCGAACAGGACAAGGGCCACGCTCTCGCCGTGGGCTAGGTTATCAATGTTCGGTGTAAAAGTAATTACATTTCTCGTTCGGTACTCGTTTTTCGATACGGAAATATTGGAACGTTTGAAGCTGCGCTTAAGTTGTCTTAGGTGGAATCATATACTTACTACGTACTTCGATCCTAGACGTATGCGCCAATCGGAAAAATTCATTTAAGAGTCCATTTGGGATACCTTTCTCGTTTCGATCGGCTTTCAGTGCTCGATCGACGGGACCACCCCTTCCGACAGGAACTCCTTGCAAAAGGTGTCTAAGAAAGATGCCCTTCTAGACTGTTTATGCAGATTATGCGACAAATATTGAGTGTATTGAGTGTTTTCGTTACCAAAAAATTCAATTCGATCCGATTCCATTTAGATTCACGTAATAACGAACGAACATGATACAGCCAAAATGGCGAAATTGTTTCCGCGACCAAATTTCTCACCGAGCGAACATTTCTTTTCCTTGTTTGTATTTAAAGTGTTTCGCATTGTTGCTTTAATCTGAGCAGTGATCCTTCCATAACTCCCTCTCTCTATCTTATACACCCCCCCCCCCCCCCCCCCCCCATTTTCCTTCCAAGCTTTTCGAGAAAGAACGCAAAACACAGGCTGTCATATGCTGCCACAGGACAGGAAGAGGAAGTGTGCGAGTTTTTCCAGCAGTTACGTGGAATACGGAAACTTAATATACATAGGCATGCGAGGAAGAGAAATCTCAAGATTGCGCCGATCGTGATAAGATGCTAGAAACGGCCCATGTGGCGTGTGCTGCCGGGTCACACTTTCTCCGGCACCCGGACCATATGCGGGCACACGCGTTCGCCGGATGCTGCTTTGCGTAGGAATATTTTAGTCACGCTCCAAAACACTCACTCGGAAGGATGTGCCTCCATCGCGGCTCCGACGGCACCTTTGTTGCGACCCAATGTCGGATAGGCGACGATATACGTGTACACTTGCGGAGTTTTTTTTTCATTAGGTTCCATTCATTTTTATTAGGTTTTTTGGACTATTTTGCACAGCCCTCTTTCCAAGCCCAGCCAATGGATGGTAGCGTTTCCAATTCCCGGTGCACTTCAAAATCGCCCGTCACGGTCCAGCATGCTGCGGTGTTCGGAAATCACCAGCGACAGATTCCGAGCCATAAATTTCAAACCCTTCGTGCCTCCGCCCACCTACCCTGGCCCAAATCTCGGCACCGTGGCGAACAATCTCGGCACGCAACTGCTTAAAAGCCCGCCCGAAATTGACTGGCTGCCCTTCGCATCCCGGAGTGGCCGTCTCCACAGCGCTGGCGAAGGATACGCCACTAATGGATAGCCATTTTACATCGCAACGGGATGAATTATTCCTGCCGACGAAGGCCCGTAATGGAGAACCCGGCGCGCTGAACAGGATGTGCTTGAGCCTTAGCTACTCCCGCACGCAATTACGTTCCAGCTAGGCCCGTTCCGTTGGCTCGTGTTTCTTGCAGCGAGCAGATCCTCGGGCAGCGTGGCGCTGTTGGTTCGTAAAATATTTGCCTTCTCACGCTTGCGACTTTGGAACATCGCCCCCGCGGTGGAAAAGGGATCAAGGAAGCTGCCAACGATCGTGGATAAATGCTTCCGCTCGCTTGGAGCGATGCACCATCATGCATCTCGCATCTTGCGTGGCAGCGTCGCAACAAGCAATCCAACCTGCATCCTTCGTGCGCACAGATGGAAGGTTTACCATCCGCTTTCCCTAGAGCCCCCCTACTTTCGCTACCTCTATCCTGTAAATGGCCTTCTTTTCCACTCAAATTGAACGACCTCGTCGTCGTCGTCGTTGTCGTCGTTACTGTGAAAAACGAAAGCTGACAGTCATCCTTTCGGCATCGCAGCAGTATGTCTGCAGCATGGCAAGGATTTGGCACGAAACAAAACGAAAAACAAAAAATATGAAGAAAAAAACTACAGCAGACGATAGGTTCAGCTTAAGCCGTTTGAAAAATTGAGCGAAAATATCATGCTAATGCTAGAAGAGTGGGCTCATGCAGGCGAGTGCTCGAGTGCTGATGTTGTCTTCCGAGCGACCCCGAACGCTCCTTTGCTTTCGATATTCACACTGGAACGGGCCATACCATGCCGTCGTCAGAATGCGCCCACCAAAGACAGAACAAAGAGAGAGAAAAGAAAGTAAAGGAAGAAGTCAAGAACAAGGAAAAAACAATAAATGGTGGCAAGGACGATACGGCGGAAACGAAAATTAACGACGTGTCGAATATTCGAACACCCCGTTCTCGAACCGTGTGCGAGCGTATGCCGAGCGCCGGGGCGCTTTTCTTTTCCTGGCGGTTCACGATGCGGATCAATTGCCCGGACGGATGCATATAATGCATAGCAAATGAAGTTTTGGTGTTGATGATGCCAATGCTGATGCCAACGCTGCCGCTGCTGGTTATGTTGCTGTTGGAGTAAACAGAATTTAACCGGCGCGTGCCGCGGGAGAAAAATGTGCGCAAAAGGGGTAAAAAGTCGGTTTGGAAAAACGGAGCACATGACTACGGGTTTCTTGGAGCGATTTTAATGCCGCCATGCAGCGGTCGGAATGTGCCGGCATTCTCGTTCACGTACCAAATGCTTCCCTGCACTGTGGGGGTACAACTTTTTGCCAATAAATTTGACATTCCATGGATAATGATGTTCATTACGATGGAATTAAGCCAGGAATGAGCGAGCGGGAGAAAAAATACGTCAACGAGACGCAATCATGGTGTGAAAAGCGGTTCAAGCCATTAAATCGCTTTGCATGCTTCACGTGATGCGTGCAGATTAATTCATATGGGCCATACGAACGGAAAGGGAAGGCAACACAACCCCAGTCCACTCTCTACGCCTTTCCCAAGATCGTAGTTTCTTCATTTCCTCGACTGAGGCCGAGAGCTGGAGAAGACCGGCCGCCCATGGGCGGTACCTACTGTTTTATGAGCAACATTCTTTGCATTTATCTCTTCCGCATCGGCAAACATGCCCATTAATAACATAAATAACTCGAGCTCGCTTCGAAAAGATGTTCTGCGTGATGCAATGATAGCAGGATAGGAAAGGATAACATTATACAACTTCTGCATCCAGGAGGAATAATATTGTGCTTTCTAACTAGCGAACCGGTTTTGACCTCCCGGAGGGTCTATACGTCGTAACAGCAGTTTAAACGGGAATGCCGTAGGTCTTTAATTATTGTGACACATGAGAGTGAAGCTTCACTCGCTCCGGGTTGTCGCCGATTACTGCATTTTCCACATGGAATGGGAGGACGGAATGGGTGAAAGGTGGAGAACTGTAATTTTATCAGAAGTAATGTTGAGTAAACAGACTCGTAGCGTTCGTAACGAAGAAGGATAATACTAGTGCACAGAAATCACAGGCAGCGCAAGATCAAAGGACGAAAAGTGGGCTCACGTTCAAGTCAGTCAAGCTCAGATCTCTAGTGAGACCGCTATAGGCGACTGGGGAAAATATTCTAATTTTCTACGCATTCCTAAAAACCCACACAACGAACAAGTACGAGTATGAATAATGAATAGACGAAGATTTCTTCTTGCTGGACGGCAGGTTTGGATCAAAAACAATGGAATTCAAACAACGCCTGGAATGTGGTTGGGAGAAAGCTGGTTTGCTTGGAATGTTTCCATCACAATAGAATCCCGATTCTGTTCATATTCACATCTTCCGCGGTATGTGCTATTGATTTCCTATCAGCCCAAAGTCGATTAAGCTCATTGACAATAGTTTCAGCAAAAGCATTCCGTTGCATAGCTCTATGCCCAAGGCGCTATGCGAACCTAAAACCTTACACAAGCACCGAGAGCAACTAGCAGCACGTACCAAAGGATGGATAGAATTAAATTTAGCTTGAAAATGGTACGATTTCTTAACCGGAACGGAAAATGATTCGAAATTAATCATCTCTTCATATTGACTTCGTTTTTCTTCGAAGTTGTTTGCAACATACAAATAAGTGACTCCACCCTTTCCAGAGAAGGGTCTACTTAATTTGCAATTTTCTAATGTGGGACATAAATATTTACAGCAAGATGAGGAAGAAAACCCGTGCGTGGTGTATGGAAAACGACTTAACGAAACGCACCATTGCGAACGGCAGAGGTGTGTAAAAGGTTACCAATGTAGGAGGAAACTTTGGTCATACATTTTCCAGACACGAAGGCCATCCACTGATGGTTTGCTTTCCGCTTTGATGTCAGACTGTTTACGCTTTCCCGAGGTGAAGCCCATGGGTTAGTTGTTTCTTATCTTAGTCGCTTTTTCTTCGCAACATTATTTTTTAACCGACGCTACATACTGTCGAGAAAAAAGAGTGTTGAAAGGTGGATGTAGATGTTTGCCTTGTTCCGTTGTGCACACGAGCTCAAACAGCTTTCAACGATCGGTCGAAGGTTTTTCAGCGATGGTAGCTGTCATCTCGGTGGAGGGTTTCTACTTCACGCTTAGGAAGGGTGAAAAACGCAACGCGGAAACCCTCGTCCGTGCAATTTATTGCGTGCCTGTGGCTGACCGTCTGACCCAGTGCCCCTCGCGATTCTCCTATCCGGAGCTGAACGGACGGCACCGATCTGCCGACAGTGGCAGCAATATTGTTCCACATTTTACTACCTCCGAAGCCAAACAACTGTCAGCTGATGGACAGCGGAACCGTCGTTCTTCACATGTGGCTACTATACCTTTTCCAGTGAAGCAGGGAACAACACGCAGACGATGGGGGGAAGTAGAGTAAACTTAGCATAAACACTCGTAAGTGAGTGCCAA
>JAOEFI010000004.1:29074862-29099711 GCA_034621735.1 Anopheles plumbeus
GAGCCAGTTGCTGTTTTTCGCGAAAGATCGCACATCGTGTGTGCTGCCCCCATAGCAACCTTGCGCGACTTTCCGTCGGTGGAAAGCGGCACGGGAGAACTGGGAAGATGAATAACAAAAACTTAAACACTCCCCAATCGGCATGGAACACAAACAGACTGAGGAAGCTCGAGAACGGAAAAAGAGATAGAGAATGAGAGCCATAGACCGAGAGGGAGATATATAGAACGAGAGCGTATCGACAGGAACCATACTGAATGAGCCGGAGGTGATCTATCACTCGACTCGCAGCGCACTGAGCAGATCTACAGCCGACCTGCGACTTCGACTTTGGACTCTTGCTGACGGGGAAAAACACGAGCGTCTCTGGCATTGGCTTCCTAGCCGTAAAGTCATCCTTTGCTCCCACCTCCTGGAAACTGTTATAGAGATCGGAACGGCACAACAGTGAGTCGCTTTTTTACCGCGCCTTAGGAGCATCCCTCAAAGTGGTTTACTGAAAGCATTGTTTCGGGGGCCCCGCTTTATGCGCCCTTGCAAGGAAGAGTTCTTGGACGGCGACACCGAGTGCTTCCCAGCTTGACAGCTGCAGGACTGGAGCATTCATTCATTCGCTCGCACCGGCTGTCATTAATCAGCATCAGCTCAGCCTCTTTCAATGCCACCTCACCCGATGGTACGCTGCCTTATTGGGAACTGATTGATTGTTTTGCTTCCCGATTCGCACTCGAAGGGCCGATGAGTTCGTTTTTTTTTTGTTGAGGAAAATCAAATCAAAATGACCACTCACAAGGCGAGGGAGTAGAGGTGACGCACTCCCAAGTGTTGCAGTGATCGGAAAACAATACCCATGAACTGTGAGAAGTGTGGACAACACCGGGCAAACAGGCGCAGGGCCAGCCCTATATCGATAGGCAATTGATAAACGTGAATGTTGAACGGTACGCAGAAGGTCCAGGACCAATATAAGCCGAGTGAAAACGAGCTAGAAAATGGACCTCATAAGTATTCGGGTAGCAAATGCCCGAAGCTGGCGGCAACAATATGCGATCGAGAAGAAATGCCAATGTAGCATACCGGCCACCTTCCACCCTCCTAACCCGAGCGAGGGCGAGATATTTGTCACCTTCAGTTTCGACGAATGGTTTATTTGTTTCGCCTCTCGGCAGTTGTTTTGCTGCCCGCCGTGTAACACGTGTTCCCCGGACAAATCCGTTTGATTTATGTACTGCCGGTGGAGGGAAAGCAACTTTTGATTTATATCGAATCGAATTCATCGAACTTGGATTATTTGATGAATGGGTGCTGATTTGAGAGAAACGGAATATGTTGCGTATCGTTAGGATCGTCGTAAAAAAAAGGGAAAATGGACAGAATAAAGCCAGTTGTTTGTGCCAATAATTTCTAAATCATTCTTTAGCTGCCCAGAATGTATAATATTAACATTATTTATTAATGTGGTCGGTATTGACACATTTGAATGTAATTGTTGCAATATTCGGCATTAGATAATTATAAGTTAAACAGCATTAATCGTCATCAGTCTTCCTTTTGTTCAAGGTACCACCGACAGCATTACCTGTAAGAAGTCTATGTTGTTGTAAAGTGTACACGTACGTTGTTTACTCATTGATCTCTCTCCAGATTCCAGACAATCCCAGAATCTTTATAAAAGAGTGTACATTTGATACCCAATAATATTCCGGTCAGCATTTCTCATACACACTTCCACTTGGGTGAATTTCTGTTGTAAAACCGGTTCAGGATAAAAGCAGGGTACATAAAGGATAAATCAACTATGCTCACCGCATGTATGGTCAATAGTAATTCAATTAACATTTCTCCGGATAATATCTGGTCCGTGATGGGGCATGGGTCCGATCCGATTGGTTCTATAAATTCGTATAGTATACTAGCTGCCGTTCTAAAGGACATTTGCTAGGACATTTTAAAGTACTCCAATAGTAAATTAAATGACATACACATTTCATAATATTGCAGAATTAAAACATATTAAGTCGAAGTTATTTTGAAGAATTAAATCTGAGTTGTGTAACTGGATACTGGATAAAAGAGCAACATGCTGCTCTCCTGTTGGGTTTCTAATTTTTTAAATTCGTGAAAAAACGTGAAAAAACCTCCCCTCATAGTCTTGCAGCTGTTAGAAGCTAAATAGGTTACGATTTTCGGAAAAACAAACAACCCGCCCACTTGCCACTGGCAATCAATCTTTCCGCCGGCTCTAATTGATTCAAGACTAGGTGTCTAGGGGAATTTTCTCAAAAATACCATCGTGGCATCTTCGTCAGCGAACTGAAGTTTTCTTGCAAAGCAGACGGGAATAAGAGAGAAAGAGAGAGAAATAGATAAAGAGAGAGATGGAGAGAGAGAGAGCGATGGAGAGAGAGAGAAGGAAAGAAAGCGATGGAGAGGAGACGTTTCGGGATATGAAAGCAATCACTAACGACCTACTCCCACAATGAAGTCTGGCTCTGCGGAATGGCATCTTTCCGTTTCCCTTCCATGGGCACTCCATAGACGAGCAATATTCTCACGGTGTTTTCCATGCTATGTTTCAGCGGCGGAAAACATGATCGAGCTCGTACTCACAATCACTGCGCTCGAATCTTCTCGCTCCGGCAGGAGGAGAAACCAGCGGAGAGCAGCTAGGACCGGAATGGTCGACAAGGTGGTGATGGTTGGTCGATGCAAAAAAACAGTGCAAAATACAGTTATTCAGGTCAATTTAGTAAATTCAATTTTACTGTGCACCTTTTCCCGCCCCTGCTTCTCGGAGGGGTAACATCGCTCCAGACGAAGCAGGTGAGTGTGCGGGGAGCGAGGCCCGAGTTCTCCACAGCCTCCAAACCAACCACGGGACGGACGGGAACCAACACACGGCCATCATCGGCTCCGACTGAAAGCTAGAACATGTAATTCCGTGTTTGGTGCGGCACTTTGGGGGCTGCGCTTTGGTTTTCCATTCCGTTTGGTGGAAAAGTGGTTGAAAAAAGAACGCTACGGAAAGGACGATCGGATGGACGGAAATCAGAGGCGAAGCTATCAACGTTTTGCTTGGGGTGCTCACGTGCTCTTGCCGCGCTCCCTGTTTTGCCCAAAATGTCTGCCTTTACTGCACAATTTCACCGGCGGCTAGAAAGGCTCCGTTTTTTTGTCGGTTGCTCAATTCACCCTGTCGATGTACATTTGGGAAGGCATTTTTCCAACGTTCCGCCCTGTGTTTTCGTCTCAGTCAGGAAAAATCAACGAGTTTCGTTCGAGGCTCTAGTAACGTTTACCGAGCGTCTTTCTTTTCTTACTCGCTCACTTCACGCGATAACATGGCCGCGGATCAGGTAGTGGGAATATGTTGGGTGCTCCCGCATTTTCTTCATCTCGCGAAAGTGAAGCAGGCCCTAGGATTATCCTGTCACCACTTTCCACCCCATCTTCGACCAGTCCACCAGCCGGCCAAGATAAACCCCGGCCGGAGAAACACGGAAGACACGCCCGAGGACAATCCCAGGTCACTAAAATCGGGCAACAAACTAACCCCGAGCGCAGCAGTTTTACGACTTGCAACTTTTACTGGCACTCTTCGTGTGGCGCTGGTTGGGAAATTACATTTCCCTCCCCGGCCGCGGTTTCGATCCCACTCCGGAAAATGCTCGTCGGTTCCTTCGAAGACGGGGCCCTGTTCTGAGCCTCCTGGCCGGCGTCAACAAACAAGCCCACCAGCGTAGTTTGGTTGGTGTCAGTTTGCAGCTTCGGGAGCTTTTCACGCCGCCCATACCGCACGCTTTCGGTGTTGGGTTCTTCCGCTTTTTACTTCTACGTCGAAGAACTGTTTACTCCACTAGTACACACTGGTGAGACACCCGAGAGTAGCGCCGTACGAACGGGAGGGGCAGCAGAACACCGGTAAACGGAAACCGGCCACCTATAACCCGGAGGCGAGCAAGTGCATCGAAATTGAACTACAATTTAAGGATCATTTAGCTGTGGGTTTTGCTGTAAAATTGATTGGTTGGCGCACGGACACAGTGCTTTTAGCTGTAATTGGAAATTCCACTCTATTTAACACTCGTCGCTTGTCGTTGGCGGTTTGTGAGGCGAGGGGCGCAAAAAAAAAACACACCGAACGGTGGATGGGCATAGGGAATGGGAGAATCGAGAGAAAACCGGAAGGGGTTTTGTTGATCGGTGGTTTTCCTTCGAATCGAATCGAATAAACAATATTGTAAAGAGGGAATTGGATTTTTGTCGGAACGGATCGGAAGTCCTGAGAACTTCGTTGGCAAATCCAAAGGATTTAGTTGCCATTCAACGCCTACACTGCCGGCACGAGCTGAATCAAATTTGACGAACTATTCCAGCAAATGAGATTTTCGCAATGTTCTTCGCTGAAAAATGCAAAGAAATTTTGAAAAGGAATGCCAGTGCTGGTCGAATAGTTCCCGGGCGGCATAATTAAAATTTCGAACCATTCCTTAAGCAATCATTAACACATTGTAAGCCACCAAATACGACTGCATTTTGTTGTGCAAAAATTGCAGCAGTGCCGCTTTACAAGAGTGACAATTTTTACCCCCTCCCGAGCAGGCTTCGTGCCAACCTTTCCATCAGAATGAACTCGAGGGAATGCGACTCCATGGGAACAGCACCACAAACCTTCTACAGATTCGTCACATCGATTCGTGCATCGTTTCGCCGCGTGGCGAACGGGAGTCCTCGAACGAGTTTGGGGTCGATGCCGAAGGGGATGCTTGTCGATTGATGTCGGTCATTACGGCCAGGTTTTCGAGAGCGCAGATTAAAGGGCTGCCCATTGAAATGGATGCTGCGTTTTACGTGTCTTTGATGTCCTCCGCTGCCTAGCCACAGGTCGAGAGATGCAATTCCCTTTCTGACCTGCCAGGAACCTACTGCACTTGTTATGTGATCAAGGGTATTAATTGAGGCGAATAATGTCAACAGGCCAAATAGTCAAGTGTGCTGCTGAAAACTGCGAGTGTTTCGTTTTTGTTCGAGGAAGCCACAATCACCATTCGAAGCCCCACGCGACTATCACCCGACTCTGAGTAGGCCATTGTCAAGACTTTTCCACACACACGCCCGTGGCAAAATGTCCTTGGCTCGCTCTATCCAGCGCTCTTGGAAACAGTGAAACAGGATGCGGGGCGCGAAATGGAAGCAAAAGCAGCAGCCCCACGGATCGGCGTCCATCTTAACGGTGACGGGAGCCTGCGCGCATAAATTATGAACCGTTCCGCTAATGGTGTGCGTGGGCAAACAAATTTATAAATTATCAGATTGATAACGTGGTGCGTCCCATTGCCGTTCGTGTTTGCGGCATCCTTCAGTGGAGCTTACCCGCTCGCAGCTGGCAACAGACACATATACACATGCGGCCCGGACTTGGAACCGGGGAGTTGTGGGACGTTCCGCGAACGGAATAGAAGGGAACTGGATCGAATTATGATTCTGAGCACGGGTGGAAATTTATGCCTGTTCGTTGTATCCGTTTCCGTTTGCTGATTGCCCGCAATGAGACACAATTTAGTTGCTATCGCCACGCTCCATTCCGGTGTCAGTGTTGGGCCCCGGGTCCCGGATGGCATTCTATCTTCCATCTTGCCCCGCCCGAAGGCCGGCCCCGGCCCATGTACTGTATCTGGCACATCCGCCCAGCTCTGTTTGTTGCACTCGCGCTGCTGTCAACGGTGTCAACCGCCGTTCGGTCCTTTCCGCAACCACAAAAACAACACCCCCTCGTCCATCCCTGGATCAATACATGGATGCGTGATAAGGTGAGAACCGGGCGACCGCTGCGGTACTCTCGGTGAGTGTTGGCTCAAGCACGACTCTCCAGGGACCGGTTTAAGCCTTTCAGACCCGCGACGGCGGCAAGGAAGCGTGAAATTTACATGCCACTAGTCCAAACACCTGAAACTATGTTCACCCTCCCCGCTACCCCCCCAGATGGCCTCTCATTCTCCTCATTCTGCGATATGGTCTCACAGGCCGTCCGAGAGTCGAGAACCGGGGAGAGAGAAGTCGAGCGGTGACTTATCTAAATGTAGACCGCGAGCAAACCTGCGAGAACGCTTTGCATGGAATTTTGCGTAAACAATTTTCTCGAGGTTTTCCACCGCCCTGATTGTCGGGCCCATTACACAGGGGACCCGCACGTTGGACAAAATCGTTGGCAATCCTATCATCTTTTTGGAAAGAAAATACTATCGTGCGGTGTATTCAAATTATTAATTTACTAATATTGCCAAATGAAGGATTTGCTAAATACAAAGGAAATAGTATAATCAGTGTGTGCATGTTTTCCCCTAACAATCGCCACAGTATTCCGTTGCGATTATATTCTTCTTCTGCATGGCTGGGCCAACGAATACCATCGAGTAACTTCCACACCAATGCCCTTTCGCATCGCATTGCCCTACAGCTGCATGGAATTGCAGGCACCGTTCCGAACGTTCGCGTTTACATGCGAGTCCATCGCCTTGGCACTAATTAATTTTCCAACCGTCAAGTTGTGCGATTTGAATTAATAATCGCCGGCGCGATAATAACGCACTCCGGTTGTCGAGTATTTCACCACTTTTCGCCTTGCGCTTCACCACCATGCACAGGTTCCAGGATGGCGCATTTCGATTCTCTTCTTTGCACAGAATCGACCACCAATCTCAAAAATAGCCATCCAGCGAAGGGAACACTAGGCCGGGTGAACATTATCGGCGGCCGGCCATTCGGCAGTATCCATAGTGCGGCAGATTGTTAATGCGATTAGCTCAATTGATTTGCCATTGATTGACTTCGGCATTGATTGCCGCCGAACGATGAGCGTCGATTATACTAACGAGGTAATTAATCAGCACCACGTCAGCAGCGGCCCCGTGACGGCCGCAGCCGGAGTGCACATGCATCCCAGCCAAAAAAAGACTCGAATCTGGCAAATCAATCTCGAGCGCCGTTCATCTAGTTGATTGTTTAACTTGTGAAAGGATTGAAATTTATGCGCTACGGAATACCGAATGGGAAAAAGTCGGAACGCACGTGTCAACGGATGCCACCCGTTCAAATTAAGTTTGACAAAGCCTCCGGAAATCCCGCAGGTACTAGTAAAGTGTGACAGGGTCTCGGGGATCATTGAATACTTCCTGCCAAGGCACATTTCCTTGATGAAGTTGTCAAAACCATCTACCGGATAAAGGATGCTGACGAGCTGACGTTTAATCCTTAAAGCTTCCTAGGGTGGGAATGAATACCTGAATGGTATAGTTAACTCATAACGGGGTTCGCTACGAAACTTGCTGGTTACGGGAGCCAAATTGTTTTTGATCTGGAATAAAATAATTGAAAATAAAGATCAAAAAATTATGGAACATTTACTTATGTGGACAGCAACAGAGTTGCTCCCGTTGCAACGGCATTGCTGCCCATGGCCTGACTGCCGAAAGCCGCATCGGCCATGCTTTCGCGTCATCGTTTTCGGTAATGAGTAAACAGAGAATATCAATTTGCATACTCAAGCATGAGCTTCGTAAGCGCTTCATTCGCGGTAGGCAGTTGAAAGGGAAACGCTTGCCTGGGAGTAGTGTTCCGATTAAGGGGCCGGTTCTAGCTGGAATCGAGGGTGTGAAGCTTCCGTCCTCGCGCCTGCCACCGATACGCAAAAGATCTGACACGGCAGCCAGCCAACGGAGCTCGCTTCTACCTCGTGCGGTATTGCTTAGTGTAAAGTGAGCAATAAATAATTTATGAGCCGGAAAATGGAACCGCGCCTTGTCGCGTGATTAACTGATACCACACGAAACCGTGGCCGTGGATGGATGTGGATGGTCCTCCGTGATTCAACCGGATATGCCAGCAGAGACTGCCTGCCCAGCCTCCGACCTTCGAAACGAGCAAACAGTGTCTACTCCTTTCCGGGGCGGATAAGTTTTCCGCAACCGCGGTATAGATCAGTGAAACCAGATTACTGCCGCAGCAATAAATAATAACAATCAAATATTTATCACTCGCCCGAGCAGACTGTCAAGCTGCTCCGGGTGGTCCTGGGGGAGGCTGGAAGTTTGCAGGTTGAAGCAACAAAAAAGAACTTTCTACCTTGTGCTGGTGAAAAAAATGGCTGCCGAACAGTCTCCGGCAAAGATCACGCACTTTGGCCAAACTAAGGGCTCGTAAAGGTCAACGACAACGCATGCCGGCAGCGCTGCGTAACGCCCAACTCCCCCCGGGGGGATTCCCACGTCGCCGAGGACAGGCACAGATCCAGAAGGACAACTGCGCGCGCCCGTATTTCAATCCCGTGTGACGGAGTTAATTAAGGAGTGAATTATTTATTGGCCTCCCACACCGGCAGAAAGGATTCTGAGGTTGATGTTTGGATTTTCAATTGAATAAGATTAGCGTGTAATGTGTTGCCGATGGTTGTTTGCTGCTGTCGCCCGGAAGGATGGATCCGGGTGGTGGGCTTTAACGGCGGGTAAAGCTGTGGTGGCCCCTGAATAATTTAGCACGAATAGTCGTTTGACATTTGGTGGAAGCTGCTTTCTCTTAATCCGCCGGGCGCTTGGAACGGTTTCTGCGAACCTTTGCGCACAGTTTTAACTTTAGAACGAAAGTCGCACGGAAATGGTTGGCTTAGTAAAGGGAATAAGCCGGAAAAAACATAAAGCGTATTTGGATCAGAAAAAGGACACTTCGACATTTAAAAAATCCAGTCTTATTGAATATCGTGTCACAAATAAATTTGAATGCTTCAGTGCACAACACGAGGGAATGGAAGGCTAATGCTACTGTGCCCATTAGTATTTTAATTGGATTTTTTCCATTAACGGACAAACAAAGTTTGATGGAGCAAATGGAGCCATTAGAATTGCCAGCTTCCAATAGTAAATCCTTTTTAATTCCCCCCGCCAGCATGCATCAGTGGATAGCGATGGAGATGTAAAGCAGCTTTGCTCACATGGTTGTCCAAGGGAGGAATGAAGGGCGCTGTCTGCTCTGGTGTCTTCTCTTGCTGTACAAGGCCTTTTATATGAAGAGGATTACTGCAAATATTGATCATACAAGGGATAGAATCCGTTTGGCAATGTTGCGAAAGCTTCCGTTCATCTTCCCCGAATTTGATTGCCTTTTTCAGACTGGTGCGGAAGGAATTGATTCTTCTCCAGGCATGTTGTCGGGGAGTAGGGAGTTTGAGACAATACTATTTTTATTTGCCGACGGGCTTACCGTAAATAACATCAGAGCGATGATCTGTAAGCAACTTCAGACTAAGTCTATTGAAAAGTTAATGTCCGGCGCGGTACGCCATTGACCATACGCCTTTGGAATCGAAAACTCTTGTACAATATACAAGCAAGTTGTTTTTAGCACATAAAACAATACTTAAATCCTAGCTCCCCGAAATGATAGAGCGATAGGATTATCCTGTTCAGCGATTGAACCTTGAACCAGGAAGCCTATAACAATGGGTAATATCGGGCGTTACAACCTAATTTTGGCAATGCCTAAATGCATATGCCTCCCTTCTTGGAACGGTTAGATGTAAACCGTTTAGAAATGCCATAATCAACACACAACGTTAACGTTATGAAAAAGTAACAGATTGAACCCTGAGGGGTTAAAACCCTTGGCCAAGTAAATATAATGCAAACCAAGCGAATACACTTTCGACACAAACAAAACGCTGCAAGGGTACAATAATCTAAATAAACTCATCATTCTAAAAAGGTGCAAATAATTGGGATATTTCCTAGCAATTGCAATGGAGCAATACAGAAACTAGCCAGCACGGCATTCGAAACCGTTAAGAGGCTTTTCGTAAAAATGGAGACCTGCTCATTCTTTCAGCGATTCTGAGCGAAGGCAAACCAGGCCGGAGTGGAACATGCATCAAAGTGCGATATGCACAGCGTATCTGTGTGTATCTGTTAGTCGCCTGTTGCTAGGAATCGCATGTTATTTGCTCGGTGTGAATTAAAATGGAGTTCGAGGACCATACTAATGGTCTTGAAGCGGAGCACGTCCATTTCGAAACCCGCCGCGATTCGTTTGATCCCAGTCGACAGTTTACTGCTTGCATCGTTGCGTGCGGAATAAGTCATTTCAATACCAGAATGTGCACCGCAAACAGAGGCCACGAAATAGGGTGAAAAGGCCTCCGGGAAAATAATGAACTAAAAGAAAACCGTCGTTATGTTGTGGAACAGAGTTGCACGAATCGAGGAAGCTTGGTTCACAAAATGTGAAAATTCTTTTATGAACATTTCGCACCGAAACTTTCTCCCTTTCTGGCACACCCGACCCTACACTAATTCTGTGGGATGGAGTGTGGTGCCGTTCTTTCATCCGGATACTGCTTAACACCTTCTTGATGGCACTTCCAAGTTTTTTCCCGTGCACTTCGTTTTCCCTCGAGGGAATGGAACAAAAGCTGTTGAAGTTGCAAGCACGGAGAAAAAGAAAAGAAAGTCCCACGGAACATGTCTTCAATTGTGCGGAAACAGATTTTCCGCATGTGGATTCATTCCGGCGCGCCCATGTGGCAGGCGTCGAACTGAAACCAGTCGATCGTAGCAGTGGCGGTGCCGTTTCGTACGTGACTGTTTCGGCACTGGCGGAGTTTTCCGGCGTCCCCGATGCCGACTCCACCGTTGCCAACACCACCATCTTACGCACGTGCATAACGACATGCACAATGAAGTTCTGAAGGCAGAAGCCGTACCGGCGCAATATCATCGCCCGGCTAGTAGGGTTGGCCAGCCCGCGCCCATGTATCACGTTATCCTTAAGCTAAGCGTGCTATTATCATATAATTTTATCGCTTCAACAGATGAAATTATTTCACAACTGGCAGCGCAGGGCCAGTAGTGCGGCAATGGGAGGGGAAAACGGGACGCGCTCGGTCGGCCAGAATGGTGATGAAGCTAAACCGCATCGTGGAATTTCGTCTGCAGGCAAGTCGTCGGAAGCTCCCTACGGTCGGTCGCTCAGCGGTACATACCGATATGTACGAGCTTACTCCGAGAAGTGATCCAATATTGTCCGGGTTTATTCGATTAGGATTTTCTGCGCTCGTTCTATGGTTTCCTTTTTTCTTCTTTCACCGAATGTCCTTTTTCCCCGTAGCATGGGCTACGGTCACGCTTCTCTCGAGGGAACTCTACCACGTCTTCGCTTTCTCGGCGCAGGCACAATTCTATTCTCCCAGCTTTTGGGGAGCGGAAAGATTTTCACTAAAACTTTATTGATTTTTACGCTGTATCGGAACGTCGTCTTGGGTTACATTTTTCCCACTTCTATCCGTTTTGCTTCGTCTTCTTTGGTCTGTTCGCTTCCACTCGGACAACTCCTTCTTTGATGGTCACCTTAATGGTGACCACACAAGCGGAGGAACCGCCATGAATGAACTCAAAACCGACTGGACGAGCAGAGCAGAAATAAGTCACCGGTGCCTAAATGGGGAACTAGAGCGAAGAGGAGAAGGATGCAATACAGAAAACGAGTCGGATGGACACAGGAACTGAAACAAAATCAATTTAAAAGAAGTTGAGTAAGACAAGAATTTACCTTTCGCTACACGGTGTTCTTTTTTTCCTTTTTTGATTGGTTGGTGGAGGAAGAATGAGACGGAGGGCGGCAGAAAAAGGACCCCAGCTTATTTACTCCCCGTCCCAACTACGTTCAGTATTATTGTCCCATTTTGACCTTCCTCACCGGTCATTTTTTGTGTGTTACAGAAAATCTTTCTCTCGGCTGCACAACAACAAAAAACCGGTCAGGATTGAAATCCGTATCCGTTGTTTGAGTTTGCAGGGAAAACAAAATTGGCCAACGGGAGGATGGAAGTCATCGTAGGCGGCCGCACAGACAGGGCTAAAGTTTTGTAGCAAACTCGAATCGTTAAATACAGTGTCCTGCGGGGCGGAAGGCCGGCCCGGTGACTCGATGGCGATGGTTCGAACCAAAAGGGCGGGCTCTCGTAATCGGTTAAAGAAACAACATCCGCGCGGGCGAGTGAAGGGGAAGGGAGTGGGGGATTGGAACGCGGGGTGAAAAAGGTCCTAGTTTACCTCACGCTTAGGTGGTTGAGTAAAGAAGGATGGACCGACCCATTCTTCAATCGACGTGCTGGGGGACGTCCATGGAAATCGTGACCCAACGGACGGAAGGCGTCGTGATTCCGGTCACCCGTTGCGGGACGGATAATTTTGTAGCAAAAGCGAATTGTATGTGGAAAAGAACAATACGACCCAGTGTGAACTGGGAATCGGCTACATTCATGGGAGCATTCATGGGAGCTAATAAAGCTTGTTTTTGATTAATGGAATTGTTGCGGCAGAGGCTTGCTTGTTTGTGAAAGTGTCGCTAGTTAAAACAGCCAAGACAAGGCCAATTTGCAAATAAACCTCAGCGGAAAAGGGTGAACTCTGCTGTTTTCAGGAATTATTCATCTTTTGAAAATACACACAAACGCAATTTGCAGCACATTTCGCGAGTTCTTCTGCTTCCTTTTCATTCGATGCTTGCAATCATGTGAGCCGGGAAAGCAATAGGAATTATTTATTTAACTTGAACTAATTGCGTATGGATTGCTCCCTCCTCCGTCACCGAACGCAGGGTTACGCACTCTGAGTAATTAAACCGTTTCAAACTTTATGACTGCTTCGCAAACACAAAGCGACATTGCGGAAGTAAACGTTGAACGTCGTAAAAGTTCGCTGCACGTGTGAGCGAAACCGTCTGCTCCTGTTGAAACTTGAACTGACGTCGCCCGGAATACTCTGCCGCTGCGCTATTACATGGACGGCTCCATTTCCGCCTCAAGTTTTACCGTGCTTCAACCCGGAACCTCAAGACCACAAACCCCTCCAATCATCGTCTACATCATCTTCATCGTCTAGCTGCGTCAAAACGCCAAAGTGTGCCAAGCGGTGTTGCCCAGTCCCCTGGAGTGGTAATTTGTGGTCCCAGAAAACTGTGAAACCCCCCGTCCCCACGGCCCCAGAAAACGTACCCTGTTTACAGCCCTCACCAACCAGTCCTTCGGTTACGCCTCCACCACCTCTGTCGCAACATCCACCACGGTGTTCCCGGAAATGATCTCTGCTTCCGGTGTAATCTTGTTAATAATCCACGCCCTTTGCAAACCGTAACACTTTTAAGCTCGCGAAAGCTGAAGCGAACGCGGTAACCGCGTATTCAGGGAAACGTAGCAGCCACTGTGGAAAGAAGGGAAATAAGGGGGTTGTTTTGGTACGCCAACGTGTAGTGCGGAGTAATATTTTTCAGCGCACGATGGTGAACCAGCCAACCCGAAACAACATCTTTACGACTGTTCGGTGACTGCTGGTTGCAGCAGAGATAATCACCGCTTCGCTCGAGGTTTGGATAAGTTTGACTTTCCCAGGAAGCTTTGGTAGGGCGTGGTACAGAATGAGCCGCATCGCAAGGAAATATAGGGAATAGATGGCCAACGGTTCTAAACTGGTGAGATTGCAATGAAGTATTCACGTGGACTGCGTTCAAACTCAGAAGATTCAGGAAAAACCGGAACATGTTTTCCTTTAGAGGGCACCTGCACGACAAAAGTCTACAACTGCCTAACTCTACTCTCTAATTCTCTCGTCCAACAACCAGCAAGAAGCACCCCGGGAAGACCCATCGCCGCTAAGCAACGATGTGAGTCTGTTCGCTCGGCCAATCCTCCGAAACTGGCAAATCATTTGCCGAAACAAGCCGTCCACAAGCTGGGCGATAATTAATTTACTTATTTCTATTTTCCTTCTACTTTTCCGGGGTGTCCCGTTGGTGGGCCATTGTTCCTTCCCCGATATGCACGATTTCCACCCGAGCGAGTGGATTGCCAGTTTTCCTTTTCGTTGCTGGCGGTGGAGGGGTTTAATGATTCTTTCTTTCCTGCAACTGCTGCACGACGAAAGCGACTCGTACGGCGATGGTTCACTTCATTGCACACAGCCGCAGTTCAAGCAGTGGCAGTATCAAGCATGAAGTTGAACTCGGTAGACGAGTTCCACTGAACACCCACGACCGTCCTCGCTCGCACAGCCACTTTTCTTAATTTATCTCGGCACATTACATCAACTGCCACTGGCTTTGATGCTTGTGCGGTGTTTTCTTGGGGTGTGTGCCCTGCTGCGTTTGTTCATGCCCGAGGTGGAAATTTATGTTGCTGCCAGTTCTATCGTCCCGTCCGTACATGTGTACGCTGCTTCGCCTATGCTTTATGCTACGCTCTTCGTTGCTGTCCGGGTTTGATTCGATTTCGGCTCATCGAGTGTCGGGCGCATGTCGAGCAAGCAGAACGAGCAGACGGATGAAATTGCAAAACAAACCACGAAAAAAATAAACCCTATTGCTCCAAACAATCCCCCGGAGGTACACTGAACGCTCGGGCTAGGAAGGGGAAGGTGGGAGTGTTGGGGAAGTTCACATGCGAGTGAAGTGATGATTCCATCAGTGTGATGTACGAGAGTGCAAGGACGCTTTCAAGGGCGCTTGTGAAAAAAGCTGCCCGGAGGAAACTGCTGTTAGCTTTCTTTGCTTTCTTCCGTTTAGAGCGGGTGGATGGCAGTAAGCCCATTGATGGCAGCTTGGTGGCATGCGAAGATGGTACCCTCCCGGCAAATGTTCGCCCAATTTACTTATCGGAAAATAAAGGTTTTCTTTTAAACTATGGAACAGATCTCAATGACCTACAGTTCCATGAGAACGTGAGAAAAAGAGTGCGGAAATTCAAAACAAACCATGAGTGAACCACCTCACATTCAACGTGTTAGTCGTCATACGTAAGGAAAGCACAATTATAAATATTTTCCAAAAATAAAAAACAACTCAACTCCCCAAAAAAAAACACATTCTCAGGTAACAACAGCTTGTGCCGTTCTGCAAAGTTCCGTTGTACGAAAAAGCGAACATTCTGCATCCGGCACGTCGAAAGATTCTTCAGAGATTTTCGTGCACTTCCGGTGCCACCCCAAGCCTGCAGTTCAGAATCGGTTCAGCAAATGGCGGTTACATGCTAATGTGAACATCCTTTTTCCTTTTTTTCTTGTTCAGTCCACATGCGCACGGTTTACTTTCGTACCTTCACCGAAGTCTGTTTTAAATGTGAGGGAAGTTGAAGAATGAAACGAAACTTGACAAAACAAGCGAAAATACCCAAAACCCCAAAACGGTACTCGAGAGAAATTATTATCCGGAATCCAGACGCTGTCGTGGCTCGTATTATTCCAACCATTTCAACCGCTTAAAACCGTGCGATGCTGCTGCTTTCCACCACACAGCACTGGAGCCAGGGTTCTGTTTCTTTAGCATTCAAAATTGAAAGGTTACTACTGCTACCGGTGGGGATGCAGGATGATGGTATCGTACGGTTACGTTCTTTTCGAACACCGCCACTCCCAGTGAAATCATTACGCGAACACATGTCAGGAAGTAGTGAATGTGTGGTTCCCATACCTCGGAGAGGAAACTAATTATTTTGTGGCTTCTCCGGATGCGGAACTTAGAAGAGCGGCACGGAACCATCTTCTTTAGACCGGGAAGGCAGCCAACCCTGCGATTTCGGCTCCCAAAACCCAAGCCGAAGTGTGGACGCATCTCGCGAACGCACAGGGAACCAAATTCGAGAACGACCTGCCTGGAGCATACTTTTCGTTTCATTTTTTACACCCACACCATCCATCCAAGTGGCGGCACGGTTTTTACACGGAGAAAATAGTTATTTGAACAGAAAGTGCATCGCGGTGGATAATTGCATCCGAATGAGCTTGGAAAATAAATTACTCGATCGAGTAATACCTTAATTGCTCCATTTATAAGCGCATCTAGCCAGAAATATCCGAAAACAATCTAACTAACCCATCAACCTACAGACTAAAGGGAGCAGGTGGTCGGTGGAAAGGAGCCACTCGAAGTGGCGTGGGGGAAATTTCCAATTATTGCACCGGCCGAAGCAGACTCCCAATCAGTGCAGCTACCGAATGGGGGTTAACGAAACTGTTGTGTCGTTAATTTCCACTTCTGTTGGTTTTTTTTTCTACAACACTCAACGGACCAACACTCGCGCAGTGGAAGTTATTATGTTGTTTGGCTAGGGGCTCGATTAATTCCCTAACACTGCCCAAAACCCAATACAAACAATCATCCACATCAAAGCGATACTCCGCCGTCCCGTTTTTCGCCCCAGCCAGGGCCGGACAAGCTTTGCGGCAGGGATTACAAGTCCACCGAGGTGTTGTATGCCTACAAATTGAACGATGGGTTAAAGTGCTTTCGAGAGTAACGAAGCACGGGGCCGCCCTGTTTGCCCTTTGGTGCAGGGCATAAACCCGTTAAAAACAAACAATAATCGCTTAATAACTGACCATCATCTACTGGCGTCGTCCACAAAACCAAATCCTCCTACAAAGGACTGCGCGGCGGTGTACTCCAGTCCAACCGTGTCACGGTGCGCTCCCTCCTGTCGGTGCAGGTTGCGTGGGTGTGCAAAAGAATTAATGTTATGGGTTCACCACCCACTGCCGGGAAAAAGTACGCGTGTGTGTCCCCGTTCCCTTAATGCGATAATTACACATAATCCCCGTACAAACGCCCGCGTAACAAAAAGGTTTCCATGTTGAATTCAAGAGCGCCGTTAAAATAAAAACAAAACCTAAAAAGTTTTTCGATACCTAATTCCTTCAGCGCAAACAATGTGCAAAAGGACGTAAAATAAAAATATATACTCGACATTATGTATCGTTTTTCACATGGGCGTTTTCCAGCGAAAGGATGAATTTGACGAAAAGCGGGAAACACCAAAATGGTCACGATTCATCCAACCGTTTTTTACGGCCCTGAACAAAACGCCATTCTTTTCACCTGGCACATGGGTCAATCTCGGTGATTAGTAGTGTTTGTTTTAAAGGTGTTTGTTTAAACTGTTTCAACCAAAAATGTTAAAGCGCAACTCCAACAAACCGGTTTTCCGGGAAAAAACGTGACCGCCAAACCATGGCAATTGAACGGATTGACCTCTCTCGAAAAACGAGCTAAAAAACCCAGTTCCACACAATGAAGGTCCTGACGAGCTTACACCACTAACATCCTGGTCATCGGGGTTGAAGCACACTTCGTCGGCGAACCGGTTGCAGACGGTCTTAGGAAAAGCGCCACACAAAAACGTTCTGCTCGCGGCCACCACGGCGGAAAAGCAGCCGGACACCGCAATAGATCGGGTAAATTGTTCAGCATCACTTACCGGTGGCTTAGAGTGGAGCTTCCGGCCAAGTACCCCCGACCCGGAAATCGTGGCCCTGCTGTACCGAAAGGCTGTTAGTTCCGGTCCGGAAGCTGACCGTTCGGAAGCAGCGGAGAAAGCGTATCTGCGGGAAACAGAGGGTGGGAGAGAAAATTCAACAAACTATATGGTCGCCGCCTGTAACGAGCTGTAACATAACCACATTGACAACCACACACACACGCTCTCCTACACAAAAAAAAAGGATTTCCGATCCACGAAGCGGGAAAAACAATAAAACAACTTTTTATGTGACTTTCGGGCTATTAGATTATCGATGTAATTCCATTTTACGACCGGAAATACCAACGTCGGCTGACCGCAAGGCTTCGGGCTGCTGAAGGACTGCTCCCTAGGTCGCCAGTTCGGCGTTCGATGGCAACGCTGGAGCCGATCCAGTAAGCAGATTGTGCCCCCGTTCCCGTTGTGGGGCGAAACAGGAAAAACAAAAAACCAGTGGCCACTATCATATGGTTGAGGGACGGACACCGGCGATGGCAAATGGAATCAGTTTTGGGGCTGATTTAACTTCGAGGGCTTAACGCGATAAAAAGCATAGCCCCGCTGAATGGCCCGGAGTAAAATATAACCGGGGAGATTCTACAGCATTGGACAGTGTCTTATCTTGAGTGATGCTTCACGATAAACGAGTAAAGGGAGAAGGAAGCGGCCACTTTACAATATCGCCACCAAACGCAGATCACGATCGGACCGCGCCACCGTCTCATTGGTATTCCGAGCTGGACCGAGACGAATGGCTTTGTTGTCGAGCTGACAGAGACACAAATACGGTTCCGGTCAAGGATTTGTCAGCTTTCCATCACGCGGGGGGGGGGGGGGGGGGGGTGGGCGCGAGATCCGGGCGACGCTCGTGCCTTCTCCTGTTCCCTCGAAGGATCTGAAGGTAGCGTTTCACAAATTTTTGGCCAAGATTTACAGGGCAGCTTAAAAATCGAGAACGACACGAAATCTGCCAAAAGAATGAAAGCAATCATCCAAAGCGAGCGAGAGCAAAGTTGAAGACAAATGGCTGAGTTTCGCAATTCGTTTGTCTTTTTTTGTTTTTTGCCCGACCCTCATCTTCCAGCATTCGACTTTCTCCCGGTCACCCGACGCTTTTCATGCCCTTCTGGGAAGTGAAAATCCGGCACTAGAAGATTACCCGCGAATTCCAGCGACTACGATAGGCTCATTGGCGTGCAGATACTAATTTACAGTAATTGAATCTTGAATTGTAGTCCGTACGGTTCCCAACTGAGTAGGGCGGGGAAGTTCTGTGCTTTTCCTGTTCTTATTTTCCCATGTTTTGCAAGACACCAAATGACTCAACTCAGTGAGGAGCCTGGAGGCTCTGGATGGTAGGGTCTTCGAAATTGAATCTCTCCGAAATGGAATGAAGATCTCTTCTTTGTGTCTGGGCAAGTTCTTCGACGGGAAGTTTTTTTTGTTCTGCTGTTTTCGCAGTTCCACGAATAGAACGACAGCCGGCGCAGACGGAAATCGAACGGTACTGGGGATACTTTATTAGCAGAAGCCCGCCAAAAATGTCGGCTGTCCAGGCCCGTTTTCCTGCTCGCCGGTTAACGCGGCCAACTTGGCGCTTATTTAGTGTCGTTCCGATTTTTGGCATTTCCAGCGAACCGAACCGCTGTTGATGTTGGCAAAGTCGCGAAAATTATAGCACCTCCGCCCCAACCTTCACCCCTCGCGGGACGCCGCGGAGTAGCTCGACTACGTTTGCGGGCGGAACGAGAAACCACGCGGCGTAGAAACGCTTAAAGTCCAATTCACAAAACATTGTTGCCAAAATGTGAAATGTCTTCTAGATACCGGATGCTTCCGCGGAAAGAAACGGAACAAGAAACTCCCCATGCATCGTTTCTGGGTTGGGCGAAATGGCGCATTTGGCGAACCGCCACCATTTTGGGAAAAGGGAAGAATAATTCAGTTGTTTCGGCAGCAAGGCTTAGCGTTTTTTTTCACCGACAGGGACGGAGATAAAAAGAGAGAGAGAGAGAGAGAGAGAGAAGATAATATCGGAAAAGGAGTTTGCAAGTTGTCTGAGAAAACCGATTTAAAGACCGCACGAAGTGAAGCATGGGCCGAATATCGTGTAAGACATCGAATGGATTTGGGCATCCGCGAGATTTAAAGGAAACTTTTCCTGAAATGTGCCAGAGCTGGGTGGCACGGCACAACTTAAACCATTCAGTCCGTCTTCCAACCGGTGTCTGCACTTGTATCGAGTGAGGGTGAGTGAAGGCGAAGCTGGTCCCGGCACTGGTCGGCACTCAAGAGGAAAAACGTTGTGACACGTCGTTTGGTGCTTTTAGCCGGAGGTTGCTGTGAAAATAAGTTCAAGGGGAATGGCAAGATAGAACGGCATCTACGGTACTAACGCCCGATAAGACGGTCGGGCCGAATGGCTCACGGGAGGTGAAAGAAAAACACCCAACCAGAAAGGACGTCGGAGAGGCTTTTAGTCGAACAGCAGCAAGAATATTTGCACTTCATTTGAAATTGATTGTAGCTTTAATGCGTTATACCGTCCTCATTTCGCATTTCTCACCTTCTCGTCAGCTCTGGGTTTTCCGTGGGTGGAAAATTCGCCAGCGTGGTGGAATTAAACAAGCCCGATTAGAACTGAATCCAGTTTGCTGCCATATCTGTCGGCAGCACAAATCAGATCCGCCTACGCCGGGGTCAAAGTTTCCGATCGACATATTGCGGCGGCGGCAAAACAACATTCGAACCGACGGGAGCTTGATGGCGCCCGGAGAAGGCCCCCCCCCCCCCCCTCCACATGGAGCCCTCTGCCTTGGCCCGGGTGCGCCCTTCGTCTGCAGCGAGTCGATGAATGGTGCCACTTGATGGAAATTGTTTCTATTATGAGCAAACAAATTCTCCCACACCCAAATCGCCCGTCAGTTGTGGGGAGATGAGTTTTTTGGCACGAGTTGTGGAGGCCTGCGCATCTGGGTTCGACTCGTGGTTCTTGGCTTGAAGCTTACTTATTTCCCTTCGCTAACACAATTCTTTTCAATATCTATCCCTCTTTTTTGTTCCTCTCCTTCCCCTCTCCATTCACCTCCTTCACTCTCGCGTTCTCTCGTTTACCCAAATATGGAGATAATCGCAGCAAACGAGCCGCACAGAATTGAATGGCCGAGAATGTCAACAAAAATCAAACACATTTCGGCAGTGAAACCATTTTGTTTTATCGATTACGATCCACCCAGCATCGGCACCCCGGACTGGGAAGGGAATCACAACCACTAGAAGAAGCTCGGCTGGTTTCGGTTTGGCATCGCATCGGAGCATCGGTTTTTCTCCAGGGCGGGAATAATGGAAATTAGGTTTATCCTTTTTGTTTTCATTGGAGTGGTGTAAAATTGTATTTTGTTTTTTCCATAAATGCATAAATAAAACCAAAACCGTTGGTGGCATCCGACGTTTTGGCCCAACCAGGAGTGCTGATAGAGAAGATTGCGGTTGCGATACGATGAAGACGATCACATAAAGGATGGAACTTTGGTTGAATCGACCGCGCCGATGTTTAATCAACAATTTTGTTTTCCGATAAAATTGATTTCGAAATATTTTTAACGGTCACAAAGACAAAAGCAACTTTTCGTGCTTGTTTAAAAGAAGTACATACATTACACAATATTGATCGTAGAATTTATTATATATAGGACATGTGAGGCAAAATGTAAGTTTGGTGCTTTGCTTGATCTATCATAACAATATGTGAAAAATTCTATTATAATAATCGACAAAAACTGCAATGTTCATGTTTTGGCCTATCACATATCAGCCGATTCTATTCGGTTGTTTTAAAATGAGTTTACCAATGTAGTTTGTCCGTATATTTTACATGAAAAGGTTTGACGAGCGAAATTAAATTAACACCGACAGTTTTTGATTAAGTTACACATTGCAAAGGTTACTCTACAGGAGTTGTTGTAATTATGGGAATTACCGAATTACCGATGGGAATTGACGCGTAGAAAAATACAATGTTCAGCATGGCGTGGTGTAGCATGGTGCAGCAGCTTTTGTTATATGCTGCAAAACAAGGGTCCGACCATCCGGTCATCAACGTAGGGGTTAGAAAAGTACGTCAGAACCGTCGATTTTGCACCGTCAACAATTTTAATTCCTCCAGGCGCGTATCACTGTTCAAGCTATTGCATTCTGGTCCCGTTAGGAAAGGTAGCCCGGATGCGAAAGCATCTCACAAACAGGTTTTAACGGAAAAAAACCAACTGCAAATCCACCCGGACATCGGTGTAGCGTGGTTCGCAAGATTAAACCTGTCAGAGCTTATAAATTACCTAAGCCCGTGAACAGCGAACCGGTTCTCACGCAGATGTGACATAATTTAATGAACGTGACAATTACCGTTTACTCTTGTGTTCCCGGGTCCCGGCATCGAGAGGATCCGATGCCCCGTGTGCGTACGGTCCTGTGTGTGTGTGCTTGTTTGTGTACAGGCACTTGGTACCGGCTGTTCGTTTGACTCCCAGCTAATGAACCCATTGACGCGCGCTTCGAAAGAGTGAAATTACCGCGTGAAAAGGGATTGGTTACCTAAGGGATGGTATATTCTGGGGAGATATTTTTCCGGGCTCACACCATGCTTTCTCCCCTTACACCGCATGCAGATGGGAAAGCCTCTGATGTGTATCCTAAACTCGATATCACTTTATTAAGTCTTTCTTTTGTTCGCTAATTACTTGCCGTTTCTTTTACTTGACTTCATGTCCTGGCATGCGGTCGCCCCAGAGGACAGTCGCAGGCAAACGAAGGCACCGATAGTAACGCGAAAGCAAACTGACATCATTATCGGGAGGGAAAACAATAATAAAAACATCGTAAAAGCATCATTGAAGATTGTTGGAGCTCAAATTTTTTCCCCAGCAAAATATGTTACATTGTGAACGTGGCGCAAACTGCAGACAGTTCAGCGTATGCAAAGGCGCATGAAAAGCAGATTCACTTTCACTCGCTTATCGACTTCGATTATTCTGCAGCATCTTGCGTGAAGGGGCGAAATTCTGTGGCAACACGGCTGATAATTCCCTTAGTCCCTTTGAACACACACAAACACAAAACTCGTCCCAAGCGTAGATCCATTAATGATTCATCCCCACCAAACCATTGCTATGGAGGAAGATTTTCATGTTATCACACCACATTACACCGCAGCGCATGAAACACCAGGCGCCTCCACCATCTGACGGAGAAACAAAAATATCAACATTCATAACTAAACGGGTCTTTCCTGTTCGATTTCTAACTCGTTCGCAGGATGCTCACCGAGGGTATTTCCCCATTTTTGTCGTTTTTCTCAGAACCATCGTTCGTTCACTTTCTACCAGTTCGCTTCTAGCTTTTGTGGCAAATTAATCGAACTGAAACATTTCACGCTTCTTTTGATGCGGAAACGAGGGACGGGGCGGGGAATGCCACATGGCGACAAACAGCCTGTTTCCCGGAACATATCCTCGGGAGAAAAACACCGACGGCCCGGTGGGGACGCGAAATGGAGCGATGGTGTCGAAATTGTTCGGTTGAACATAAATAAATGACACAAAAGCAAGAGTAATGTACTTCCCTCGTTCGACGGTTCACGTTGGCACGTGGTAGCAACTTTCCCAGCATGTGCAAACTTTATTTCGCATTTAACCGAGGACGTAGAGATGCCGTTTTTATTTGTGCTGAATAGGGCTCTAACGATATCTCGCTTTGTAACCCTTCTCGAATGGGGTCTCCAATTTCGCGTGGGCGTTTTTGGTACTTTTATTGTTATTTCGTCAAGCCCGGAATCCACTGTGGATAGAAAAAGATCCCCCCCTTGAAAGGAAAAAACTGTGTCTTCTTTCTACTCGGAAAATCTCTCCAAAATCCCGCCAAAAATCGAAACGTATTGATAATGTGTTCATTTTTGATTCGCTCCGGAAAAGAAAAATGTTCTGCCCTCCGCCCTTTGAAGGGAGCAGCGGAAGTACTGGAATCGACCAAGGGATCGCAAAGGCCCATATGGGTAGTTCGGTTTCGGTTATCAAGCTCAATCGATACCATTCGACAGGTGGCGTGACGAGCAGGACAGGCGTGGGCCCTTGCGGAAGTACAAGCAGCGGCAAGATACACGAGCAGAATTAATGAGAAAGAAGGATTCGGCCATGAATAAATTGAGCGCTGCCAGAGTTCCGAGATGCTGCAGGATTCCAGCACCACACACCTCAAGTGAACGGCTGAAAAAAGTGGTTTAGCGACAGGCGAAAAGCGGGCGTTCACGAAGAAACATGATAAAATTCTCAAGAAAAATTGATCACATTCAGCAGGCAATTTTTTATTCTCTCTTTCCCTCCCTTTTTTTACTCTTCATCCTAGCGTGTTGCTGAAATGCTCGTCCCAGAGTTCGCTCTTGAAAATCATAGAATCCTTCTATAAAAGTCAAGTAAACTCAAAGTACGGAGCGCACACACTGCGGTTGTCAAAAAAAAAGAAGAGGAAAAGTGTATCCAAGAGTTAAGTGGAATACGCAAGAAATCGAGGCCAAAAGTTACGTTGGACATAAATATTCATAACGGCATTTATTTTTTCATCCCTCCTCTCTCCCTCTCTCTCTCTCTTTCTCTCTCTTTCTCTCTCTTCACCTCTCTTTACCTCTATCTCTCTCCCATTCTCTCTTTCTCGCTCCCCCTCCCTCTCTCTCTCCCATTCTCTCTTTCTCGCTTCCTCTCTCTCTCTCTTTCTCTGTCATCCTCTCTCTCACTTTCCATTTTCTCTTACAAAAGCATTATTGAGCAGGGAAAAACACGTGCGGGGACCCAATGAAATTATTACCCAGCGACACATCCGGAAATTGAGCGTCGCTTGTATAGCGTCGAAGGATGCCACCGCCACGCTGAAGAAATAGAAAGTGACTGCTCATCGGTCGGATCATGGTGCTGGTTGCGCGCACCGAATGTGGCACATGGGTAATTGAAACAATCATCAGCAGAATCATTAAGTATGATTGAGCATCTTTGTCCGATCTGTGCGCCGGCCAATTTGTAGCAGTGAATGAATCGTAGCGTGAACACGAATTGCTTTGAGTTACATTAGGCTTTGGTGAATGAAAACAAAAAAACAAGTCAATCCATTTTCAAATAAATTCGTTGGATGTTACTCATAAAACATTCTCTCGACCCGTCCTTTGGAAGGAAGTTTTTTTAACGAAAAACAACCTTTCATGAGAAACTTTCCACAACACTTTTGCACGACAAAAATTTAATAACAGCATCTAGGAACGACCGTTATATCAAAAGTTACTTCAAACCCATGACACCCGCATCTTGCGTGTCACTGGAAATCAGCTTTTTCATGTCCCATCTTTTCTGCGATAGAATCATACTCGCATGTGATTAATCGTCAGGATTGGTGCACGATATTTCCTCGGTATATTTCCGTGTTATTTGATATACAAGATGATAAAACACATTTGCTCTTGATATGATATATTACATTTACTT
>JAOEFI010000004.1:29152850-29163727 GCA_034621735.1 Anopheles plumbeus
GACATGCTGCTTAGTTCGTCTCCCTATCCCGGTGGTTTGGGAGTAGGGAATCCACCGCATTTTTTCCCGCGTTAGTTCGAAAGTGTTACAACTTTACCCGCCTCCCGAAGTTGCGATTGTGTTTTACGTGCCTTTTCCTTTCCTTTGCACACTCGCGCCATCCGGGGCAAGGATCGCAAGGAACTGCTCGACCGAGCAGGGTGGTGCCCAATTCATGTCAATTTTCCTATTCCCAAGCCGTGTTGCTCGGCCGGGAAACGTTGAACCAATATCAAGTAGCACCGGCTCTCTGGCAAATTACGAAACTCCCTTCACTCGCTTCGCCCGACGCACAAACAAACGCAAGTTCTTCGAGTGAAATGCGAGAAAATAAAGCGCTCTATTTCGAGCAGCTGAAATTTGAAAAGTTGGATTGAAAATTGATGCACTCGAGCTGCCGTGGGTTGCGGCGGACTGGTTCATTCATTGCTTCACCCTCTCTTGTGTGCCAAAGTTGACAAAACTCTTCCAATCACCGGCGGAGAGCCGGAATGAAGCAGAAAGTTTGATTTATTTACGATTTTTCATATCCGCTACCGGTAGTTTCATTTCTCTGTCGTGGTGCACCACCTCCACCTTAAGGGAGGTCCAGCTCCACCAGGCGGTCGAACATATTGGTCCATCGGAAGCGCGTTTTTCTTCCCTTCAAATCTTGATCCATGATCGTTATTAATACTTTCATGCATCCCACCCGCACTCGGCTCAGAGTTGAATCCCGGCTCCCAGCCATTGCTACAAATGGATAAAAACTTTATTCGACAGAACTGTCTCGCGAGGAGAAAGAAAACATCCAGTAGCGACGAATGCTGCCGGCGAACGTATGGCTAGACTAGTGCGATAACGATAAGCCACTACCGAAGCGCCCTTCCTTCGTTGTCCGCTCTACACTCTTATCCCTTTCCCACGCAGAAGGAATTCAGTACGAAGCGAAAGGAAGTTGAAATTGAAATTTCCAATCGCTCAGGCAAGGAGGGTTGGATGTCCTGGGAGTACGATTTGCTGCTCTTTGCACTCCAAAGCTCCCGGCCTTTTTTCAGCACGGTTGCTCTTTATCTTCTTTATTTTTCATATTTCGAACAGTTTTCCCAAAGGAAACAGCTCAGTAGGGATAATGGGGAGACGCAAAAATATCATACAATCCCGCCCTTACCCTCGGTGTTCCATGTTGGAGTTTTCCGAGTTCCTGTGCCTCCCAGCGGCTGTCAGGATTTATATTTCCCAAAAAGCTTCCACAGCGAGAGGGGGTGTTGCAGTGTTGCATTTCAACCTGCCACTAGTACCACCCGTCGCAGTCGCATTGAGTTTGAAGTGGCAATGGAAGTGGTCTTATTCTTGATTTATTGCACTTTTCATAACCAAACAGGATTGGTTGCTGCCTTCACAGCCGGGATGGGCGGGTAGGATGGGAACTGGGCCGGCTGGTGGAGGCACGTTTATAAGTTTGGTGCTACGTCCGGCGATCGGTTTCCGGTTCGAGTGGCCGCGGATCAAGTGGGAGGGAAAATCTCTGTGATTGATACATTTCAAAGTGCAAAATATCATCTTCTTCCGACGCCGGGAATCACATCTCGTTTGGGGGAATGGGTATCATTTCCGTTTCAATTTGCAGTCGACCGTTCCGCTGAAGGTTGGGCAACTTCGATGGGACGAAGTAGGAAGCCGTGATGGGCCAGCGGAGGTGGGGCATGGCATCGGTATGGATGAAAATTTAATCCTTTGCTACCCGAGCCGATAGCTTGCTTTGATGTTTTGGAGATTCACAGAAACACCCGATAAAAATTGGAGAATTGCTCCACGAGGAGTGTCTCATAAAAGATAACACATTTCTACTGAGCATTCCTGGAAGTGGGCTTTCAGTGTCAGGTTATTGCTTTGCTAGCCACAAAACAGTATTTAGGGGAACTGGCGGAATCAGATAAAATATAAACATTTACGAAGGATTAGAACAACATTTCCGGCACTCACAGAAGATTAACTGGTTTGTTAACCTATAACACTCTTGGATATTAGAAGAAATACTACAGGATCACCATATAAAAACATTACTATACTTTTTGCACACGAATGCCTTATCCAATACTCAGTTTTGTTTCATCAACGTCAATACGTCCTTAAAATGTCACTAAAAGTTGGAATCGATTATAAAGTCGATCGAGTTGCCATCGGTGGGAAACAATTACATCGACGGCCGAAAGCGAACTGTCAGGATGAAAGTCTTTTTTTCCTCTCGCGCGCATCCATATTTTTCACTTCCATTCCGAGCTAATCGAATGATGTTCGGGGGGTAGTCCGCTGCTTTGGCAGAAAAATCGGAATCGATCGAACCGGTTCGAAATGGACCGATTAACACCGGCTAGTGGTTGCGCGGACCTAACAAGAGAAAGAGCTTTCCCTTTTTCATTCTTCTGCCCGGAAGATCCGGGAGACGCGCGACGGATCGGAGCCAGCGGGGAAATATATTGTTTCGTTTGCAATCAACCGGAATCATTCGGACGGTTCGATATAAATTTTCCAACCACTGCTCGGAAACCCCGCTACAGAATCTGACAGCGCTATCGCGTAGCTGTAGGGTAAGCTCTACCTACGCATCGAAGTATGAGGTACCGGGAGGGAGCAGTTTGTTGGGGCCGGGAGTACGCGTTAGGTGAAAATAATATGAAAACCTAAGGAATGGAAAAATCAACCAGCAGTCAAACTAAACGAATGAAGTGAGTAAAACATTCCGGTATCGAGTTATATTGCCTCGTGGTCAGGAGGCGCAGTGCTGCTGCGAAGTGTGAATGTTTTTCACTTTCTCGTCCAGCCAGGCAGACACGTAGAAGAAATACACGCCCATCGTTGTGGCAGTAGTGGACGAAAACGGGCACAGAAAGAGAAGGAAGGAGAGAGGGAAGAAAAATAACCTGATGCTATGCCGATCGAGGCAGGCATGGATTTCCATTGGTCTTTTGTTCGCTTTTGAGCGCTAGATTTCTTTCTCATTAAACCGAATAAAAGTTCTCCGTAGCGTTAGGCTGGACCGAGATCCGTCGTTTTTCCCGCGCTTTACCCGCCACCTCTCGGCGCTCGGGTTCCCCACGAAGTGTCCGATGTTTCGTTCTGTATTTCACTGCGTCATTGACGGCGTCGGAGCTGACAGCCATTAAAATGCCGCTCAATTTGTCAAAAGCACCGGACGGAAAATATCAACCAGCAGCGTAACGGGGCAGCATAAAGTATGGCAAGGGGGGAAAAAGACGGACAACTTTTTAAAAAACCAACAACCTCTTACCATCCGTGTTTCACGGATTTCAGCATTATTTTTTCCTCCCTATTATATGCTGGCTCAAATACATCATATCGTGCGGTTTGGAATCGCGGTGACGCTCCAGTTTTTGCCGGTTTGTAGTGGATGGTTTTATTTTTTATTTTGTCTCTTTTCGTCGGCGGACTGTTGGGTAGATGGCTTTTTATTGGAAAACTGCTGACATCTGTACAATTTTCTGTCTCATTTCACAGTCGCTGCCGTTCGTTGGTTCGTACGATTTTTTCAATCGTGCTGTTTGTACAGCCACAGTATTTCCACTAAACGATCAATGAAGGGTCTATCACTACATCAAATCGGTGTTGTTGGAACACGAGCTAGTGAATGATGCAAAATTGAGTTGAACCTTCTCCACGATGATTTTTAAATGTTCAATTACCACTTTGAAATAGTCCCTTTGGGGAGGTTCATTTTCCAAACATAATAGTTGAAAGTTTGAAATAGAGCATCTTCGTTTTTCAATCTGTAACTGGAACTAAATTAAAGGCTGGGCGTGGCGTAACTTCATTGGAACTTCATTGGAAATGTCACTAAAATGACGCTCAAATCGGTTTAATGATGATAGAAGATATTTCCAACACTTGCTGTCCCTTCTGCTCGTATGACGAAGCCACCTAGTATTTCTTATTAGTTGCACTGTCAGCATTTTGCTGGCGTAGTACATCAATCCCTCTGCCAGCACGTCTCCCAGTAAGGACATCCTTTCGAAACTCATCCGCATGCAGTATGACGTCTGGCGACAACGCACAGTTCATTTCACTCAAATGGCGAAACCGCATTGCCAACCGCTTGTGTGAACAACATACGCAGCTCAACTAACTGCCCGACCTTAAACAAGACCACCCGGCTGCTCCCGACTCTCCGGCATCCGCCGGAACTCTCAAGGATTTCACATTTCTTTGACAGATTTATTTCCTTGGCGCTACAAATGGAGAAGTTTCTCCGCCGCTTTTCCTGCTGCGAAACGAGCCAGTCGTCAAAAGCGTCAGGTTTCTTTGCCTGCACGGTCGGAAAAACAATGGTATCTGGCAGTGCACGCGGGGAGGCCACATCATCCGAGATGGGAGATGATTGATTATGACGTCCGCTTCGGCAGCAAGCCCTTGCCACTGCCGTCGCGGAAGATGACGTAGCGCGCTGACGAGGCGCTAGCGGACAAAAAGCGTAAGTCGCTGATGAAATTACTTTTGCCGCAATCTGATGGATCGATGGTCTGACAAGGACTTCGGTTGTGGTGGCGAGCGTTCTTGCCCGCCCGTTCTCGCCCGCATCGGAGACAGATGAGGCAAGCTGGGTTTTTTTTTTCTCTCTTTTGACAAGGCTCAGATAAATACCCTACTGCTACGCTGGTTTCCCCGCGGGAAAGTGAAGTTTCCGGCCTTCCAAATTTGCTGCCACCCAGCAGACGGACGAGGGAGGGTCTATTAAACGCTTTACTGCGAACTTCCCTTGGCTCGATCGCGAGGGATGATTTATTTCCAACCGAGCCAAATAAGACCGGAACATCAAACTACGGTCTTAAATACGGCACCGGTCCCCAACGGTCCCCAAGCACTCCACCAGCGCCGTACGGCATCACAACCCATCAAACTTCCCCGTTATCGGCTTCATTTACGGTGAGCAAATGGCCTGTTAATCTGGCCCTTTAAATCTCACTCTTAATCTTACCTGCACGCCCGGGGAGGATGGATGAAGATTGGCAGATCGTCGGTGGGGTGGCGGGGCCGGCACTCAATAAAATGAAGTATCCAATTTGTTTCCTTCTTGTCTTTAAATTTCACCGCGACGGAGAACTAAATTTGAGAAGGGATTCACTTTACGATTGGAACGTATCGTCGATTGATTGGATTGAAAGTTGCGACTGCCGGCGGTGGCATTTGTTGCCGAAGGTAGCAATGATGGTGCTGCTGACGATGACGATGCTGGTGATGATGAACCGTAGAATAAGGAACGATCACTATACCATCCATACATACCATAATGTGAAGTGAAAAAAAAACAAACCTGAACTCCGGAAAGAGGAGAAACACCAAAAACACAGTTTGTCTTTCAATACGCCACTCAAGCCGGAAAGCCTGTTCCGGAAATACAGGTTCGATTCATTGTGAATCAAATTAACTGAATGAATTGGAATGCGTTTATTTCCAACGTTTCGATTGATGGGCAAACATTCATCACCGGAATCGACGAAACGTACGATAAATAATGCTATCCCTCACCTCGGTCCTGAGTGGCCCGAAAACGAGCCGATAAACACCCGACTCGATACATCTTCACACCCGCTGTTACACACCACCCACCGCAGCGATCCTTCTCCATAATTAGGTTTACCTTCAGGAGCCCGTCCTCCCGGGCGCTACTGAACACGAATCCTGAAAAGGACATACTTTTTTCCATCGATTCTACCAACAGTCGTGGGTTGTGAGTAAAGCATCGTCGACTTAAAAACCTGTAGCTTCATCATGCATAATGCATTACGGTGGGCTGGAAACTTTAAGGGCCCGCCTGGAGCGCTCGTCGCGGGTGGAAACAACTTTGATGGATGTGAAAGGATACGCTTGGTAGGATAACTTTGCAAAAAATTCCAACCCAATCCGGAATGAGGCATTACAACCTCCATACATCGCCAGTCTGGGGACGGAGGTTCGGAAAACATAGTACAAAACCAATGCTGAAAATTGTAATTGTACCTATTGTAGCTCAAACGGCATCGCGATGCTATGAAGCATAATTCTGTTGTTAACAGTGCCAATGAATTGCTTTAGTAATGATATTTATTGTAATGGAATCCGGGTGACAAGCGTGAAGAGGAAATTGTTTGCTACTCATCTAAAAAGAAAAAATGACACATCACTGACACACCCATCTTCAGACCTTATTCAACAAATATGGATATTGCATTTACAGGCAAACTTTTCTTAACATCACTTTACCAATTGCTCGAAGCCGTGTGTCACTATTCATCGTTACCGTTTCGGCAGGATACAGAGGAGTGGAGAGTGAAATCGTATAGAACGTATTACAAGCGTTCTTGCATGTTTTTCCGTGAACTTGAAAGCAAGTGGTGAAAGTATTTCCACTTTCAAACTGCTACCGGAGCATGAACGGAACTTTACCCTCGGTGTTGCCACACATTCCTGGCTTACTTCGAGAGCCAAGGACTTTATTTTTTTTTCACAGCTACAACGGTACAACGATTTCCATGCCAATTTCTCTCACACGCGTCAATATCGTGGCGTTCTGTACAGCCAGTTCATGCATGCAGATATATTCCCCTTCCAGTGCCACTGCCAGCGCCACGTAAAATGTCGACAGACTCATGCAAGTTTTATATTATTATACCCCTCTTTTCCACCGTCTTGCGGTATTTTCTAACCCTATCCCGATTGGCGCATCTCGGACCTTCTCCGTCTAGAGTTCGGCAAGGGTTTGGTCGGAAACGGGATACGGCAAAAGAGCAATCTTATCTTACTTTCCTTCCTGTGCGATGCCATTTTGAGGAAAAACTTTTTACCACGAAGCCGCTCCCATCGGGCCGAAAAAACCACCACATGGCTCGGACCTGGTCGTAACTTTTCTCGACTTGTTCGCCGATCGGATGGGTTTTGGAAAGTAAAACACAGTCCATTCGCTCCGCTCGGTGTGGAAATCGCCCAGGGGCTGCACTTTCGATGACGGAAAATCCGGAGTAAAGTGGTCGTAAATCTGCTAGCACACGAGACCAGCTAGAAACAATCATGGAAATCGATGAAACCGGAACCTGAATCAAGCTTGTCTCGTCTCGGAAGGGCGCAGCGATTCATCGGCTTTCCAATCTCGTCACGACTTTAACGAGCGTCGTCGGCGACCATGCGTCTCCATCGATGGGTTGAACAATGAACTATTGCTTCTCTCTGCTGCTCGGCAAATGCAATGGGTTCATTTTCATTAAAGCTTGTTGCGCGAACAACTAAGTCCAAACTAATCAACAAACCGAATGATGAGCGAAGACTTTCGATATTGTGCCACAATAAGTCATTTCTCGGAGACAAACAAAGCGGCAAGATGGAGAGTGAAAAGTAATTATCGGTCCAACCTTATTCAGCCGTCTACTTTACACTTTGAAATAATACAAACTTTCTCCGCCATTGCTGTCCCTTCTATTTGAAGCGCACTCTGAACTGTTTCTTCGGTTGTGGTTTTTTGGTTGACCACTTTCTTACCTTCCACGAATCGTAACGCCAAAATCAATTTTCTCTTCAGTTGGAAATTCCTGAAAAAAAAGGAAACAAAAATGGACGAAGCTTCTCAAACACGCTTAGCTCGGAAGTTCGGAGCTGGAAGGCTCTTTTGATTACTTTTCTGCTTATTTTATTTCGATCTGATACTCTCTCCGTGATCGCGGCAAGCCGTCGCCACTTTTCTCAGCCCCCGTTTGGCAATGTCAATGAAACGATGGAGTCGATGTGTGGGTGGTGGGTGGTATTTTCTGCTGCAACTCCCGCAAATGAAAATGGCAACCTGAGGGAAATTCTCTGTATCGACTGCGAAAGCCTGATGGAGGAGGTCAAGATTATTTAGCCACCGGCCAAATTACGACATGCCTGTAGTGTGGAGACACACGCACCACGTCTTCTCGACTTCCGCCCCGGGCGGGGCCACAATCTGGCGAGTTGTTTGTTCCAGCACGACGCACGCTCAAATTGCCACTAGAACTAATTCAAACACAATTAAACTGTTAGCAGCATGCTTAAATCAAATCACTCTAAAAGTACATATGCTCGAGTGTGTGAGTTTTTGGTAGAGAAGGAAAGGCAGTGGGAAAGCGAGAGACGGGACGACGAGTACGATGGCCAACCTCCATCGGTTCGAAGCGAAAGAGGTACATAGAAACAAGCGGGCAAACGTGGTCGCTTCTTCCTAGTGACGATCTTTGCCACGGGTTGCGCCCATTATTGTGATTGCCAACTGTTCCCAGCCAGTGTCCCTGGCTGAGAGGAGAGTATTTAATTTACGCAGACAAACTCAAGCACTTCCGGCAACAACTTTTCATCGCATTAATTCACAACATTCGCACAAGGACCATGCGCTGTGAACGGATATTATTGTGCATGGTGCTTCGTTCCGAAAAGCCGTTCCCGACACTCACAGTCCGGAATCCTTCCATGCTTTTGTGAAGTTGTTGCGTGGGAGATAGGATCGCCGCTAGTGCACTGGGGAAAACATGTTTTCTGCATGTACACGACTGCCAATAGAAGGATTCTGTACCTCTGATCACAAAGCAACTAGAGCTTGTAGAAGTGGGAAGATATTAGAAAGTACCCATGTGCCTTTCAGAAGTTGGAACATCTTTAACGATAGCCTCTGACATTTTATAAATTCTAACTAACGATGTCATAAGACATTACTAAAATTTGCTCCATAAATGTACGTTGCAAACATGTCACTAAATTTTTAATAAACTTGTTAGTTTAGTAGTTAGTTCTGTTCAAACAGTAGTCCTCAAAACTTGGCCCATCATTTCCGTCACCCAAGTCCGCCGCACAAGCCCCACGCCGTCGATCAAAGTTCTCTTCGAAAGTTTCACCACGCTCCGTCCGAAGGGCGCGCTGAGAACTTTGTCAAGCCGCACATCGACGTCTTCTTTTCTGCGCCATCGCATCGTTGTAATAACAGGAACGAATAAACTTTCACACCACAAGCAATCAAGAAATCAGCCGGAGCTGCAACGAAGGCAAGTCTGTGTCAGGCGGCGGGGAGCCAGCCGTTAGTCGGAAGCCTAGCGTGTTATGTATGACACCACCCGCATCCATATGGTTCGTGTTCCGGTTCACTACCGGCAAGAACCGGTGGCTCCCGGGCGCAGTTGGAAGTCCTGTAGCGAGAAGACACACTGGTACAGTTGGTTAATTTAGGGTAAACAGACATTACAAAGCGGTCGAGCTGACGAAAACGTCCTATCTCCGGGAACTGGAATGAAGTCACGACCGGCACCTGCACGGCGTTCAGTATGTCACGAGAGTCGTGCTTGTGTCAAAACTAAAACCACAGCCCGCAACCCCGACCCTGCCGACAGCGCGAAGTGTTGTCGAACCATCCGACCGACATACGACGAAATTGTAGCTTGGAGGATGGGAAGTGTTTGAAGCCGCCTGCCATTGTTGCTGAAGACACACTCGTCGAACGCACAACACTTGCAGCGACACGAGCTCTTGGATGGCTTACTCCCGTACAGAACTCTTCTGTCGACCCGGCAAACACACTGTAGGACTCATTAGACCGAACTGTAACATCGACACAATTGGGTGCTCGAGACAAGCTTGCCAGAAAGGAAAAGTTCTTCGTCGTCCACGCCGACCCGTTGTAGCCGCCGGTTTCGGTAGCCAAATTTCGTATGACAGTCGAAACAGCGAAAATTGGTCCCCTCCCTGCGCGCACTGTAACGGACAAAACGTGGCAACGCAGGCCACGGGCACCATGCCAGCCCGAAACTCCCCGCACAAGCCAGGCCCTGGTCGGAAGGCAGCGCCAACTTCGCATCGCCCGAAAAACAGCAAGTACGCATACATTTTAATGTGATGTAGCTGAATTAAAATTTAATTATCGTTCTTAATCTTTTCCAGGAGATTACTTACCGCCCCGAAAGCAACTACACAGGGAGGAGTGTAGAGAATTTTCTTAATAAAACTTTTCCCCCGCCTGCGATGGTGTGTGCGGCGATGTTGTTTTCCCAGCGCCGGAAACACCGTCGCCGGTGGAAACTGGTGCCTGGGAAGGGGGACGAAACGTGAAATTTTAATCATTGAGCCCCTTGGATGGAGTATTGCATTGCAGCGAGCTGTAAGTTCTGGGCATGAGATTTCGGTCGACGGTGAGCTTCTCGTCCACTGTCGGGTTCCCCCGCCCATTCCACAACACAAAAGGTCCGTTGTGTTTTGAAAGCTGCTCCCCTGCTGCATTTCATTATTACATTAAGTGAATCTTTTTGTTTTTACTCCTACTGTATGTATGTTTGCTTCGAAATTCAGCCGACGAACGAAGATGCACGAGTTGGAGAAACTTTTGTGAACTTTTACCGTACACAAGACTGGAACGAATACTTTCGGCGAGTTGCAAAACGGCGCTTCGTGAACAGCCCCGGCTTCTAATAGAGGAGACCGGCTTTCTTATGGCTTCAGTTACAACACTGCTCTTTTCAAAGTGCAATAAACTTGGGGCGAAGTTTTCGTTGCAACTCTTTTCCGTTCTTGAAATAATATGTAAAATCTCATTATGCCTTGGGATAGGATATTTTTTTCTCGTTATTTTTTTTATACTCAAACATGCTTTACGTTTAATAGAATGTATAATTTTTTTTTCCCGTGAGGAATTGTTAAGAAAACCGTTTAAATTCTCATTTCCAACTCAAGATTCCGATAGGTTTATTTCATTGAGAATTCATAGACACGTCCCATTCCTCTAGCCCGATTTTTCTGGGCCAAAGTGTAATAGCCCAGCGTCCAACATGGGCATCGATCAAATTTTTACAACCCCAACCCAGGAGTAGCATCATTCC
>JAOEFI010000004.1:29163827-29174116 GCA_034621735.1 Anopheles plumbeus
AATCTCCTTTCACGTCAACCAGTTCATCGGGGGCGCCTGTGGCGCAGAATGACGACACACGGCTGTGGCGTGTGTGTGTATTTGTGTCTGGGTATAAGTGGCTGCTTTATGTGGGCCTTTCGGAATAATAAATCTGCACCTCGAGCCGTTTACAATCGATAACGCCTCCGAGGGGTTGTATCGATTGAACCGATCGCAGTAGGCAGGGTTCGGTGAAAAGTGGCTGCACAAAACAAAACGTCCAAAGTATGCAAAAGGGATACCAAGAATGGCAGGGGAACGGGATCCTGGGATGGTCTCAGGATGGTACAACTTTTCGTTCATGTTCACGCCAAAACCAATTGCCTGTAGATGACTCCCCCGGAGGTGATACATGATTCGTTTTACTGCTATTTTTATGTCCGTCTCTTGAGTGCCACGTGCCCGCTCTATTTCTCTTTTCCTTGGTTTTTCTCTCTGTCAAACTTGTTCACGCTCACATCCTTCGCGCTTCACGTATGTGGCAGCCATGGGGGCTTATGCATAGATGTGGCCATCGCCGGAGGGGAGGGGATTGAACCTGGTCGTGACGCGACCGCTTGCCCGACGAGACTCCGAAGGGTTTCCATCAATATCGGAAGGGCTGACCGGTCGGGAGTGCAGTGGACGAGAGGGATTACCAATCTGCGAAACCAATGTCTAGAAAAGATGACTCCACTCGATTGGCTCCCGAAAGGAATGTCCTCACACCCGCCCTCGTTGTAGAGGGCCGCTTGAGAAGCTCTTGCCCTTTCTTTGCTTTTCATGGCTTTTACGGAACGGGGTTCGACTTGAAACAAAAAAGGAAAGCCCTCAATCCACCACCACCGATGTGCAGAAATGGGCTGTCGAAGAAAAGAAACGAACAAATTTCACGCTTTGCATAGTGGAGGCATTTTATATTTATTTTTAGTTGTCTTCCTTGCCGTTTGTGCTGCTTTTTCTTTCGACGAATGAAATCGATACATTTTGGCAAATATTTTCCATCGGAAACGTGACGCTATCGTTTTTGGTGTTTGTGGTCGTAAAGTAGGACTGCTTTTTTGTCCCTGATTTCTCTCTTTCTTAGTGTTGGGATTCGATTTGATGGTCAAACGGTGTACAAACTCGTGGCGTGTTTGTATCGCAAAACAAGAACGCCAGCGAAAGTATGTTTCAAAACTTCGTGCCCGTGCGGAACTTGAAACTTTACCCCGGATGAGAAGTGTTCCGACGTCGGTTCGGTTTTATGTTTACTTCTCTTAGCGCACAGTGTCTTGTTGCTGTCCTTGCTGCTTCATCTACCTTTTTTTCTGTTGCTGCCCACACTCGAGCTTTTCCGATCCGTTGAAGTGCTTCACGGGTTTTATTGGGCACTCTATTCCGCGCCCTACGTATCCCTTCCGCCGGGCGGGGGACAATTTTCCGGCACTGTCCTCCAGCGAGACCGATCAACGTGATCAAATCATACTGCACGCTGGTGTACACGCTTCGTCAAACCATCCGCTGGTGGACGCTGGCTGTCTTTTCGCACGCGCACGGCCCAACGTCATTCTCAGATAAAATCTTAATGTTTCAAGTTCATGAATATTCAGAATAACAGCAGCTCACGCCGGGAGCGCCGTCGTCTTGGTTGTCGTCGTCGTTATCGTGCTGCTGGCGAATCTCTCCCATCTTGATGATATGCTAAGCTTCACCGGCTATATGCATTGCTATTCCTGATCCGGCGGAATGGGCCTTCAGCCTTACCCGACCGTGAAAACTTACCACCCACCGACGAAACTCGCCGGATGGTTGTCGTGGTTTTCACTGAAACAGTTTGGGCTAGTTTTTAGTCCGCTTCCACGCTCCCCAGCTTCCGGGGGTGGCATTAACGCCAAAATCATGCAGCTCACTAAGAATGCGACCTCGCATACATCTATGATCACACACACACACAAACACACACTGAAATATTTTGGTAGAACATAAAGCTGCATCTTGTGCGCCTTCGGTAAGCGGATAGAATGCGGGATGGGGGAAAACTCCTACGCGTCTGGATGCACCGCTCTCAATGCTTGCACACACTGCATTCCTGCGCGATGTGGTTGCATTCTTCTTCGAAGAGCATCTTCGCCGACGCCTTCACATCACCTTACGGCGGCATCTGTGCGCGCCGGATGCATCTTTCGGCTGGTCGGTGAATCGTTCGAATATTTCTAAAAGCAATATTCCGATCAGTCTTTCGGGCACCGGCTGGAAGCCAGCATACATTATTGATTACTATTATTCGCTTTTAAACACAAATTTCTCCATCGTTCTCAACCGTAAGAATTGTTCCACGTGTGGCAACAAAAGATGACCTTTAAACAGAATTCTTTGAAATTTACGAGCTTTTTTTTAACAAGCAAAACAAGACTGTGAATTCGGTTCTACAGTAAACCGAGGGTTTCTCAGAAATTGTGTTCCATTAAAAAGGCAAAAAAAATTGTTTGATGTAGCATTGACTCGAGCAAATGTCTGTAACAACCTTCTCCATCTCCGATGTGTGAACTGTTTCGAGAAAAATTGAATTTATTACACAAGGGGCGTAAAGTGAGTTCCTCTTTTTGGGCAATATGTATCACTCCACTTGAAATTCGATAACTTTAATTGATCTTCTAAACTGTTTACAAAACAAAACATCGATTGAAAGTGAAGGCGAATTGAAGAATTTCTGAAATTAAACAAAAGTTTAGTTTAACGCTTGGGTTGCTCGCAAAATGTTTGGGCAAAGCCTTGGCACATTTGCAAAGGGAAAACAACCCGCTCATGCCGTTTCCGGCGGACAACCGTAACACCGTCAATAGTGCAACCAGCAACCCGGCCGGTGTACTTCTCAATTCGAAGGACGATTCTCTGGCGTTCGCTGACACCATTCGTTCTTCTTTTTGTTTGAACGCGATCACACACTTTCTATTATTGAGTGCAGCTCCAAATCTTCGCATAGACAGCTGAAGTATAGTTTCCTCCATTTGTTAGAATCTCTTCCCCCTGATCCAAGATGCCAGCAAGGGAACGGATCACAAGTGGTCTATTGTATTGTAGTTGAATTGTAACAGCAGTGGAGCAACAGGACATGCTTTTCAACATCAAGACGCTTCGTGCTGCACACCATCTCAAACGCCGCACGAAACGATTAAATTTAATCAACTAAAGCAACTTGTTGAGCAACAAACGCTGCGAGGGGATCGCCGCCGCCGCCATGGTGCCACTTTTTCGTCCCAACCGTTTCGGATCGTCTTGAACCGTTTTTCGCTGCGAGCTCTTTCAAAGTTTCGCCCGCGCACAACGGTCCTTCCTTGCTCTCGAACGAGGCTCCCGTCTTCCACAAACGGAGCGTTTTACCCTTTTACATTTTAAGGTTAATCCATTGGGATCCTCCGTGGTGGGACATGCACAGGCTGAAACGTACGCAATGGTACGAGCGGGCGGAAGCACGGAACCAACATCAGCGGTGAGGTTGGAGGGCACAGTTGTTTATTGGAAATTCCGCAGCTCGTGATCGAGTGCTCGGCGGGAAAACGATGATTGTGTGAATAAAGTCCACCGCATCGGGCGTAGCAAACTGGCGGGGGGAAGGGTGGCATGGCTGCGAAGCTGGCGGCGGGATGAAATCAATTCAATTACGCGATCAAAGTGACAGTGCTGAATGAAAATGTGCCGCCTGCCACCCCCTGGCAGCTTACCACACTTTCCGTTTTCGTCCTTCACCGCCAGCATATCAGCTGGGTAGGGGGCTGTGTTTACGGCCCTGTTGCCCGCGGAAAACTGGTTTGAAGCCAGACCAGAGTGTTTTCTTTTTGTTTTTTTTTTTTCGGTCGAAGGAAGAATATGAGGCGCGACTGGTGACTTCGCAGCGAACGCACCCAGATGGTCGGGATGTGATACCCAGAATCGATTCGCAAACTGTGGAAAAGTAAGGGAGAAAAGAGCACAACAACGGAAACCCCACTAGCAGCCGGGAAGATCTTCGGGTGTGGGTGGACGGTTGCAGGTGCTCGTTCGTTACCGCGGAAGTCAACTATGACAGGTTGGCGGAAAAGTTTTACGGGAAACCATTTATGATTCAGAATACCGAAGAAAGGTTTTTACTGGAGTCAATCAATCAATGGGAAAATCTATCATCAGTTTTTCAACATCCATCGTCAATGTGCTTTAAGGAACTGCTCACACTAGAGGAAAATGCGCTACGACCGGAAATTGTTCAATGCTTTCAGACACATTCAGGAAGCAGCTTGACTCCTGGACTAAATGCAGATTCGGTACCAGTTTAAATTTAGCTCGATTGAGATAAACAAACAGAAGACAACAAATATACTAAATCGCTTTCGCTTCTTATCTGTAATCATCCTCAAAAACAGAATATATGTTCCAACAGTATTTATCTATGCACTGTGGAAATTTTTCACCGGATTCTAGTGGTTTCTGGCCACAATCAGGGATAACTGATCATGATGCATCCTTGCTGCTGCTACATAATCTGCCCGGTAATTCACCCAAGGGTTAAGCTGTAGCATCATGGACACCCAGCTGACATACCGGTCGTTGCTACAAACTGTGTTGGGCGGTGTGAGGGTGGGCGTCGCCCGCCGTTTCTTCTACTTTGTTGGAAAACATAGCGTTGGGTTAAATGGCTCCGTATTTTTTTCCACCCGGTATGGCCCGGTAGAGATTAGAAATCGTTCCGATCGCAACTTTTCGCCTCCGTGCTGTGCTCCGGGTTAGGGATTTATTAATGGAGCACCTCCCTCACCCAGCACGGGCCGTGTCCCATCGAGTCAACAATGTGTGTGGGTGGAAAGCCACCGATGGTTCACATTGATGAACTGTCCGGGGGGTGCGCATACGTGGTTGCCGTTAATATCCTTATCCATCCATGTGCCAGCCCTCCGCAGCAACAAAGTTCGCTCGTAAAGTAGTAACAAATTTAATGGTCAATTTGTCCGTTGCACCTCGCACACAAGGACGCAGGGGGTCCTTCATTCTCTTCACAGAAGCAGGCCCAAGGGTGTGGGGGTGGAAAAGTCAACCGCTTGCGGTGGCGCAGGGCGGGGAAAACATTTCACTCGCCGTTTAACCACCGTGTTCCATCGTGTTAGTTAATCATTCGAGCAGTCTCGTGCAGTCGTGCATGCGACGGTGCCTTTGCAACGTAGAAAATGGCTGTGGATCAGCTCGTTAAAACTTCCACATCCCTCAACTGTGGCTGGTGCGGTTGCAGACGTCGAGACGCTCGAGGGGTTGCCACGCGCGACGCTGACGCTGACCGTGCAGCGAATGAAAAATTCGTTAATCTTCGTTTTTTATTTCGCTTCGCTCGACACGAGCAGCAACATTGAATGATGCCATTTTGTGTTTTGACTCCCGACAGTTCCTTGGGGGAGGGAAAAGGCAGCGAATTATCAGTTTCTTTCTGACCATCAAACCCCGAAAATTGTCCTCCCATCGGGATGGGTAATTTAAGAGCCGACGGCTATTTGGACGTTGCTCATCATTTAAAAGTGCTGCACGTTACGTTATCTTACCGAAACAACTCCAAGCAACAAAAAGACGTTCCGCACTTAATTTTCCGCAAATGGAAAATAAAAATCGCCGGGAAAAATATTATCATTTGCTGATTCTCACTCGTCAGTTTCAGCGATACGATGTCACAATGAAATCTCGCAAAAGTTTGAAACGTTCGCTCTCGCTTGCGTAAGTTTCCATGACGCCCCCTTGTGCGCAGGGAGGGAAGTGGGTTCAATGGCTTGTCCGTCCGTCGTGTGGATCTTGAAGGAAACTTTTTCACGATTCCATCTTTGGCTGGTCGCGAAGGTGTTTCATGGAATGTCCTGGCAGAAACGCACCACCTCCGGACATCAAACGAAGCAGGCCGTTTTGGACGGAGGATCCAGACGGCTGTCCGGAGTCGGCTGGACCCGGGCTTGGTGTAGATGGCGTAATTACATTTACCTCCCGCCGGGGAGCACTGTCCGTCTTAATTAATTTACTTTATTTCCATAGGAATGCCATAAATAATACGACGCAGCCGGTGTCTCGCTGGGTGGTTCACAGTGTTGCTGTTCCAAACCAGGTGGATAAAGCGATCGTGCCCGTGTCCACAATGCCGAGGAGCCTCTTCATTCCGCAACGCTCGTTAGCAAAGGTGATGAGTGTGTCTTCTGGGGGAACGGAAGGACATTTCCCACGCCGATATCGGCATCGGCGATACCATCAGCAATGGATTCGTGAGCCACCTGGTGGGACGACATCCGCATTGTCGACGAAATGTGTTTTTTGCATCCTACATGGAAAATTGTGATATCAAAGCAAAGACACTTCTCCACGAGCATGATAAAAAGAAGAAAGCGAGAGGGAGGGAGAGATATATAGGGAATTATACAGGGAGGGATAGAGAAAGAGCAACGAAACCGCAGCCAAAATCTTCTTCCATCTTCAAACAGGAGGCCTTGAAATGAAAGCAAACTTAAAACATTATTAATGTGCCCTTGTGGCCCCGCTGGTTTGGCGCGTGGTTCCGGAGTTACTTTTCGTTCCTAGGGGAAAGGGGGCCAACACGGAACTGGACGAAGTTTTTCCCTCGACCATCCAGGAAGCTGCGGTCGGGGAATGCTCGGTTCGGCACACATAACGCTGGCTTCTGGGAAGGATCATCAATGATGAATACTCTGAAAATTTTATTTAATTCCCGAATTCTTGGCCAATACTTATCCTAGGACCGAGAACATTAATAAACATTTTGAAACCGAAAAACTCATAGGCCATTTATGCGGGCTACAACTAGGACGTTTTTTTCCGGGCATCTATTGCAGGGAAGATATTGGAGACCTCATCCCCAAGAACAAACCGACTTCGCTGAAGTTATCGTGAAAAAGAGAAACGAAGATTTCAAGGTATGATAATAAGAAAGAAAAGAAGTGCAGGACAAACAAAAACCATTCCAGAAATTAGGCCGCGCTTTTTCAAATGTGCCTGGCCATCGTGGAACGAGTAAAAACTTTAGGAACGATGGTTTTCTTCTTAATTTTCATTATCGGAATGGCGCGCCCCAAGTCGCGCCCAACTTCCCCTTTACGCCACCAATTTCCGCGCGCCATCTTTCTTTTTTTTTGTTCATTCCCGATAACCAAGTCCTCCCTTGGGCTTTCCCGTGAAAACCCCAAACGCCAAACCAGGCCGAACAACCCGCCATGTGGTGCGCCATGGTGAACGTTGGCCGTTTTGTGGCACGCAGCATCTCTCCGGTTACGTACACGTGGCGGAGTTTGGTGCGTACGCGAACGCTCGGCATGGCGCGCGGGCAAAAGCAAGGACGAGAGTTGTCACAGCGGGAGCCCTTGGCCCTTTGCCGCGGGATGGCCGTGAGACGCACTTGGGCACCACCGAAACAGCCACCGATAATGAAGCAGAAAGAATTTCGAGAAACTTTGGAAATAAATTTTACTTTCATAATATTACCATCCACTGCTTTAATGTTTCATGTTTCGCCGCGTTCGGGATCTTCCATCATTTGCTGTCGCTCTCTACCTCTCTCGCACTCTTTCTCTTCCTCCGTTTCTTGTATTTTCTCTCTCTGTATAGCTCATCATATTTCGCGAAACGAAAGCACGTGTGCTCATGTGTAAAGTTCGCGAACTTTGTTCTATATTTCAAACCCATCCGTCTCGCGTGTTTTCTACACATTTTTTCTACACCATATCGGCGTGTTGGAGATATACTACAAGGCATCCTCCAGGGAGGGGCGGAGGCGTGGCCATGAGTCTGGCAAGGTGTCAGCACGGTACAGGAAGGAACAGCGAGGGGGACGAACAAAAATCGTCCAAACTTTGCATCGTCTCCCGTGCAAACGGCAACAATATTGCCTGCCATCGACTTAGTCTTCGTGCACTTCGTCATCGTCCTTGTCAACAACTCGGTGAGCGAGATTTTTTTTCACCCAAGTTCATACCTTCCTTTTCATGCACGCCACTCTCATCCTTTCCTGCTGCCTGCTACTCTTCAAAGTAAGCTCGAAGTAAGATGAGTAAAGTTTCTCAGTCACCCATCCCTATATGGAGGTGGGTGAAAATGACGGGAGAATGGGAAGAAGTAGGGGTGGTATGAAAACGGCCAACTCATAAAACTAAACCTAAACCAGGTGAAAATGAGATGGCGGGCTGTACGCTGAACGTATGATCTTTACATGACCGTTTTGCACCGCTTGCCTCCATGTCACCATCATCTTCCCGCTGCACCTTGCTTCAATTTTCTTTCAAGAAATGCCATTTCCCCGCGTCCGCCTTAACCACCGCAAAAAATAAAGATTGTCCCCGAATGCAGCTCCGAAACGAGAACTGAACGACAGCCATGGAAAATGCTTGGTGGAATGTCCCATGCCGTCGGTAGAAATGAGCACATGGCATTCAACTTTTCTCACTGTCCACCCCAGAGTTGGCTGGGTGGTGCACCGGCGGTAGAAAGTTTTTCGCCGTGCGCCGGTGTAAGGGCAACACAGTCCTCATAGTCCCCAAGCCGTTTATTAACGCTCTTCGCAACGCGTTGTTGATAAGTTTCGCGCAAATGAACGCAAAAGCACAACGCGCCACCATCGTACGACGCGTGCACCTTGCAAGGGGGTATTAAAAACGTTCTACCCTTCTAACGATTACCGCTGGAAGGGATGGAGGGGATGAGAGGGTCGGCGTCACTGTGGGTGGGCGAAAACGCGATCGCAAACTTTTGCCAATTCAGTTGAAGTGAAAATTCCACTAACGATCGCAATCGCGCACCATCGAAAGTTTGGTGCTGCAAATCTGTGCCAAAAACCGGTCGTTACGAATTCAAACTCTCATTAAATTGAAGTTAAACACAAACACCAAATGACAAAGTGCCTAGGATTGTGTGAGCCTCAGGAATGTGCCACTAAGAACACTCATGCTCGCGCCCTTGAATCACTAAACGCCGCCGTTGTTATTTATTTCCCGTTGGTTTTTTCTCCAGGACAGTTGGGAACCACCGTCACACACACACACACGCACACACAGTTATTCGCGCCCCTAAAAGGTTTTTTTTTCCAGAGTGCCGCTCATTCTCCATTTAACACGCAGGTCACGTGCCGGACATCATCCCCATCCCGCGCGGCAAAAAAAATGTGCTAAATAAGTGCAACAAAGGAGAAACGACAAAATAACCTTCAATAGTATGCAACGTTGTCCCGCGTTTGGCACCGTGGTACGCAGATCAAAAAAGGACCTCTTCATCCGTGCCATCATCGCCATCATCGCCGCCATCATCATCACGGTGTACGGCGTCTAGTCGGCTTCCTGGCGGCGATCCCGGCACACGCTGGGGGCAGATAGCGTCACTCCTTTTTTGTCGGAATGTTCCTCCGAATTAGTGGGTGGGGTTTTTGGGTTTGTTTTTTTTTCTTTGCGTTCATCACCCCTTAATTTATTATGCTTTTTGTCTGCCGAAAATGCAAAACCACCGGCCGGTAAACGGCATTTGTTTTAATCAACTTTGCGAGGTGCTAGTGCTAAACTAATGACTTTCCCGTACATCAAAACGCCGATGAAGGGCTGGTCAATTAGGGGGTGGGGGGGGGACCCTTTCGGATCCGCACCGGCAATCCTTCCTCGGGCACGGGTGAAGAATTTTTTGTTTTGACTGATCGGTGGGTCCGGTTTTTAATAAGGTCGGGCAGTTTAAAAAAAATCATCATTGGTCTCTGATAGGTCCATTGGACCCGACTATGACTTTCTAAGGTCAACATGTCTATTAATTAATTTCATATTCACGTTTTTTTTTATTTGCTGTATTTTTCCCATGCATGCTCGTGGATGATTGAAAGGTGTAATTTATTTTCCCACGTTTGAAAAGCTATCTTTATGACCCTTTTTCTGTGGCCCTAGAACACCACCCAGGAATTACAGGAAATAAATAATGTAAACTCAGCTCCCAAGGACGTGCCATTACTTTATCAAACTTGGAAGAAACGGTAGACAAGCAATTTATTATTTTTCCATTGTATCATCAAAGATCACTGAAAAAATTAGGAAACCTGGAGTAAAAAGATTGTGGAAAATAAAACGCTAAATATAAACAAAACAAATTTCTTGAATCCGTCCCGAAATCATTTCCATTTTCAAAAGCACCCAAATTTATTCAAGAATCGAATATACTCTATCAGCGTACACCTCGGTTCGGGTTCAATGCAGTCTCTTTTGATTGCATCCCTTTCGTAAGATCCCAGAAAGAGAGCTATCCTTGGAGACACCACGACGTTTAATTTA
>JAOEFI010000004.1:29198149-29254007 GCA_034621735.1 Anopheles plumbeus
CCGGGGAGGGGGGGAGGGGGGGGCAGGGATGGGGAGAGAACGGTTGTCGATATGTTCGGAGAGGTTGCGATAGGAAGCAAAAAGTTCGAGTTGTTGTATGTGGGGCGCAGACATGCATGACAAGTACACAGGATGTTGTGTTTTCCATAATTCCATTTCGAAACAATATGGCTTCATTTGTGGCACCCTTCACGCTCTTCATTCTTCGTTCGTTTTGGTTCATTTACACATGCTTGTATAATTTGTTTATCCATATTAGACTTATTGCTAATTATGGTTTTCTTTCTTATCTTCCAGAGGGTAACATTGTTGGCGAAAGTTTGGCCCAAAATATGACTAAGAATGTACCATTTTTATCTCGCTGGTAAGTCGACACTTAAGCTCTTGACTTCTTCGCATTTCGCATCAACTGTTTTCCCGGTCGAAGGACATTGACTGTGTTCACGGCGGCCGAGTGTGAGTAGCTGGGCAACAACTTTACGCCAAACGGTGTTGCTGTTACTTCTTCGAGTGTCGATGGCCGATGGTGGCTCAGAACTTTAGGTCAAATCAGTCGTCGTCGACGTCGTGAGGGTCGTGCGCAAACCTGCATACTGCAACTTGCAACCTGTTCGCATACCGACCGATAGCGATAGATATCGATCCTTTGACATCTTCCACTTGTGTGTGGCCGTTTTACGTTCGTCAGGGATCTGCCGGTGACGGTGGTCTATACATAACGCGGGTGATAGAACACTAGACGAGTTCGTTTGTTGTCCTGGGAAGACCGGACGATTGGAAGGCCGATAGTGGGTGGTGATGATGGTTGGCAGCAAATAGCTTCGCTACGTGAGCACTCCGTGTTGGCGGACGCGCACTGGCGAAAGGTTATAGAACCCAATCAACACGTTCGCCAGGGCACAGTAGAAAGAATGGTGGAAAGTGCGGTGAGTGGTGTGGGATGGAACCGCCAAGTGGAACGGAGACAGGTTGTCCTTTTTGCTTGCCTTGGGGTTGCACTGCCAAATGCACCCATACACCCTATGCTGTCGGTTTATGCAATGGAAAAAAAAACATTTGCTCCCTTCAATTGTCTCTCTCTCTGTCGCTCTCTCTCAAACATACTCTTGTTTTCTGTCTGTCCTTCGGTTTGTTTCGCCTCTGCTGTCGTCCTGTGTGGGTCTCAGGACGCATAATTCATAATTCAGCCACACGCTCGGACAAACACTCACACAGTGGAATAATAAGTTCGAATTCCAACACCAACGAGTTCAGTGGCAAAAACAATGGTACACACCGACTCCTCGCCCGTCGTGGCATATCACACAGCAGAATCACGCAATGGACGCACTTTTCCTACACGCCCCTCCCGCGCATTTTTCTCGCCGCCCTCCTGCCCTTGTGCAGCAACTTGTGCACATGTGGTCGTATGTCCCGGTGGCTGGATGGTTGCGGCGAAGGGATGCCAGGACAACGTGTGCGTGCGTTGAGTGTGCGTGTGGAGTATGTTTACAATTTTCTTTGAGTGGTTTTGTTGGGGTTTTTTTTCTTCTTCCCACTCCTGCCATTCGCCTCCTTCGGTTGGGGAACCGACGACAAGGAGCGCACAAGTGTGAACAAATAGCAAATAGCAGCACCTTAAATAAGAGCAGGTCCTGGTCCTTTTCTTTTCTTCTCTTCTGCGCCCTTCTTGTTGTGATCAGTAATACAGCTTCACTAATACAGTGGTGAATTTGTTAGGGTCCTAAATATGTGTAGCTGCTTTAGAGACCAAGTTTCGGTTGGGCACACTGGTGGCGAGGGCACACTGTTTAGAAATAAAAAATATAACCTTTTAATAATTTGAAGTAATGAACACTTATGGACATTCGCTACATTAAGGACATACAAAATTATTATTTCAATCTCATTTTTCATACTCTGTCTATTGTTATCCCTTTTATCAAGACGCCAATTTTTATAGAGCGTTATGTCATTAAAAAAAATGTTCTATCCTCATCATACTTATCAGGATTAATTCATCGCAATCGCTACGCAGACACGCAGGACCATTCTTTCCCTCTCGGGGTAAACGCCTCGTCCCTGTAGCGCTTTCTTCCCGGCAAGCAATCGCCGCACTGTTGGTGGTAGTTGTGCATGGAAAACTCACCCATACACACGCCACCAGAGTCCTACTTACTACCACCTCCGTCGGATCAATTTTCCGTACGCCAATTTTATGAACGAAGAGAGTGTTGTCCCGCCACGGACGGGGGCGATCGAGTAACTGTGTGCGTGCCACTACGCTGCAATGCTGTCCGGTGTACCCGTTGTATGTGTACGCCGCTGGTAGTGGATTTTATTGATTTTACGGTCAGAACCATTTCCCCGTGCTGGAAAATCGCGCACCGAAAAGGACCGTGTACGCGGTTCCGTTTTTCTCGCAGCGGAGAGAGCCTGCGAGTGTCACAAGAGAGCGCAAATGTTTCGCGTTCTCTGTGTCGGTGTGTTTGCTGCGAGCAGAGTCCTGGCGTACCGAGGAAGAGATTTTCCGAGCTTCAGTTTGTTGGTGGAGTCGTACTGAAGTCGTCCTGGTGAAAGTGACCACACACTGATTTCTGATTCCTGTGCCGTGTACACAGCGACGGGGGCAGGTGTCTGGTTTTCTAGTGCTACCCTCGGTGAAAAATCGTTCCATCTTATCGCAGTGGCGAAAAGTGGCTAGTTTCAAAGTTTGTGCGGGTTTACGGGTGAATTTTTTTTTATTGGCGAAACCAGCTAGCGAAGAAGAAGCGTGTCGTCTCTGCGTAGGATTTGGGGAGGTTCCCGATATTCCGCAGGCCGCTCTCAGCCCACATTTCACGAGGGAGGGAAGGTGAAGTGATTTTTTTTCTTGCCATCACGATTCCCCCAAAAACGGGAATAGAAGCGCGTGCATATGTATGTGCGTGTGTGTATATGTGTTTGATGGGGGGCTTTGGAGGATGAATTGTGCGAACCGCCCTTGTGGAGCGCTGAAGTCACGCAGAAAAGTTTAAATAATATATCAACAACCATAGTGCGAGAAAAGAGAAACGGGTTGCTGCCTGCCGTAAAGTGTGTCCTGTTTGCTACTTCTGGATATCGCAGATAAATGGAATAAATCAGCAGGATACGGATTCGCGTCGGCAGCGTGCAATCGAGATATCCTCCACTAGGTAAGGTATCGCCTCTCGACAAGCATCCACCCTGGGGAGAATTTTGCGGGACTCTCACTTTGCGTCATTCAAACCGTCGCGCTCTATCTTTACAACCGCCCGGAAAAATGGGCGCAGCTCGTCCTCAATTCGCGTTTGCGGACCCCTGCATGGGCTGATTGCTGGTGCGCTTTTCTGGTGTCCCGGTGTATGGAATTTCCAGTCGACCGTGTGTGTTGTAGCCAGTGTTTAATGTGTCGGTTCTGTGGAAATTCGCCTTCATGACTTACATCACGTTTTTTTTCTTCTTCGAACTAATCTCCACAAGGGTGTGGAGTGCTGCTGCTGCTGGTTGGTGCGATGGAAAATTCGGAGGCTCCCGGGGTCTCCTCGTTCCCCGCTCATCAAAGTCTGCCCTTCCGCTCTGGTTTGCCGCGAGAGAAAACAAATATGGCGGCCGCCCGCCTGTCACGAGTTCTCGTGCACCGAAAATTCCGATATACCGAACTGCTGGAACTGGTGGGGAGCGAATGGGAAAGCGGGAAATACTACTACGAGACCGAGCGGTGAGGTCCTGCGGTATGACGTCGCGAGGTGGGAAATCGGAGTGAAAACTGAACGTGTGTTTGTGTGTGTCGGAGTGCCCGCTGTGCGAAAATGTGGGAGAATGGACATGCGATCGAGAGCAATAGAAACCGAGTTGCTCCCCATACACGCGAACGTGTTGATGTGAGTGAATGTGAGTGGGTGGGAGTGTTGCGAAAAGGAAAGAAAAATCGGAGGAAAATTTGAAGCAGGCCGCTTCTACTCGCACACTACTCTCGCGCATTCACCCGTCTCCTTCTCTCATCCGGTCCCTTGGCTTTCCCATTCGTAAGGACTACTACTTGCACTGTGGTTGAAGAATTTTTTGTGTACTTTTCGCCATCTTTCCTCTTGCGGAGATACTATTCCAGCAGTGCTGCGCGTCTTAAGTGCAGTCGGTTTCGGTCACCACCACAGAGTGCCGCCGTTTGGATTCGCTTTTGTGCTCCTTGCACGGGGTAATGGCATAATGAGCTGGATCCAGCTATCCTTGCGAGTGTTTGTATCCACGTATAAGGCTAACGATGGAGCGCGTTTGGAAGTGTGGTCGTTGGAAGACTCCTTATTCGAGTGCTGCTGAAGATTCTCTCCTAAACAGGGGTTGGCGAAATGAGAATGTCCCGTTCTTACTACGATTTTTACAATCGCCACACGGAATGGACTTTGCTGTCGTTTTGTGTGTTGTGCTCCTTTCAAGCGGAGGGAGGTGGAACTTGTCCAACGATATTCCTTTTTCCTCTTCTGGTCGCCTGGAAACGAAGGCCATAAATCATGGTAGCATGTGCCACTCATTTGTTGTGAATGCATCCTTCTGGGGCTTCGCCTGTTCGAATTAGTTTGTGCATTAGCTTGTACCGATTTAAATAAGATTATGAATATGTGTTTTATTGTTCCATCACCGGCTTCACCTTCTGTCTAGAATTTCATTCCAAAACATTAGCTAACATTCATAAAGAAACATGTTTTTCTTTTTACAGTTTGTATGTCGCATTATGGAAATCCTCGATTCAGTTCGCAAAGAAATGAGAATCGCAATGTTTCACGCTGAGCATCTATTTTACTAAAGGAGACGAGAAATCTTTTAAGCCATCCTTGGCTGAGATGGCCTGTTGAACCGGTAACTTTTTTTTATACCACCCCGCTACGATGCTTGACTAGAGCCTCAACCCCCTATGGTGAGTGCTCTTAGCGAGCAGTTTCCGCTGGGCGCGCCACCATTGCATTTAATTACTAGTTGCAGAAAGTATCGCCTACCTTTTGCTTTCGTCCTTACGGGTCCTTATGCTACAGTGTGGCTGGGTGACAGCGTGACGTTTGCTCCCTGCAGCGTCCGGCTCGGCGAGATTCGATTTCTGACACCTGCAAATACCGTCGTAGTACCGTCGTGCTGGCGAGACGGTCGAGTCCACCTCTCGGAACTCGTACAAACGACCGCAAGAATCGTTTTGTCGTTTCCTTCCCATTCCACAGGACCCCACCAACTGCTGGCGGCTGTTGGTAAATGTAGAGGCGTTGCTGGAATGTCGTGTGTGTGTGTGTGTGTGTGTGAGAGAGAGAACGGACAAACACTACTCGTTCGAGCGGAAGTTTCTTCCGGTATAATAAAATGTCACCCAATGTCGGAAAAGGAAATAGAAAGTTACACAGAAAGTAGAATTAATATCTTGAAATTGAATTTCGGGCAGCCGCACAATGGAAAAAAAGGGCATTTTAGGAGGCGCTCGTTCGCTCCCACTTTCATTGTTGCTGCTGTATGCACCCCGAGGAGTACACGCCGAGCAATTATTTGAGCGCCGTCTTCGGAGGCCATTAGTGGAATGGAATTTGCAGTTATACATATTATTTTTCTTCTGCTTCTCCTTCCTTCTCTGTGCCGTCAAGAGCAATTAAAGGTGGCAGGAATTGTTGCGAACACAGAGTTGCGAATCCGCACAGCAGATGTGTCTCGATACTAAAATTAATTTTTGTTTGGCGAAATGTTCCTCCATTCCGCGGATTGGAATCCGAAGGATAAATGCGAATGCTAATTGCGCCCCTACAATCAAAGTGATAAAATTTTAATGGTTCTTGTTTGTTGCATTGCTTTGCGTGGTTGAGCGTGTTGTGGAACACTCTGGTGTTGTGTGCTGTGGTAAAAGGTGTTGATTTTTCTCCGGACGCTGGGGATCATTATTTTCGTGCTTCTACAACAATCTTTGAGTGTTGTTAAACCGTGCGCGGTCTACCTGTGGTTGAACTTTAACGGCATACAATTTACCTTTTTATTGATACTCCTTTATCCGTTGGAAACACATCTAGTGTAGTCGTCAAGGGAATAGTCCTTAATGCGTTGATTGTTGTTATGGCTTCTATTTATTAGCGCCACTCGTACCACCCGACAAGTACCGCCAGTGTTCGAGGGCCCCCCTAAAGAATGCTTTTTATCGGTTGAACAATTTTCTTATCGGAACACCAAGAATGACAGCGAGCCTTTGCTGCCATTTTACGTGTCATGTTTTTCCGCCCGTGCTCGCGTCCGCGCCGCCAACTCAGCCAATAAGTTCATGACCACAAACACCACCGTAATCACGGAACGCGAATCCAGCGCTCCACTACACGATCAGCAGGCGAGCCAATAATTGTCGAAATTATCCTATCGCATGTTGGCATACTTTTGATGGTGTGCCCTGTTGCGGGAGTTGCCGTGCAGAACGCGTAGCCGATGCTGGCTGGTGGGCAGTGAAAAATATGACGGTTTCAGTGTACTTCCGGGCAAGCGTCGTTTGTGTTTGTTTGTGCCTTTGGAGTTTAGCATACTCAAAACATTGCCCCACGAAATCCTTCCTAGCCGCCTGTTCCGACCGTGATAGGGGGCCTCTCCCGGTTGGTCATGAATCGCACACGAAACAAAACTCTCACGATTCATGATTTTATGGTAATTTTTATGATCCTTAAATTTTCTGCCCGGTTGCACAGAAAAACCGAGAGTAGAGCCGCAGTTACTCTTGGTGCTTCATAAAGGCATAAAGTAATTCGGTGCGCCGAGGATGACGGCGGCACGGGTTGGAGAGGTATTAATTCTATTTCATCTTTGGCTTCCCTTCTACACACCACCGTCCGCCGTTCGACGGTTGGAGCAACGGCACGTGTAAAGTGGACCACCCATCCCAACCTACCAACCGGTGGTGGTACCTCGACCGAAAGCCCGTAAAATTCCCTTTCATCTGTTGTTGGGAAATGTTTCTGCGGGCGATTATAAAGCTTTCAAAAGTCATGAAAACCGCTGTCATACCACCGGGCAGAAGAAGCCTTTTCGATGCGTTCTGTCTGGGCAAGACCCGCACCGTACCGTTTCTGCGAAAGAATGACAGAAAGGGTACACGGTCGATAGCAGCAGGGAACGAAAAACGTCCTTTTTTATTGCGGTTCTATGCAAATGTTTCAGCAATTTTCTGTAGCGCCAGTTGTGTTGTGACCGCGTGCTGTTTGCTTTGGTTCAGCTTCCCTTCATTCGTTTGGGTACACGTTTCTGTAACTAAAGTTTTAAGAAATTTTCATTAAGTAATGCCCGAAATAATTTCACCATTGAGGATTATGAAATGTTTGTCGAAAGATTTAAAATAGAATAAAAATTAGAATGAAAACCCTTTGGCAGGGGATTCCACATTATTAGATGTCGATCAGCAGGGAGGCAGTCGCAGGACTAATAGAGTTCGCCCACCCCCAAACTCACCCGCATTTAATCAGTTATCGAGTTTATCTTGTGACACACACAACATTAGCATCCACTGCCTTGTATGGGAAGCCTTTCTCGTCAGCTACGCGGCGAAGCATTCAATTATCCCGCCAGGTTGTCAATCCGGGAAAATGCAATAAACTGCATAGCATCGGAAGCTGCCACTCCCATCCGCCTCCAGCCTCGATCGCCTTCCACTGTCTTCATTCTAGTCGCGTCTGCTCGAGGCAGCAATGCCCGTTCGGAAAGCGGTGCAGAAACTAATCCAATTAGCAAAAGTTTAACCAATGGCGAGGACAAAGCGCGGACCTCGCTGCCAGCGGATACCAATTAGAGCGTGTTCTCAAACGGGATGTGTGTAGTTCATCTGAGATTTCCCTCGGCAACAGGGAAATTACAAAACAGCTGATGGAAAAAGGATGCAGTCATTGGAGTCAGCATGTGCGGATGATCGCTTCGCCGATTCCGCTTCTGGCGGCAAAACGGGGACGCTTCATGGTTCCTTCGCCTTGCAGAAGGAACGAAATTGAGCGTGATCAATCATGTGTGGCTCCACAGCGACGGTCGCACGATGCACGGAATATGTGAACCTTGTGGGAGTAGAATTCCGTGGCGTATGCGCCCGAGTTAACTGATTGATTTCGACCTATATAGATTGAATTCGAGAAGGGGCGTGTTAAGGCTATCGAGTGCTAAGGATGCAGTAGTCGAATCTGTCCTAATGGAATTGGAGGATTCAGTTGTTGGTGGTACGGGAGACCATGTTCCGTATTTGCATTTTTTCGTGCACTTTGGGATGAAGTTTCTGCGTCGTCTATTCACAATCTTTCTTATTACACTTTCCAATGGGTCGTGGAGGAATGCAAATAACCTTTCCACTTGATTTGTGGTTGTACGCTAAGTCTGCTGACTGCTGCAGCGACCAGGCACGGTGAGAAATCACGTTCCCGAGTCTCCACCCGAGGCCTTACGGAAGGGTGGAGCTGCAGCTGACAGGTCACGACATTGAAACCACAGAGCGGCCCACTTATTTAGCACTGACCTGGGTGCGTTGCTTCACTGCGGGGAAAAACTATGCAATCTATTGCATCAGGTTGCCGTCAACTCGACCAGCAGAGGGGGTGACGTGGTGGTAGAAAGAAAGTCCTCGCAGCTTCCATAGGGAACCGGTAAGTGTCTCGGTTGATCGATCAGAAGTAGAAGTGCCGAGAACGGACCGCTAATAGAAGCGCGCATTACAAAGGCGGGCACTGCGACTGCATCGAAAAATGTTTGTCTCCCACCTTCTTGGGTCTCCCGGACGTCGAGAGAAGGAGAAGAAAACCAGGGCCCCAATCGTGTGGATGTTACGCTCCGCTGCAACCCAACAACTGTGGCGATGTGGTTTCCCCAGCACGATTTCCGTGATATCACGCGGTGGCTCCATTTATCCTTCTTCTCCGGCGCTCCTCGGCGCTCCCTGGTGCTAACTAAAGCCACGACTCGTAGATTGACCCATCCCAAAGGCGTCGCTTCATTAAAACTCCGCCGACCAACATTCCAACCTAAGGTTCATGGGTTTATTGGATTGATGTTTGCAGGATATTCTTAACAGTGCGCGGAATTGTTGAGATAACTGAAACATTTGATGGAAAACAGATTAGCATTTTTTTTTTTGAGAAGAAATGTGCTTGAGAAGCTGTGCTAGGTTCTTCTGCAGCGGGATCTTGACTACCGTCAGGAGAATGCAATGCCGCAAAGATTAAGGGCGCTACACGTCCGTTAAGCGGTAACGGAAAGTTGTAGCCCATGCTTGTTACCGTGCACGGACGGAAGAGCCAAATTACACCAATCAGCTCGATTAGTTGGCACACGGAAGGATGATTGACTTCCAAGTCTTCCGTTCCGTATGTGTCTGGTGCTACAAGCGCTGCGGCGAAATGCTACGACTCGTGTTTTGTTCGCTCGCTTTAGACCTTGCTGGCTTTCGATGTTGGTTCGAATAAAGAGCGGTTGGAGTACGAGCTTGAAAAAAGTTTGTTCTTTACGAAAAATAAATAAATGTCTCTTCTGTCTCCTATTCCCATATTGGTTGTGATAAATAGGACACTCTGTTAACTAGTGCTTCCGATTAAGTAGATAGCACCCACCCGGTTCCATCGTCATCCACGATGCGTCTACTTCCTGCCTCCCACCGTCCTGGGTCTAGAGCTAAAGGAAGCCACTAATGAGGTGACATTATATTGGAAAACTCCTATTACGATTTTATGATTGTTCCCGGACCCACTGGTGTTGGTCGGAATTGGGGATGGGAGAAATGAAAGCTTCTCAAAACATAGAAAAAACCAAACCCCGAACGAACCGTTCTGTGAACTGAGCCAGCCAAATGAGGGCTGCCCCGAAACAAACGGACGCCAGGAAAGAACACACTTGGCGCACAGTAGTGTGGTGTCGTAAAACTTAACAGCATCCAGCAATCCAGAAGCGACACTGGACACATTCCCACGGCACATTCCCGGCCACCACCAGCGGAGACTTGGCAGTCACGAGAACGGCTGGCACACGGACTTGGTTTCCCAAGCGTTGCTTTCTTGTACGGAGGCCCTTCGCCCGGAGTTCCCGGTGAATCTTTGTTCTCGCGCTTCGTTCGCTCCGTTCGGTTCCGGAGGTCGTGCATTCTTGTTCGCTTGCTCGCTTGTAAATTAGTGGTCTTACTTCACTTGCTGTACCTGCGCGCGGCCCCCTCGCCGTGGTTTCTGGGTGAGCTCGTGAATCTTCCCGCCCGACTGAGGATCATTTCCTGGACCACTTGGATATTTACGAGCGCGAGGTACTTGCTGGCGCTAAAGCTTCCCTTTTGCCTATTCGTAACAAGCGGCGGTTCACGTGGAAATTATGAACCTTCCGATGGAGATTCTCGTTTTCTGGTGCTTCCCGCGAAGACGGAGCGATTTATGCGCATTATCTTGGCAGGTCGGGGTGCAGGTTTTGTAGGAGTTTAGGCTTCTTCACTCGCCGCACGTACCGGTTGAAAATTTAACGTGCGAACGCGGGCCGGACCCTGTCCTTATGCGATGAATCGCGCATTGTTCGAATTGAGATTAATGGTGGTTCGAAAGGAGAAAAAAAATAACTCCATGTCGAGACTGCAGAGTCTCGACGAGCGGCGGGAGCGTCTTGGAAATTTCGCCCTAGCGTGCGTGCCTTATGATCTCGCAACCACTCGCGTGATCACATCATCATCATCTCCGATCGCAACTCAATCGATCGGAAGATCGATAGATCGTAGTGCCATTGCGTTCGGACCGGGTCTCATCAAACCCCGAGGAGCTCCAGCCGCCCTTCGATGCCCTTTCGTCTTCATCACGTCGACGGCCTGTCGCGCTGTGGGTGGAGTGCTAGGTGACGGTGCGTGCCCGAGACAGTGCTACGAACCTCTGCTCGATAGGTCTCGGTCACGTTTTCCCACGCTACACTCTTCGCGCTGCGTTCCCTTTTCGCTTCAACCTCCCGATGAGAGAGCTCCAGCGGGGTTCGCCCCCGTGGAGCCCCCGATTCCGATCCCGTTCCGATGTTATTACTTTCACGGCTTGGTACAAAAATTGCTCAATCGTGCCATGCACACACCAGGGTTGGTGCTCGTCTCTTGGTGTGTGCCGTTTGCCCTTCATGCCACTCGAAACTCCGCGGCGGTTTATCCACCCATCCCACCAGGGGCTGTCCCGCTGGAGATGATTGACATCTTTTCGTGATGCGTGTGTTGGTGTGCGTGAAGATTATGTTCTCGCGTTCATTGTGTTCACAGAGAAAAAGAAAAAAAAAGAAGAGTTCACTTTTAGATTGGCAATAAAACCGATGATTTGCCGTCGAAATGGTCGACCCGCGTCGCTAGATTAATCCCGGAGTGTGGCGATCGATAGAACACGGGTTGGTGCACAAGAAGAGGGCCAATGGCTGTAAAAGTGTGACAGCTGGAACATCTGTACGAAAAGTAAGCAATCGTGCGTGAACTAGAACAGAGAGGAGGAAAAAAAACCGAATTTGAGACTAACCAAAATGTTGCTTCTTTTTGGCCAAGTTCCCAAGTCCGACACCCGTTAAATGCTGTTAATCCACACCCGGACCACTTCCCGTCTCCCATCGGATCGGATTTGGTATACAATTTTTTTTTTCGATCTGGGACACACCAATCTCTCTTTCACTTTCCTTCTCCTTCTGTCCGGGTCGGGTCGGGAAAAATGTGAACCGCATAGATTTTTCGATTGTTGGAGCGCGTTGAATTCATGTTCACGCTGCCGAACTATGTGCTTGCTGCGGCGCTGGACCATGACGCATAATACCATCCCCTTACGCTCTCATTCTCTTCGCGTAGCCCTCCGTCTGGGAATAAATCGAGAGAAACCAAAATCGCTGCGATGGAAAAGCGAGCGAAAATGGACCAACTGAAAATCCTCTAGGCACATTGTTGGTTTCGGATTAAGTGTACTTTTTTTTTTTTTTGCTTCGTCTAGAGATCAGTTTCGCATTTTAGTAGCTGGTCGATCCGAAGAAGGGAAAAACGCCCCGTCACCCGGCCACGGTCCGGCCATCATTAGCTCGATGCTCGAGAGAGGGGGCGATTTGGTGGATGCTTCTGATCCAAAACATTCAACCATGTATACCGGCGCGCGCCTCTTGATGTTTTCGAAAATGCTCTCCGTAGTTGTGCTTTGAAATTGTTCGAGTGTTTATTTCTGCCTTTTCTCGATTGGAAACGCTTTGACGTCGGAAACAAACCGGAGAAGGGCGGCCCATTGAGTGTGTTAGAGTTTTGTTGTAGAAACTTCTGTTCCGATGATCTCTCCGATCCGTTCTGCTGTCGGTTCTTGCGAGCGTGAAGTATTGCTGCGCCGTTTCGGATCGGGATGCTTCGGATGAAATGTGTTCTATGGAATTTTGCTTCCAGAAGACTTCTCGCGCCCCTCCATCCGATGCGAGGGCTGGTAATTTGAGTATTTTCGGCAAATTCATTTTTAATGACAGTTTTCCCAAGCAGTTCTATGTGACATATGAAATGTTTTCCTGCTGGCGAAAAGGTCTTCACCATTCCTCTGGAGCGCTACTTCATCAGCAACTTCAATTTAAGTAGTTCGTATTGCTGTAATCTCCGGTACGCCCGACTTGTTCCTTCAAGTCCGTTGCAATAGTTCCCGTGATATGGTTTCCACATTTTTCGTCGGTCCGGATGAGTCAAGTTTCTAGCTCCTAGCTCTAATCATCTACAATCCAGGCACGGTCAATTGCACTTCACCTTTGGTTCGATTGGTTTTGACTTCTGGCTCATTCCGTCGCACGGCTTCGGTCGGTCGTAGGTTGTTGATAAATACGATACTGCCATGGTACAGACTGGTTCGCGCTAGCATGGGGCCAATCATTCGAGTGACTGCTTCCTTTACCAACGAGCAGGAAGGAAAACGTTTGACAGCGACAGGATGGGTCTTCAATAGCATTATCGGTATCGGTGCGTCTCTTCAACTTCAGACATCGATGATCCCTTTCCATCGAGTCGTTGTATTTGAAAACTCAAGCCAATCGCTCCGGAATTCGAGTGGCGGAGTAAGGGCAGAAAAGTGGAAACCTCCTAATCTTACGCTACTGATTGAATTTTGTTATTTCTTTTCGTTTTCACGTTTCTTTTGATTTTCGGCTTTCCGGGATCCAGCAACGGGATCGTCGAGCTACCTTATGGCGCCCAGCAACGGAACTTGGTTGGAGGCAGTTCTAGCCGTTCTTTGATGGCGTGAAGGTGGTTTCATGGTTTATAATAATTGAATTCTTCTGAAAAATGGTTCTTTTGCGTCCAACGAGACTCTTATACGGAGGCGTTCGTTCGCGTGTGCAAGAATTTACCAGGAATCAGGCTATGCTGCGCCCTGTAATCGGTGGTTAGTTGGTTTATTATGTGGCGAAAAGAAATGCTAATGGTAGGTACCGGCAAAGTGTTGAAATATTATCGGGTGAGATATTTTCTACCGTAGCCTTTTTGGGTGGCCTCTTGCTTTAAATGGTGCTAATCAGCACCTGCCCCTACTGTCGCGGGGGGAAAAGGGATTCGTTTTATTGGCAACAATTATCTCTAAACCCCGTTTTCTGGAGGGAGGTGCCCGCTTCTTGTAAAGGGAGGGGCTGGCAGAATTTTATATCAAACCGTGCTGGAAACTTATAATTATCAGCAGTGTGAACCCGTCCATCTTTTTCGAGTCAGGTAGGGTGCTTCTTTTTGAAGTATGGTTCACGGCAGAAACTGTCGAAAAAGTGGGTTTATTTATTGGAAGTGTAGCTGGAATGTGATTATTACATTTAAAAGTGATTGGGTGTGGAGGAAATTCGATAGCTAAAACTATTTGATAATTGTTAGTTAATCCCTTCATTTTACCACAAAACGGATCGTATGGTTGGTTGATTGGTACTTCATGTCGATCTTCACTCGCTTCTATTTTCGGTAGACTCTGAATGTCATCATTGCACTGAGAGTTGCATGTTTCTCGCTGCATTTTGTTTGTAGAAATGTACAGCAGGTATTCGAGACCTGCTGGACATGCACTTTTCCCAGCGAAGTCGTTTTTGTAAAGTGAGACTTCTTTAAAAGAAAATAGACGACTTGGTAAGTCTGGTAAATTCATATCAAATCTTCATAATCGTTTATCGTTTAGGGATTCAAATACATTTGCTCCACTTGTTGGGAGTCGTTATTCATAGAAAATCCTGCACCCTTGCTTCTATCCTTGTTCCCAAAATCTTGAAATCTTAACGTCATAAGGAAAACGTCTGATGATTTGTTATCCTTGTTGCAACGCGTCTTCTCTTTTTCGTCCATCTTTGCAAAGGCGAGGAAAGCATAATAGAAATTTAATAGCCTTTTTCCTCATTTCAAGGATACTTCCCTATCGAGAGACTGTTTCGATCCTTCCATCACCAATTCATCAGAAGACACACGGGGCTGACAACTGTCTGTCATGGGTCTTGTATTGTTGATCCAAAACATATCAAAATAAGATACAGTTCGTGTGACATGGATTCAGTTTACCTTTCGTGTTCCGAAGGCGAAAGATGCAGTAGACTTGTCGATGCTCATCGTCATTGCGTCGTCGGCCTCTGTATTGAGTGATGAAAAGGATCTCGGAGCGGAAAAACGAAAGGGGCAGTAGACGGTAGAAGGCTGTGGTTTATTTTGAGGTTTAAACGGAACGCATAAGGGAATTTCCTTTGCTTCGGGGTGTGTTTTCTTTTCGTCACATGCACACCATCAATTCGGTTCGTACCGTTGTCTCCATCCACGGCACGATGGCAAACTCGGAGAAGATAAACGGGTGATGATTGTAAACGATATTAGAACACGGATGGGGCTGATCAACACCATGGAAATGCCTTCTAGGAATAGACTGTTAACTGAACCAATCGCGCCTTCGGCCCATTGGGCGGGCAAGGCGCACGGTTACTGGATAATCACGTCTGATTTTATGGTGCGCTGTAAAACAGCAGAGAGATGGGGTGTTTTGTTTGGACATTTATAGTCGGGCGGGTTCCTCCGATGGGCTGGTTTGCTGCTGCGCGTTTTATTACGTCCACCAGAATCGGGCGAGCTGGATGGAAACCGATTAATCAATGGCTCATCATCGTTTAACGCTTGCTCCCCGTTATCGGCAGTGTTGGGAAAACACAATCGTGAGTTAATTATCGAGACAGACAACGCCGCAATCAAGCCGCAAGCAGTACTTTTACCCACCTGCCCATGTTTGTACAGCGACACAAAAGGAAAGGCTAGGGTGGTGGAGGGTGAAATTAGGCCGCCGCCATCAGGAGTGGATTATCCCGAGTGCTGCCGAAACAGTGTTTCCCTGTACTTGGTGGGTTCCGGTGGCTGTGTTTTCGATAATCAATTTTACATTGTTCTGCCCACACAAAGTTCGCTGAGGAGCGTACCGGAATTTCGATTTTCAGCCAAACAATGCCCGCGATGTTTAATCGATGTTGTCGAAATAGCTTATAAACACACACTCTCGGGTTTGTGTGGGCACATCGTTTCCCAGAGAAGCACCTCATAATGCAATACGCTAATGCGTTACGCTCCTGCTGCCTTTTACGCGATTAGTCCCCACGGTTGAACATGATTATTTCGGGACCCGATTAGCGAACGGGATTCGCGGAAACTTTTTTTTTTTAAATTTTGCTTGCTTCACAGATGACGGGATTCATAAACGATTCGTTTTGTGTTACAAACTTGGCAGGATTTCGGTTCCCGTGGAGCTTGGCAGGATGAATGGAGTGTAGATTAAAACACACTTCAAAGGTTCAAAGGGAAGCGAACATTATGAAACACTTTCAGCTTCACGAGAGCTTCACCGTTGCATCTGGCCTGCTGCGCCTGCTTTCTGCTATGTGACCTGTCGTGTTGTGCTAATGCAGTATGCATCCTTGCTGTTTGGGATTTTGTGTTTCTCTCTAGAGTCGTTATGTAGCTGGAGGGTTTGGAAGAGTCCTTTTTTCTCTGCTGCTACGTTTGGGTGCAATTGTCGCGTGCTAACAGTGCACAATAAAATAAAAAATGCACACCATCTCCTGACTGTGGCCGTATTTCGTCCACGTCGAAGGTTCGCATTTCTAGCAACAACATACAATGACTTTGGCGGGTTTTTAGGAACCCTCAGGTTGACTGCCACCGGTGTTTTGCAGCACCGACATCAATCGCGGGAACGGTGCCCGTTGTGAGGTCTCCGATTAGCGACTTTGTGTACCGTGGGGTGAATATCCCGGGGATGAAAGTGAACATAGCAGCATGCAGCGAAAGCAGCAACCCCGACTCGAAATCCGACTGCGCTACGCTGTCGACACATTAATTTTATCCCCGTGATATCCCGGGGACGGGAGAGAGGGATAGCCAGGGAAAGCGAGAGAGATGCCCATCCCCTCGAAACTCACCCTGCTGCCACAGGACATTTGACGCTGTGGAACAGTGAAGCAGAGTGCTGCACCCTGTGAGAGTTCATTGACTCAGCGTAGAGCAGAGGACGCATTTCGAGGGTGAACCGGCCGAAGGAACCGTGACAGTTTTGCAGGCGGGGTGGCACATTTTCATCAATCCTCCGAGGTGCCCCGTTTCGAGGTTTCGGATTTTCCTCCGTCATTCTCGAGGCGGTCCACGCACACGAGATCTTTTCGTCGTGCCGAGACGGTGAAGGCGGAACGACTTGGTCACATCGCCCGTAACGCGACGGAAGTTCCGTTTTCGATTACGACCGCGCCACTCCCTGTCAACTGCAATTACATCCACGCACACACACGCTTGCAACCGTGCGCTCCTCAAGGTTACGGTCATATGGCAGCGGAGGGACGGGGATGGTGCCGCCGTTCCCGATTTCCCCGACAAGTAGAGAAATGGGAATTCGAAGCCATTCGCACCGAGTGCCCGCTGTAAACAATCGGCCGGATTGGGGTGTCGTGTTTCCACACAACAAAGTAGAAATGGAATCGAAAAATGTGGCCAAGAGAGTGGGAACTGAACCCTCCTCCGCCGGCGGCCCAGTTATGGCGCGAGAGAGAATTCGAGCGTCGCGTCTGATTGATTAGCGTCTCTGTGTCTGCCGGCCGTTTCTATCCGCTGTGGTCGGTGTTGATGTTTCGTGAATTAAATTATAGCCCTCTCCTATGTTGACTCAGATTGGATTTGGTATGCGAAGTCCCCCACCCAACCAACACCGCAAACATTGAATCTTCGGCGACGCCGTGTAGGCTAGCTGGAACGTAATTCAATTTTCTCCCGAAGACACCAGTGCTTGTTCCTATTCCTATCTTCTCGTGGTAAACCGAGGGCTAGCGCAACGGTATCTGACCATGGGGCCATAAGTGGTGATTGTTTACGCTAGTGTGATATTAAGATGTATCCGACACTTTCCATTCGTTCGTCAATTGGTGAGTTTTTTTTTCGTAGGGCTATACAGTTCCATGCTTCCTGCGTGAGCACGTCCGTCCCTGACACTCGTCTTAACTGGAAAGTGTTGATAGAATTTATTTAATATTCCATTGTTTGACCAGTCTATTTATACGACAGTGCATGTCGTACCAATAATCGACCTTACCGGGACCGGGAACCTATCAAAAGATTTATCGTGTGTTAGGGTTGACCAAATAAAGGCAGACGTCCCGGAACAAGAAAGTAATCGTAAAAACAATCGGGCGGATTGAAAAACATAAACTTCGTTTTCAACGAAACGCCTCTAGATTACATATTACACAGTTACTTTTTCATAACCTGTTATCAAAGATTTTCTAATTACAAAAATGGCCCTATTGATGAGTCCGTAACATCGTAATTATGTTTGGCGCTCAGAGATTGTGTTCTCAGCTTCTAATGTGTCAGTAAAACTGTTCAAAGCTGCCGCTTAGTCATGGAAGCAGTATGTTCTTTCCTTTAAAAAAAGAAGCTTTGTCGAGTTAACAGTTTTTCCCCCGGCCGGTTCATGGGGGCCATTGATGCTAATGAAAATTATGCATCACCCACCATCACCCTCGAAACAGGACGAGGTGCTCGCTTTGAGCTCGTGTAATGAGTAGGCTTCGTATAGTTTCACGTCGGTCTTTCTATTAGTGCCCGTATTCCGTTTCCCCCTACGGCTATAGGCATGGTGTTTCGTTCGTGCCATGCATCGTTGAGTGCTAGGTATTTCCGGCAAAGCTTGAATATGCATCACCACCACTACCACCACCACCAGTATCGTTAGGTGCATCCCTGGATCGTCCTTGCGCCGTTCCTAAATTAACCGAACGATATGAGGAGGACCTCCCTGCAACGACCAGGGCCTTTCCGCTGTTAATGGAACATATGTGCGGAGACGCCGGGTTTGTACACGTCTGTGTCCGTGTACAGATAGAGAGTGGGAGAGAAAGAGAGAGAGAGAGAGAAGGTTCGTTTTTTCTCCTCCCGGCAAGTATGTTGGCATGCAATTTGAACATTGCAGTTATGTTGCGGTAGGTTGTCTGTCTGTACAATCTCGAGCACATTACGCGACCGGTTGGGCCGGGGTCAGGAGATGGCTGCAACTCATTGCTCCGCTCGGCAGGAGACGGGACAGCGAGGAAAGGATCCTTCCGCTACTGCAGACGACGCCGAGTCCGTTCGCTCGGCCCGGGTGCGATTCTATCAGGATTGGGCCATAAAATCCATTCACACGAACACCTAGCTAGTGGCGTCCGCTTTGGGACATTTGTTATTCTCCGCTAGGACCGTGGAGGACTTTGTGGAGTGAGTTTTAATTTAGTTCCGCCATAATTCGCATTTGAAATGCTGTACCACACTTCCAAAGCTCTGGTTCCACGAAACATTGGCCGCTTCCAGTGAGAAAAGTGCGGCTCGAACATTTTCCTAGCGTGTCGCTAGGAAGTCCTTTATGGAAGATAATATTCATCACGGATTGAAAATCTCTATTCTTCCGTTGTCCGCCGGGGGTATGAAGAACCGGCCTTACGGTAAGCGTAAGCGTATTATCGCAACATTAGAATCTCGATGCAAGTTCAATACTCCACGCACCGGAAAATGTCGAGGATATGGACCCATTTCGTCCTGCATAAGGACACGCTTAGCTCGCTGTACAGCCAGCCCGAACAGACACTGGCGACAAACGCACCATAAATCATGAAGCTTACAACGGTGTGTGTCTGTGTATGGTACGAACGACACTGGTGTGACCGTCGAATCGGTGCGAGGATCGGTTCTACAGTGTAGCAGACTGCTGCAGTGTGTCCCTCTCCCTGTGGGATACGGTCCGTTGACAACGGCGTCTATCGATAGGAGCGAGTCTGTATTCCGTGACTCCCTGCGGGGATTGCGCTGAATAGGTTGCAATCAAATCGGAATTTTCCGATAAATCCACCACCGGTGACTAAATTTATTTTCCTTTTTCGTGTATGAAGCTAGCCTCTGCGGAAAAGTTAGGACAGCTGGAACGAGAGCGCACCGGAGTTTTGTAACCATAGCAGCTGTGTCTGGGGTTTTTCTCTCTTTCCCTCTTTCGGTGTACGATTTGCCGCCGGGTGGTGTGCGAATGTTGCGTTACGCGCCGAAAAACCGCCGACGGGGCAGTTTTTCCGGAGGGATTGATAATGTTTGACAGGATTCAAGCGCCCGGCGGCCAAGCGGCGGCCAAGGGGCGCAATTTATTTTGCCGCCACCTCGTTCGTGTGTATAAGTGTGATGACTTTTTCCATTCGAAAATAGGGGTGGCATGACTGACATGCCGCGACGGGTACGCTCGTTCAGTGTCAAGGGAGACGATAAGCATTGGGCAAGGTATGGAGGTCTATAACAGTTTTTTCCGTCGTAGAAATCAGGGCGACGGTTCACCATCATCCCCTAACAGGCCTGCGAACTGTGGATTGACGGAACAGACTGTCTGTTAGTTTGGATCCAAAATTTAATCTTTCTCCGGAAAAAGGAGTCTGTTGGATGCCCAACTTCATGAATTTGCATTAGCTTTAGTCCGGGTGCTTGTCGAGGGAGTTGGGAGTTGCATCGTTATTGCATGTTCACAGCGATTGGGTACGGTAATTGCCACTACGCAGCTTTTCAGTAATCAAATAATTCTTAACCGTAATCAGTCATTCGGCAAGTCGACAGTAACAAAAAACCATTCTAATGACCCTAATGCCCCACACAAAACCGAGCAAAATGGGGGTGCCCCATCTGAGGGCCTGCTGCCACGTAGAGGGAGGAGACAAAATTGCTCATTCCCATGATCGCGCTCCCATTCCAATTAGCTGTTCGCTGAACCGTGGCTTTCTTGTTGGTCGTTAAAATGTCATTTTCTCAGTGGTTTGGGTGGAATTGAGACGAACATAAAATATGACAACAAAACCCCCACCCCGCGGATCTCTTAGGAAATTTTGAAACCGTCAAAAAACTCAGAGACAGATCGTGGTTCTTTTCGGTTGAAAGTCGTTTCATTGTCATAAGCTCACTCCTCCGCCGCCCATCAATGTAACCGAACGGGGGAGATAAAGTACAGAAAGATTGTTTTGAGGCTTGACGGGGTCGACAAAACTCGTGCCGGCTTTCAAGCAAGTCTAATATAAGAATACATTCTTGCCATGCTGTGCCAAAGGTGAACTTATGCCAGAATGAATGGTTGATAAATAGGAGTATCAAAACAGAACAGGCGTGTAAATGGCTTAAAATGGCGTACCGCCCATGGTAAAGGGAACGTGTGAACGATGATCGATAAGATCTTACGTTTTAAATAATTCATTTTTTCCCGCTTGCTTTCTTTTGAGCGCTTAGGTGTTGATGCGTACGCCCAACGCTTATGATGCCGCAGTGCTTGTCGACATTGTGGGAGCCGAAGAGAAGTTTTCTGGGTGACAGCGGGGTGAGAACAGTTTTTCAACCCAGAAAAAGAAATGCCCATATCCATCCGCCGGTTTTGAGTATTCACGACGGGTTCCGACTTTCGACCCACACCGCCAGCATAGTATGTATAAGCAGCGCGGTGCGGTGTTGCATACAAATACAAAGACGGCATGCCGAAGGGCAATTTTCCGCTTGTCTTGTGAATTAATTGTTGTCAATCAATTAGAAGTGGCATCGCTACGGCTAGCCGCGACGTTGTTCTGCGTGCTGCTAGAACCGTGGCTCAATTATGCTTGTGATTTACGAGATGCCGCCGACGAGTGCGCGAGTCCGTGGGTACTGGCGATGCATGAATGATGTGCCAATTAGGAAAAATCGTGCCGGCACTGGCATCATCGCGATGCGTGACTCCATCCTGACGCATGAGTATAGCTGGACAGCGAGACGTTTTTTTTTACAAATCTACATATCCAAACGTCACTCACTGCTGGCTGGGCTGGGAATCCGTACTATATTGGTTATTCCGCGCCCAATGCCCGCTGTGTAATAGCCGTATTCTGTTTCAGCATTCCTGTTTGGCTAGTTCTCCGAGATGGGGCCGTCATTGGCTAATTGGGCGTGAAAACTGACCACTGCCACAAAGGTGAAAAATGTTCACCGCGGGCACTGTCTAGGCGGACGAACCGCGACGCTCCGCGACAGCCCGAGACCCAGCGGGATCCTATGGGGGTTGTTGATTTTAATCATAAACCATTCATCAACGGGCACTGTCTTACGAGCCACGGGAAACTGGTCGGATGGCTTATCGAAGAGTCGATAAACATCTTCCACGCATAATATCACACCAGGCTACTGCCATCCATCTCCAAGACGACTGCGTGACGTTCCCAGCGGTATAGCCTTGAAGCATGATCAAATGTCGAACTCGGCTTCCCATTACTAGCGTAGCTGCGGAAAACAGCATAGCAAAGTCCAAGTCTTCTCGGTTGCCTGCTCAGATACAGGACTATCGATGAGTCATAGGAAGATAGTCCGCGTGATGTTTGTTTCCATTTAAAGTGATTGAAATTCTCAACAATGAGTTTGTGTCCGTCCGTAACTGCTGACCCAACTCCTGTTACAATACTCTTTTCAATTTGTCACAACATTCGGAGAAATATTACATGTTTGATGTTCTTCTTTCTCACCACATACATGTGGTGCTTTTGACAAAGACTGGCAGGCCAAGCCCGACCGGACCCATTCAAAAAACGGTTCAAAGGCAGGGAGTCATAATCTGTTTCTGTAACCTTGACCATTTGCCTAAAAATGGAGCATATGGCTGATCCTTCCACGCTGCTCTTGCTCCTTGTCGTCTCTCTCTATCCCTCTGTTACTGGGCGTTTTGTTTTGTGGTTTACCTGGTGCCGTGGCAATTCGCTTCGTCACGGACCCGTTGACGTGCCCGGTGACCCATATAAATTTCCTACTGAAAAGATGAAAGAATTGTCCGAATGGACTATTTTTCCTGGTCGAGGCTTCGTGGCTGGCTGTGTTTTGATTTGTATGTGGTTCGTAAATTATTAACTGATCGGTTCGATTGATGTTTATCACCGTCGAGATTTGTCCGCAACTCCTCCGGGTGAATGAGATGGACTGTTCAATATAGTGTTTTTCATCTGCAAGGGTTCCAATGAAATATGTTTATAGGGAATGGATCGCTGTTTGGTGGATTTGGTGCACGAAGAACTCGATCGAGAAACATGGAGAATGTCGAAGGGTCCACTTTGACAGGATCTTGCATGTTGTATCCAATTTACATAAAAGGTCGTTTCCTGCGAAACAACAGTGTTGTCCACCGTAACATTGACATGCGACAGTTAACTGACTGCCGATATCTCGTCCATCATCGTTACAGCTTCCAGCGGGGTTGATCTCCTGTTCCCAATGGGACTCTGTCTATCAACCCTTTTTCTCGATTTATTTGCAAACAAGCGCTACCCGCTGTCGCCGTTGTCTGTTTGAAATGGAAGCTTCAATTTGTGAATTGAACATATCATTACCACCAGTGGTACGGCCAGGGTGAAGGATGATTAGAATGGACTATTCTCCGTGGAACGCTACCCACCCGGTCGCTCACTGACAGAGACCCTCTGTCTATCGTCCACTGGACAGACCGCCCGGCCCCTTCCGAGGACTTGCGCTTGATCTGTACCGCTGCTGGTTGGTGTCATGCTGCCGGAGACTCCGTTTCACCCCCCTCGTCCTTGGCAGCGTTTGAAACTGAAGCGTTAAAGAGTTCCCAATGGGTTCATCTTCGTCAGCGTGTGCTTAACCTTTCGCTTGGTGCGACCTCTTGCGACCCATCTAAGGGCCACTTGAGGGCCGGACCATCATCCCTTGGCCGGTTCTGAAGAGCAGTCGTTCTGTTCTGGCGGCATGCAGACAGACAGCAACATCATTCAATTGATATTTCCCGCGTCCCTTGTGGATCCTCTTCAGATGCATTTGTTTTTGTCTCTTTCTCTATCTCTCTCTCTGTTGCTTATTGCTTTCGATTCGTCTACTGGTCTTCGGTATGTTGTCCCTTCCCCATTGGCATGCCCACTCATGTTTGAATGGATATTGAAAGTTAACGATGACTTTTATTATACACTTTTATTATTTTTAATCTCTAGTTCGAGCACACGATCATCCAACGGTCGACTTCTCGTTCCTCCACTGAATAGATCTTTCTTAGTCGATAAGCTCGCGGCACCTTGTGGGTATTGTAAGGCGCGATTCTCTGGAACATCGTGTGCACGCGGCATATGACATTTGGTGTTTGTAAACGGAGCCACCCACTGTCTCGCTGATCTTGGGAATGATATAAATAATACCGGCGTGTGGGTTCACTCGCTCCATTCGGATGCTGATGTTGAAAGGACAATATTTTCTTCGTTTCCAGTGTTTTCGACTCCCCATGAATACAAAAATATGGAATCTAGGAAACCAATCAACATTGTTGCACTACTACACGTCACTGTCTACCGTCAACGCGCCCCATGAAAGCGGTCATAGGTCAACTGAACGTCTAGCGACTCGCTGTAGATACCATACATCTGTTCGAGTTCATGTGTTTGATGTTGGACTCGTTTCGTTTTCTTCTACAAAGCCTAGCTTGGGGTAGATGAAATAAATAAATTGTTTCCTTCAACCATGTTTCTACTTTCGCTTTACATTTTGCATTCGTAATGAAGCATTCGCTAATCATGTCATCACGGTTCGTTCGCTGGAATAGATAGCGAAATGGATGGCACAAACACGGCATGAATAAGAGGAGCGAAAAGTTTTGGCTGAATTAATCATGTCAATTGGCAACTCGCTGATTAGGCTGCTGTGGGGTGGAAAAATTAATCTCAAATTGGGTTTTCCTAACGTCTGACGACGGGTTTTCCGCCGTGTTTCATCTTAGGTCCCGCTTTTCTCTTCGTTCGACTAATTGCTTTTGTTTTGCGACCGTCCGCCCGGAGCCCGGAAGGACATTCTGCCTTGTTGACCTTTACGTTCGTAAAGTGGAAACACACACAGAATGAATAAAATAGGCATCTGGGTAGACCTTGTAGTATCACGCTTTCGCTGCTATAACATTAACATGATACGGATATTGTAGTGTAGTGTTATCTTTACACCCAACGTCGTTTGCATAGGCGGGTGAGTTATTGCCCAATACGCCGTTGTGTCCAAAACTTCTAGGCTTGAAAACACATGCGCCTAATATTGAACGTTTTTCCCCGATTCGTTATTGCATGTTTGAACAATTGGAAATCGAATCACCAGCTTGTGTGTGTGTAGTACAGTGATGCAAACGAGGTCATAAATAAAGGCATAAAAGCTTTCGTTTTGCCGAAAAACGGCAACAAATTTAGCCTCGCATATCGTTTCCCAAAAACCGTGGGCAATGGTCCCATATCTCCAGTTTCCAGTCTGGATCCGATCTTCCCTTCCAGTGACTCAAATGCGCCCGTGCACATTCCATCTGGCGGACATGTGTTGCGGGCAGTGAAGTTTTTCGATTCGTTCTCCTGCCTGCGTTTGCATCTGTGATCCGAGGCGCAACATCGCACTGCTGCTCGCCTGTACAATGGTTTCAGTTCGCTCAGTGTGCATCGGACAGGCCACGGGACCATAGCGTTGTTTCTTCCGGTAGTTGAGAAGGCAGTTTTCAATTTGTAGAATTTCCTGCGATTTCCCTCGCCGGGAAGCTGTGGAGCGGCGAGTATCGCAATTCGCTGCTTGCGTTTGATCGAGCTGCCGATCGCGAATAGCTAGTGAGCTCATGTGGTAATGGGTTATAATTGAAATTGGCTGTCTTGTTGCAAGTGGTCCTGTAGAACGCAGTGTGCCTTCCTCTGCCAAACGTTACTGAGCATCGAGACGCTACAAGGGGCAAGATTCGACCACATGTGATCACCCCGTGCGTGTTAAGTAAAGCACCACCGTCAGCTCCAGTCCAGCTTCGTATGTACGATCGGTTAGGTAACACCATGGATGGGGTGAAACGAAATTCGATCGGTATTCGAATTATGGTGCCCAGTGCTCGGCGGCTTCTTCTGTTTCAGGTTTCTGGGTTGCATTTTCATCGCATTAATTTGAGCTCTTCCTTCTGTTTCCTTCTCACTTTCAGATCGGCGGAGGAGCATCACCACTGGTGGCTGGGAGTAGTAGTACGAGCGTGCCAGCAGTTGGTGTAATGGTTGGACGTTGAGCCAACGACGCCGAGTCGAAGACAGCATCTCTGAGGGCAAGCCTCGCTTCTTGCCGCGTCAGATGAGAGTTTAGTTTGTAGGTTGTACTTTCCCGAATCGAAACCGCCGGCCGCGCATGTGTAGGGAAGGTGTTTTGTGAGCGAAAAACGTGTTATTGTGAATCTTGTGTCTCGTGGTTAGTGGTTTTCGCGTGAAAGGCAGGGAAATATCTTATCGATTTCAGCTCAACAAGGGTTTCTTTTCTCAACCTTCTCAAGCAGGGTTTTCGAGTTAGAGGTGTGTTACTGCGAGAGTGTCCCCACCAGTGAGAGTGTGCAGGGGGTGAACAGTGCAAGTGTCATAGCAGGTGGGCTGGATTAGGTGGTGGATCATATAATGTGGAGCCTCGGAGCCGCTAGCAGCGTGCGGCCCGCGGGTATGTCCACAATGGCCAAGTGTGGCGCCAGACTCGGCAGCAGTGCTGAGGCCGGGCGAAGCCGTCGAAGCTCGCCGAAGAAGAAGGTAGTCAGTGTGTCCGTGTTAGCCATATATCTAGTGTTAGTGTTTAATCTTAACGTGGGCCTAGTGTCGTGCAAGCACCACCATCACCATCAGAACAGCGGCGGTGGTGGGGGCGGCGCCGGGAACGAGGAGTTCAAATTCGATCCAACGAACAGCTTTATTAGTTTAGTACTGCCACACGACACATATCCCGGGTACAGCATCCAGAAGTTCAGCGCCAACTTCACCGGTCCGAACTCGCCGTTCTCGTCGATCTCGTCCTACTCGTCGAAGCCGCTCAACTACCGGCTGCTGGAGACGGACTACTCGAAGTACTTCACCGTGCTGGAGGACGGCATGGTGATGACGACGGCGGACCTGTCGCCCCTGGTCAACCGGCCAGTGAAGCTGGTCGTGCTGGAGGAGACGCCCAACTCGACCGCCACGCACCAGCTGCAGCTGTACGTGATGAACCGCAAGGACATGCTGCATTTCCCGACCATGCTGACCGACACGATGGGGGAGCTGAGCGAGAACCGGAACGCTGGCACGCGCGTCCGGGACCTTCCACTGCTGCAGGCCAACTCGGCGCGCGGTGCCAAGACGGTGATCTACACGATCGTCGCTGGCAACGAGGGCGACGAGTTCGCGCTGGAGAACAGCAGCACCGGCGAGATCAGCTCGACGGTGCGGATCGAAGAACCGCGCAAGCACGGCGTGTGGCTGGTGTCGGCCAAGCCGCTGGATCGCGAGCAGCAGGAGCAGTACACGGTCGTGGTGGAGGCGACCGACGCGAAGAAGATCAACCGGGCGCAGCTGCGCCTGCCGGTGCGTGTCACCGACGTCAACGACAACCGTCCGGTGTTCAGCAAGCCGGACTACCGGTTCACGGTGACTGGCGTGAAGGCGACGACGCCGGCCGGCAACGAGACCATCACCTGGGAGCGCTTCACCAGCGTCGGCAAGGTGCAGGCGAAGGACGCCGATGGTGACAAGGTGGCCTATCGGCTTACGAACCCCAGCAACACGGTCGTCATCGTCCCGCAAACCGGCGAGCTGCTGCTGGCCGGTGAGCCGGACATGTCCGAGCTGTTCGTGGACGTAGATGCGCACGATCTGCGCTCGCCGAGTCTGACGAGTGCGAAACCGGCCCGGGTGCTGATCGAATTCGTTGCCCCCGATCCACTGCCGGTGATCGTGCAGCATATGGGCCACGAGTACCAGCACTCGCACCGGCGCGACAAACGTCGTGTGACGCGAGCGGTTCGGCCGACCAAGCGCATCGAGTTCACCGAAGCCGACGGCGACACCGAAGGGCGCAACGTGTTCCAGCTCGAGAAGGAGACGGACCGCGAGACGTTCAAGATCCGAGACGAAAACCCCTGGGTGACGGTCGAGACGAACGGGGCGGTGCGCGTGAAGAAGAAGTGGGACTACGAGGAGCTCGGGCCGGAGAAGACCATCGACTTCTGGGTGATCATCACCAACCAGGGACACAACGGTGAGTTCTCCCCTATATCGTGTTCGGTCGTATCCACCATTTAAAGCCGCGCCGCGTCCGATTAACGCCGCGAGGGCCATTCAATTTAAGCGTTATCTCAGCCCGGACTAGCAGCATCATTTGCATACGGCGATTCGACCGTCCGATGAACCAAATTAATGCCCCGAGGGCAGATAAAGATTGCAAACACTCTTACGTCACACTTTGCATCGGATGAGTGGATCCGTTCGATCGGTTTGCGTATGGGTAAATAATCGTGGATTTAGTATAATCTGCCCTTTGTTCAGCAGATCGGTCGGGTGGTTTTAAAGGTGCTTTATGGCTCCGGTAGCCATTGAATTATTATGGGACGACTTTTCAGCGTTCAATAAGTTGGGGTCTGCTTAAACAGGCTCCTGCAAAGTGGAATCCCATCCCGGGCCCGATGCCATCGTAAAATTCAAATATTCCATGTATCGTAACCCGGTGTTGCTTCTAGTTTCTTACTTTCTCGGCAGCCAAATACAACCCCAGCGATTAAGTTTTCTTTCATTTTACCGAAACCTTATGATTGGACATCCGAACGCTGCTTCTTGGCGGTCCAAGTGTGTTATCCACTTCAGAGTTAAGGAGACGAGTTGTGGATCAATCGGAACACATGTCTTTATACGATGTATAGAATCATTTCGAAATGCTATTGCCTTTAATTGCCCTATGGCCTATGGCGCTCGTCCGTGGAATATTTTGGTAAAGGTATTTCAATACCAAAACAAATTGTTTCGAAATTGTAAACAGTTGTAAATATTGGACCAATCTCCCATTCCCGACAAATCGATCGAATAAACCATTTACGATGACAGATCGGAATGCGTTCCGCTGCAAACACGCGCATGGAAGAAGAATCTCGGGGCGCAGCGTTCCGATTTCTTGTCCAATTAATGTGCGGTCCCGGAGCTCCATTGCGACCGGTTTCGATGTAAACCGATATCAGCTGCTTTTCGCTAGGTTCAATTGAAGTTTTGACAGTTGAATGTGACGTGCAGAGGAAAAACACACACACACGGTGATTAAAAGTGACAGCTTCTTCTCCCTCTTCAGCGGGGAGGGAGCTGCTGCTGCTGTTTGATTATTCATGAGTCCATTTTTCCGGCGACTAATTGCCTATCAAGTGGTCGAATGCCGAATGCCGAGCGGGTCCGCCGTTCTGTGTATGTTTTCAATTCGAATTCTTTCCAACCCGCTCTTGCAAGGCCTATTGGGCTCGGACGGCAGAAGCAGAGCTACTTTGAATGGCAACTAAACATGATTACCATATGGTGGAGTTTTTTAGGGAAGCTGTTGAGAGACACCGGCCCAGTGTGCCGGAAGCCGGTCTACGGTGGCGAAGAACGATATGTAAACAATCGTGCAACGAACGAACGTTTGGGAACAGATTTTTCTCACCCTTCTCCGGGCGTGGGTCCGGAAGCGTAGAGATGTGAAGTAAAACGCTGCATCACTCGGAAAGGGTGTGCATAAATTTTCTCCTAACTGGCCCCGGGCGTTAAGAATGGACGTTTTCTTAAAGCCACTGATCTACGCTAATTCATTTTAAAGGACGAGCCGTCGAAGTTGGTTAACAAGCTGGTATGATGCACGAAACAATTCCACCGGTCAAGCTCCCATTGCATCCAATTTGAGAGCGCTTTTATCTGTTCACTGTCAGTGCGCAGTTAGCAATTGAAGTATGAAGTTCTCGCCATCATATGACGACGTTTCTAAGACATGTCCTCACTATGCTCTCCCGAACTGCTGGTATGCTGAAACTGACACTGCGAAGAGGGCACCAACATCGGACCGAGCATAAACATTTAAATTGAGTGTAATGAAAATTTATTACGCTACCGTGTTGGGCGGGAGCTGCTGCAAACCTTTTCCCCAGCGCCTAAAGAGCCCAAAAAGGGCTGAGGTAATACTTTTCCCTGTCCTCTGGCGGACGGTGCCACAGCTGGTTAATAGCCACAGCTATTTTGTGGCTTTTCCAGCTGGCATTAATTGGCAACCACCGTTTCCATCAACCAATTGGGATGTATGGTCTGGTCTGCCGTTCCTTTTTGCCAACGGCACGGGTTGGAGCCGGTCGGAAAACATTCTCATTTCCTTTCGGCCTGTGTTATTGCGCCCCCACATTAATGTTAATCGGGCTTCATGTGTCCTTGATGGTCAACGATGGACGCGTAAGAACTTTACATGGAGGAATGTGTTCAAGCAATCTCTTTTCTCCCTTCCATCTTGATCCCTGTCACCCTCATGATGTTGTCGTTTTGGTCGTTGCTAGAGCAGTTTTCCATCGGTATCGGAAACGAGGGTGAACCCCATTTGGCGACTATTGGCGGCATTGCGCCAATCATAATTTGTAATTTGCATCATCCGCACCGACAGCTGGTGCCGTTATTAATGCAGAAACAAATCGAACTCGGTCTAGTGCGAAATGTGTTTGGCGTTTCAACAAAGTGCGCGACGAATGTTTCTGTGATTTGATTTTTTTAAATATTTTCAATCATTTTGCTGCGATTTAGAGTTGAAAATATTCCACTCAGAAAAAGGACGAGATGATCATTGTAGGAAAGATCACAATTTTGGGTTCTTCAACTGGAAAAGGCGACTTATGCATAAGAGAGGATTGTCGTTCGGGTGGCGATGAATGTTCAAATAAAGCTGCCCATTAGTCCAACTCATCTGTCACGGCGAATGTCCCGCGCTGGACAAATTTATTAGAGTGAGATTAGAGAAAAGTTTGCCACGGCAGCTGATGGATGGTACTTTCCAACTGTATCCACACAGAATGTAAGAGAAAAGCCCTTGCCCCCAGAGGGTAGTGCTTGCGTGATACGCTGCATCGTTGGCAACAGTTTCAAAACAGTACCCACCCATCAACGGGAAGAACAAGTAGTACGCACTCACTCGACGGACTGTTACTACAAATAATGGCCAACCGTCAACCAGTTGAGGCAGACACGTTTATTGGCTTAGAACACGATCGTGTTTCGGCAATTGGCGATATATAGCAACACTCAGCGCCATGCTTAGGCCTTCAGCGGCACTGAGGTCCGTTCGTGGAAATCCCATTCCAGCATCTAATGCGACCGAAATGGGTCGGAACAACATAGTGTTTTAGGTGGTCGGTTGTGGCGGGCTTCGGGAGGTGGAATTTATTGTACTGCGAAGCATTTCCACGAAACAGTGTCCCAGTGTGACGAGAATGCTACTAACAGGAATGATTCGAGATGCGCTTTCCCGCACCACCAGCGTTTTTTTTGGTTTAACATGGAGGGAAAAAAAGCCCAAACTGGAAGCACTTTTCCAGCACTTTTCTCCGGATCCGGTACTCTCGAAACCACCTATACAGCTGCGAGTGGTTTGCAAAGGACATGCCGTTATGCTGCCGAAACTTGCCGAAACGCGCTTTTCCCGTGCCAAGCGGGAGTGAGATAGAAAAAAAAACCTATGCAGTCGGAGAGCGGTAGGAAAATCGCGGCGTGTTGACAGATTTATGATGGTGTTGAAATGTGTGGCCGAATCAATGTCAGGTTTTATGTGGCGCGGACGTTCCGCGTGCCCATCAGGGTAGCGAAGCAAACCGTGTGCGTGATTCTGTGTGTGTGTTTTATTTTATTCTGGGTGTGCCTTGTAGGAGTGGATGTGTCGAGCATTTGCGCGATTTTCGCTTGATTTGTTCCGTTTCTCATTTTTCCGCATTTTTTGTGTGGTTGCGTAGGTTCATCTTTTTCTCTTGCGCACGCGTAAGCATTCGATCAAAAATTGAAGATAGAATGTATGAAAACGCGAAACGCAACCGCGGCTCGAAGAAATCCCAAAGTAATCGTTTCCTTTTTTGCCCCACGATGCGAACACTCGGGCGCGGGAACAGTTTGATTGGTTCGGCGCTCGCCGTTTATATGCTTGGTGCTTCGCTTCGTTTGTTTCCCATGCGCTTCTATCATCACCGTCAGCGTCTCATCACCCACGGGGGGCCAGAACAGACCGTCTTTTTCGGCTATTCTCGAACCCCGCTCACGCGCGAGTCAGTGAACTTTGGCCTGACCGCGGCCTGCCTGCGTTCCTGCCGTTCCGATCACTGGGTTGTTTTTTTCCCTTAGCCCCGGACCGGCGGATGAATCGGTTTCCGAAACCACACACCACGCCTGCTGCCAGCTGCTACTAGCGCGGCTGAGACTGGCTGACTCATGCTCTTCCTGCTCAGGGGGCCGATATGTTGCATTGTGCACGGATACCGAGCCGGGGGTTGCCCACTTCGCCCCGGAATACATCCGATGGTTGTTCTTCCACTGCCGAAAGGGGCTTTGAAAGTGTAAGCGCCGAGGGCAAAGGTTAGCACCGCGGGAAGAGCTGGCGTGGAAAGCGAAACACTTGCCAATGGGCTGCTGTGTGCGCCGGTGTCCCGTCTTGGGAATTCGGTGGAGCTGGGTAAATTATATTTGTTTTTTCCATTTCATACGATAGATGACGTTTTTATTCTTCTGATAAATTGCAATGACGATGGAATTAATTTTTAAATAAATTGATTAACGGATCAAATTCATGAAGGACGTTGCAGTTAATTGAATCTCAATCTTTTTTATGTTCCTTTTTTGCCTTTCGCGGGAGTCTTTTGTCATGGTTTTAAAATATTTCCATGGTTTCCATTTTCATTTTGTTTTTACAACAGCACATATTCCACGGTTTTAAATTTGACCAAATTATTTTTCGTATATGTTGGAACCAAACCTCTCGAAGTTACGCTCAAGCTCCAATAAGTATACGAACACTATCATCGAGTGCTGATATCTTCAACGCCAAAGAAAGCAAAGGATGACCCATTGCTGACTCGGGATAAAACACACAAGCATGAGAATTTATTCATATTCAGTTAAGACGATCACAATCACCCTAACATCAACCAGCAGCCGAACTCCTAAGCCACGCCACCTTTGTTATTCTAACGAATAATGTTTATTCTTCACCCGAAGATAAACAAAAACTCGTTTACCATTGCACTTCGAGACATTTATTTTCGTTCCTTCGTTTGCCTCACGAACGCCGAACGAAGAAGTAAACGCATATAATCGTAGATTTGTTGAAAGGAAGGGAACATGAAAAAGCAAATATTTCAAATTGCAACTAACTTCGATGCATGCATTCCTTTCAGCAGCATAAAAGACCGTTGATACATGTTCCGCCCATTTCCATTTTGTTGAATTTCAGTCATCCACAGTTTGCATCCAGAAACCCATGCGTGGTCATTTCGCAGTTATCCGCACAACAATCGCGATATCGATGAATATCGGCATCCGGCCGTTAATTGAATCAGCAGGTTTGATTGCGATCATGTTTTATGAATTGATTTTCACCGGTGCGCATCGGTCGGAAAACCAAATTCCGCAAAGGTGGCATCAATAATGTGCATTCGTTCGTCCTCGCACGGCGCTTTTCCTTCTCCCGGTTCCGGCCATCCCGGTCCGGTGATGGCAGCATTATTATCTGCGTACGAGCAGCACCCAAACACACACACAAACACACACACACCCGCTGAGAGGTCGGAAGCCACATACCGTTTGATGGAATGCAAAAATATCCATTCCGTTTTTCGGAACGCGCGTTTCGGCGCTGATCCATATTTCATCCATTAGCGGTGTGCAGCTTTTTGCGTCGGTTTTAATTACTCATACACCGGAAATTTGCTATCGCATCGCAAATGCGAGAACCGTTTGCTGGCTGACCGTTTCCGACGTTGGTTTCGGGAAGGAGGTGCAGCAGCGGGCAGGATGCACTGGATGTGCAAGCTCAGGAAGAAAGAGAAAGAGAATCCGCCCGGCCGCATTCTATCGGCGGGTGTCTGATTAATTTCGTTGCAAAATCATTTACCATTTGAAACATTCCGATACGGACAGGAGGTAACGATGCACCCGTGTTTGTGTGTGATGTTATTTTCGTAGGAGCAGTGAAATGCGTTCGTTTGCAATCCCCGATGCATTTGTTGCGTAGGGGGATACATTTTCCCCCCGGTCCCGATGCCATAATTGTTCATCGTGAAATTTTATTATCCAGTTCGGCCAGCGGCGGCCTCTTCGGAAGTTTCAGCCAAAAGGACGACGCGGCGCGGCTTCGTTTGTTTGGTTGTAGTTTTTATTTTCCGCAAAACGACAACCCCTTTTTTACCAATGCTTCGCAAAACATGACAACATTAAGCGTGAACAAAGACACACAAACACAGGCTCGCCCGCAGCGCGGCGTATCGGAATGGGTTGATTTGGTTGATTAATTTAATTGTTTATAAAGTGGTTTTTATGCGCGGCAAACGAGTCGCGATAACAATTTAGTTTATTTTCCCCTCCGGTAGAACGTCGCCCCTTATGTGATGATGAGGCTAGTGAGGTGTGCCGGTTGCGCATAAAATAAGCATTAAGTGTAAAGACAGAGGATCGTACATTCACGCCCAGGTTCTGGGCAATGGAAGTGCGCTTGATGGACTTTTTTTTCGCATATTTTATTGACCAAAGGTGTTGCATGTTCCCGTGGCCTTCAGGTGACATAAAAATGTAAAGCGAGTCAAGTAATCTGACGAGAAGATATGGAAACATTTAAGATGGAGAACACTCCGGTGACCACCGGGGATGGTCCTGTTAAAAGGGCAGGAAGGCGACCAAACTTTTACACACGGTTGTGGTGAGCGACAAAGGTCAAGCATAAATCAAAACTTACCGACTGGCGTCGTCACGCCCTGGGCGGAACATTTAGTATGTATCAGCATGGGATGGGAAGCGATGGAATGAGAGGGGAGATGGCAAAGACGACGTAATAAAGTGACGAATTAAACGCTCGTTGCGTGTGTCCGACACACCTCGGGACCCGAACATGGTTAAAGGGCGGTGATTTTGAAAAGTGAGTGAAAAAGTGGTATGTGTGACATTTGGAGCAGCACTTTTAAGTGTGCCTCAGATTGTCTAGCCGTTGGGCTAGAGTTGGGCTAAAGCTTTCGAGCCATGTCACTTTTTGAAATTATGTTATTTTAACGACATACTTTATGAGATAGCCGTGCTCTAAAATTTGGAACTATCTGTGGAAACAGAGTTAGCTCGGTTAGGGATCTCAAAAACGATTCTTCATATTAAAAAATGTTCCACTGTTAGATTTTAACTTTAAGATTTCTAACATAATACGTGATATGACAAAATGTTGCATCTATCTTGTTTTCATATTTCGCAGCACTTCCTAATTTTATTAAATTTACTTAAACACAATCTACCAAAGAATCGGGTTTTTACAGTCTCCATTTTGATCCGTCGCTCGAAAGATTTCAGTCATTGTGTAGCCTCAATTTTAGTTACGTTTGAGCCGCCCACACCATACCAGGAAATTCTATCCACCCTCCTGTACGGTGTGTCGGTGGTAGCGTTCGTCCCGGTGACACTGGGAAAACGCATTATGCACATGTGGCGTCAGGGCACATGATGCTTCCATCTCTCTAGAAAGAAAAAATATGGGAATGAGACTGAACGTCTCATCTGTCGGCTGCATCTGCACCGTCTAAGCTTCATTCTTCACCAGAAATTTTCAACTGCCCCGAAGGGTTTTTCATTTTACGGACCGCAGCTTGTGTGAAAGCCTCGGCGTCAATGTTGCTTCGCCTGCCACCGACCGAAGCACCGCAGCATAATGATGCTGCCGAGGCCGAAACAAAATGCCATTGAGGCGAGGCACACAGAATGGCAACTTAATCGAGCCGATGTTTTCATTTCACTCTTGTCTCGCCTGGAAGCGCCGGGTCGAGGGGAGGATGCGTTTTCTTCTCCTTTCTCGCGTTTCCGTCTTGCGTGGTGAACGTTTGGTGGGGGTTTTTCTTCTTTTTCATCGGGAACTCTTCCTCGGCATGATGTCTCGTGCGCTTGAAGCCTGCTGCCATCTATCCAATCATTTTTGACATCGCGCACATGCCCGGCGCATGAAAGAGCGGGCAGTCAGTGAGGGAGAATGTGATGATGGGGGGCAGCCAGCGCACCCCTCTGTTTTTCGTCTCACAAAACTTTTCCCCAGCAGCCAGTGCTCTGTGTTTTTGCACCTATTCTTGACGTGCTATGTTGGCACAAAATCCGTAGCATTATGCTCCGGTAGCGGCCCATGCTGGCTTCCGTTCGTTCCTTTTTCGCCCCCGGAGGCTAAGAATGGTCTCCCGGTGTGTTGTTACTGCGCACGCTTACGCAATGGCTCACGGGTCGGCTGGTTGTATGTGTGTGTGGTGTAGTTTGACGAGTGTTTTTTTTCGCCGGTCTGTAAGTCCACTCCAGCCAGGATCTAACCCCTGTTCGCGGAGGTGTTCCTCAATCAAACGAAGAAAGAAGAACCGGGGGCACAACGTGTTAGCAAACTGTCGAGCAAATTGAAGGAACAGGATCCGCGCCGACAACGGATCCTGCTGGCGCGCCAGCATAGCAGGAAACGGTGGCACGCGTGAAACAATGAGCTGTACGCTCCGCTTTCCTTGCGGATAATTCCTCGGCAACACGGGCGCGAGCGCAGGGCGAGGCGCAGTGTTGTCTGCCCTTTTCCCGGTTGTCTTACACCTCGTCCAAGGGGAGGCTTTTCCGTGTTTTTGTTCTGGCAGTGCTTGAGATTTTCTATACATACCCCTTCATTCTTTCTTTTTTGCTGGTGATTTCCGTTTTCCTTTAAAACGTTCTCTGATCCTGGCAAAACTCAATATTTGGGAAGCAGGGCCGGGCTCTTGAGAGCAAACAACGAACCCCGGCACAGGAGTGTTGGTTGAAGGAAGTAGCGTTGTTATGATTTTGCGTTATGCTGCTCCCCGGGCCCCGTCGGCGACTATGCTTCAAAGGAAGGAGCGTGTGCTGCTTTGGTGCTGCTATTTTGGGCTCTTGTTTCCCATTTTCAAAGAAGCGTGGGTGTGTGTATGTGTGCCCTCCGGCAAGAAGAAAAGAACGCCCGCCAACCTCTTTATCGAGTTCATCGTCGTCAGCCTAATTTATAATTTTGAAGGATTCCCACTCACTCGTCTTACTCTCGTCCCTCACGAGCGGTTCCTGCTTTTCCTTTCATGCCTTCCTGTTTTTGATTTTTCCTCCCATGTCGGGCTGGTATAGTTAAGCTTTCATGCTTTCGTTGCCAAAAAAAAAAAACTTGAGCTGGAAATACAGACGAGTACATCAAAGTTTGGTCGGCGGATTATGGTCGCTTGTCAAAGGATATTTACGGCGATATGAAACAAAATCGGAAATCAATCGACAAACGCGTTCGTTTGTACCGTTTTCAATTTGCGGGCAGTCGATTGAATTTTAGTATTCTGTTTTATGCGACTCGCTACATAAATGACTTATGCTGGTGGCTCGAGGAAGGCACAAACAAAAAGACAGCACAATCAAAATTTGTTGGTTGGTTTTTCTTTTGGTTTGTAATTTGATTGTTTTCTCCATTCTATGGCTTCAGGAACCAGCATTGGGAGGGTGTTTGGAGTGCTGTCGAGACACTCAAGTCAGCATTCTCCACCGTTACCGTTCTTTCTCTAAAACATTTGGTGTGCCAAAACGACCTTTTCGTTTCATTGTGCCATACGACTTCCTCCCTCATTTGTTCCGAGCGGGAAAAGTGATCCTAAGACTCTCGTTTGTTGATGGTACAAAATGGAAACAGGAAGCTATTAACCAAATAAATAATTGGCCCAACGTTCGGTCTTCGGAAGGCAACGGCAAAGAAGACCCATCTCGCTAACGAAGAAGTTTTCGGAATGAAGTACAGGAAGCCAACAGTTCAATCAATCGTTAGAAAAGATCGATTCGGGCGGGTGTTTGTTCACGTTTGATTTCGGGTGCCACTTCGCTCCAGTGCCGCCTTCTGGGCAGTTGTTGGAGTTGGTGTCGCGGATGGTTGGCTTCCCCTCTTTCTCTCTCTTGAAGCTCCTGTTGCCGAGGGTGGGGAAAAATTATTGCCATATACGAGTAGACCATAATTTATCGTTAACATTTATCGAGCAACAGTTCACTGCTCGGAATGGGCGATCGGAGGGAAATTATGAATCCAACCGTTCAGTGCAAACACAGTTCGCTCCTCGTTTGTCGGTTATGATGCGACCAGGAGGGAATGCCAACGCCATCCCCTCCACATGTGTGGCCATTTTGGGGAAGTTGTTTGTTTATAATCCTTGCGCATACACACCCCGCGGGATGCGGGTATTTTCGGACAAACAAAATCCCAGCAAACCGCCAACGGCTAATTTTGTCGGTCGGTTTAATTGATTTCGGTGCACCTTTATCCAGGGCTTAGCAAGGATTTTTTGTTCATGCGGTGGAACTGGATGCGGGGAAGCGGTCGCTCGAATCTGACACCATCTTGCAACACCATTGCCTGAGTTGATGTTTAGTTCCATCTCAAAGGGGTTCTACTTTTCTTGCGAAGCGGTTTAAAGTTACGCTCGTTTCCGTTCGAATCGAATTCTTCCGTGTAGGATGGGAAACGTGTTCGCGGACAGTTTGGCGGTAACTGCTGTGGAAGTTCATGTTTCGAATGAAATGTTTATCTCTGGACGATTCCTGGAAGCATTAGGGCGCGAACCGATTTTAATTACAAGTCACTCGCGCCTGGAACGCAAACTATTTCTACAACCCAAGCGCGATCAGCGTCCACGCCTTTCCTGTTGGCTGAAATTTTCTCTCCAGCGCATCAGAATTTGAAGGCAAAGGGCGATCGCACGGAGAATGCGCGTGAGGCAAAAGTGAACATACAGACATTGACAGATCGCTTTCTCTCTGTCTTGTGCTTCGAAAACGAAGCACGTTGGGACACGCAACATTGCAAAGGGAACGACAGGGACGGTGGGTACGGGTGCGCCCACCAACGATACGACAACGTTGCAGAAAATCGAAACCGACTAACCCAGTGCCGGAACGGAAGCAGCGTGTGCTCAACAACCGGAAAGCCCTCATGCGATGCGGTGTTGTGTCTGTGTGGTGTGTATAGAGCTAGAGAGGGAGGTTGGGGTTTGCGGTTACGGTTACGTTTGCGATCTCCCAAGCCTTGCACCCGGTTCCTGCCTACTCCAGGCGATCGCAAACCCGACACCCTTCGGAAGGGAGTAGACCGCGGTCTCGGCGCCTCGGAATGGGAATGTTTCGAGCAACGCCGCGGGAAGGGCATAGTTTCGAGCAGCATGTGCATTTAGCTGCTCGTTCGATTTCAATTGCTTTATTGCTTCGTTTTGCCTACGGTTCGCTGCTAATTGATATTGACGCACCAAACAACGAAGGTCTGTGAGAATATCGATGGGTTGCCTTTGCTGTTGCATCCCATACAATGTGTTCGGATTCATTTTAGTGGCCATTTTGTATTCATAGCTTATGAATTTAATTTTTAAAGTCCATCTTTCTATGCTTAGTTTGGATTTACATTGCCATAGATATTAAATATTCTGTCACAAAAGACTTCCAAACACAGGCACAAGTGACTTCTTTTTGAAAGGAAATACATGTTTTAAGGTATGCAGTGTTTGGAAATCTTCCGAACAAGAAAATGTGAATGTGTTTCCTCTCAGAATCTTTCCGGAGCTGAGATAGTTGAGCGAAGCTAGAACTGACGACTGCTGCTATGTGCCATTTTTCCAAACTTCAAGTACATGCTCGTTGATGATGCCCACTGGCAGTCGAGAAAGACTTCGAACGGGTTGTCAATGGCCAACGTAGATAAATTGAGGACCCAAGATGTCCTTCGAAATCTTTTGTATTTTGATTCGGTTATGTTAAGAGGGGTTTTCGAGCAGAAATGATTGCTTCCTAAAACTGTAGAACAACGCGTGTAGCACAGTTTCAATGTAAAGGGTTTAATTTTTGGAGAGGAATTATTTCCGGCATTTGTGTCCTTTTCCTGTTTTCGAGTGCCGTTTTTCGTTGTGTTGAACAGCGATACTGTTTTGAGTGAGAACTGGTGCGACAAAAGAGAAAGAGTTAACCACCTTCTCTACTGCCGGCGTTTCCTTTTAGATGATTCTATTGTTTTTCTGTGGATTTTGGTGGTCTTTGTATTCGTTTTACACCCAACTCCGCCAGCTTTTCCCCGGTTTTCTTTCCGGAAAACATTTCCAAGTGAGTCCAATCTCTACACAAGGGCAGTGTCCTTTAGGTCTCCCGCACTTAATAATTCACTCTGGGGAATTGAAGCGCCGCTCCATAGCTGGAGGCGCTTAGAACGTACGAATGAGATTAGGACCTTCAGGAGCGTTAGGGGTTTCGTGGTTACTTCGCGGAAATGCGGCGCTCTGTCGCACGAATTCAGCAACACTTATCTTCATCTTTCGTTTTTTTTTTGAGCGGAGCTTTTTCTTCTTTCTCTCTCTTTTTCTCCGTCAACATCCACATCTTTCTTGAACCAAGCCAACCAGTTCGGCGGAGAGTGAAGCTGACTGAATACGGTTGGAGGAAACTGCATGCACTTCAAATATTTATCTCGATCCTGAATCTCCTCAAGAACGCCTGATGCCCTGCAACGCTCTTGTTCTCAATCTGGATACCCTGTATCCGGTCCAATGGAGCGCATGGCTCGAGGGAACCAGGAATCATCCAGGGATCTCCTCGAGGCGGGTTGAATGGGACAGCAAAACAAATAAACAAACGAACGAAGGGATGCCGGCAGACGCAAACTAAACAAACGCGTATTATTTGTGTTCGCTCCTGCCGAATTTCTTCCCATTATTGCGCATTGCAGATGTGTGTGGCGTAATTCTTCTCGAATACAATGCAGCAGGATCGGGATTAACACGGGGCTAGGTGAAGCGAAGAAAAAAAAACAGTTAGGAAGTTTTGTTTGTTCAACGTTTCATTTTCTTGTTTGGTCACAAAAACTCTGAGCCCGAGTTTGGTTATTTTTCCTAGCATTGTTTTGTAAAGGTAGAATTGAATATCGTAAATGAGTTTGTTGAGGATCAAATCGATTTGATTTCCCAGCTGTAAAGAAACTTGTAATGAGGTTCATGTTTGTGGCACAGCATTCAGAGAAACCAGAAAAATGTTTGAACTTAATAAACAGCATTGATTTGAATGTTAACTTGAGTAGACACACGATCCTTCCATTTATTAGAGAAATCTTATGCGTTCTCTATACGCAATATGCAGCACACCAACTGTTTGGTAACGATTTTCATCTGGGAAAGATTTTCTGGACTTGTGCAGTGCGAACGACGGGATCAATATTTACCTACTGGGGCAATGTGTACCGAATGGCAGAAGCCCGAACACAGAACGAGTAAAGGGAGAAACGGATAGCAATAACTTCCCTGTACGCCCCAAGAGCCGGTAGCAGGTCTGCGGCTTTATGTTTACAACCTGGTACTGCATTAACCATACGTGCATGCACGTGTGTGCGGATCAGTGGATCCATTAGCTTATTGGACTTTGGAGTCGATGCATGAGACCTCGACAGACCAGACCCTGTTGCCTGGTGGACGGAAGACCACGTTTGCCCAGCGCGAGGGACAGCCCGGCCCCAAGACGTTCGCATGGTGACTCGGTACGAGTAGTGCGGATGCGGCGAAAGACCACCGGAAGGGCACAGTCGGAGGGCGTTTTTGTTTATGTTGCAAATTTACATGCATTTTCATGCAAAATTTATTCCCGCACGTCACACGAAGGAAGCAGAATCGGAGGGTCGGCACAGAACTCGATCGAGGGTGGGGTTTCGGATTCATACACCAGACCATCGAGTCACCGTAGCCCGTGTCCTGGGTCGGTGGTTGTGTGAATTTGAGGATGCGCCCTCACCTTGTCGCATGGCGACAGAAACGCTCCGATAGCAACCCAAAAGAACGTCCTGCTGGCAGATCACTTTTCATGGAGGTTGGCCCGAGGGATGACAGAAAGGATGAAGACTGTTGGCAAACATTGGCACTACATTTTGCAGGAAACTATCAAACGTATCGTACGTTTCGTCAAGCGTTCTCTCGGTGTACGGCATGCTACTTTTCGGACAATCTCCACGCAATGGTTGGGAGAGGAATGCCTGGTAATAAAGCCCCGGAAAGAAAGTGTAGTCAACACCGACCCCGAAAAAACAGCGTGGAAGGGTTTTTCTGCGCTGCGAGGACAAATGTCCTGTCGTGGCACCAGTTGGACAGGGTTTCCATTTCTCTTCCGGAACGTCGTTGGCAGAAAGGAAAAGTTTTGCGTACGGCACGTTTGGACCGTTGTTCGTTTTTCCTGCTGTGGTGGACACTTCCTTCCAACATAGTGGTGCTTGAACTAAACAACAAATGTGGATAAATAAATAAATAAATAAATATTGATGTCTGGAAAAGGTAGTAGAGGTAGCGTAGAGGTACCTCTAAAGTCTGCCCTCATCAGCGACGAATGTGGCTCGGGGATATCTATTAAGAAGTCCAGCTGGCAGACGTTTTTGTGGACCAAAACGAACGTGGAAAACCTTAAATATAATTTTGAAACGGAGGGCTTGTTTGTGACGTATTTCGATATACTTTATTTGCTGCCGTTTGTGGTTTTTTTGTTTACCGGTCCGCCTCAAGGGAAAAAAGTATGTATGTAGATATTTGAGAATATATTAAACAATAAATAAGGCTTTTCAATGATTAAAACGTCTCTCCCAGCATGTTTTTGATGCCTACAGAGCAAGGCGGCAATTGCGCTATGGCGCCTAGGGAGTGCAGGGACCACGAATTTATTTGCTCCTAATTCAGTTAGAACAAGTTGGCTTGCAAAAATTAAAGCTTTCCACCCACCGCTAGCCGATTCGCTTAACATTCCCATCCTCCCTGCTGCAGTTTTTCCGAGGATCGCACTTATCGCGCGTGGCAGCGACACGCTAAAAGCGTTAGAATAAAAATGAGCGCCTGCAAAATGAAATTAGACCCAATTTGCATATTTCACCGTGTCGGACCTGTCCATGTTTTTCCCCGGCGGTGGGTCTAGGAGACGGCTTTGGGATACTGTCCGATGAGAACTAACGGACGGTTTGAAGTCCAATGGCCATTGAGTACCACCAGTCTCTCGCTTTCTTTCTTTCTCTATTTCTCCCTTTCTCTTCTCTTGCCCATAAGCTATCGAGAGAAACCCCCTGTCAAAGCGATCGGGTGAAACGCGGGTTCACCTAAATCATCGACCTCACGTTCCGGAAATAAATCATAAAATCTAATAAAATAAGGTATTGCCATAATTTGAATAATAGATTTTGCAGCACAAGTGCACCGTTCCGACATTATTTATAGCGTCGGATGGTAGAGAGTATGCGAAACACTGAGGGTATGTGCGATCGTTGGGATGGCCATATGTGCGTTTTTCTTTTTTAATATCTGCTTATCGGAACCATTTCGCAGATAACCCTATCACAAGTTGAACCCGAAGTTATGCTACCGTCGAAAGGTTTGTGTAACCTTTGCTAACATCGTCGGAACAAAGGAGCTGAAAGATACGAGTTCCTCGGTGTGACAAGCACTCCAGTTGGTTGGAATGATACACCAAGCATCAAAACCTACCCGAGTGAAGTCAAACAGCACACGCCTGGAGTGCGCAAAGGCATCTTAATGTATCATCTTTCGCGCTGACGACGCTAACGGTTCAAACATTGGAACAATAGGGTAGTCGATTCGCTGCTGCAGGGCAATCGTCCGCTTTTTGCTGCACTGAGTGAATGGAACTAACAGTACCGCCCGGGAAAACTTGAGACCTAGGACCGTCCTTCGGCGTAAATGGGTCGAGACGGGCGATTTCGCCGTTGAAATTAAATCCTTCGCAAATTTCCTCATCCAGCCGCCACTTGAAACAATATGGCATTAGTGGATGGTAGTAGTAGTGTCTGGTGGTTGTGGACGAGCAGTGACCGAACAAGTTACTAAACGATCCGTTTTGTTGCCTGCACAATCCTTTTGCCGGTTTCCGGTTTCACTCGGCGTTAATGTTTGAAGAGAGTGCACTCTCGGAGTTGAAAATGTATACTCGAACTTGGAACGGCGCTACGAACCATTTGACTGCATTCGGAAGATGCATGCCCTGTGTTGGTTTGGCATCGGATGTACGTTTATTTGCTATCGTTAAGTTTTGAGGATATTCCAGTTTCACTAATGAACTTCGACCCTCCCTGGGCCATCAAATCAACTGATGAATTTGGAATGTTTGCAAAACTAGCGCACAGTTTTAGTGAGAAAGAGAAAGTTTAAGATTAAGTGTGGGGAAAGGTTTTGGCATCGTTTCAGTTCCAAATGATAGCACAAGTTTTAGACTTCGGTTAGTCTGGTCGGTTCGGTTCTACTCGCTTCCTTTACATGCTTTGTTACTTGCAGCTCAGTCTGAGATTGTTAGGCTCAAAAGGAAATATATGATAAGAGCAAAGAAACACGAATATGTCCTTTTAAAGGATTCTTCTTCTGTTTGAAACATCGCGCGAATGAATTAGACGAGTTAATAACTGTGAGAATCTCGAATGTGCCGACCAAAAATGGCAGCAATTTCACCGATGGTAGCGAAATATTTTTCAATTAGTAATTCCTTTCGAATACCCTCCATCAATCGCTCGCCGCGCGTCAGTTGCAGCCGGATTAAATATGCTGTGCGTGTTACGATGCGGGGGTTTTGGGCAAATTCTTGCCGAGGGTAGAAATTAATTATTTTCCTTTCCCAATGCTGGTGGTGGACTGTCTGGGTAGCGTCCCCCGTCCACCGCCCGAATCCGACGCCTGACGTGGATAATCCTACGGGAAATGGCGCCGGCTCGGTTCAACCGAAAGAGATGCCTTCCAAGGATGGCAAAACATACTCCACCGCGGTCGGGGCCAAACAACAAACGCCAGCAAGGAGAGTGGTCCCAATGGTCTTCCGTGCCACCATGGTTCGGGTGGTTGCGGAAAACGGTGCGAGACTATGGCGAGTCACTTCGCAATGTCCATGATCCGAAGGGGTCTGGGAAAATCGATTCCAGACACTTTCCTGCTTCCGGTGGTCTAGAAGTTTCCCTCCTATCCTTTTTTCCCTGGGGAGCGTCATCGTTTTTGCTCAATAAACTGACTGACACTGGTGGCGCACATTTTTCCATTTCCTGGACATTCTATCGCCTTCGTGGAACAATTCATCCGCATGCGATAAAAGCCCCTCACAAACGAGGGAAAGTTTTCCATTATTCGCTGGTCGATGTATTATGTTGCTCACGAAAACGACGCTGTAAGTTTTTCCGCCTTTCGAATGACAAACGTTCTTTTTTCCGTCCCTCCAAAACCCTGTCCGACGGCAGTTCCTTATCGTTTTTCGATTGTTTTCAAACTGCTCGATGGTTCAATGGGGAGGTGCTGCGGTGGGTGGGAGGTGGGAAGAAAAGCACCCATGTTTGTCTAGCGCTCCAGCACAAGGGTCAATGCTAGTCGATGCAGTTTCAATATCAGCAATTGGGTAGGGCCGGTGGTCGCAGTTGTCTGGAGGGAATTCAATTTTCTTCATTTCACCCACACCAACGGCCGGCGTCCCGGCTTGCGGCAGAAAACTCTTCTTTCTTTTCCCTTTTGCTCTGCACTCGTAGGTTTTTAATCCCTTTTTGCGGAATTGTTTCAAATTAGATCCTGCTGGATGAAGATTTATGCTCTGCGGGCCTTCCTTCCTGACTAGGGATGTGGTGGAGGGAAATGGCATTATATTCCACTCTAATCCGGTTCGTCTTGCCGAGTGAAACATGTTTCACTCAAGAACATTAAAACCGTTCCAAGAAGTTCTCACCATCGGACCGAAGGATATGTGTGCACGCACGTATGGAAAAAGTAAATGAAATTAATATCAGGCGGCATCGCAATTTATGTCGAAGCACTTGACAAGAATTGCAATTTCATTAAGTAGTATAACATTGGGCTCGTGACTAAAGGAGCGAGATTTATGGATATTCTTAACCTACAACAAGCAGGCCACCGGGAAACGGGAATATGTTTTCTTATAGTCGGGATTTATTTTGCTGACGGACGGATGGCATGAGTACAGACGAATGGAAGGGAGCCCATTAAAAGGTTCGACTACCAGCAGGGTAACCACACCGACCAAATCTATTTATTTTAGCGAATGGCCAAAACTAGACAACCGCGTGCTCGCTAGCGCTTTATTGCCGGATGTTTGATGAGTAGATTTTGCGGTGATCCGGGAAACCTGCATCGGCTACCGCGGGCCCCGTCAATCATCAGCGAAAAGCACTAATATTTAATTATGTTGAGGCTGGTTCGGTGCCGATATTTGGGTTACGCGTCCCATACCGCGTCCGATCACTCGCAACGGCGATGCACAGCAAAGAGGGACTTGGTTTGCTGTTGTTGACGAAGGAATTGCAAACACATTGTTCTATACGTTGGGCGTGTGGAAGCTGTGTGCCGTCAAACGAGCTGCTTCTGGAGCTACTACTACTGGTGAGTTTTATGGACTTGGTCTATTTTTGGTTAGACTCTGTTCGTGGAAGTGAAACCCAATACAGCATACATGCTTGATAGGAAAACAATTCTCAACTACTTATGGAAGCTAACGGTTTCACTCACGATGTAGTGGAACACAGTTTCATGTGCGTTGTTTTGCTTCTCGTATTTCGTTATTCTTGCCCACAAGCTCAGTACAGATCCAATCAATTTGAGGAGAGTTCCTAAACCATTTATGTCGGTTTCTGTTACTCGGGAACTTTTTTTCCTTGTCCTCGTAACCCCCTCGTAACAGTCCATTTCACGTGTGATGTATACTCCGTTCGCTTTTTTGCAATGTTTCTGTGGAAAACTCATGCAAACCATGTCAGCAATCGGCTTGTATCGGGACACAACGAATACACACACATCATGAGGAGGAGTTGAGAAAGATTTTCTTTTCTTGTACCATTTCATCACTCTGCGCTAAGGCTGCTGTGTTCGCTTGGTGGATCTTGTCGGGCGAGGGTAGGTTTAAGAAAAAGGAAAATGTCCCACCGAGAAGCTTATTTTTGCTTGTGTAAGTGAATGATTATTTCATGGATGGAGAATGTCTGGGGCTTTTGAAACGTGGAAGAGTTCAAACATTGTCAGGATGCGATAGGAAGGATACTTTTTCCGTTTTTGTAGCATTTGCAGTAGACAGATCAGTTCATGATGTTTGTTTTGCTCTTACTAAAATGATGATAATAACCACTGGGTTTATTCAATACAAATTTAATTGTTGTCTTGTTGCCCTATTTGTTCAGAACAAATAAAAGTTTCACAGTTCTATTCGAAAAGCATGACTTTGCCACTACTATAATCTTCCCTCATCTTCTTTCTTTCCAGGTACGATATTGCTGGAAGAACCAACTCGGAAAATGACCATACCTCATCAAACTTTCTTTGGTCTGGTCCGGTTAAAACATGGAAAGAATGTGTCCAGGATATACGCTCATAATACGCCTTGAATGATATCAGTTCCTTTACTCTTTTTATTTCGTCCTCTGTATGAGCTCAGGAGATATACGGAGGGCGATGGAAGCTAACGGAGATTCCATGTCCCGAACATCTTTGCTTACTACCTCCCCCCGAATCATCTGAGAATGATCCCAAGATGGACCTGATGTATCCTCGTTTTAACCCTTTCGCTTCGACGAAGCAACGAACATCTTGGTCAGTAATGTTTCGCCTAGGCAAACTAGAGACGTAGAATGGGCACGAAGTAATCTAAAATGGAGTCTCATCCAGTTCATGAATATATAAAACGATGCTGTTGGCGTCGTTATCAGGACGATGCCGTTCCTGGCATTCTCAGCGGCATCCCTTCACACGAATGGTGGACGGATGTTTAGCATGAATAATATAGATTGATTTGGTGTTGTGCTTCTGTTTGAACAACAGATGATCGAACCTTCAAACCCGCCCTGAAACGGTACATCGTGATAGGAACGGGTATCTTTCTGAAGACTCGATAAGTTTAAAAGGACCTTTCGTTGTGTCAGAGCAAATGCTATCTAACCATTTTTACATCTTGCGAATGTTTTCCATCATCGCTGTAGCTGTTCAGGAACAATATTGCTGTTCATTTAAAGTTATCACAACTTAATTGCTAGTACACATCTGCCGAGACATTCAATTTAATATTACCTACTCATATTTAACATGGTTCACCTACACGTCCAGAAGAAACCATGTTTAGCTACCGGAGCGAAGCTGTAAATCTTCCCAACTCCACACCTATTCCGTGTTCCACCAAATTGTCGACCGAGCAAAACATTTGCTCCAGTCAGAGGCAGCGTTGGAAAAATCTCTACCACCGGCTTGACCGTGGGAACGGTAGATTTTATCAATGGAAATTAAATTATCGCTTCTCTACACGATAAAATAAACCTCCTTGAACGCCAGCGGGTTGTGCATGTTACCGGAGACAGGCGCCGCTAGACGGAAAATTGTCTGTGAAAATGAACGCAATGCCCATCCGTGTAGCACTATCACACTCTAATGCCTGCTGGGCGGTGGTGGGAAATTGGTGTGAAAAGTCAATGGTCAAGCAAGCGGTAACTGTTTTGGGCTGCGGTTTGGAAGGGGCTCTGGGACTAGAGGTGGTAAAAAAAGGTGGTAACATCGGTAAAAAATTAGATCTATCACCGCAGATAGCCGTGCCTTGCGACCACGCTGACCGGCACTTGTCCGTGAAACGATCGTGTCCCAGTTGACGCAGCTGTCCCGCTACAGGGCAATGAAAATAACTAGGTTGGGAAATGGTGTGTTCTGCTTTGGCCGAAAAAGCTCCCAAAACACAACATCACACGAAACATAAACAATAACGACGGGTTTCTATTGGGTTGGTCCGTTTTCCGGTCCGTTGTGACCGCTCAGGTGTGGAGGAGAAGAAAAAAAAACAACAACAACCACAAGTGGAACTTGATTGAATTAATTTACGGTGGTCATCCACGTGGGATGGCGGGAAATTCTATTCAACCTAAGCTTTGCCACCTTTGTACGGTATACTTGCTTTCAGTGGAATTTCCGGGAGTTTCTTCTCTACTTTCTCCGCCCCGAGAACAGTTGAAATGAAGCCCATGAAGTCTTCCAGTTGCGCCCGCTGTAGAAACGGACAGCCATCATCACCTTTTCCCAATTTAGATGATGATTATCTGAAAATAAATCCATTCGCTCGAGGATACTTTATACGAACTTTGACTTTCCGTTCTCGAGTGAGTCTTGAACGCTCGGCTCCCGGGAAGAACTGCCACTCGATAACCGACAAACCCCGAGAGGCGGACGACTGCAACTCTGACTTCTTCCTGGTCGAGGTTGAGTGCAGGTTTTCCCTTTCCATGCTCCAGGAATTTTCAAAGTCCAAAACCAAATGCTGGAGAGCTCTTGCATAAGACTATCTTCAGTGATTGCTTTCAACTTGTGCCACTCGAACGAGCCCCTCACTTTCAGCAGCAGATGACAGCGTTGATGAGAAGAATGAACTATCCGGATGCAAATTTCTTTGATTTACTTTTGTCTTACCCCCCCCCCCCCTGAGGGTGACTTTCTGCTGAATTCTTAGAGTGAAATAATGTAGACTACGGCTTTCAAAGAGAATACGCAAATAGCTTCATTATTATTTTGAATGCAGCTTGAGAAAATTCTACATCAGTGTTTGATGTGATAGGGAACGGAAGAATCACACAATTAAGAGGATCCTCCTGCATAAAAATGGGCTATAGAACACGGCCACCTACTTGGCGGAGGTGTCGTTACTAGCGAGAGATGATCGTAAGTTGTCAGAGCGATGTGTTGGAGTTTGCGTACGGTTAGCACTGGGGAACGTTTCACAAACACACCGTTCATACACTTATCCTTAACAATTTTGGCCGCGGCAATGGAACGTCCTATGCCCGTGGTATCGTAGTAAAGAACGCGGAAGTAAGACCGACAGAGACACCTAAGGGTATCTTCACCCTAACGAGCTTTTTATATGGACGAATTCTTCCCGTTTTTCTTTAGCCTTTGCTACCAGCTGTTGGCCGCTACTCTAACGGCTCTGTGGTAGCGATTTATGGACGAACAAAGTTCACATATTCTTCACTTCTACAGCTTGTGTAAGAACGATATCATTCTGGCAAAGGAGCTTCCTGACACCTTTTTTTCCAGCCGATGCCGACTGCCAGGATATTTTGGATATGAGAAGAAAACATCATACTAGTAATGTGTTTGGAATAGGTTTTTAGTGGCACTAATTTTGCACATTCGTTTCATCTCTTCCATATTACGAAATCGTCGGCCACCATACTTTACGACTTCTGACATGACAGCCGGGTTGAAGTGTAAGTATGCACACCAAATACGGTTCGATAGTGACTGCTCCTGGAACCATGTTAATTTGTTTCTTCTCCACGGTCTTCCTCCCTCGTGCCAGATACCGACAATCAGCGCGTCATCATCCACGTGAAGGATGTGAACGACGAGCCGCCGTATTTCATCAATCGGCCGCTCCCGATGCAGGCTGTGGTACAGTTGAATGCCCCGCCCAACACGCCCGTCTTCACGTTGCAGGCTCGGGATCCGGATACCGATCACAACATTCACTACTTCATCGTACGTGACCGCACGGGCGGCCGGTTCGAGGTGGATGAGCGGTCCGGGGTCGTGCGGACGCGCGGCACCGATCTCTTCCAGCTGGACATGGAGTATGTGCTGTACGTGAAGGCGGAGGATCAGAACGGGAAGGTGGACGATCGGCGCTTTCAGAGCACGCCGGAGGAGCGGTTGTCGATTGTAGGTGGTAAGCGCGCCCCGCAATTCTACATGCCGAGCTACGAGGCGGAAATTCCAGAGAACCAGAAAAAGGACTCAGAGTAAGTGAATTCTGCAGCTATTTGGATGGAATGTGCAGCGGAAGCTAGTGAAATGCCATAACCGCCCACCCGTTTGTCCCCTATTTGCAGTATCATTTCCGTGAAGGCAAAGTCGTTTGCCGACCGTGAGATTCGGTATACGCTGAAGGCGCAGGGACAGGGCGCCGGAACGTTCAATATTGGACCGACGTCGGGCATCGTAAAGCTTGCAAAGGAGCTAGACTTTGAAGATTTACGCCAGCCGCACGTTTATTCGTTGGTGGTGACCGCCACGGAGGATTCGGGTGGCTTTTCGACCTCGGTAGAGGTAAGTTACTGGCCCGAGGCAACATGAATGAAGGCACACGCTAATGTTCGCTTTCCTCCCGTTCACAGCTCACCATTCGCGTAACAGATGTAAACGACAACGCGCCCAAGTTCGAGCTGCCCGACTACCAGGCGCATAATGTCGATGAGGACATACCGTTGGGGACGAGCATCCTGAAGGTGAAGGCGATGGATGCCGATTCGGGTGCGAACGCGGAAATCGAATATCTAGTGTCGGATGATCACTTTGCGGTCGATTCGAACGGTATCATCGTGAACAACAAGCAGTTGGACGCGGACAACAACAACGCCTACTACGAGTTCGTAGTCACCGCAAAGGATAAGGGGGAACCGGCCAAAACTGGCACGGCCACTGTACGCGTATACACGAAAAACAAAAACGACGAGGAGCCAAAGTTCAGCCAGCAGGTGTACACCCCCAACGTGGATGAAAACGCCGGTCCGAATACGCTCGTGACGACCGTGGTGGCCTCGGACAAGGACGGGGACAATGTGCGCTTCGGATTTGTCGGAGGCGGCACCAGCAGCGGTCAGTTCGTGATCGAAGAAATCACCGGCGTCATCCGGCTGCACAGTAAGGCCATCTCGCTCGATCGGGATAAGTATGAATTAAATGTGACAGCTATGGATGATGGGTCGTGCTGCGTCAATGGGGACGCAACGATCCATACATCTACAGCTGTCGTCGTTGTGTTCATCACCGATGTGAACGACAACAAGCCGGTGTTCAAGGACTGCGGCACCTACTACCCGAAAGTAGAGGAAGGTGCCCCGAACGGTAGTCCCGTCATTAAGGTGCAGGCAACCGACGAAGACAAGGGCGTCAATGGTCAGGTACGGAGGAACGAGTTGCGCTGTAGCTGTAGCGAAGGTTCCGTTTCATGGAACAACAACTGAACGATTGTTTTTTCTCCGATGTTTCAGGTTAAATACTCCATTGTACAACAACCGAATCAGAAAGGAACAAAGTTCACAGTCGACGAAGAAACGGGTGAGGTGTCTACCAACAAGGTGTTCGATCGTGAAGGAGATGATGGAAAGTTTGTGTCTGTGACCGTCAAAGCCACCGATCAGGGTGAACCTAGTCTGGAAGGTGTTTGCTCCTTTACGGTGGAAATTACGGATGTAAACGATAACCCACCACTGTTCGATCGGCAGGTAGGGATAGCTTTGGGAAATCTTTGTTATAGTGAACTAACCACTGTGTGTGCATTTCGTTTTCCTCCACAGAAATACGTCGAAAACGTCAAACAAGATGCAAGCATCGGAACAAACATCCTTCGGGTGTCGGCCTCCGACGAGGATGCGGACAACAACGGAGCCATTGTGTATACGCTCAGTGCCCCCCACAGTCCAAACGATTTAGAGTATTTTGAGATTCAACCAGAATCCGGTTGGATAGTGCTTAAAAAGCCGCTGGACGTAAGTACTCTTGGATTCAGTTTTAAACGCTTACCCCTCGATCGATTCGATTACCCCAGTTCCTGTCCCGGTCCCAACACTCCCATATACTAGGCTCAAGTCCTGAAAACGTGTTGACTCCTTTGTCGTAACATTGATTGTAACACTCGAGCCTTGTGATCCGGAAAGAGATTGCATCGAGCAGTAGCAGTAGTAACGGACGGAAAAATCCTTTTTCGGAGAAAATGGACGGGTAGTACGGGAAATCTTTTCTGCACTTTCTTTGAGTATGGCTACCGCAGACAAATTGCGGAAAAATGAACACAAAAGAAGCGACAGGAACACACAGGAACGATAGTGACCGTGTTGTAAACCTTATACAATGATAATATTCATTAGGACACCAGTGTGGACAAACCATAACAGAAGACGAGGGAGAATGAGAGAAAAACATGTTGTTGTAATGAAAAATCGTTATAATTTTTCTTCGATTTATCTGAAGAATACATTCGTTCTTATGTTTCCGTTATGGTATGGATTTGTTTTGAATGACTTGGTTACCATAAAACTGCACCGTATTTTACGTGATATTATGAATTTCATTATTTCAAGCTCTTTATTTTCTGGACTTGTGATTTGATGTGCGACTATTGGTCTAATTATATCCATGGATTAACACATTTGGAATCATTTTAAAGCAATGAATGGTGAAAGGAACGGTCGTTTGGAATGGCAGAAAAGCAGTGCAGCGCCATCTATTGGTCGGTGCTAAAACTAATGCAGTATAGAATGGTAGCGTACTGTTTTAACAGTACGCAGCCACAGTGCATGCTGAATCGAAACTACCGTTCTCTTATCATGTTTAAAATTTTCCATTTGCGGCTCACAATCTCGATCAATCGAAGACTGTTGGCCATTTATAGCGGCTTTTTCTACTACTTACAGCACCAGTTTATTTTTCCGTTGCCGTATACGAGATTCAGACATCTTCTTCTTCGCCAAGTGAGCAATGGACGGAGATGCCTCTATCTCTCTTCCTACGCAGCATCTGTTGATATTTTGAGTTCTAGCCTTTGTCCTTTATTCATATGACAAGCGTGTCTAATCTATATTGTATCCATCTCTAGCAAACTGCACATCGTACTTATCGTAACAGGAAACACGTAACTTCTATGCTGCACCGATATGAGTTTAGTTTCAACTGCACCGAGTACTTGTTAGCTTTCCGTTGATATATTAAACTCTTTTTCCTATTTCATTGGTTTCTTTTAGCGCACCTACTAAATAAATATACCATATCTATATATATATATTATATATCTAAATATGCATTACTTAGTGTATATGGAAGGCTCGCAGCAATGAGCGAATGAACTCTACGGCACCGTATTCCGCAGTACTTTATCTGTTCTCTCACATAATCCTCTTTCTTGTTTTCTGTTACGATCAAAGTGGTTTCAAGTAAACCTTCACAATCGATTGACTGCAATCTACAATAGAAAATGTGTAGCTCAACAACAAATGCAACTGGCTCAAATATCGTAGAGTTGTATACTATTTTTATCATTTTTAAAACTGGTAAGCCATCCAAAATAAATTCATTTTTGATATTTTGGAATGTGCACCATTTTTTTCGTCGATCGCTAAAGAACATACATTTTTTAAGGTGCACACATGAATCCTGGGAGAACGTACTCATATGGACACGGGCGCCAATTCACTCAACAGGGATTGCGAGAAATATTGCCTTACATGTGATAACTTAATATGGATACAATAATAACTCAATTATTATAGGATTCTATCGTTCGTGGAGGATTTACATATTTTGAAGGAAAAATCTCAACTACAATGACGCGCATCTTTGGGACAATTTTTGAAGTTTTGATTTTACTTCCCAACTTTGCTCAATTAACATTATGCCTAATATTCATATATCATATCAAAAAAAAATACACCAACGGAAAGTGACATTTTCACGACGTGTTGAAATGGGAAGAAGACGGCGGAAAAGAAACCGATTATCAAGGGCAGATCGTTTTTTAAAAGTGAAACTCATTTTTGGTCACTCGCGTGTCCCCGTTTTTCGGATATTATCTACTCAGTCTCAGTTTTTTGTATGAGTAAATCGGATTTTTATCCTTTTAAGTTTTGGTTTTGGCTTTTAGTTGTCGTCAAACTAGAAGGTTAGCAACATGAAGTAGTTCAACAATTTTTGTTAGTCTCAGTTTTGTTTAATTTTCTCTCATTGAATTGAAACTCTCACGGACAAACACAACAGACACATTCACTCATACCCTGTTAAAGCAAAGACAGATTTTTTCCCGATGTGCCAACATCGCATAAAGAAGTGATTTTTGTTAGATGTATCCATTGTATTCCAAACCTTGACAATTTCCAAAAATGTTCCCAATTCAATTATGTATTTTTTGTTTTGTTCGGAATGAGGTTTTCTGTTCGTCCCAAACCCAAATTTCTACGCTCCATGCATGCAAGTACCATTTTCAGTTCACTTCTGTAATGCTTTCGAAACTGCAAAATAAGGTACACTCACCGATGTTTAGGAAAGATGGAGCAACCGGGTGCTAGTTTCTCCATATTTCTGCTTTATTGCTTTAGGTATGTTTATTCAACCTTTGGTTAAGGCAAGCGTAGCAAGAAACGAAAAGTGTGTTATCATTTTCAACAGGGGGAGCAATCGCTCCGATTCAAGTCTCGTATTAACTAAACCTGTTTCAGTTTGTTCAAGTTTTCCTCTTCCGTTACAACTGCACTGTTTACTGCCGTTTGGTTCGATGAGTTATAATTGTATGTTGTTCTTTTTCTTTTCTCTTTTCCGTTCATTTCGGGACTTCCGTTTCCTCGTGTTCAATCATATTCGAAAAATCTCGATTACGCCTTATTGGTAATCGTGCGCAATTGGGTGCAATAATGGTCGCGGTACAAAACGCCGCAGGGCTGCTACTTCGTAAGTAGCGCGTTATCGTCAGTCCAATATGTTTCCTGCACTGAGAGTGAATGTATCGCGATTGTCTGTTCTAATACCTTGAGCTTCAATCAGGAGACACGTTGTTGATGTGTGTATTTTACATCTCCGAAACCCCATTGGTAACTAAGATACAAACATGTCGCAAATGTCGTGAAGAAAGTAAACGTACAGCACACTTACTCACAATGTGACATAATATTCTGTGGTAGCCAATTGAATTGAATGATGCTTTCACGTGGAATTGTTTCGAAATTTTGCATTATCCATCCCTACAACTACAATCCTGCAGTGATTAATTGACTTTTGAGCCTTCAACAAGTGACAAAAAGTGGTTCACTAACCTTGTAATGGCTGCAATAGTTATGCTACGCTTATGTACAATTGTATGTTCATCTGTTTTTATGTTTGGTTGTTAAATTTGTGTTTCCTCCGTTTTAAATCCCGCGAAATAACGCCACGGCGAACATCTCCAAGGACACCATTTAAAATCGAACAACGACATGAACACAAAAAGCCATGCCGCTAGATGGCGTACTCATGTTCACGACTCTGCCACATGCATAACGAGTTTTAGTACAGTGTAACTGTTTAGCCAAGACACATCGCAGCCCTATCCACCCTTCCATCACATTCGTTCGTTCGCGTAGTCCATCCCTTACAAGATCCTTCACACGTTCCTTCCATGATTTCGTGGCAATATTCGGTATGCTTTCCCCTAGGATTATTGCTAACAAGGCGCTCATATTGTCTGTATTATCGTGAAATCGTGCTAACTTATGATTTATTATAATTTCTAGTTGCAGCAGAGGTTCATAGATGTGTACTAATTTGAATTTGTTTCTCTTTTTCTTTCTTTTATTTCTTTT
>JAOEFI010000004.1:29254107-29272059 GCA_034621735.1 Anopheles plumbeus
CACACGTTCCTTCCATGATTTCGTGGCAATATTCGGTATGCTTTCCCCTAGGATTATTGCTAACAAGGCGCTCATATGATTTATTATCATTTCTAGTTGCAGCAGAGGTTCATAGATGTGTACTAATTTGAATTTGTTTCTCTTTTTCTTTCTTTTATTTCTTTTCTGTTTATTTTCATACTTCTTTTGCTTTGGTTATGTGGTTGTTTGCTGCTGTCGGCGTATATATCGGTTTGGGATTGATGGTTCGCTGCGTAACGTATGGATTGATGGCACACAAATTACCTCCATCGTTTCAATCGATTTCTTGATCAAAATGCGTTACGCTCCGTTAAATCACACTTACCAATATCATACGAAAAACCAAAATCAACACTGTACAAAAAACTGACTGATGTTGTCGTAAACTGAAATGACCCAAAAACGAAATTGTCCATTCCACGGCTCTACAACTCCTGTTGTACTTGGAACGTATTGCATTCGTATCCCCTCTGAATGAAAAACCTTCCCCCGGCAGCGTGAACGGTATCGGCTGAAGGTGTACGCCTCGGATCGAGGCGACCCGCCGTCCACGGCCGACGTGGACGTTGAGCTCGATGTGGTCGATCGGAACAATAAGCCGCCGATCTGGGATCGCAATATCTATGGCCCCATTCACATTAGGGAAAATGTCACTGTCGGTACGGTAGTCACATCGGTCAAAGCAAGGTTGGTATGAAATGATTCCGGTGCTTCCAGGAAGTAACAAACGCACCAGAAACTTAGCTACGTAAGCTGCACTGCACCACTAACCATGTTGATAGCAATTGCCTCATCCACTAACTCTGTTACGTGCGTAACAACTTTGCGACCCTTCGTCACTCAATCCATCCGACGCAAAACCCACTATTTGAAGCGTTTCCGTTACGGAGGTTCAACGATCGTGGTTTCTGCGCATGTGCTACCAGTGTTGTTGGTTGGAGGGGAAAAACACCGAGAGCACCGTTTTCTGACTCCAGCCAGCATCAGCACGAACGGACCGGTTTGAAGCTAGCTTTAAGTTTGCTAATAGAATCGAAAGCACATGGAGCGAACTCGTGGAACACGTTTTCGACCAGCATTTTTGATGGAAACGTTTTACACGAGAGCGCGTGGGCACACATTTCTATTATATTCTATACTTAGATTATTATATATTTATATTTCCACTATATGATTGAACTATATATGAAATGAATCGTAAATAACAGAGTTACAGTTGGTATAAACCGTCCGCGTCAAATTTTCCTATTTCCTCGCTAATGGGTTACAACACGAGAGTAAGTTGGGCACAGGTCTGTGCTCCTATGTCAAGTGCACAAACAACCGAATCCACATCCCGGCTGGCAACTCGTCGTGATCGTGTTGATAGCATCAAATCGAGCCCGCCACCACCGGCATGGAACATGCCCTCATGCGGTGCTATTTTCCAGCCAATTATTTACCTTAACGGTGTTCTAGGTCCAGTTTTCGTTCTTTTTATCACGTGTTGTTTTTTTTTTTGAAAGGTTACTTTTTTGTAACCATTTTCAAGTGCAATTATTTTGGAGAAGAAACTCTCTCATTCTCACTCTCGCGTTTTATTTTTCGAGCAATAGGCAATGTGATTTTTCATTAAAAATACCATTTTCAACGATCTCGAATTTTGAGACCAAAAGAATACAAATTTTGATACACCATGACTCGAGCCGCGATCTATCGAATGCTGCAATCGTTTTTCCCCAGAGTCAAAGCCACGAATCAAGTGTTCAAACGGGATGTCGAATTTTTTTCAAAAAACATACAAAGTCATAAGAACTCCAAAATGTCACCTCCTCTTACCAGTAACAACATTCCTACACTACAGAAAAAAACAACAGCAATGCAACGGACGGAAACTACTGAGCCTGTGGAAACAGGCCGCAACAGAGTGAACTGATTTTTGATCACCGAATTTGTTTTTTGCTCTCTCTCTTTTCTCTTTTTTCTCTCTTTTTCCCACCGCGTAATCCTGCGCACCTCGATTTTTTCGTGCGACGAACTGCAAAATTCCTTCGGTAATACCATTCTACGTTCGCTGTTTAATGCAACTCTACACGGGAACATGTGTGTGTGTTTTGGCGTGCGCTCTACGTAACTGGTTTTTTCTCTCGTTGTCGCTTTGTTACTTTTGCACAATTAATTTTTGTTCCTGGTTCTCTTGCTTTCATTTCTGTTTTGCGGGATGGGATTCAATACTACAACGATGGTTTTTTTATGTCATCGCTCTTCACTTTCTACTAATGTTTGTTTTATTCGTGCCTATAAAATGTTGCACGTTTTTTTCATGTCACTATCGCGTAAACTCCGCCCTTTTGTGTTATTTAAAAAAAAAACGCCAATCGTATCTCCATTACATCATACTTTTTTGCGCAACGAAACGATGACTTTGATATGCGGATTGGTCTTTTTTTACCGATCAAATCGGTTTGACTTTTCCTTTTTCCACAATCTTTTTCGACATTGATTTTTGATCATTTTGCCCCCCATGTACGTACCGTATTGCTGTTATCCATTTCTGTAATGCACCGCATTTAAATTTTTGATGACAAAAAATAAACATCTCATCCCTACCACCCACCGAACCACACAATTTGTTCATAACATCCACTGTTATTTTGGTACGCTTCGAAAACCCAAAACCATTGCGCGCAAACGCCGGCCCGTTAGCGCGAAACGTACAAACTCGAAGCGATGGCCCAAGACAAAGGATATCCGCCGCTGTCACGAACGGTCGAGGTGCAGATCGATGTCGTCGATCGGGCCAATAACCCGCCGGTCTGGGACAATACGGTTTACGGGCCGATTTACGTCAAAGAAAATATGCCAGTCGGTGGAAAGGTTGTCTCGATCAAGGCCAGGTCTGTGTTCAATGTGCAATTTATTTCTTACCAGCTTTGTTACTATTCTGGGTTCTTTCGTTGAAGGTTTTTCCATTCGTTTCACACATTGTACAACGTCTACGTCCTGAGTTGGATAGCCACATTTTATTCGTTCCTAACAAATCTTATTCGCAAACTAGTCTTTTATTACGCCGTGTATCTAGCTTTAATGAAATCATTTTAGTCTCAGTTTTATAATGTGATGATGAACAACACAGAAAACATTACCATGTTTTGCAATTTGTCGACGACCATTACCATTAGAGTTAAATTTAAATAGGAATTAATAAGTATTCGTTTCATTGATGGGTGTGGTACGGTTAATAAGAAATACTGTATAGATCCTCCAACAGCATTAATGCCCCTACCCATAAAACAGGGCGGCAGGCTCACAACTTTGCATCATGAGCCTATTGACAGCGATGAATTGCAGCCCACCATTAGTATTTTGGTCCAATGTTTTACAATTCCACAATGGTGAAGACGGCTCTTGTGCAACGTCATTTGTCTGCCTGCCAATGCGGTAGTGGAGGCGCATTGCAATGAGGTAGTGGAGTTAACAATGGAATTTCATCAACGGTAGCTTCGCTTGATGTCGGTAACGGCCGTTTATTTCTCATTTTACATTCCGTCGATGATTTCCGTCGATGAATCCCTATCGACTGTGGAAAATGCATCGTTTTTGGTCGTAAAAAAAGAGAATCCCCCACTAGTATGTTACCTGGATTCCGCCAAACTGGGGTATCATTGCAATGCTCGCCTCCTGCCAACGAGTCGTGGCATGTAAGCAATCCATTTTTCTGCCTGTCCCAATCCGTTCGGTTTCTCCATGCGGCCGTCAAATATTTCATTTCCACACAAAGAGCCAATGATGTTTTGTTCTTCATTTTCGGGCTCGATTGATTGGTTTCATTCGGGTACATCTTCGGGCCTTCTCTCGGTGGAAAGAAATCCCCTCAACAACCCGGCCCGTTGTAAGTTGTCAGTAATTACCACTTAAACAACGGCTCATTTGGAGTGGGCCTGCAGAAAAACATAGGTACATGTAAAATCATGATGCAACGGCTCCTGCAAGGACTCGACGACTCGATCCTTCCAGTCAATCGGATGCACATTACCCGTATGCAACCAGACACCACCGCAGCGCAGCTTCCACAGGACGGCGGAACTTAATTAACTTTCCATTAGGATCATTACCGGGCGGAGATGGTTTGTGTCCTTCGCCTATCCTGATCCTACGGCGGGTGTGGCCGGAAGACTCTCGCGCTCACTTGCATTTGCAACCCAAATGAAGTGTGCTTAGAGGGAGAGCCATGTTCCGGTTCCTACATGGTATCCGACACCACTTTGGGGCAGGATACAGACCGACCGGTTGCGGTGCCGTGCGGGATCGTCTTCAGTTAATTGATATCCATTTCGCCAAACAGGGGTCGGTTTGGTTTTCCTGTGGCTGCATCCGATGTTTAGCATTTCGCTAACGAGCCGCAACTAGCGTCGCTGACCGGCGCCCTTTTTTTTTAGCTTGTTATTCTTCCTCATCACCGGGACGATATGAATTATTTACTCCCATAATTTACTGCATACTACTACGTAACATTCAACGTTTGCCATCCTACCGATTTGCTCGTTTAGAGTTTCTCGCCGCGTGTCGTACCGTGCTCTGCCTGTGATATGCGATGCCTGGCTCATCGGGAAGGCGTACAAATTGGAACAACATTAAATGCAAGAAAAAACGTCCGCACATACAGGCAACAGGCATCACGACGCCCCGCGTGCACAGCCGCGGTAGAAGTGTTAGGTAACGGATGCAAACACCTCCCACTGGCGTTTCCGTGGGCCCTTCTTCCCGTTGTCTGTCCAAAAGTCACCGGAAGCATAATGCTCAGCCGGGGCACCCTCAGGATGAGTTAGTTATGGTCGGTTAACCAGCCCTTGGGACCTGAGCTGAGGTGAGCTGAGTGGGTTCTTTTTTTCCATTCAAACTGTTCGTAGAAAACGGGACCCCTTTTTTTGCGCCGGTTGAAACGGTTGGGATCCGTTTCCCACACCGTTCACGGTTCTTCGCGTTGTCGTATGTGTGGTGAAAATTTCACTAAACATTTCGCTGACCGTTTCGTTGACCGCGGGCCCCGGTGGTGCCGTGCCCTCTTACATATTCCTTTTATCGCGTCGGACGGACGAACCAAATGACGAGCACAGCTGGTAATAAGGAAATTAATTATTTTTCTGTCCTTCCGCTTATGGGGGGTGAGGTCGGTTGCTGCGGGGTGAAGACGCAAAACAACATCCACTGTTGTGGGGGATTTCCCAGGGTTGACGCCGCCACCAATTGCTTCACGTACTACATGTTAGTGGCTTGAGGGCTTTTTTCCCTGTCGCCGTGGGTTGCATACAAAGTGTGTATGTGCTTTTAGGGAAACTTCGACGGTACCCGTCGTGGTGGTGGGGTCGAAAATGGAATTGAAAAAAGTGCTGGTACCTTCCACGTAATTCCGTTCTGTGTGGGTTCTTGATCAGAGTTTGTTAAAAAAATGAACAAAAAAAAAAGGGAACTTTCCTCTCCCAAAAAACAGGACGCGCTACCATGGCGCTTAGTTTCGTAGAACCATGCATATCTCATGTGGTTGGTTTTTCCGCACTTTACCCTAGACATACTAGCCTTTTGGCAGATGACATCGAGTAAGGGAGAAAAAAGTAGAGGAAAGTAACAGTAGTGATAAAACAAAACCACGAAAAATAGTCCCCCATCCACCCATCACATAAAAGGAGACACAGGTTTGATAAAAAATACACATCCCCAGAACGAGTGCCTCCGCCCGAGGGAGGAAAAGCTTTTGAATTTTTCATGCGAGGAATAACATTCCCACGCTTTTTTTTCTTAGCCTTTGCCCCCGCGATTGCGATACGCGCGTGACCATGAGTGTTCGCTGTTACATCTTCGGCTCTGCTGACCTCTGGGATCCACTGCTGATGGTCTTCAAGGATCTCGACACTAACACACTCGCCACGCGCGCTTATCACTGGCATCGGGTGGAGCATGTAGAAGGCGCTGATCCGCTGTGTCTGGCATCATCTACTAAAAACATTCTGAAGAACAGGAATCAAGCACTGCAGGAATAGACTCTTTTTTGTTTTTATTCTCTGAGATTTTAGGGCTGTTCGCGTTCGTTAGTGAGGCGCGGATTTACATATAGCACATCGACCTTGTTTTCCTTCTGCTAAGTAAAACATGTTCATGCAGGTTGGGAGGATGATGATGAGTGCTACTTGAAACGTAACGGCTTTGACCCTTTGAAGATAATTTTTTTACCGACTCCCTCGGGAGTGGTTTTTGAATTTACGAAAAATTGAAATCAGTTCATAGAAGGTGTATCGTATGCGTGTCCAATGACTTATAGAAACGAACGAACGATTTTGTTAATTAGAAGCAAAACTATGGAAAATATTCGACTTAAAGGAGATAGTGAAGTCGCTTCCGGAACGTAACGCTTCGGTAGAAAGAATTCGACTACCGAAGGGATTTAAGGTAGATCCTCCATTTCTAAACCTGAGCCCGCCCTGGGCGCCTAAGCGATAACGGAAAAGCCCGGTTTCCCCGGCCGGCAATGGTATTACGAATTCCAACTACGCCACACCCGAAAGCCCAATTGCGTGTTCAGTATATGCTGGCAGAAATTCCACCGTCACGGGATTAGTGAGGGATTAGACAAAAACACTAATTGTGTTGTTTAAGGCACGGGGAACGCATTACCAGTCGTGTAATGCGCGACTGTTCGAATGTAATGCTAGCATTTTCCATTCTCCATTACCTAACCCATTTACACGGTGGACGTACATTTCCGGCATCCGGAACTCTTACTATCTGTTTTACGTTTTTGATGTTGCTATTTTCCTACTCTTTTCCTCGTGCACGTAGTTAGCACGTGCACACGGGCTCTCTGCATGCGATGTGAATGCTTTGGATTATCGGAAGCACGGTTGACGACAAAAACGCTCCAAGAGAGCATAAAGGGCATTGCCAGAGAAGTGGGGAGAGGGAAATCCGAAGGGAGTAGTGAAAAGAGTAACCGGATGAACGGATAAAGACCGGACACTAGTCTACATGAGATGTCAGTTTTTACATGATGTTGTTTTCCTCGGAACTGCGCTCACCCGTAAACCTCATCCGCACACTTCATGCGCAGCCACCCGGGCCGGTTTCAGGTCCTGGTCTGGGCGTTGTGCCGCTTCGTCTGAAGTTTGCTCCAAGTAAGCCGCTATCTGTTTTCCCAGCACCTAAACCCACACGCACACACCTCCGTTGTAGTGGGAAGGACTGTGTAACCACAGTAAAAGAGCAGACCGCAGCTGCTGATGGGAACTGATGTCCCAATTGCGAGAGTCCTTTTCCGATGAGCTGGAACCGAGGAGAATGTAGTGGTGGAAGGAAGGATCGCGTAACATCTCGCCTCGACGGAAGGGCCGACCTTCCCGGTGGTGGACGCGTGTGCTGCTTCTGGTAGTGGGTGGAGCAGGATTCGGGGAACAGGAACCCAGAACCATATCCGTCGGGTTTTCTTTTAGTCCCTTTGGTCCTTACCCCTTTCGGTGGACAAAGGCATCGGGGTGACAACGACGGGGGAATGACGGGAGTGTCCACTCGTTATCCTGGAGAAACATTTACCGAGCGGTGCTATCACTATTAGCATCGCGCATCGATACGAAAGCAGGAGTCAGCAGGAGTGTCGTTACATGTAGCCCTCGTCCGTGGTCCATGCCTTCCATCCGGCGCGTCTCTCCGTCGCGCCCGGGTGTGGATGGCGACGACAGGAGGGAGGCGAACTGTAGATATGCGGTTTTGATAAGTGGCAACGGATGTGGCTGGTAATATTTTTATCCTTCCTATGGACGCGAAGGACGTTTATGTAAATATACAAACGAGAAAACAAGCGACTCAAAAAAAAAGAAAAGAAAGGAGAAAACCGAAGGATGCTATGCTACACTCCATCCGGGGTTCGTTCGTCCCGAGGGAGACGGTACTGATGAAAAATGAAAATTCATTATCAGCAACGGATAAGCGAGCGCGTTCCGGACCTTCAGGTATGTCGTTCTCCGAATGCCGAATGGAGGGATGAATGAATAACAAACAGCGGCCAGTGTAGTGTGTGCGGATGATGGAAACACGAAAACTGCTCGACCGGCGCAATTTAGAGAGCTCTGCATTGTAAACGCACTGGTGGAACGCTGTTCTCGATGAATGCGGTGATATGACGTTCAATTAGAGCTACCATGTATATTTGAATCGCATACACACACCCACATATCGCTAGGTTATACGTCTGGTGTATGACCGTATTTCATTTGATGTGTTCAAGTGCGGAAAAATAAACCGGAAAAAGTGGTTTGATTTCCAAGTGCTAACAGCAAGCTGATGCGATTGGCAGCGTGCGATTTGAAGTGGTTTTGCTTTCATCGGACGCTGGAAATTGGAATTTCGTGTTCATTCAATTGTAAGTTAAAAAAATAAACACACTCGTTTCATATCATCTCCCGGGAAAAGTGGAAAGTGAGCGAACTGGGCCAATTAGCAAACAAAATGAATGGAGGAACCAGCTACTGAAGCTGGTGGTTGCAGCCTAAGCGAAGCGTATTTCGGTGTTCCTATGTACCAATGTTAGCCGAATCTAATCTAAAATGTAGGAAGAATTGATGCGTCACACGGCATACCGTTTTCAATCAATTCCAGCTGTTGCGAATCGATGTTAAATTGAAGCCTTCGAGCAAACTCCCGGTGGTCGGTCTCTAGTGGTTCCGCTTTCTCGTTAATACTAAACTGATTAAGTTACTTTCCGCGTCTCCGACCAATCATAATCATGCGGAGATAATCATCGCAGTCATCCTGTCACGGAGAAAAATAGCAACGGCAATGGTTCAACATCAGAGGGTCCTGCTGCTCTGCTACCCTCTGGCTATACTTTTCTGTCTCTTTTCCTCACCCTCCAGGCCTTGCCGGTCAGAACAAATCTGAGAACATCATGCGAGACTAATGAAGCCCACGGAGAAATTCTGTGTCAGATTGAGAGTGGGGCAAAACGGTCATTATGGAATGAGTGTGGAGGCATAAAAAAATCATATATTACATTACGACATATCGTTCAACAAGACCCTCGGTAGGGCTCTGGGCGATGGAAAACGGCAAAAGCGAACCAAAATTACGCGCCGCCCGTTGGTTGACGTGGAATGTTTTGATCGCGAAAAGGAAATCATAAAACTGCGCCCATTCCAACTGCCTCTCCATACCCTAAATGGCAGTTTAAGTAGCATCGAAGCGCACCGATTTCCGGGGGCATACCTTCAGGATCCAGCCCGCGCCGGTAGGTCGGATTGGAGGGGACGATTGGTGATGTTGGGGCAATTCAGTTTATGCTGTCGTAAACATGTTCATAAAATGGCTGCGATGGACGTATCTGAGCGTATCTTTCGCGCTCTTTTTGTTCTATTTTTCATTCTCCCAGGCGGTCAGTAGTAGTACCCCACGCACTGTAGTACTGCACTCGTTGGGCGAATCGCAGGAGAAAAAGGAGGAGATAAAACAAGAACTCACCCAAAATTAGTCTTTTGGTGGAGGCAGCAGAATCGCTTACCTATCGGCTGGGATGAGAACAGGCGGACGGCAGGCACGGAAAATATAAACGATAATTCATGGACTCTGCCCTTGATAAGAATTATAGCACAAAAACAAAAAGAAGACATAAAACTCACCCCCCACGCAGTGAATATGAATGTGAGTAATTGGAAGTTATGCTGCATGTTTTCGACACAAACCGTATCTCGCTCGCCGGCGATAGCGTCTGCTGCTACCTGGAAACGACAGTTTTCATGTGGGTCCTTTCGATTTCGGGTTTTTTTTAGTTTTATTTCCCGAGGGAGTTTCCGCGAAAATTTCTTTCAATGTAACAGCGCCAGAGCTGCTCTCGACTGCCAATTTTCGGAACACTAACAAAATGAGGATATAAAGCATCATTCTTCATGTAGGGGTTGTTTTTCTTTCTCCTCATTTTTCGTTGAATCCAAAATCCCCTCAAGCTACGCAACTCAACGAAAATGGACAAAATAGAGAGAACAGAAACTACCAGCATATCAACAAGTGAGCGATCTATGTTTCATCCAATCCCCCTCGTTCAGTTGAGGTTTTTTTCTCTCATTTATGAAAACACGTTAAAGTGAACCCAACCGGGATACTTTACAACTCTAGGTAAAGGTGAAACTTTCAACTTTCATCTTTTGCACAGCGCCATAGATGTTTTTTTCTTCGTTTCGTTACACTCCCCGCCGGCCAATGGGTTCTAGGAAAAAGAGACAAGAAAAAGGTATTGGGAAAAAAACAACTGCTCCCCCGAAATCATTCCGGACCGGGGATCATGTTCTGCAGGATCTTGTTCTCAGAATTATTGTGAGATGTTGGATTATGGAGTTTTTATTTTGCTTCTGCTTTGTTTTATTGCTGGCAGTAAAATATTTACAGAAGTTTGGTCATTTTTGCCCTCCCAAGGATTCGGGTGGGATCTTATTTCTGGGGGTGAAAGGTCGCCACACAGCACCGGTGCTCGTGGTTCAATCCAATTCCTCGGAGGGAATCGATACGCATTAAACATTACTTCGAGAAGGCCACATTGGTCGTATGGTCGGACGGTGGTCGAAGTTGCATCAGTTTTCTTCGTCTCTCCGTAACCGACGTGTCATCTCCCCCGGGCTGCTGGAGGGGAGACACAGGCGGGATCAATGTTTATGGACGAGGAAAGCTAAATATCACAAATTAGGAGCACGGCGACGGCCCTTTTTCTTTCGGCTACCAATCGGCGGTCCGGCGAGAACGGTGTACGTCCCTTGCACGACTCCGGCGACGCGAACGGAACCTGCCTGGCCTTACGCTGGGGATAAATATAAATCTGATATTTATTGCACAAGTTTGTGTGGCGCTTTGTTCGCCGCACCGAAGTTGGGCGCGCGACTTTGGGGGATAATTTTTTATGATTTCTGTCCTTCTCCTCATTGGTTTCGCCTTTGCGCCTTTTCTCCGGTTCGCTATCTGTCTCGAAATGGTCGTCCGGTGTTAATATTTTGCTCGTTTTAGGAGCATGTTTTGCTTCGGTGATCGATTCTGTTGCCCCTTCCTATGGTTGTTTTTTCATCCTATAGGACAAGGATTTACCGGTCGCACAGCCCTTTGAAATCAGTGTTTTCCTGCGGGAAACCGGACCCCCGGAAGTTCGGAAATGTAATACAGCATCCCTCTCCCCAACAGTCCAACCGGAACAGGCGCCACGGGGAAGTTAAGAAAAAGAAAAAAAAGCACAAAAAACAATTAATAATCATTCACCAGCTTCGATCCGCTCGTGAGAAAGTCAAAGGTCAGCGAGGAAACAACTTTCATCTAATGTCGTTCCGTTGTCCCCCGTGCGCCTGACTTGTTGGGCATTTTGTTTTGCAGCTTTTTTCAAAAGCCTGGTTTAGCAGTGTAGAGGGATCTCGCTGGGGTCGCCCCGGAACTGCCCTGGAATGGAACGTGTCCGGGATTTTGAGTCGAAGTTTTTTAAGCTTGGATTGTTGTATTCTTTTTTCGTTTCAATCCCAGTTGACCCATAATGCTGGTGTGTGTGTGTGTGTTCGTCAGTGGGGTCAGTGTGGAAGACACGACAAAGTGCACCGCTAGAATAACTTTTGATTAATGTATATTTCTTCCGGTTGCTCGCCTGCGCCTAGCGCGATGTCGCCCTTGCCATGGCACCCGGTGACCGCTGTCGCACCCTTCCCCGAAGTAGTGGCGTGGAAAAGTTTAAAAATTCAATTACCTCCGCAGATGCTTGTCCATGACAATGACACTGATGGGCCGAACGCGAGCTCAAAGATTGCACTCCACAGACGGGAAACCCGCCTTGGCTCGTTGCTTCCTGATTTACGCATCATCGTGCGACACTTGCCAAGTATTTTCTTGGGAAAGCAGTAGCGGACTAACATTCGGGGTATATCATTTTACGGCAGCACAACTTGGCGGAGAATTAAATTCGTCACATTTTGAGTGATGTAAATGTTTTAATATTTCTTTTTAAGTATCGAGAGACGAAATTGTTCAACACAGATTGAACAGATATGAACAAAATATATGTTTATCTTTATTTGCAAAAAACATATAGAGTTACGTTCGATCAATTTGCACGATAATTCCTCCGTTTTCCATTTTTCTTTTAACACTTTTTCACCCGTCTGGTGTTAAACCGGATTTAGGAAAAGCGATGCCAAAACGCTGATTCAGACTTTCAAATTTTCTTGAATCAGCAAAACAAAAAAACGGCGAAGGCCGGCTTAATAGACACACTGGCACTGTCTCGCGAAAATTTCAAAACACCCCAAAGTTTCTCGTCCCAAATAGCAAAACTTTATTTCTGTTGCTAAAATTTTCGTATAATTTTGTAAACCCAGAGAATGGAACGATCGGATGGACGCTTCCGACGGGGTCATTGAGATTGTCAGGTCGGAGTTGGCGAGTGTGGGAGGCGGGTTCCCTTTATTCTCCTATGCCTCTTTGGCAAATCGTTGGAACCGCCGGAGAAGGAACAATCGTAAAGGAAGGCGAAAAACATCGTTTCGGAAAACCCTACGGTTAAAAGTGGAAGTCGCACCATTTCCAGCCAAAAAGGACGTGTACAAGGCGAACAAGGGGAAAGGGGGGAACATAATGGAAAGTTTGTAAGTAAATCTCGGGGCCTCCGAGCCCAAAAGATTGGCTTTATCTACGGCAACATATGTAGGCGGGTGCGCGCGCTGGTATGGCAAGATTTGGGAAACTTGTTTTTCCTACATGCTGCTTGCACACTGGCAGGATCCAACTCCCGGTCTTTGTCGTTCGGTTGCTTTTTTTTCTTTCGCTGGTTATTATTTATGACAGTGGAAGAGGAAGGGTTCTTCTACACGGACCGTGTGCTTTTTTGTGGGGGATTCACATTTTCTTCTCCTTGTTAGCGTCGCTCGTCTCTTTTGCATTTTACACATCACACGAGTAGTATGTATGAGACACGCGCACGTGTCTGCCTGTGCCCTCCTGATTTCCTGGCTGGAGTAATTTTCCTTTTTTTCTGGCTGGTAAGGATTTTAAACTTTGTATATATTTTTGTGGATAATATGGCTGGGGATTGTTGGTAGGTCCGGTCGTTATGAATACAAACAAAAAATCTATGTTAGTGTGTTATGCGTTCATTTATCGTTCATTTCTTAAAGAGTCAGCTTACGATGTTTTTCTTGCCACCCAAAAAAGGGAAATGAGAAAAAACCCTTCAACGGTTCTCGTAACGGTTGCTGTCCACAGTTTTCGCTGAGGGTGTTTTGTTCTGTGACGGAATTCACAGCCTGTGATCGTGTGTATATGTTTTCATGTTCAACGTTCATCATCACATTTTTCGGTTTTTTGTTTATTTGTTTTAAAGAAATACAAATCGTTATGATGCGAAATATGTTTAAGTTAATTGGAATTCTGATGCTGATAAAGAAGATAAAAATCAATTTCTTTTTGGCATTCGTTACCATTTATCATGTTTGTAAAATAATATGTATTTGAGCTAAATAAGAAACTTTCCGTCTTCCTTTGAGTCCCGTCAATCTTTTTCGTTTCGGATTTCACTAGTTGTATCATGGTACGATATTTTGGAAGCCTTTATCTTTACTTCGTTACACTTATGGCCAGGAGAAAGGACTACAAAAAATCAAATCAATCGCAATACCTCAATGATTTTTCAACTATTTTAATTTTGTTCTATTTTGAAGAACAGAGGCAATGGTATTTTTGAATGCTTTTATCGTATTTTGATTACGCTCACGGCTAAAAGCCAAACACTTCGTTTATCGCCATTACAGTAACAAGAGTAGCCTTACCAGCAGGAAACGAATGTAACGGGCTTAAATTCCAAGTATAATAGCAACAAACCATTAAAAAAAACTGTGAAATACGAAACGGAGCTGGAAAAGATAACTTTGAAAATATTGACCGTGTCACAGCCAATGCTGCCTTTCCATTAGTACGATTCTTTTGATTTTTCATGGAAAAGTATTGTGTGTTTGATGGAATTCACTGTTTTGTATCCAAACGGGCCCCTTTTTAACAAAATCATTGAGGTTACTTGACTCAACTGGGAGGAAATTCAGCGCCACTTCGTCCCCGCCCCTCTGCTCTTTCACTGCCTGCCGGTACGGTTTTTTGGTTGTGGCGGTTTATACGAAAAGGTGAGAAAAAATCTCCCTCCTTCTCATGGATATTTTTCACACTCAAGTAAACCCCGTGGGCGAGGGAACTAAATCGTCCCTTCGTTCTGTGGTTTGAAAAATATCAATTTCTCTGTAGCATATCCAGCTAGCTGTCCTTTCGAAAACATGCTTCAGCCAACGAACAGGCAGGCACCAACGGCATCGTTAGCGACCGCTAGTGACAATCTTATTACAATGTTGCCTCTAATTGGACAGCAAACCGAATCAAGAGGAGACGGCTTTTGGGTGAAAAGGCAAACTCCGTGGCGATGACCCTTCACAGAAAGTACTCCCAGCTTGGGTTCAAGTTTCCTCGAACCACCTTCAGTGGTTACCGCGTCACTTTTCTATTTGCAGCATATAATTACATAGTTTTTTAAGTTTTTAACTACACTTACTTTAAATAGTAGAAATTAGTTTGTAAGTGCTTCCAGCCGACGTCGATACTAATATTCTTTTTTTTTTTGGTTCAATGTCATGACAAAATCCCAATCACAATTTGGGATCGTTGTTTGTTTGATTGGCGAAAACAGCTCCGGAATCGAAGGAAATCCAACGGTCTTCTATCGCCTCATGCCAGGATCAACGGCACAAACGAATAAACTGCACACGTTCTACCTTCAGCAAAGGCCCGACAACGGCGACACGTGGGCCGACATCAAGGTGAATCATCCGCTGGACTTTGAGACCATCAAGGAGTACAACCTGACCGTGCGTGTAGAGGTAAGTGAATTTGCATCATCTTGCAACTTTTCACCCATTTCTTCGAATGATGTTCGACAAAATTATCGTAGTTTGATAAAAGTTTTTCAGGCGACATTTATCAATTATTGAACCAACAGCATTCCGTGTTAGTACAGGGAGTATACAAATCAGTGAACTTTGATTGACAAAACGACTAATGCCCGCCAAAAGCAACTATATAATTTGAAGTAAAAACAGACTTGTCTGCAACCGGTTTCACGTTTTTCCGTGGCAAAGTGCCATTAGATGCCAACCATTAAATTGTTTTCGTAGCCGCTCTTTCTTGGCGCGTTTCTCCGGCTCGTTTCTCGGCAGTTTGTTTTAGAATCTAGCAGAAATAAAATAACCTGAAGCGACTCTGTTTTTTACCACTACCTTTCGGTTTATACTCGTGGAATCGCTCCTTTGGGTTTTTTTTTATGCCGATTAGCACATTCAAAGATTTATTTTTAGGGATTGGATTGGCAGCCAAATCTGGGTTAAAGAGATCTCAAGGGTTCAACAAAATGTGTCACGGAAAATGGTTCTAAACTAGTGGCCTTTGATCCAACATCGATCTTGTATCAGCTGCACTGATTGCATTATCATTATCACCACCGTCATCATCGTCTTCAATTCCATCGCGATAAGTATTTTTCCGTTACGTCGGTTCGATGAAAACCGTTCGGAAAAGTTACCACCAACCGTGCGTTAGGAATGGAAATGGTTGGCCAACTTCTCGTCCGTTCGAGGAAGACGCTAGTTATCACGCCATGCGCTGCTGTTAGGCTCTACGCGAGAAGGAAGCTCGGAACGACACGAAGCTGATGTTTGATGATGAGAAATATGGCAAGGGGAGAAAGTTTCGCGCCCGATGCTGCGATTGCTGCTGCCTACCAGGAAAAATGAAAAACGACGAGTCAAAACTTTGAATTTGAATAAATTAACTTTTTCCTCCCTAGGCGGGAAAAGATGGCTCTGGAGATCAGGATGCTTGCTATCTGCGAGAGTGAATGTAAGAGTGAATGCGAAGGTGGTACAAGTTCCAGTGCCATCATGGTGTGTACTTTTTTTCTGTGTTACAGAATTTTTCTCCTCTCCCGTTTTCCATCGCTCATTGTTGGATACGGTTACGGTTAGCTTTTTGTCCCCGATCCCGTTCCAAATCCACATTTCCACACAACGTCACTGGTTTGCCCTTCGGATCCACTGGTCGGAGCACGATTGCGTGTTAACAGCGCGTTGTGCCTGGCCAGCCGATGTCATCCGCGGTTTGATATATGGGTTGCTCGAGATATGGCGCTAGCAGTCGAAATAAAAACGGCGCACCATCACACTGCAGACCAAAACCTCATGGTATAACCGAATCTGGGGATGTGCGAGATCCCACGGAGCAGCGAAAAATATTTTTCGTGAAAATAAAAATGAATCTATTTGGAAATCATTGGCAAACAGTTTTTTTCGCTACTCCGGTGTTTGTTCGCGATGCCACAAAGTAAAGCAATCGGCACAGCTGGGGCGTGGAATTTATATGACGTGCCTAGTTCGAATAGGCCTTCCTTAATGGTGTTTCTCTTCATCTCCACGGTACGGCTTGGGTTCGCGGTCTATTTTTCGCGAAAACCCGGATTGACGCGGAGGAACCCACTTCTAATGTTAGGGTGGTGCAAGGAACCGTTAGGAAACTCCAAAGCGCCGGGAGCACTGTCCGCCGAACGCACACCCAGCTGGAAGTGCACTTTTCGGTGCATGCTATGTACAGTTTTTATTCCGATTCTTTTTTTGCGCACTTTTGCGCCTTCAGGCTAAACTTGGCTGACCCTTGGCTCGAGCTTTCGAGGATCTTCTTTCGAAATTTCTCGGCTATGATCTTCGAGTGTGGAAACGGGCAATTTCCGAAAAAGCGATATTCCCAAAAAGTCGATTGGTCTCGCATGTTTCTTCGTGCTCAAAAAAGCTTGAATTGGTTTTTTTTTCTTTGAGCTTTTCCAACAATCTCTCGAACACAGTTTTCGGCGGCGGGCAATAGTTTCGTCTTGTGCCACGAAAACGATATTGTTTTTTTTTGGTTCGTTATTCTTTCTTCGCGACCCCACCGTCTTTCCAACCCTACCTACCACACAGTCCGCCTTCCATTGTCCGACTGTGAAAGCCGGTGATGTTTGGCACGATGCACTTAAGCTGCACTTCGGTGGTCGGGGGGTCGGAAAATCGGTTCTGAGTAGCAACTTGGAAATCTTCACTAGAGCCATAAACTGGGCGTTCGCGAAAGTGCCGCGCCTGGATACGCCCTTCCTGAACCACTCCGTGGACTATACTAGCGGGTAGGGTTCGGTTTCATATCGAACGAAGAAAGCCATTTCTTTCTCTTTCGCGCGATCGTTCGGGGTGATTTTCTTGCTTCCGAATCTCCGAAGCAGGCACACTTGACACTAGTGGAAATAGTGTCAAGTTTTCCGCGCCTTTCTTTTCCCCCTCCAGCGTTGACGATCTACGGCGATGAAGTTCTCGTTGGAAAAGTTATGGCAAGCGAGGCTTAAAAAAAAGGGCGCACTTCTCCGATAAAGACGTGTTTAACTCGTGAGCAGGCCAAATGCTTCAGACGGTGGCGCTTCCGGTCCCCGAAGGCTCAGAGAGCCGATCCGACACTGGAACGAAGAACTGGGTAAGGCCATGCGGAAGAAAAAGTTATACGATCTTTTCCAGAAAATCGGTTCCATCTGTACAGCCGCGGTATGGATTTGTGCAGAAACTTTTAATTAGGGCTGCAGATACGTTGGGCCACTCGGTACCGAGCGCCCTATTAGGACGGAAAACTGTTTGCTTCAATTCGATGCAGACAGTCGCCCGATTTTTCTTCGTTTTTTTCATGCTTCAGCCTTTAGGTATGGCAGATGCTTCCTCGCTTTCCATTTTCAAGGTTATTATACACTCGGTAGCACTTGAGCCGCAACACAAACCCTATTTCTTTCAGGAAAAGGACTCGCGGGATTTCGTAAAGTTTTCTTTGTTTTATTTTGGCTGGATACGATAATTA
>JAOEFI010000004.1:29276433-29290734 GCA_034621735.1 Anopheles plumbeus
CACTTAAAGTGACAAAACAATGGTAACGTATGCTCGCTTCCCGTGAACAACACCACAAGCAAGCTGACATTGTGCATGTTTTTCTGTCGGTTCCACTAGAAGCTGTAGGAAATATTGGATGAACCGTGGTTTGCGAAAATTCACGACGAGTCGTAGTGGTACAGGGTGGGCTTTCTGGCGAGAAAAAAAAACAGTATTCTTCCAATAACAGAAGCACGGACAAAACGATCTGCCAGCCAAGCTTGAAAACAACGGCCAGGGGATGATGGAGATGAATTTTCATCTGCTATCGCGGGACATCACTTTTTTATCTGTTTATCACATAGTTGATGAACGCGTCACTAACGAGGCGTGAAAAATAATACACCAACACGCTACTATTCCAACCTATTTAATTTAGCCAGCAATTTTACTGCAATCATGTATTTTTTTCGAAATAACATTTTATTTTTCTACTATTACGCAATGGTTGCACTTTTGAACATCGTTCCTTATATTGGTGCAGTCTCGGTCCGTTATGCGCTTCTCTATTGATGGCGCGGCATGAAATTCCATGTTAAGCTGCTGACTTTAATGTGGAGGATTTGACGAAGTAAATAACCCCAAAATGTGCGAATTTCTTCGTTTCTGAACACCTCCTGAGCATAAATGTACGGACCTTCCATTATGTTTCCCACCCACACCAGGGGTATTTGTAAGCGCCGTCATCGAACGCGGTCGACGAAGAGAGTTTGATTGACGATTGTTGCTGTATGCGTGCTTTGCTGGTGTATCCACCGGTGTCGGCGGAAACTCATCGCTCACTGGCCAGAAGTCCTACCCGTAATGAGAAGATGTGAAAAAGCTTCAATCAATCCAAAATGAAAAAGCAAAAGCCGCACTCACTCGGCGTGAATGCGAATGACGATGATTCATTAGCCGCTGCACTCCAACCAGAAGTTGAGACGGGGGGGTGCTTTGATGAATGAAGCGGCAAATTATGACCACCTGTGGTTACTTCAGGGGCAAACCAAGAGTAGAGGGTCATACTTCCAGGGTTAGCTCCTAGAAATATACGACTACCGTACGGTTGTAGTACGGGTCCTAGGGGTGAATCGGACAAAGCTGCAGGGGCAATTTTAGTTCAAGACTTAGCCGAGCAAAACACACAGTTCCTGCTGGTTGTGCCATTCGACCTCCGCAGGTGCTCGCCAAAGGTGTCGGCGATTATGATGATGAGAAGTACTTTATCTTCCCATCAGTGCAGGAGGCAAAGTGGCTTTTCCTTCCCGGGAGTACGAGGATCGGTGTGAAGGCTTTCGTGCTTCAATCCAGCCATCGTTTGCGCGTCCTCGAGGTCGCGCTGTGGCAGCTGCTACTGGCGCTGAGGAGGGAATTCGTTCGCCGGGATATTGGAACGGCTGGCAATTTTTCCCTGAGCTCGTATGACCGCTAACGGTGCCTTCGCCTGGAGTTGCAGTCTTGGCAAAATTGTGAGGTAGCATTCGTTGTAACGTTCGAAGGCAGGAAGGCAGGAACAGCAGCTGCTTATTGTTGTTTCGTTGCGTCGGACTCATTGGTCAGCATTTAGCTTTATTTGAGCCCTTTAACAAAAGCACACAAAATCGGCCGATGCCTGGGATAACGGGAACGAGATCAATTTGGCTGGAAAATCCCACCTATCAGGTGACGAATATGTGAGACCAGCAGGAACTTAGCTATGTTGGAGTTTAACCCCACCACGGGTTTTCGCATAGCCTCTAATTTCCTCAAGAGGAATGATAGTGTGGAGAACTATGCCAAAATAAAAGGGTCCCTCGGTGCTGGTTGTTGGCCTTTAATGCGCAACATTGAGTTAGAGCGAGGTGGTTGTTGATTTGTTGTACCGCCCGCCATCGGCTGTTGTGTGCGTGCAAATAATCGCGTCCCTCAGGCGAACCACGAAATGCAACCATGGTCGACAATTTCTACCGGGATTAGCCGGCTTGATGTTGCTGATGAGAGAATGATAATTTGAAAGACTTCGCTGCGACGCTGGATGCAGCAGGGGCTACTGGCTCGTCCTACCCGTGGTACCTGCCAAGTGGATTACCACCAAAGCCCAGCGCGTTGGCTGCACTTCCACTGCTAGGCACTCTTCTGTTGTTGATCCTCATCCCATGAGTACGGCCCGACACTGACGGGAATTCCGTCCAACCGGAACTAGCTTCCGTTTGCTGTCGGCTTTCCTAGCACCAGCGAAAGCGAACCCCTCGATTCCCAGACAGCCCAGGCACGCACACGTCTTAACGGGAAGGGGGGTTTGGATGTGCGCGTACCAGTTCGGAACAGCAGGATCGAGTGCATCGGTTGCGCACTTCCGGAGCATCCGAACGTGGCGAGTACAACGAGGCAGAGTTGCTGCAGCACCAGCACCAGCACCAGAAGCACCTTTCACTAATGCAATCTAATAATAATCCATTGAATGCACTTTTGTCACGACTGCAAGTCGGAAATTTGCATATAAATTACATTTTCATAAATTAATACGAAATCGGGCGACATAGATATTCCGGAAGCTATAATCTATTTATCTCCCAAAGCTTTTGCCCGGAAAATGGAAAACTACAGCGAGAGAGCTGTCGAGAGCGAATGAAAGAGAGAGAAGGAGAGAGAAAGACACTCTGATAGAGGAAAACAGAGACAAGAGGGAGAGAAAAAAGAGAGCAACAGCGAACAAAAAAGCGAGAGAGCGATGCTTCTCCCGTTGCAGCACACGGCGAGGCTGATGATCGTGATAATATGGCTTCCTGTGGAAATGTGGAAAAGTGCTTTGTATCGAGGACCTTTCCAGTATTGCCTTCCAGTATTCCCGGCAGTGTGCGCTTGACACTTGTGGGGGGACGAAGAAACGAATCCCTTTGAAGCTATCTTATAAGAGAAAGTGTTAATTCCATGCTGCATGGCGTAAACCTCCTGGCGTGAATAAAGAAAAAATTGGCTTAAATACCACAGCGCCTTCTTCGCGAACGTGAACCGAATAGTCCCGCTGCACATTCCCTGTAAGCGTGAACAATAGGGTGGAAATTTTAAACAAAATTTAAGCTCTTCATCCTTCGGCCCTGAAGGAAGAGGGATGGCTGAGAATTGGGTAAATTCTCGTTTTCCTTTTCCTTCCTCTCGTTTTAAGCTCGTCAGCAGTGGGACAGAAGAATTGCGTCAGCTGCTCGATAGTCTAATTGGGGAACGTGTTACAGTTGCTGAATAATCCTAATGAGCCTTGTTCCCAGTCCAGTGGGAGCTCCCTTTTTGCTGTGCTTTTCCCAACGTTTTTCTTCACCCGGCTGACTGCCACCGGGGAACAATGTAGACAAGCGAGGGAAAATTGTGTAACGAATAATTACGGTCCATAGTTGAGCAGCTGCAGGTACATATTACATTATGCTTCAGATTGTGCCCGCTCTTCGGGATTTGTTGTAGTTCGCTGCACATTGCAAATTATTCTTCGATGGAATTGGCACACTGCAATTTGGTCCGTGCGAAGCCAATTCCTTGTTATTCAAATAGTTTGAATGCAATCCCTGAACGTAAAGATAGCAATTTTCCACCTTGCAAAAATAAAAGGCTTCATTGCGTTATTTTTCTTCCAACGTACTCCCGTAGATCAATCTACTTCCTTTGTGTAATAAGTGCACCATTGAGGGTAGCGCTGCTTTGATAGAGGTCCTGCCTTTGGCTGCACATCAGTGACTAAGTTTCGCAAAAGCAACTCAATCGTAAGACGAACAGCTAAACCCAGCCCCGGTGCTTCAGAAGGGCACATCCGGATCCGGTGGCAATAAGCATCATCACTAGCCGGCTAAGATAATGGCATTAAAAATGATTGGCCATTTTTGCTAGCAAAATGATATTTTATTATAATAAAGGACAAAATTATGCGATAAATGTGAGACAGGGCTGCAAGCGGTCGTCGTCGTCGACGGACAACAGCATCTTCCGTGGTTCCTTTTTTTTGCATACCATTTGTTCTGATGGGAATGATTATGAGAATGATGATGATGATGATAACGCCCAGGGATCTACCGCGTACTGCAAGAATGAGTTTCTTCCGTCGCACGACGGTTCAAGTACCATCCGCATACTTCGCCAGCGCACACTTGCTCAAGATGCGACTATAGTGCGCGGCTTGTTCGATGATAGATTATGTCGCTGCTGGAACTGGGTCATCTGTGATTATGCACTGAAGCGGATGTGAGGGTGAAGAAGCATAACGCCAGGCTATATAAATACACCCCGGGCTTGTTGGTTTGGATGTAGGCAACGTTAAATTTCTTACGACCTCCCGTCTAGACGTGTGCGGTCTAGCGCGGTCCGTAACGACAGGGGAGGCTCCCGGGATAGTTTAGGCAATATCGACAATCCTCTCAATCGTTCGTCATATGTCGTGGACTTTCACAGCAGCAGGAAACATGTGGGAGAACGAAAATGTGTGTGCTTAGAGGAAAGATGTATGGAACTCGCGATAAATGGTATGAGATTGAGCTTTTAAACCGCCTGTAGTAATATTGGAATGCTGTTAGGTGAAAGATAGTTGCTGAAATCGTTCAATCGTAGCATTTTGCAGCCTAGAACATTTATCCTTTTTTATTCTAAGAACTTCCGAAAAGGACGAAACCTCTCGCCAAAGGTCTGGGAGTCCGGTGTCGTATGCACTAGCATTGGAAGTCATTACGGTCAGTAAAATTCCCTCCCCTCCCTGGATGTCAATAAAATAGCGTCATGCTGCAGGGTCACGGTCGTTAGTGGCGATAGCGAAAGTAATCTAATTCAATTTCCCCTCCTCTCACGGGTGCACGGGATTTCCATTCCAACTATACAAGGATGCATTGGCTATACTACGAGAATTATCAGGGAAAACAAAAGGTATGGAAAATTACCGAGATAGATATGGTACACGCTTAATGGCACGGTAACCGAAATTAGGTCAACAAAGTGAATGGTCTAAAGGATCGCTTTTAGCTCCATTCTTATTCCGGGCTTGTGTCTCTACTCCGGGGTAACTGTTTCGTCGAAACATTGAGTTAAAAATGTCCCGTTACCGGTGACAGAACAGTGAGTGAAACAAATGGCTTCATTGCCAAACGTTACAGCTCGATTCAGGATTGAAGATGCATCCGAGGACCGGACGAAGCGGAGCAACATAGAAAAAAATTAAAAGCTCCAAACACTTTTGATGGCACTTTTAATAGGATCAAATTGTTCTTAACGTGCGCAACCTTTTCGCGTGCTGGCTGGTGATTGTGAAAGTTTTTGACCACCACAAGGCACACACAGACGTCGACAGTGCCAGACAGCCGCCCCTAACAGCCGGGACGGGAGTGTCTTGTGGTGAAGATTTTTATTACCACGTTCATAAAACAAAACCGGTTGCCAAAGTTCCATAATGTACTTATGTGGTGGATCTTGGCGGGTTTGCGCCGTGCTGTATGCGGGGTGCTTTTCAGACGGAAAATGTGTGTGTATGTGGTTTTTTTTGTCGAAACATAGAATGACTCGCCGGTTGAAAGTTTGATGGATCATTTAAGGTTAAAGTAATCCGTTTCTAACCGCCATAAATAGCGAAGTAGCTAAGCGTTGCTTGCAACGAAAAAGTTACGGCCAAAAAATGAATGACACGAAGTCAGCGAAGGACAGCACAGAGTTATCAACTTGAAAAGCGCGCGCACAGACACACACACTCGCGGTGAGTGGAACGGTTTTAAAGTCTAAACTGTTCACCACAGCATAGGACCACGGCAAGAACGTTGTCGGCATGGAGTTTCCCTTCCGACAGTGTAAAGGTTATCATTATGCACACATGCACACGTGCGTGAGGAGTAGTGCCAGCAGGAAGAAGCTCGTAAAAATGATTGCGAGCTATATCGGGTTTTACTACCACACGGAGCTCGGCGGCGAGAGAAGAACAGCCAAGAAGGATGTGTCGTCAAGGCTGCGAACGTACAAATAGAAATGCCATCATTTCACCACAACAACGGTGCCCTTCGAGGGAACGCAACCGGAATGTGTCCTTGTTCGCGGTGCATTAAAATGGCCAAGAGCGTTACCTTATTATTCGCATTACAAACAGGGTGACAAGGACCCGGGAAAAAAGTACATGCCCTCCAGACTGATCGCTGGCACGCGCAGCTCGACTTTCTCCGCTGTTTAAAGTTGAGGTGGCCGTGCAGCATCATCGCGATGAATGTGGTTTCTGTGTTTGCGCACACCAGTGCAGCCCGGTTCCGTCAAATGATAACATCATTACTCGCCGTGCCGTGCAACGAAGGAATGGTTTGGGCGGAGACAAAGGCGGGGGCGGATGAAAATTTAAAATTTATGTCGAACATCATCACATTAATGCCTGTTTTCGTACATGCACCATTTTCGTGCCTTTTCGTCTGACTGACTGACTGACGTTTCTCTTTCCCTTTTTCTGTTATTTTTTCTTCTTTCATACTCGTCTGGAAACAATGGAAACACGAAAAACAAAAACCATCATCATTCGACACTCAACATCATCGTGGGATGCTTCCTCGGCGCCCGCAGAACAACGGTGCTCAGCAGCTTGCATCGGAGGCGACTGTTTACATACAATTAGAGGATGTAAACGACGAAATACCGCTGTTTACCGAACGTGAACAGGAAACCGTCCTCGAGGGTGAACCGATCGGCACGAAGGTGACGCAGGTGAACGCAATCGATAAGGACGGCACCTTCCCCAACAATCAGGTGAGTTTCCCGCAGGCGTGTGCGCTATGGAAAATGCATTGAATCGCGCCCGGATTCCAACGTGCACGGACCCTAACGACATGCAGCGCATGTAAAACACAAACACATTCCCCGTTCCCTGCGCGCTTGTTTTCTTCGTTTTCGTGGAAATAATTCGATCACTTCCCATGCATCGATTCTCCGTGCAAGAAAAGCGTACATACAAAGAAGGACAAAAAGAAAATCGCGCATGGAAAGAAAACTAGTTTCAATGTTGCGACGTTTAGGAAAACAAAATCAAATCCCGACCGGGGGGTGGGATGTATTATTTGTAAAAATCAAGTCCCACTACCTCCACCGACTCTACAGAAGAGCTTTGAGTGTTTTCTATAAATGGGACATTCCCGCTTGAAAAGCTCTCTACGAGAAGAAGAAGAAGGAGGACGAATATAAATTGTTTGCGTTCTTTTCCGTGTGACAAGTGAATTCGGGACCGAGCAATCAGAGTTTGCACCCCATCGGGAATGCTGCTGTTGTGGTACATTTTCAGTCGCCTTCCCGAAACCGTCACTTGTACCCAAGGCGATATGGTACTTTTCCTACCCTGTTATTGTTGTGATGCCCGCTTTCGCAGTCGGAACGCGACAAAGTCACGAGGACTGCGTCACTGCGCCAGCGTCAGTCGCGAGAGACGGAGGAGCGAGTTTTTTTTTCGGCAAATAACTTTCCATTTGATTATTTAATCTTGGATTCCAAATCGAAGCACTTGCGGAGAAGCCACCGAACGGCGAGGTCGTTCAGCCATCGGGTGAGTCTTTGAAGGAGTTCCTTCAGCGGAAACATGAAAGATGTTGTTTCGTTGATAACTCCACCCAGCTGAGGTCGAGCCGTGATTCCCAGAAAAGCGACACTGGAAGCTCTTCGGGCGGCCGCCTACCGCTCTTTGAATGCATAATGAATGGGGAATTGTTGTGGCGAGGGGGGTTGACAACTGTGGGTGTGGAAGGCTGACTTGTGTGGCCCTCTTACTTTCTTTCCCCTTTTTTCGGATGGACGAGCGTGTTTATGAGCTGTGCACAACGCAAGTTGACAGTTTGCTGGCACGAGGTCCGGATTTCTTCCGGACTGACCTACTCCTTGAACCGCTTTCTTCTACCGCTCATCCTCGTTCGTCTCTCTTTTGCTGCCCTTCCGGCCTGTCTCACACCATACGTCACATCCTTTCAGTCGGCGCTTTCCCCTTTTTTCGGCGGCTTGGCTTTTTCCATTTCACCGGTCATTCACTTTGTGCCTGCTCGTAATGATTATGAAATATTCATCTTTCCTGGCCCGTTTTCCGGTGTTGCTCATCTACAAAAAAGCAGGGATTTTCTCCTCACTAACCCCACTTTCATCCTCGCTGTCTAAGCGTTCCTTACCATCGCAAAAGGCAAAAGTAGATCAGATAAGACATTTGCCAAGAGTTTGTGTCCGAGATTGGATCGATCCAATATTCGTTCAAGATTTTGTGAACCATCGTCCGGAAAGGGTTGGGGGGGGGGGGATACATTCGGACGGATGTGTGGACTTTGTTCTGCTTGTTTTTTTCTCATCATTTTCCATACCCACCCATCCATCCAACCTAATCGCAGGCTTTGGGATTTGCGATCACAATCGACATTTTCAGAACGCTGATGAAGCGTGCTAGAGTTTTGGCTCCACGTTCGATGTTGGAGTTGCATATCAGTTAATTAATTCAAGGCAAATAGAGAAGTTCTTCGAGAAGATTTAGAAATCCATTAACGTTGAATTGAATATTTCTTGAAGATTGATCTTCCTTCTGAAGACGCTTTTATTACAAGTTGTTTACAAGGCTAGGATTTTGCCATTCTGTTGTGATAGGATAAATGCTGCCTATCCAGAAGCAACATAGTGAAATCTGAATTTCCACCGGATGCACTAAACAACCCTTCAGTTTGATTCCCTCAATAGTTTCCTGAATTTACTATTCCCAAGGCTTGCTCGGTCGTTGGAGAGTTGATAATGGCGGCGAAGAAAGAAAAAAAACCTTCCAATCAACAAGGTGCTAATGAACCCCGGGCCGCCATTTTCTCGATCCCGATCGCACTGATGATTAATTCATCGCCCTCCGCGCGGTGGAAATTTGCTGCACGTGCGTTGCGTGGATCAAGGTGCAAAAATGGTCGATTCCAAATGTGTAATAACTCCCCTCCGGGAACCGGTTGGTAATAATTACAAAACCCTTCGTAAAAGCAAATGAAGCTATTGCGCGTTATGCGAGAGGCAGTCAGTCGTGCATGAACCAGGACCCGATGCTCCATGCGGATGATCCCCGGGTGCCATCGGACTGAATGCTAGACTAAGAGTCGTCGACCAATGGATTCAATTAAAAAAGGTTCGATGTTTTGTAATTAAAAATGAGCCAAAAGTTGGGCGATCCTTTTTGAAACACCTAGAGGAGAGTTTATGATAACGCACTAGCAGAGGGCAGCGTGCCAGTCCGTTAGGTCATGGAACCATTTTAAGAGTAATTTTGGGTTCTATCTTAGCCCAATTGCTTTTTATTTCCATACTAGAGAACAGCGCACTTGATAGCAGCTCCTCGGGGGCAACCATTTGGGATTCGTTTATGCTGCAGGAAGGAAACCGTTGAACGGAGCGCTTCCTGTCATTTCACACAAACTGCGTCGTAATTACGAACGAACGAGCGTTCGTCAGGACGCACCCGAACGCTCTGGACTCTAGGGATGTGTCTTGCAGCGTACCCCAATGCAGCGATTAATGCTAATTGTTCCCTGTATTTTCTCTCCGCCCCTCGATTTGCTCGTTTAATTGCAGGTGTACTACTACATCGTCGATTCGCCGCGGAACGAAGGCAAAGATTTCTTCGAAATCAACCTGCAGAGTGGCGAAATATTCACCAAAGTCGTGTTCGATCGTGAGAAGCAGGGCGCGTACGCGCTGGAAGTCGAAGCACGTGACGGCGCACCGTCGGCCCGACCGAACAGCAATCAGCAGCCCAATTCAGGTGAGTCTAGATGTATTTTTATTTCCACCACATTCGGACGGCGCCGATTTGGCTGGCCGGCAATTGGTTTGGTGGGTCCTTCCTTAGTAAGACGTTTCATCCCGGGATTCGAATCTCGTACCCGGCGAGACCCTTTTTGTTGGTGTACAGTTTTTCACAGGTAAAGGAGAGATAAAAATGATATTTGGCCTATTCTTTTGATTTTTATTTCGGTACACAACCCCTTCCCCAATAGTCAATGGTTACGAGCGCGAATGGTCGTTCGCACTCGCCCTTCTGAGTGGGTTTAATTCTCATCATATAGACACGTCTGAAAGCGACGATTACAACAATCGTAATGGCACCCAAATTCCAGCATGCGCACGTGATGCTAAAAGATGTCTTGAATAAGGGCAAAAAATTCACGTAGCACAAAAGGATTACTGAGCGAAGAATCACGCAACCAGCGTAAAAACGGGAAAATATAAAAACCTCAAACCAAAAAAGAAAACCTGCCAGAAAAACGCATTACTAGCGCAACACACAATACGATAAAAATGAACGATGCGGAAATAGGAAAAGCAATTAGCGATCCCTTTTTAATATTCATTACTTGTAAATTAATAACTTTGCCATCGCGACCGGTAGGAGGAGACACGGGGTTCGGGGCGGTCCCCGAAGGGGCGCAACAGTCGCGGAAATAAAAATTAAAATGGTGGAAAATGAGGACAAATGCTGGGCCCTTTTGCTTTGATTGTTTGGTTCGTCGCAACGAAGACACCGGCGGCGTTTAAACTGCCGTGAAACTGCCGCCTCTCCTTTCGCCGGAAAATATTCGGTTGCGTGCCAAAAAGGGATACGTGTTTGTGGAGGAACGGCCTGCCGGGTTTGGCCAAGGGCGAGGATCCACGACTCCGCGGAAGACGGAACGAAGGAAAAGAAAGTCGTCTACTGTTTCGGTGACGCTAAATGAGGAAGGATTTTGATCGGTTAGCTTCACGGAAAGTGAAATTTCATTCCCGGAAAAACGGCACAGAATCAACGTGTCTTTTGCAAGTAGCAGTGTATAAAAAGGTGAAGGGATACTTTCGGGTGTTTAAACGTAATTAGCCGTTTTATTGGTGGAGTTTTGTAAATGTTTCTTGTGAAACTTTTATTCTGAGTTTGACGTTGATACGAAAAAAAGAAATGCTAGCAGACATGTTTGCGTCATGTTTACCTTCCATTAAATCGAAGTTCGTAAACGGAAAATATTCTGGCATAAAGCATATCCGGTAGCTAAAGGATTGATTGTTACATTTTTATCGCCCGTTTTTTTTTGTATTTGGATTTCTTGGATGGTGTTTCTTTTGCGAAAAAAACCCAAAAGAAGATTAACGTTACGCGGAAATTCTATCGCTTTGACGAAGTGGAAAATTCGTTGTAATGCAATCGAAATTCTCTATTTTTCGACAAATCGCCTAATCTTCGAACGCAAAAGTTTCACGTGCAACTTTTTGTCAACCACGTGAGAACCGAAGTCGGTTCAAAAGTTCAAAGCAAGCCATCTAGGACGGTATAATCCCCTGAGCAAGCTGGAAATCAGTTTGGAAACGCATCCCAATTTTCAGCAAACGGAACGGATCTACGAGGTGCGAAAACCCATCATCATCATCATTCGACCTCAACCGCAAATGAAATGTGTTTTCCACTACTGAGTGACATCGATCCCAGCACTCCATTTCACTTCTATCGACTATCAAACCGAACGTGTATGGGACAACTACGATGGTCGAAGCGACACCTTTTCCCGGACTTTGCGAAAATGGAACCCACTACTATAATGGAAGGGTAAATTGCCACTTGTTCGGTCAATCATAAAAACCATATCATTATCTCTCCGGCCACTGGTGTTCTGGGCATGGTTGAAATTACTTTTTTTTAAACTTTTTGTCCAGTTTTGAAAGCTTCATGTCGTCCAGGTGTCGTCCATGGCTGGTCCACCTTCCGTGACGTTCAAGGTACGTCCAAATCTGGGTTTCATTCGGGTCGACAAAGACGGCCGGATTTTCCTCGAATGCGTAAAAACGGCCCGGAGTAAATGGCTCAGGACGTACTCAATACGAACACGAAAATGGAACCGCAAGGGTTTTCTGGGTAGAGTTAAATACGGATGCGTAAACGAAATTACAACCCAATGCTTCCGATGGAACGGACATAGATTTTGCAGCAGCCGGAAACAACCCTGTGCTCGTAGAGTTTGACTCCGAATGACCCGTAGGGGGGCTTTATGAGCAGCCAATAACTTTTAAAATAAACACACCCTTAAGCTGCGCAAGACCTGCTCCCGCTGCTCGGTCTAAATGGTACGTTCTTTTGCGAAGGATCGTCGTTCATCTGTTTCCATGAGTTTTAGCTAACACAGGATTCGTCCTCCCCGAGCGGTCTCTGACCCGGTTAAGAGCCGGGATTGTGGGATGTGGTACACCGCCTTTAATTTAATTCGGAACTTTTATGTCACCCCCTTCCTGGACTTTATGGCTGCAGGTGTACATGTGTGGGTGCGAACTGAAACTGGTCGTTGTTGGACTGGCGGTGGGCCTCGCCCAGTCATCGAGCCAACGTGCCGTAGCTAAGCTCACACCAAGCTTCAGTTGCAATGATTCTCCAAACTCCACTAAAGACTGAGCATGCATTTGTTCGGAAGCTCAAATACACCAAGTCAAATTCTACATACTATACATGCATGCATAAGGTACTGGCTGGTGCAGCAAGCTATGTGTCGTGCGTGTATGCACAAGAGCTAGGAAAAGCTTCCGGGAGTAGGTGGGGTGCATCATAAGTGTGTGCTTTGCAAGAGGGATGATAATGTATGACATGTTTATTACTATCGTTCGATGGACCATCCGTGCGGAAAGGGTGCGTGCGTATGTTGCATTACGTTCCACTTGCTCCCGGCAACGGCGCAGAGTGAAGTGAGGCATGTTTGTTTTATTCATGAATGGCAAAGGTCCGGACTGTTAATTCGAGCGAATTTATGAGCAAATGCTGTGATTGCAGTGAGCAGGAGGAGAAAAGGAGTGTGAGAAGGGCAAGAATTGTGCTCCGCTGCTGGATCTGCATACCATTGACAACTTTCGTCTTTCGGAAAATACATATCCCCAAGAAGATGCTACGTTTAATTGCATGCTTTTTCCATTGCCAGTGAGTCGACCTCGAGAAGAAGATCCCATAACAGAACGGCTTGTGAAAAGGCTGTTAGTTCTTGCGTGGATGCCTTCCTTGGCTGACGCCGAGATAGATAACGCACTTCGCACATGAACGGGCTCAAGCCATATGTGAGGATGCCGAAAGCGTGTCTCAAGTCTTCCCGCGCAGGCTAAAGCTGAAGCTCCAACGATGACTCCGGATTGTGCGGGGCTTTGACGAGAACTTGGGGATTAAAGCTGTTGTGAATTCGATTCATCCGCCTGTGCGACCCTTTCAAACTATTCCGTTGTGCTCCTACGCCTCACCAAAGGTACCGGGTGACAATGCAAAAAACAAAACACAAAAAGGACAGAGAACATCCGGGGTGATCCTTGTGAAACATCCATGATCACAACTATGGTGAGCAAGCATGCATATGCTGCTGCTGAACTCTCATTTTGCAGAAAAGCCGAAAATGCAGTTATGCTTTATTTCGCACTGCTTCCGACGCCCCGCAAACAGCAGTTTCGTTGCAGGGTCGAACTTTTTGTTTCTGTGGCCCTTCACCAGCGCCTACCGTCCGTAGTGTGGTGCAATGCATAATGGTCGCTCCTGTGGCTTTCGGGGGTCGTTGTGTTGCGTTCGGCAGCCATCCTTTCGGTGGGATTGACAAATTTTAAAAATGAAAATAAACATGTGGCCCTCCCATCTCCATATGGATCCTCATGCGTATGGGGATGGCTAGAGGCTATGGTATCCATGAATTGCACAGGATCCATGAATTGCACTCCTGAACTCGGGTCAAAATGGGTATTCTCTTTCTTCTGGGTAACTTTTACCACCCCTCCTTCATCTGGAAAGTTTTGGGCACAATTTCAAAAGCTTTGGGACGTGTGGGTCACATTTTATATTTATTCTAACTTCATGTGAAATAATAAAACTTTCCATCCGTATGCATACAAATACACCGGCCCCTGGTTCCTCCGAGCTGAACTTTGGTGGTGGAACCGGTAACTGCACTGCCCCAGAATGCTATGGGACTGTTCGGCTTGGCAGTAGAAAGTTTCCCGGTACCCCTTACTTGAACCGAATCAAATTGGATTCGTCGAACGTCCTGCGGCGGTGGTGAAATGTGACAATATATGTTCTACTCGATCTTTCCCGCTCTAGCTCTCGCCTAGAACATCATCCCGTTGCTCTCTTTCTCTCTGTCTCTTTTGTCCTTCGGTAGGTCTCTGTGTGACCCTTGCCCGGGTGCATAAATTATTATGATTAGGATTTTGAGGTTAACTTTTTATTCGTGTCGAAATCCTCCTCTACGCCGGCCCGGTCGCACTCGAGGGCATTTTTTTCATTCTACAGGGCTGCAATTTTCCTCACTGGAGTGGGCCCTGTGTCAGCAAAACGGTCGGTCCCACACC
>JAOEFI010000004.1:29295623-29307113 GCA_034621735.1 Anopheles plumbeus
ACAGGACCACCGCGCGTTGGGAAATGAAGGCGACAAAAATCCATCTTGTCACTAGTAAAACTTGTGCCGAACTTCTGTTTCGAAAAGCGAACGGAAGGGAGATTTTGCGCGACGCAAAACTCCCGGAAGAAGCTGTGGCCCTTTTTATATCCTCCTTTTATCCTTTTTATGGCTTGAAGGGATATCGCACCCACTCAGGAACGGGAGATAGTCACTGCCAGTACGCTTGCCTTTCCAGTGGGTTCAACATTTTCCAGCAACATGTAAATCGAACACCTACGGCATTGTATAGACCTACCACTGTGTTGCGAAATATTCGTCTCTTTAGAGAATGAAGCTCCGTGCCTTTGCCGTCGGTATCGACAGACATCCTGTAACGGAGCAGGAGGGAAGGAAATTGCCCTTACTTCTGTTTTATCGTTAAACATGACACCCACATCTGTACATTGCGCTCTGGTTCATGTTGCTTGCGCTGCTCAACAATCGTTCGGTTCTGTAACATGGAACCAACTTGGTTTCCTGTATGGGCAGGACAAGCTTTTTGGATTAGAGATAATAAAATAAATGAATACGATCAGCATAGGGGCACGCGCATGACACACATGTACACACATAAAGACAGAAGCGAGGGAAAAAACAATGTTTACGAGAGAAAAATTCTACGGATTCGAGGACGATTGTGGAAGAATGCTCTCGTGGCGCGGGGCAGCTCGATTGCTGTGCCCACTACTACCGCCGTCACTCATCGGAATTCAAGCAGGTCCTTCAACGCGTCGAAATATCCCCGAGACGTACTAGGCCAACGGTTCTGGGTGTGGGTTGAAAGGAATTTAATTTCACTTTACCTGGTTTTTCTTCTTTTCCTACTCCATTGCCAACGAGCCTCCGAGGTAGGACGGAAGCGCGGAACGAAACTCAGGATGAGAATGACTGCGAGCCGTAACTCGGGGAAGGTTGCTGTGTCCGGGGAGTGGAATTCCCTTGCCGGACATAATTTGACGCTAAAAGCTTGACTGACCCGGCACGCTGAAAAACAAGTGACAGTTAGGTCCGGATCAAATTATCTCCTCTCGCACGTACGCGGCCACATACCACCGCAACCACCGATGGGTAAAAGGCGATTCGATGAAGGATGATGGAAATTGGTGTCGGGTTTTTCTTCTTCTTTTTTGTGAAGAAACAGAAAAAATAAAACCACGTATTCGAATGTATAAGCTGTAGGCGCACCGTCTGCCGATAGAGTGGTTGTTGTTCAGGGGTTTGTTTTTCTACTTTTGTACGTGTGGCCCTTTTTTGCTATTTTGGGTGAAACTTTTTACCATTTTTTTCACAAATGGTCATTTAAAAATATCGTTGGAAGAAACATGGGTAGATTTTATTTATTGCATTGGAAATGGACAGGTAACGCAAACAAACGGAAAATGTAGAATGCCTCGACAGTTGACAAGGAACTATTCACCATGGAAAAAGTTTCTTGCAGCATGTCGTCTGATAATACGTAGTAGGAAACTCCAACCAACTTTGGTACGGAGAAATGTTTTTTGTCAAATGGCCTCAAAAAATGGATGCATGAAATGGAGGTTTTGTCATTGAATAACATCGTTAATGAATATTATAACGCGTTTACATTGTTTTATTGTGACAAGCTATAACATCAACTTATGTGGGAATAATACTTTAAACGCCTTCTACCTCTTTTTGAAATTGATACGTCAATTTTTATCGATGATTGACAGATATCGATTCGTATCCATGATTTGGCGTGGAATTGGCTTTTGAAGGAATTTTCTCTCACCCTCTCTCCCTCTCTCTCTCTCTTATCGAAGCGAAAAGCACAAATTGGCAACTGTAACAGAAATGGCTGTGATTATTTATGTTTGTGCTGTTTGATGACGTGTTTGTGATTGTAAACACACACTCATAAATATCAAATGGAATACATTATTTTACTTTCGTTCAAATAACGTAATATTTTTGTTGAAATCCAAAATCAGAAAAAAAACAAGCCCAACAGCAGAAAATGTTTTCTCCGTTTCGTTCCGGAAAATGCCTGAGTGTTACACGGGAAGCCATCATTTTCCATTTCCGTGAAATTCACTGGTCGTATTACGCCGGCCTAAAGTATTCAGGAAAAGAGAAAAACAAAAACCCTTTCCGAGCGATCCGGTGAGAATCGTTTCGAATCGTCTATTGGACAGGACAGGACATATGTGAGTTTTCAGTGCCAGTGCAACGTTATTAACATGACATTAACACCACCGTCAGCATCATCATTACGTTCGTTTCAGTCAGTTTTTTTGTTACCATCTAGGTTTGAATGACGTTATCAACGCCGGAAGGAAACAAAGCAAACAAAAAACTCGACAATCATTCGTTTTCCCCTACTAATGGAGGCGCCTGGTGTTTCTCTTTTGTAAACTCCGTTACAATTCCAACATTTGCGCATCTTGCTTCAGTCGACATTCCCCGGCATTCGCCACACAAGATTACTTTTATCCTTCCTTCCAGCGTACCTTTTTTATCTCTATCGGATGAAGAATGTGTCGTTTGCCACAGTTGAATTTTTATTGCAATTCGTCGTTACCTCAGTTTTGTGTTTTTATGATTGAATTAAATCGCCTCTGCATCCGGAAGGCTTCACTTTTTATGGCCTATCGCCACCCATCACCAGTTGGGGAGGCTATGGCTGCGGGGCCCGAAAAAACACCTCATCCACTGGCACCATTTCTCCCGACACCTCCCGCCCCGATGGGGACGTAAAGTGATATTGTTTTAATGGACACTTTTCTGACGGTTGGGCGGCTGCGGAGGGAGGTAAGTGGAAAAGAAATGACATTGCTTTATCTCCCGCCCGTCGGTAACAGTTTTCATTTTATTGTTTTCCATGGGGCTCTTGACGTTCGTTTTTCCAACGACCCATTTTTTCGCTACAAAGCCATCTTCGGTTGGCGCACGAACGGATAGTAATATTCGGTTGTATAATGCTTTCCGTTGTGTTTTTTTAAGTGAACGAATCACACTTCTAAACTGAAGATGGTTGAAGTTGTTGTCGTTGTCATTACCATTACATCGTGGGCGTGCGCTGACAATTGTACCTTGAAATGTTTCGTTCCTACGTTTTGCGCGGAAAAGCGTTTCGCGTAATTCACTTCCACGGTCTTCATTTTTAACCTTGTGCGATTCACGAATTCGATTAGGAAATGGGAATTTCAACGACTAGAAAATGATTTTCAACTGCTGATGGCGGCAGCAGGAAAGCAGAAGCTGTTTGCATTTATTAGTGCGCCCGGTGGCAGTTGGTTATGTTTTGTGTTCGCCATTTCCGGCCAGGTGTGTGCGTGTGTGCTTTCGGGCACACATATAGCTGGGCAGATTTCATTTGCCTCCTCTCGGAGTGACATGATCTGATTAGAATCAACAGAGTGGCAGAGGAGGATGCATTGCCCTAGAAGATGAATGGCTACTGCTAGCTGCTGGCTGTGGAGGTGCTGTGGTGATGCACGTTTATGGCGCAGATAAATTCCTGTTTCGCTGGCTGCAAAGATAAGCAGCTTTACTGCGGAAACGTGGGAAAATTTATTCGAGCCCGCCGCACCGCACACGTCCTTCCACCGTGTTGCACCTTCCGATTCGCTCGGGGAAATGGAATACCGTTCCGAATGATAAGTCGTCGAGCCGCGTACGGTAATGGGGCTACTCATTTCCGTCCTCCTTGCTGCTGCTGCTTCTGTGCTGCGCCTTCCCGTACGACATGCCTGCGGAGATCATTTCGGTGCGATTAGCGAGTATTGGTTCGGTTATTTTAATTGCAAAATCACTCGCTGGCCGATGAGTTATGATCGGGACTAGGCGCGGTACCACCGGATGTAGTTACTAGTGCCGTCCATTAGAGCAGCGTTTGGTTCGGTGGTATGGAGTTTCGGTTTCAATGTGCAATTCCGCGAGATTAACGGCCAGCCACGAATCGTCCGCAATAAAGCTTCGATCATTTCCATCGGGTTCAAGGAGTTTCTTCAGCAGCTGCAAGCATCATCAACAAAACCCGGCTGCTTGAAACGAGAGGGAAACTAAATTCACTCAACCAGTCATCCAGAATTCGAGAATTCGGAAATTGAAGTCGGTGAAAAACTCTGCACAGGAGCGATTTTTACTAAACCCATTATTCCACCACGGATTAGAACCACGATTAATTTTAGTTTCTTACTCCACAAACAAAAAATGGAAGAACTATGAAAATGAAAATCTGTTCAATGGCGGCGAACCGTTCATCCGTTTGCATCGCGCTAATAGGCGCATATTTTTTGTCCGTCCGTTATGACCGATTTGTTCTCCATTTCCCGAGAGTAGAGAATAGTTGGAACAGCTCACGTTTAAGCCAGCAGGGAGCAATGGAGAAAGCGTAACAGAAGTAAACGACAAATGTTTGTCCACTTCTATCCAACTAGCGAACCGATTCCGAAACACTGTGCTTCTATTGGAGGCGCGATCCTTTCAATATCGTCGAACGATACCTTGCAAACCAGTCCGCGTTGTGGCTAACGGGGAATTGTGGGACTCGTTATTGGGTTAAGCATCTTCCGTTTGCGGCTGGTTTCCGGCGATGACATCCGGGGATGGAACGGGATGTCCAGTGCGACATTTCGTGTCATTCCGACTGACCCCGTTTTCATGGTTGCAATATTCCACCGTGGAAGCGCGATCTTTGCCGGTGGTTGGGTGGACCGGTCCTTTCAGCTCGTTCATTTATTTATATTTGTGTCTATTTTCTTTGGTCGTTTCTGTGTGTCTACAAAGCGGGCCATTTGTTTATTTTCGTTTCACTTTCCTTCTGGCGAAGGCTATTTCAATTGATTTTGCATTATCCAATTCTTTAGGTCGCTTCTTCACTGGTCGCTTGTTTGCAATAATATTATTTTGCAAAAATGGCAAAAAGAAATTTACTCATCGAAAAAGCAAAAACTTTGAACCGCTCTATCGAGCCTAGGCCCAGAGCCTAATATAAAAAAATAATTGCCACAGGTTTTTGTTGCTTTTATGGAGCATGGTTCAATTTTAATTTTTTACTGAAATCTCCATTGTAGGAAGTTTATGTTTATTTCATTGCTATCCCGAGCAAAAAAGTTCTACAAGCAAGCTCGAAGCAGCCTTTGAAAACTGTCGAACAAGATGCAATGTTTCCGGGCAATTGACGATGGCACTAGTGGTCGAACTAACCACAAAGAAACCCGCTGATCCAGATTATCGTACAATTTTCTTTCCGTCCGGCCATTCCATCCGTTTGCTTTTTCATTGCCTGCTGCTCCTCGATCGCGCTTCCATTCGTGGCCACGGAGGTGAAAGGTACTGTTCCGTTTAACCCTCTTCAAATCTCACGGCCAGTGCTTAGTGAAGTGGGTCGGTGGATGACTTTTTTCCCCACTCGACCAGTTCGGTCCCTCTTTCTCGCTCATTTGTTTGTTTTGCTGCGCTTCACGGTGGAAAGCATATTTACAGGGGTTATGGTGAGGCAAGCAAGGGCCAGTCTAAAGATGATGGAAAAAAGTCTGCCTCGAAGAAGGGGCGGAAAAAGTCCTTAACCTTTCGTTCGTTTCGGAAGAATGTGAATTCCAGCCCTGGCCGATCGAAGCGCAGCAAGGCGTGACCACGGTGTAATGACTCCTCTTATCCATCCCATAAATCATACTTCTAAACTCGTTATCCCTACGCTGAAAAGCGGAGCATAATGTTTGCCTCGTCCGCTCGTGCGCGTTCGCCTCCCACCATCTGATGTGTCCTAACAGGTAAGCCCGTTATCCTTGATCGTTGGATCGTTATGCTGAAACAGTGAACCACATGCTATCGTTTCGGGAGCAAATGGGAGCCATTCCGGCAGGCCGGTATTTAGTTACAAATTTCCGTTCATTTGCTTCTTCCTGTATCTTCTCCCACACCGGCGCGAAGAAGGATCCGCCTGTCCCGCAGGTGATTATCGAGAGTGATCCCTCGGGAAGGAACAAGAGCTGGGATGTGAGTTTCCTCGGTCGTTTTCTTATCTGCTCCGTGGAGCGAACGAACCGAAAACTAATAATAATCTATACAACTTAATGTGTGCCCCGAGCCGGATCCTGTTTCGATTTCGGTGGCGGATGATGCGCGCAAAGGCTGTGGGAAGGCCGGGAATTGATTTATTCGCTTCGCTTTATTGCCAATGCCTATCGCAGGACTGTGCCGCAGCACGCTGCCCAGCACCGGTCACGATCTGTCGTACGTCATGTTTCTGATGGCAATAACGTAACGACGGGATGTCTCACGCACGTCCATTGCGTGCGAAACAGACCGCTGGAGTGCGCGCGGAAAGGGAAGGGGCGGGACGGGTGGCCGGGGAGAGAAAGGAAAGGGCCGACGATCGTTTTCTCGTTGGGAAATCGAACAGGACATCCGCAGGCCGCAGGAAAACACATACACACGGAACAGACACTCATTAAGTCTGATTGCTCGAGGCCTGTTTCGCTACGTGGCTTCCGTTGGCTTCTCGGTCGGCCCATCGGATGGAAACGGGAAAAAGAAACTCGACCAGTGGTTCGGTTCAGCCCCGTTGGCAAAGTGTGTTGCTTTATGACCTTCCGATCAAACGCTTGTGTAAAGCGGCACAGTGGCAGCGGTATCGTGTGCTTGAAAAGTTTCTTCATTAGCGCGCGAAGCGAATGATTAAAACTGTCAACTTACATTCCGGGCAGATCCGGTCGCCTGGCACATGTTCACGTACGAGTTTTACCAAGAAGACAATTACTACACGGGTGACCCACTTTTCCTAACCAATGTTCAGCAACGAAACCGATGTGTCTGGTCTGACAACATGAAGTATTTTTATCGAACATAAACCTCGATTAAACATTCATAATTTCAACTACACATGAATTTCCTATTCAAGCCAATATTCGATTCGAAAACGGCTCTCCTAACCAACGGGGATCGTATTAACGTGCCTATAACCTGCGACGAAAAAGTGTATCACCAATGCAGACGAAACAATCAGTGCAGTCGATTGGAAAACTGCACCTAAGTGACATTTCGAACCGAAGGCAGGGCATATTCCGGGGTTCATTTTTTTCGCGTCTATCGGTCGTCCTTTTTATTCTCATTGGTTTTCGGTTTTGGTGGTTTTTTGTTGTTGGTTTGGCCGATCCATTTTAAAACCACCAAAATGGCGATAACCACAGGAAATTTCTGTAAGCTTTCGGTTGCGCCATCGAAATTGACTAATATGAGGCAACGAGAGGCGAAAAAAACAGTTCAGTGCCGTTCAGTGAAACAGTTTCGTTCGTTTGTGTGTTGGTAAAAAATTTCCAACAAAACGTGCTCATGGCATGTTGCATTCCCTGCACACACATCGCACAGTTGCGAGGACCTGGGGCAAAAAACTAAACCATCCCATATTTTCCCTTCCTATCGATTCGGTGATCAAAACCCGCTGCAAACCGTGGCCGAACCGAACGTGTGCATTCCATTCCATTTCGTCGCGGGTGAATGTGTTCCATCTACTGCGATATGCAACTCGCATTTGCTGGCATTGAGGTGCCATCGTCGTCACACCGCATGCCGCTTTTGGTGGTGAAGGAGGCTAACCGAGCTCCGGTTGACCCAGCCGTATGGTTCTGGCTGGTTTTGGATCAAAGGTTTTTTTCCGCTCGTGACTTTCAGCAGCAGCAGTGGCATTTGGCATTAGAAGAATAACAATCGCTAGCCTTCCCGCTCCCCCTGCCCCCAGCCGAACATTCTTTACGTCCTTCGCTCAGCCCTCCTGGGGTGGTCCGTACATGAAAGCGCGATGTATGATTTTGTGGCTGATTATTATTACTATTGTTATTACCGTTTGTTATTATTATCGTTATCGCCAGTCATAATCCACGGTTTCACTGAGGGAAGTGGAAGAGCAGGGAGAAGTTCTATTCGCCGGCACGTCAGGGAGTTTAGGTCAAACATTCTTGACCGTTCGCCTTGAAAGAGAAGGAATGCAAAAAAAGCCACCGCGTTTGAATAAGTTGAAGTACAAGAGGGCGTTGTTTGATTGAACAAAGGAAGAACAAAACATTGGGATAGGGTTGACCGTTTTCGGGGTGAAACGTAGGCCTCTAATGGTAGAATAATGAATCCAGAAAAGGTACCCGGGGGTAGGGTTTTCCTCGATTTTCACCCGTGTTTGCATCCGACGTCCTTAGAAGAAAAACAAAGCGTGTCTACTAGTGGCCACTCGACACGACATGGACACGACGGCAGATCGGTTTGATGTGAATGCATTCCGCTCTCCCAGTGTTTCCGTTTGGGTCATTTGCGGTTCAAATGGGGGAGAACACATTTCGGTAACGACGCGGTGCTTGACGCTGACGACGTCGTCGTACCCGGCCCGGGGTTTCCCGGCAAGAAACGTGATTGCACCGTTTTAACCTGCCATGATGCATCGAAATGACTACATTCGTCCGATGCAATTGCTATCCCGCTTCTTCCACACTCTGCTCGTACGAGGACGAAACACAAAAAGAAACAACGTTCGCAGTGCGGATACAAAATCTGTTCCTTGCGGAAGTGCCGCGCAAACCAAACCGTTCACCAAAACTTCTGGCCGCATGCCGTGCTGTGTTCGGAATGATTTTCAGAGCATTATTGTCTCGTTCCCCTACTCCGAACGGCAGCAACGACGAGATAGACATGCGTCCAAGTAGAGTTATACATTAATTTGTTTTAGATAATATTAAAATTCAAATACTACTGCGCACGAGTCAGGAGGAAATCTGCCTGCCTGCCGGCCCAACTGAACTGGGGATGCTGATACACGCGCGAATGATGCCACCCCACACCCACACGAATCCGTTTGCGTTGGGACGTGCCAGCGAATAAGCATGCAGTCACGCGACGAGGAGGCCCAGTTTAGGAGGGCGAGAGAACTGCGTGTATTTACTATCCGGCACGCTCCGGCCTTGAGTCGTGTGATGAATTTCGCTCGCTCGCTGGTCGTAGCAGAGTTTTCCGATTCAGTCCCGCGGGTAGACATGATACGCCGTGTGAAACTGCGCGCCGTGCTCATTTCCGCCCTGGGTTGGGTGGTGGAGGGTGAGATGGGGTATACAAAACCATACCACGAAGTGGTGGCGGGCATTAACACCGACCGCCCTTCCATCTACAGCGCGGCGGTAAAATCGGAGGCAAATAATTGAAAGCACACTCGTGCTTTTCCGCAGCATGTTCAGTGCGCCAGTGCAGTGCACGTTTGCTTTTTTTAAAGTATTCTACGCCTACGCCTTTGAGGACACCGAAAAACATGTGTCCGAGCCCTCGACATGTGTGTGTGTAAAGCTGAGGATCCTGGCTGCCGGGGGATGGTTTTGCAATTTGCTGAAACACACGCGAAACGGCCGCTAATGAGAATGCTTTATCAATTAGGATTTGGGGTTTTGCAGTAATAAATTTGCTTTCGGTTTTCACCCACGGACAAAACCGGGCGTGTCGAATGACATTTAATTTTTTTTTCCATGTGCCTCGTGACAGACGGGATCAAAATGGGAAAGTGGTTCCCATCGGGTATGGTGTATGGCGTGTCACAGCTGGTTTACAGTGACGCTGGACGTGCGAATTTCTTTGCGGTTGCTCCGTTTTAATCCAGTTGCTCGTAAAACGTGACCGGAACTGACACGCGGACAGACTGGTCAAATGTTTCTTTAACACCGATAGCGTGTGCATTGTCGGGGGAAATTATGATAAATTCAGCAAGAATCAGCAGTCTGCAGTGAAAGCTTTAAAACAAAGAAAGCCGCTTGCCGCCAGGTTTATCAGGCGATAAGCCACGAACCGGAAATCGTCAAATTGGAAAACGAACCACCGCCAGCGATTGCTGTTTGCTTGCGCCTACCGAAACTGGTGTGCAAACGGTACAAGAAGCATGAGTATCCACCTTCGGTATCCAAAAAATAAGGTTTCTCCCGAGCCAGAGATCCGTCCGTCCTGTAGATTGAAGGTCTGTTTTCCCCGTCACCGTAAAGCTGCCACCACCAGTGTTTGGCAAGCGATGGTTTGACTTTTCAGCAATGCCCCCTTCCCTAGGGACGCTCCGATCTCTGCTGGTCCTTATTTTGCAAACGGTTCCGTGTGTTTGCTTGCATGATTGCGAGTAATTGCACCGTGACCAGTATTGGGCGACGGGAAGTGAGTGCTCGCAGTCACGCGACGTCGGGATCGGATATCGCTGTACCTGGCAGACGAGGAGGTTCCGAAATTGAGGTTTCAGATACCCCAACACAGGCGCTCGACGCTCGGGCGTTTGTTTGGGGACGATAATTTAATTTCATCACAAACATTTCACCAATCAAACGACGCGGTTTCGTACGGGCGCGCCTACAGAACGGACACGTGGGGCTGGCGTGCCGCAATCGCTGTTCGGAAATCAAGAATGCTCGACCATAGACAATACACGACCGATACTACTATACTGGAGATTGAAATTTCCCTCCATGATATGGCCCAGGGTTGACTGGCGGCATGTGTTGGAACAAAACGGGGGATACGAAAGTGGCGAACCAATATTAATTATTAATCCCAGCATTCGTTGGTTTGGTCTTCCGAGGTAGAAAGGCTCGGCGTCGATGCATCTATCAATAACAGGGACAAGTCAGGCATTTCAGCAGTCATCCGCGAAGTGTGGTTAAATTGCAACCGAACGCAATCTCTCGTTTGGAGGAAATTGATAGCCATCGGAATCTGCTGAATGTATGCGCTCACTACCGCCATCGTGCCCATCGGAAGGGCCGGGTACGAAAATGTGAAATGGTACCTCAATGTGGACTCCCTTTCGCGCTGCGATAATGAATGATAAGATCAAAACTGAGCATTTTTTTTGCTTCGATTCGGAACTTGTCGGCAATGGCGAAGGGCAGTCAGCAGCAGCAGCAGGACGAGCAATACACTTCCATTTCAAACCGATCGCTCCGGCACCACCAGTCTGTGTGATCAATCCAGCCAACACATAGGCAGTTCATCTCCCACACAAAGACAGTTCTGAAACGACAACTGACGAGCGGGAGCTTCATCTGCCATTTCTCACCGAACCTGCGCCATCTCGTCGTCGTCATCGTAACGAGCTGAAAATTGTCCGTTAAAATTAAAATCTCAGCCGTATCTTAACGTCTATCTTAATTAGTGCTCCACTCTCCTCCCCTTCACTCCTGTTCTCTCCTTGCCTAGTGCCGCCCATCGAAGAATCCTGTTGAACCAACTTCTGGTTGCAGTGCGTTTCCATCCGCGCCATCGTTTCGTTCCAAAAGTCGTCGAAAGTTTACCTCCGCTTATCGGCACTGTGCCATATCCTGCATGTGTCTGCTTGCTCGTGTCTCGGTACGAGTAGATTCGTCTCGCTTTAACTTCCGTAATTGATGCAGCCGTAAGCTGGGGCAGCTTTGAAAGATGGTAGAAGAAATCAAAAGAACCACCCATGATGGTACTCCCGATAGAAAGGGGGCCATG
>JAOEFI010000004.1:29307213-29350062 GCA_034621735.1 Anopheles plumbeus
TGGGGCAGCTTTGAAAGATGGTAGAAGAAATCAAAAGAACCACCCATGATGGTACTCCCGATAGAAAGGGGGCCATGAAAATGCTGATAGAAATGGAAATGCATACCAGCGACACCGTGGCACCGGTAAAAGGTCTTTGGCCTGTCACATCTTTTCGTCTGCTTGCAGCCTCTTTTATTTCGAAGGACGCAAGCATTTCACGGCGATGTTCGATAAATGTGCAGAGGAAGTTTAAATGCATCGCAGAACATTTTTCATTCATTTCTTGTTTTTTTTCCCCTGTTTTAGTTTCCTGCAAGCTGCTCCATGCACCATAAAGAGGCTTGATTGTGTGATAAAATACCGTTCAATGATACGTCGGCCCATAAAGACCGTCCCGAATGGATGTTTCGTGCTATTGCGTACAAACGATTCGAACCCGACCCACCCGAACCTTGTTCCGATTTGATGAGTTGCTGGTCCCGTGTGTGTTTCTGTGTCATACGGTGCTAGCATGTAAAGCGAGATTATCTCCACCGTGGCGGAAGCTACCAAGCCATCCAACGGCCAGTGTTTTACACCCACGATTTTACAACTCTTCTACGGTCAAATATCGAAAGCATCAGTTTTCCGATTCCATTTGAAAATGGTCAAATTGTCGATAAATGGAGCTGAGTGATAACGTGGTTTTAGTGTCAGGCGGACTATTGCAGTCCTGCAATGTACGGAACGGGGCACACTGAACCATCAGCCTTGCGTCCGGGAGAGTACTACGCTACATTCAATGGTTGACGAGTTAAGCAAACCGTCCAGCATGTGTATTGTATGATGTGGAACAAAAACTTTAAAATGAATTCCATACAAATTTGGCCTAAGACCGCACGCCACCCAGCGTTTCCACCGTGGGGCCCGCCTGCCAACTGTCATTAAATTTAATCAATTTTCCACCACATAACATTTTGTGAAATTGAAAACTTTCCTCAATGCCCGGATGCTCGTAAACAGCATGATGGTCGGGGCTGTGCTGATGCTGCTGCTCCTCTGCCCCAGCTTAAGCCGAAACCAGAAGTCACCGACGACAACGACGACGTCATGCCGGGGGTATGTGGTTTTACGGACGGCGGGCGGGTAACGGATGGCAAGGAGTCAATCAAGCCTTCGTATCCCTTCGCCTTTGCACCCCGCTTCTGTTTGCTGCCGGGAATGATGTTGATGTGCCGCTTCGTGTCACTTTCCCGGTTATAAAAGGAGCGTAAAGTTTGCCACTGGAAGTACATTTCCATCCAACAACTCACCACCGTGGTGAAATAAAATGGGCCGTGGTGAATTGGTCAGTCTCGGCTTTTGGGCTCGTATCCGTACCGTACCGCTCTCGAGCCCTTCTCGGGTGTTTTGATGTGGTGAATATGCGCACAAACGCCACCGGACTTCCAGTCGGTGATTCTCCTCCACTTTCCGAAGCCGGTGACGAAGTGCGCTGGAATTGACCTCGCTTGGTGATAGTTTTATCGTATTGAAGCATTCGGAAAACATCCCCGATCACTTTCCCTTCCAGTCGCTTGGAAGGACATCGGGTGGAGCTTTTCCGACTGGAAGAACCGTTTTCCTCGGTCGACGGGGAGAGTCTTTAACGCGCATGCCCTTTCTTGTGATAACCGGTTCGGTCGTGCTGGAAGCTTTCGGTGAAATGGAATTCTGTGTTAACAAATAAAACACACCGTTCCGAACGTCTAACCGGATCGAACACAAGCCAGCTTTGCTCCGATACACACCGGGTAAAGGGCTTTAATTACGTACACTAGTTTAGCCCGCATATTTTTTGCTATCTACTATCTACGCGTAAACAAGCAGATATCACTTCAGACCATAGCTTTTCCATGTTCACAATTTCAAAACACTGTATTTTATGGTATGGATATATTCGTTCGACCATGCTAACGTCGTTCTACGTCAGTTATTCGCTTCAGTTGAAGGGACTTTAATTAATGCACTCTCATCATCGTTCACCCTGGCAACTCTCATTTATTAACCTCTACCGTGAAGTATACTTGAACAAAAAAAACTGCATCCTCTAACCACTCACTACCGCTTGAACCATTCGTGGAATTGCATCCATGTGGACCCATTTATTAGTCAGACTTGCTGCAGCGCGAGAAAACTAAAGGTTCACGTTTTAATGCATAAAGTTTTGCGATTTTTCGGTTCAGTATTGGTTCTCCCACATGTTGGTGGATGTTTTTTTTTTTATTTTGGTTCTGCTTTTCCACAAACGTATTTCCACAGATTGTGGCAACCCAGGCCGCCACCGTGTGCCTCATTAGATGGAGAGATGGCGATGGCGCTATTCAATAATTACTCTGGTTTGATGAATGAATAATTGCACATTTTAATTGCCGCAATTTGCATCGAAACGCCAACTAAACGGATTGCCTATGCCGCCACCCTCCGTCGTTCAGCACATCTACTCACCATGCAGCATTGGACCGGTCGACTGTGTTTTGGAAAAGTTAGTCCGCAAACCAATCCGATTACTAGCGGGGACCCGCCCGCGCTTCCGTTGCAATATGTTGCATGCTAATTTTCATACTATTTTTACCATTTAATCCTGGCTGACCCGGCCGCGGGTCATCTACAACAATCGCGTGACACGGTTTTCACCGGTTGATTTTCCGGTCGTTGGTCCGGCATTTGTACAGTACCGGGAAATGGTAAATTTAAACCAACCATCCTTGGTCGCATTCGCTGACCAGAATACTGATGACCGTTTTGAGGTCGGATTGTTACTGCTGTATGTGTTTGTAGATTTTAATATTAATCAACAACAATGACATAAATTGTGAAGCAACAAACTATGTTTGGGGTTTAGAGGGTCGACTGACTCTGATCTTAATGTCGAAATCATAACATTCCACCGAAGAATTTGTTCGCCCCAAACCAATTCGTGAATTTTCATAAAATATCCTCCATGGAAGCATTCCTCAATGGACAATTTTCCTGAAATGTTTCCCACAACACGTCCGCGCGCTACTCGTCTGCAAGTTCAATGAATTGGGGAGACGTATGTCCTTTTCCTAATACGACCATTACGGACAAACAAGCCACTTCCTAGCGCAGCCACTGGGTTTCCAGGACTGGGACACCGAGTGGTGTCCTAGGACAATCATTATTCGACACATGTAAAACAATTGCTCGGGGAATTAGGGAGTGTTCTACGTGCATCGCATCATTTCCCTTCACTCGAAGAAGGCAACTAGTCTAGTTCGTACGTACGTACCAACAAAATAATTTCCGTATGTGGTACTGCTAGATAGCAAAGGGATCTGTTTATTGGTCTATTTTTTACCTTACGTAGGGCCAACCTTATTGACCAGGAGAAAGTAACTATTTGCTCCAGAACGCGTTCATCGTTTCTAATCAACATTTCAGTCGGCACGAAAGACAGCAGGATTAAAGGTTTTGAAAGGCAACAGCAACATTGAACTAATGTCAGCAATAGCAATAAGTAAGCTTTTGGCATATCGCCAGTTTACCATTTCAATGCACAATTTACACCGCAAAGTGGATATTATCCTTCCAGCTCTTTTATGTCTGTAAAGCAAACAAGAAATATCAATAAAGTGCCACTATGCAACATGGTTGAGTGTATCAAAACTAATTCAATTTTCCACGAATCAAAATTGTTGCCACGATGGTGCAATTTTCCAATGAAGTTGGTCTCCTTAGATCATTATTTCCATACTCGAATTGAAACACATTTTTGGCGCACCATGCTTTAATCAGTATTTGCATTTTACGACCAATGTTATCACGCTCACCGGGGGTAAAGAGGATGCTTGTGTCATTTTCTACAAGAATCCATTTCCAATGTTTTACTGCAACCCTGAGTGAGATCTGTAGAAATCATTTCCTCAAAAAGGATCTCTCCTTTCGCTAGCGTCCGCTCGGTGCCATCGAACGCCAGTTATGCCATGTTATGCCATGGAAGGTTATCCGATTTCCTTCCACCATCCATTGGCTTCCCGCGGAACGCTTTTCGCCAAGACGCATCGGATGACACCGACCGCTTGATCTAATTAAAGCCTATTGTGTCTGGGCCAAGTGTCGCTATCATAGGATACCCGTTGCTCAAGCTCCACGCCTACACGCCCAACTTGCCGTCGTTTCACGATTGTGAGATGTCGTCCGCCAACTAATGAACATAACCGGTCCCTGCTGGTCTAATCATACGCGTAGCGGGGAGTACGTCCACTTGACGCGAATGATATTAATAGAGTGGAGTGATTTTGGATAGAGAGAGCCATCCTTTGGTACTTGTACCCTTAGAGCTCTCTGTCCAAGAAGAAACCACAGCACAAGAATGGGCGAGAACTGAGCTGCTGGACGCGGGGCTTCATTAATTTATGGCAGCACCTTCGAGTTTGATTGATGCTCAAGGCGTCCACCCACGACGCGCGTGAAGAGAAAACCACCACCCACCGATGGGTGAATAAATTCTGAAGGAATTAAATTCTTACGCCACAACCGGTTCGGGCTGTGCATACTTTGAACTGCTGAGCTGAGTATTTATCCTTTAGGGGAGTAGTTTCACCACTGGACTCTGGATCGCATCGTTGCCGGGAACCGGCTGGAGACTAACTTAGCTGAATAATGTGTTTTTCTCGTTCTCCTTCCGACGCGGGGCATCCTATATTCCATGAATACCGACGGCCGTATTTAACGGACAGGCAAACAAGCCGGGAGTAGTTGTGTAAGCTGCAAGCTAGTTTCCAAAATAGGTCATTGGAATTGGAGGAATATATTTATTGCCGGGTTTTTCTTTAGTCCTTTTTTTTACTTTCCCCTTACTATTGTCAATCGGGGTGAATAAACATCAGTGATTTATGATTCTGTTTTTTTTCTGCTTCACCCCGCGTATTTTCCCCCCTACAAATAGCTTGTCCTTGGTCGAACTTTATTTTATGGTTTCGTGGAAGGTACCGGGAATTGCTGATGGAGTCGTGGGAAATAGGAACCAGAAGCTAACGGAGGGTTTCTCGCGACTTGGTTGAAACGCGTTGGATCGGAACACCGGCACCCAAAGGAATAACACAAAATTATACAAGACAGCAAAAGCGACGGAATCATTTGGTTGGTCGACTGACACGCGATTGGACAACTATTGATAGTGACAAGCGAAAGAAGATGCACGAATAATACAACGGAAAAAAAACACGAACGCCGAAGTGTCCTTGTTGCGATGCACTTCTTCGCTCTAGCGAAACCGCGACTACACCCGGAAGCCCTGGGATCAGCGAAAACGTACCACTTTTCCATCACCATGACAGCCGGGAGGATGACAGCACCAGCCGACCGATAGCGCCAAGGGTTTCTTTTCAATTTCGCTCCTGTTTGATTGCAATTTTACCCAGTTTTCCGCGTGCAGGCCGTGCGCGAGAGAGCATCCGGATATGGCCTTCTCGTTAGCAACTGATCGACTGTCCGGTTTATTTCCTGCGTGTGTTTGCACTTGTTTTGTATTTCTTTTTTTCCCTTTTTTCAATCCCACGCTTCAATAGTTTTTTTTGTTTTCACCATTGATACTCACCGACGAATGCTAGCAATGCAAAACCGTCCGTTAGGGTAGAGGTTTTACTCGGTCAGTAGGCGGCGAGTGGAATGCGGGCACAGCACTGTGTAGGTGACTGTGAAAAACGTTGTTTCAACTCACTTATTTGCCCCCTCCGACCACCCGACACCGAGGTGTCCTGCGGCCTAGTTACCGGTATTCGCCGAAATGCACAAACGTGCTCAAAGCGGGACAAAATGGACTCGCGAGTTTCACTCGGGTTTGGCTTCAGCTACCCAAACCTGAACGCGCCGCCGATAATTGCAATGTTTTTGTTCCATTAATCCCGAAATTATGATGGTGCAAAGGCGGAATAAAAATACTTCACCACACGGTGCGGCGTAAGTCGTCGATTATGCGAGTACTTCCGTCCGTATTTGTGGAGAGCGCAGTGGTGTCCGCGTACCTGCATGCGCCACAACCAACCCACCAACGCTTGGTGTCCTCGTAGTGGAAGCCGGAGCTGGTTAAAAGCTCGGTTACTCGGGCAGTTAATGGTAAATAAATAAAATTTCAATTATACTTTCATGAAAACCAAATTAAGGGAATTTTTTCTACGCTTCCCTTCTTTCCTTCCCAACTACCCCATACCTCCGTTGCTGTGTGTGTGTGTCTCTATTAATTTCATTTTGTTGGCCGCTTTCTGGGTCCATCGATAAAAGCTCGAATGCAAACGACTGAAGCGTAAATGCTGCTGAATCGACCGCTCCGAAAGGGGGTGGAATTGCGGTGTGTAATGTACCGTGGTTCGCACCACAAGGTATTAAAAGTTGGCACACAAATATGACCAGTGCTGCCGCCGGTGGGCAGTAAGGAAGCGGTAATTGGGTGAAAGCAAAATAATCGAAACAAAAAAGTATGCAACATAAGTTTAATGAAAGCAGAACGTGACGAATTCGTCCAGAGCAATGGCTTTTTTCGTTCTGTCCGTGCTCCATTCACCGGACGCTATAGAAAACAAGCCCGCCGCCGTCGGTTTCCTTGAACGAAAAAATCAAAAATTAAACATCTCCAATGGACCGGCAATCGGATGAAAAGCGAACATGCCGACCGGGAACCAGCCCGAGGCGGCAGAAATTTTAGTTAGCTGGAAGTGAATTTTAATTTTGCGCGAAAAACCGCTACTAACTTCCCTCAAGAGTTTCCGCGCCCTCCTACCCTGTCGCTGCTGTTGCTGCTGCTGTTCTCCGTTGTTCGTCTCCGGGCTTTAATTTACCCACTTTTCCAGGACCATTTGTCGCATGTTCGTCGATTCCAATTGGTTACGGGTGTCCTCTGTTTTTGGATCCGTTTTCACTTATTTATCCCCGGATGAGGCTCGGGTTTGCGCGTGTTTTTGGATTTGTTTTGCGGCACCTCTCGATCTTAGTCCATCCTTTTTGCCAGGGCGCAACAAACACACACCTTCTCGTCCATGGGACAGCGGGAGGAGATGATAAAATTAATTAATGTTTTATTCAGCAGTTGCTCCGTTTGGCAATTACATTTTATTTTCATCACCATAAATAAATGAATTTCTGAACCACACGCATCCCTGCACGTGGCGTGCTGTTGATTGTTGGGAGAATTTTTTTGGAGTGGTGGTGGTTGGTCGGGTGGGGTGTAGCGTATGGGAAGCGGATATATTCCGTGAAATGGAAATACTGTTCCGTAATGTTCCGGATTTCCGACGATAAGTGATCAGCGCCCATGGTAACCAAGTATGAGAAGGGTGCGATTATGGTTCGTGCCTCACTTTGAACAAAGTGGAACTGAGGGGATGCTTCGAAATGTGTTGCACGTCAGTAAAAGCTTTTGCAAAAGCAGCTTGAAGTTTACATAGGAGAACCAAACGACTCGGAAATAGAATTCCGATTAATCATGCTTTAAATTTATCCTGACAGAGTTCCGTGGACGATACCAAACAACAAGGGGGACAAGTGCTCTATGAGGCCACCGCTTACAAAGAATTTCTAGCCTAATTGGATCCGTAATTGGACACCGTTAACGGAACGATGCTAATCACATCACGACGCGTTGGATTGGTGGATGACTTGTGGAAGGTCATCCATGAATAAAATTCTTTCCCATTGATCGTGTCTATATCCTTGGACTCAAATACCAACGAATTGCCTTCATCCTGCCTAAGCGTTCGGATATCATTTCTCACCGTGAGTGTGCAGGATGAAGTGGAACATATTTTACAGCATTCAGTATGCCAACCACTCGATAAGGAAATCAATCGATTTTGGGTCGCTTTTACGATGAAAAGCGGTTTGGAGTGATCGGGAAACGTTCAGTTTTGTCTCCCACCGTGAGTAGGATTCGTGTTTCATTGCCCGAGACCCACATACCCCGTCAAACTACCACACTCACTACCGGTTTGTGTTTGCAAATTGCGCGCGAGAGGCTTTTAATATTAATTTTCCATTTCGGTGCTAATCCTTCACCGGACGCTCATCGATAAGCACTTTAATTATCCGAATGATCGTACCGGAAAGGGGCTGAAGGATGAGTTTCCCGCTCACTGGCCATCAGGAGCAGCTGTGTTTGTAGTGTTCACGATTGAACACATTTTTTAATGTGTATTTTTTCACCACATTTCTCAAAGAACCCATTACGAACTGTAGCACTCGGGGCTGGGGAGTTTAGTTGGGCACAAACGACAGCCCTTAAAAAATAAAAATAGAAATACCGAACCTATAAAAACAAACTCCCTCACCCGGAACGAAATTTATCTGGCCAGTTTGAGGTGGAACGTGGCGGCGTGCTTACGATTCGGTTAAAAGCTTTTCAATTGAGGCACTTCCGGAGTGAAAACTCAAAATATGGCTCGTTCGGTAGGCGAGCGTGACGTGCCGGTTGTCGGGAATCCCCGCACCATTCTAAGCAGTAGTATTCGAGCTACGAAAACGGCAACAGGAATCAGCTGCCGCTGAGAGCAATCATTTTAATTGCTCGGCAGCAATATTTGAATCGGTGTCGGTGAGTGTTGCAGCTGAACATTGAACCGAAACCGAAACCGCCGCTGAAGTATGGTAGACAGCGCAGTTGAGCTTTTTTTCTTGGCGCTTTTATTTTCTTCTTTCCTTTTCCGTCGTGAGTAACATACACTCGCATCTCCTCTCCACCGTATCGACGCCAAAAAGGAAAGTGCACCAGGTGAACACGTTGCGCCAGCAGCTCGTGTTGGTACAGCGCCGACCCTCTGCGAAGCAATTACCTACCTCCCATCCATTGCCGTTAATTTCTTTGCCATTTTTCCACTGCAGCTTGGAGTGCCAGGAGTTTCAATTCTAAATAACCAACGTTACTTTACGATTCCGCCCACGGGTAGGGGCGCTGGTGGGATAGGAAGCGGTAGAGTTAATGTGTTTTCGGGGAGGTTTTTCGGTAATGAAAATAAAAGTAATACGACATCTGCAAAGCATGTGCCACCAGCCACTGAGGATCGATTAGGGGTTTTCGTTCCATGTTTCCCCTTGTTTATACCAGAAATTTGCTGCAATGTCCTGTTGACCACCGAAATAAAAGTGGCAATATTTACTGTCCACGTAATTTCCCATCCCACCATCCGATGTACGGCGGAACAGCAATAAAAATTAAATACATTAAAACTAGTCATCCCCGGGTCGTGGCGGGAGGTAATTTATTCGCGTGTTAGACTTCGCTGACGAAAGCCGCATGCGCCGCTGCCATGAATCCAGCCACGAATTCGTTGGAGTAGATTTCCGGCCGAACGCGCATAAAATATCTAAAACGACTGTCATCGTTCGACTTGTCAGCGTCAATGTACCAGCAATTTTTGTCGCGAATGAAAGTTACTGGAGTCTATTTTGGACCGGGGAAGACACTTTGCGGTTCGAGGGATCACGATGCTTGCCCTCGATTGGAATCGCTTGCCATTAATATTTATTTATCGTTTTGTTGGACAAGACCACCGTTTTCGGGCCCTTCGATTAAAATCAAATCATAGCAGGGACAGGGACAGAGACGAACATCCAAATAACGTGATTTATTTTTACTCGAATGGGAACAATTGTTCGCATCGTAGTAAACTGTCATGTTTCATTGTCAGTTGCTAGTTTCGTGTACTCCCGAGGAGGAAGGACTCCTCCTTCTGGACATGCGGAGCCAATTTGTTTCTGTTGCAATTTGGACTGTTTCATGCGCACAACACCAAGTTCCAAGCGAGTTGTTGTCGAATCTTTCACGAATAGCGTTTCCAGCGAGCATATTGGAAACGAGTTTTGAACCGTCGATTGGCCAGAAAAAACGCGCCTTCGTCCTGCGTTCGATACTGCTGGGGACCGAATCTCAACACTGTGAGGTATGCTATCAGCATGAAATTACCCGAATACCGTTCGTTTCGTGTTCCATTTTCCGCAGTCGCAATGATTTTCGCTGCCGTCAGACCGATCGGCCGCTCCTGCAGGATATCCTACTCAGACGACGGAACCGATACGAGGATTGAGAATGCACATACTTAATATTACCGGCTACCGGCTGGAGAGAAGGATATTCAAGGATCTTGCATCAATAACGCTCAAGACTCGTATAGTATTAAATTGAGCCCTAGCGTCCCCGGCCATCGTCGCCGATCTACAAATCCGCCGGACCGTCGGTAAACTTCCGGTGATTCTTCGGGGTTAAATTAATTACAAACGTCTTCTGCAATGGGGAACCTCGGCAGGACACCGTAGGATCGGTCTCTGGCGCGTTTAGCTGATTGTTTCAGGTGCACCGCATCGCACTGCCTTGACGAGCTGCATAAGTGGCACGTTCACGTCGAACGAGGACTCGCTCCGTCCTTGCCGAAAACTCGTACCCTCGAGCCGTACAAGAGCAACCAGGGAGGGGTGTGCTTGACGGTCAAACGATTGGGCGGAAATTGTGGCAACGCCATAACGGTACAATACTTCCGTAGTGCGCCGAGGAGTGGGTCCTTATCTTCTAGCTCCGTCATCCGCCGGGAAGCGAGAGTGACGGTGCAGCACACCTGCTCGCTTTGCTAATGTGCAACCTAGGCAGCGCAGTTTCGTCGGCGATCACTTCGCTTCCGGCTTGCTTCGTGCGCCTCGCTTGCTACTTTCCACTCTCTGCATTCGCTTATCACGCTATCGAGGCTGGTCGGTTTCAGAATGGAATGGCCGATGTTGGCTACCGGCGTTCGACTGTCTACCCTCATCACCATCACTACCACCACATCGATTGAATTGAAATTACTATTCCCGCTCTTTCGGCTCGACTGAAATTCATTTATGTAAGGAAAATTGTTTTTCGATTGCGTTTCGATTGCGTGCAGTGGGGCCGCGATCGAGCAATAATGTCCCACCCAAGAGTGCTTGGATGTATAAAAGAGCGTACAACTTTGAAATCCTGGGGACACTCCGCTCCACCAAGAGGGAATGAAAGTGGCGAGAAAACGAATGCCTTCGATCCATTTCCCTACAAACCGTTTCTAGTCGGATTTTCTCTCTGATCTTGTCATTCGCTCGCAACAATAACGGTACTAACAGTTTGTTCCCGTTTATAAGATTTTAATCGAATTTCACTGTCTTTCCGGTAACAACAGAAAAACGGTGTATTGTTTTCCTTCGCCGTTTATAGTTCAGTTTATGACTACATCCAGCTGGGTAACCACAACGCGCTGTAAATAATTGAATCATTGAGATTGATTGCTTTGCATTCGGTAATGGGCTGTTTCGCTAACCGTAAACTACGACTGCGAAATGATGATTTCCATGGTTTGACGGCGAAGGGCGCGAGGGAGCAGCGAAAAACTGTGGCCTGATTTTGCGGGAACCTCAAGTGGATGGAAATTACGAATTCTGCAACTCACTGCAGTTCTTCTACATTGATTCACATCCCTCGATTGACGGTCCTCCGGGGGGTTGAAAATGTGGGCTGGCTCCTCCTGGACATGACTGCGGACTTTTCTCACCCCTTTCTTTCCTTTTCTTTCGTCGCTCAGATTCTTCCATTCATTCGTCCATTCGCTCTTTCCCGCGCTTGCAAATCGAACTTGCGTGTTAGTGATGCTAATCTAATCAGCTTTGCCTCCTCAAGGATTTACCTCACGCACCGATCAAGTGCGGTCGTAAAATTTCATCAGGATCATCATCGATTCCGCCTCCGGTGCGCGATAAATCCAATCCACACGCGGATGTTGATAAGGGCTGAAGGACATAAAGCAACCGAACGAGGCGCCAGCAGCGGCTTCTCGGGCACGCCCTTCCATCCGCCCGCTTCGGCAGGATTGGATTTCCGTTTTCCGAGTTTTATTTCAAAATCAATCGCATGTACCTCGCCGGTCGATGCCGGGCGGGCCAACCCCCTCGTGGCACAACAAAGCGCCGGTCGTGATTTATTTACGATCGAGAGCGCTCGTAGGATATCACTTGACTCGTCAAGCAGAAGAAGAAGGTTTGATCAATTTCCTACGAAAGGGAACCGGAAAGTGCGGAGAGGGTTATGTGAGCCTAGGATTTACTCGTTTTTCTCCGGCTTCAATCGAAAACCACTTCTGTAGGCAAGCTTTTCAAGTTTTCGGTATACTTTCGTGATTGTATTGGTTTGGGATGATTTTTTTTTCTGTTCCCTTTCTCTCTCGATTACAGGGCAGCAACTCTGGGGTTGAAGGACCCTTTGCGGACAACGAGGGCAAATGGAAGGAAGAATCGAGCGGGAAAAAGTGGTTTTATTTGTGATTCCGTTTTGAATACGCTTTGATTTCTTCCGTGGGTTTTTGCGTCAGGGAAACCATCCGTGAAATAGTTTTAAAAGTTCCTCTACGGGGCGAACCAGATCAAATGTCGTGCTTGAAATAAGTGCCTGCCATCATTTTCCCGATGGTTTAAGATTGCCCTCCGGCTGTGTTTTCTTTCGCGAAGGTGGCTTCGGCTGCTGCTGGGAAGTGAATGTTTCTACAGAGGATGTGCCCATTTCACCAACATATTCAAGATAAGATACGATGAAGAGACGGAGAAACGTTTTTTTTTGTTATATCAACATGATGATAAGGAACTGTTTAGATGTTTTACATCATCTTTTCGTCTCCATGCAAAAGTCAATGTTCGTATTGAATTGTTCATGACTATACAAACAGCGTAGGTATTCCAGAAGCAAACCATAGCAATATGCAGTCGTTTGCTTTTCGATCAGAATCGTTTATCAACATTCTTCTGTGCAGCACAGTGCATGATTTACTGGTGCATATGTTACTTTTCTCGGAATTTCAATTCAACTGCTTCAACCGCATGTGTGAGGTGGTTCTCCTTACGCTTAGTTTGGATAATAATTGAAATTTATTGGGTAATAAATTTGCCATTGACTTTACCAGACTTTCTGTCTTAATTATCGCCCACATGTTTTAAGAGGAACCCTCAACAATACTAATAAAATAAATTTCTATCTCGTTACAGGTAAGAGAGCGGTCCTTGCGAGGCTTACAGAGCGGCAAATCCGTGAGTCAAGAGCTTAGATTCCAATTCCCCCTTATGTATACCATGTCTTCCATTCTCTTCTATATAAGATCCCTTAGTCAATGATGGAACCCACTTTAATGATGCTTCATGTTTCAATTTCACATTCTGGAGGTGTTTGGAAATCTACGAGACTGTAAATATTGTTAATAAATTGCATACTCCAGCATCGTACAGAACCTGTTGAGTGCGCCTTTCACAGCCCTGTTACCTTGTGGTCGTTCCGTTTAATAATTTACGACACTATCAATAACCCAACGTACAATCTTGTCGAATGGTCAACTCGTACCAGCGCCGGAACCAAACGGCCATTACTCGCCACGCCACGGTTGTGAATAAGTAATGTGCTGACATAACGCTTGCGCTGCCGTTTTTTGGCGTTGGCGGAAACAAGGAAATCATAACAGCACCCACCCCGAAAGAGCTCATTTTTGTATGCTTTCCATAAAATATTGTTGCCATTGCCGTGCTCCCGCCCGGCGCGTGTGAAGGCATGCCAATTAACGATGGGTGTGTAAATATTTTGCTGGCCCGATTAAAAGTGCGAACAAATGGAATTGCGCTCCAAAGTGGTGCCGTTGTTCACACGGTTGTGGTCCCCACACTGTGTGTGTGTGGCGTGAAATGAGATTTTTGGTTTTGTATGTTGCAGAAATGCCATTTTCCGATTCCATTGAGTCACATTATTGAGTAGCATTTTTCATCGCTCAAAACTGTCGACCTCCGGCGTAATGGAGGCGCCCGGTAGCTGGAGGCTTCCCAGGTTTTGTTGGTTGTTGTTTGTAAAACGCCTCCAGGAACGAGGAAGTGAAGCAAGAACACATTCTGACATGCAACCGTTCCCACGTACAATTTTTGTTATCGTATAGGAGGTGTATGGGTGTATGTGTTTGTTTTGTTTTCCACCATACGGTGACTAAAAGGATATGAGTAATAATAAACTTGATTGATGATTCTCGATCCAAGCGATGGAAGAAGGCGACTATAAACCATTACTGGGGCTAACAGCCCCGATGGCAGCTGTCGGCAGCTGGGCTTGGCTAGGTGCTGTTGTGCCCTGCCCTGCCCAGTCTCTCGCACCGGAGATGTCAATTTTTCCTCTCAATGTTTGTTGTGTCGAAAAGGCGACCGATCGCCGGAAGGCAGCTGAAAAATGGGTGAGCAGCGCCAGCGCACCAGGCCAAAACAGTAGCGAAGATATTTATTTTTGCAAAACGTGTCAATCATAGGTCCAGCGTGCGAACTTGCATGCGCACCGTGGTTCGGAGTCCGCGACAAACCGCTGCCGGGCGATTGACTCGTCCGTCCGGTGTTTTGTGGCGGAATTCTGCTAACCGTGGCCGCCTGCTCATATGGCCATCTCGCGGAAAATCGTATCTAATGCGGCACCGATAAGAAACATGATGGAGGCGGCACAGACGAGCGTTAGATAAACTATGATTTATGGGACGAATTTCATGATCGATCATCGCCATCAGGAGGCAAACGTTCCCCGACAGTGCCCAGCGGAAGTACACCATTCTGATTACGGTTGTTGCGCTCTTACTTTGCGTGCCGCATAGCCCTACGGCAACGGTACACCGCTTGCCACGCGCAAACCTGTAGCGGTCGGTCGGGACTGTCCTCCCCCCGGTCAGGCTCGTGAGTGGCGTCCGAAAATCGGAACGGTAATGATGACGGAATGTTTAATCTTCACCGATCAAAGTATGTTAAGGTCCGCCACCGGGGTACCCGTTTTGCGACTCACTCACTTTCCGTCGTTAGGAATGTAGAGGAGGAGATACTGGAGATGTGTTAGTAGTCTCATTGCCATGTGGTCATCATCGTCCTGCGCTATTTGCAAGTGATCGTCCTTAATGGAACCCTCTGGGCTGCGGTCCGTCTCTTTCACAGTTGCGGCCATGTGGTTTCTGTGGTTGATAGGCGTTCGGCATATTAAAAGCCTATAACCGAAGCACCGTGAAAAGTAATATTTTGCATAAAAATATTAAAATTACAAATAGCTTCTGAAAGATGTTATTTATGGCTAATGCCCAAGGTATGGGTTTCAAACCTTGTATTAGAATTATAAAATTTATTACAAAATTTAAGTATAAAGGAAAAAAACTGCTGTCTATAATTTTACTAATCGTCCTCGAGGAAGGAATTATTGTACTCAAACCATGACAACCCCAACTACGAAAGCAATCACCGAAACGTAACATATCAGCAGAAGTGTTTCAAACTCGATGTGTTGATATAATAAACAGCTTTTAGCGAAAAGTCCTACATCGCGATAAATACAAAAGAATATGTCAAAAGTGTGTGTGAGTTCATTATGGGCACACACATTTAATAGCCGGTGGCTACAGCTCACACCGACGTATTCCTGACTGGACGAGTCGTCTAACATAACTCCGTGCGGGACAATCATTAGTGTTGTTCACTTTGAACTGTACCGTTGCTGCAGAGGACAGCGCCACTGCATGTTATTATCGGCGTACGACACCAAATCCATTTCCAGACATTTTTTGTCGCTGTCTCTTCTGCTGTGTCCTTTTCTCTATTCAGTATCACCGACGCCTTTGATGCTAAACAACCCGCACCGGCCAGTTCTGGTTGACGCAAAGGCACGGTACCCGGTTCGGTCAATTGATGGCTTTTCATCGCTTCACGCGTGCTGCAAATTGATGCACTTTGCAGGAGCGCACTTTTTCGTCCTTTTCGTTCGCCTTCCTGTTCTTCCGCTTTCCATGTTTTGTGATTTTGCTGTCTCGATTTGGAACCCCACTCTTTTTCCGTTCTTACTCGAGCAACCCTACTGAATGTATCGTACCGATGTATAGTGAAGTGCTTCCTGCAGTTTTTCCTCCGATTCCCGCTCCGTATGAACCGTTGGCTCCTTGGTGAACGTGCGGGCGTTGGTTCCAAGCCGTACACGGACTTTTCCGGCATCAATCAACCGACCAGCAGCAGCAGCAGCGCCGGCAGAGGATGGATTATCTCGCTTGATTGACTGACGTACGGCACATGCTGAAGGAAAAAGAAACATTCCGCTCTACGGCGCGGGATTATCAACGAGCACATCGAGTATCGAGTGAAGGCAAAGTCTAGGATCCCACTGTGCCATCGATGGCCGCATATAAACAGGAGCAGACACAGCTCCACGAGGGTGGTGCTATCTGTTGTTGCTACTAGTGATTCCAGTGGCGAGACATGTTTCAAAAATTCAACTCTATAAGGCTCTCGGCAATGACAAGTGTTTGTTCCGGCCTCGAAGCGTTCGGGTGGTGTTTTGCCTCGAAAACGGCCTTGACAATTTCTGAAGATCTTTTACAAACACACGCACACATACTCCTTGTAGCTATCCTAGCCTTTGGGGTGTGTTTGTTTTTTTCCAGTGTGATCGTTGTCATTATTTGTGGATAAATTTTTACTATCGCCGTTTCGTATGGCTTGAAGAGTTTTTTTGTCCCATCTTCTTCAATCTAGCTTTTCAGCTTTTTCCCTCTCTTCAAGACGGGAAACTTTTCCCCTCGCGCGTCATCCCTAACGAACCGCGTACAGCATTAAACAGACCTAGGAAGAATACGGAACTTGAAATTGGAAAAGTTGCGCCACACCGCATTCATTCGTTTCAATTCGTGCAGAAATGCAGTTCTCGGACTCGGCGTAGAGTTCATTTTCATTTTACGAGGGAAACCTCGGATGGCAGGACATGTGTACCTTCTCTACTGGAAGAAGAAAAAACCCTGCACTTCTACCTACCGAAAGCCAAGTTCACTATTATCAAATGAACCGGTTCGCCTTCTTGTTTGTTGTGGGTGGCAAAGAGTGAGTTGTCCCCATTTCGATTCACCTTTCCTCTGTCCACTTAGAGATATAGCCCTTCCTATAGGCTTTCATAGCCGAAACGGACGAAAAACAGATAGCTGCTGCGGCCGTTGAAAAAGAAAAAATCGACTGCAACTGCATACATCTCATTGGGACATTTCCATTCAATTCTCCACTCGAAAGCAAATTCGGAAGCGTGACTGGCCGCTTTGGGGATGCGGGAGACGTTGCTGGGTGGCTGGGAAAGAGGTCAACAGATGATACATTTGCGCTCCCGATGCATGTTGTGGCTCCATTGAGGCAAAAGAATATCTTTTGTGCACCGGGCTTTGGATGGAGTGGATTTTTTTTCGCTTGTCACCCACCCTCCCCATTCCTCATGGGCCATCGTGTACCTTCCTTCCGTAAGGCTTGTGGACTGTTCTAATAGTGGTTCCGGTTTTGATGCCGAATCGAGTTGCAGGATTTTTTGGGCTTTTTTTTCACCGTCCCTATTTTTCCGATATCCACGACGTCACCGTTATGTGCCTCCGGTTCCTTTTCACGAACAATATCGGAGGACGTGGAAGCGTTCGTTCGATTGTACAAATGCCCGTTCTGCAGCTGGAAGGCAGATGGAAGAATAAAAAGTGCTGCATTTCGGTCCAAACTGATCGATGCCGGGGTAGCCCAAGACAGCCGAATGGGCCGTCCGAAGAGGATCACAGATGGATGGTCATGAAAAATTTCAAAGAAACCGTGTCCACTTCAAAATTGGTTCCAGTGATGGAACGTAAATTCGTGTCATGAAAAGGATTCGAAGAATGGTGGACAGAGAGAAGCACGGTGAACAAAAGCACAACTTCGCGTAAACAGATTTGCCGTGTCGAAAAGAAACAAGACATAAAAGAACTTTATCTAAACTAGATTACTTAAGATTAAGTAACACCTTCGTTTACGGAATAAGACGCAAGTTTTATTCAGTAGCCTGTTCTGTTGTGCAACATGGAAGAGTCCTTGCATACATTGAAATGATGTGATGATTTGGCGAACAGCAAACATGTTCACAAGGACCTCTTCCAGTTGAATACTCTCACAATATTTAAATCAAGGTATTTTGCTGTTTCTTGTTAAACAGGACGTTTAAAGCAGGAGGCAGCATATCGATCGTGTATCGTCGCGTCATGTGTTGTCACATAGCGTATCTCAACAGCTTCCGCCTCCTAAGTATTATTCGCTCTTTCCACAACTGACGGATGGCGTCTTCATAAATATAGCGATTTTGTGGGGAACGCTCAAATTGAAAAGTCCGCTCATTACGGCGACTAACACGGCTAGGGTTTCGCTTTCGTTCTTTGTCTTCTGTCGGTTAGCCGTAATCAATTTGTTACCGTCGTTTAAAGCGGCATCTCGGAGCGACATTGAACCTCGTGCTCGCTCGTTTGTGCCACTCTCCGCGGAGCTGGGAAGCGTACGGAAAATGTGCTGATGGCGGCTTCCCTGCTGGCGACGGATGTGTTTGAGCGAGCTTCAATGGTAGCGCCACGTTTTTCAAGCCCGCACTTTTCCGCATCCAAAAGTCAACCGAAAAGCAGCTTAGCTGCCGATGTCATACTTCCATGCACGAGGTTGAAAGACATTCAACGTTATGTTGAATGTATTTAAGCGTATGGATAGGAGCACCCGCGACGTGGGACGATGTGGTAGTATATGAAAAAGAAAAACGACATCCACAGTCAGCCAATAGCATACCGCTCTGCACCCTCCCACAAACTTCCATGATGATGATACTGAGGATGACGATAATAATGATAATGCGATCTGCAAGTAACGCCATCGTAACGGAAGACGCTGATAAAAGCAGGAGCACCGCAACCTCCAGCGGACGGAAGGAATGCCGTCAAGCATCAAGGAGAACAATTTGTGGGTACACGCGGTGATGACAACATCCGACAAGTCCTTTTCGCCGGTGTATAACGTAAGCATTTCCAATAAGTGATACACAGGATATGAAACGCTAGGACTCATTGTACGCGTCCGTCCCTGGCGTGCAGCTCCTTGCTTTGCGTTTGGTTTGTTTGGATCCTTGTCTGTCGGAAGTTCTTGCTTTATTTTATTTTTCTCCGTTGTTAAATGTTCGGTAGGTAAGTGGGCGACAAAATGAAGAAAATAAATTAGAAAAGTATGCCAAAACCACACCGTCACCTAAGGCGACGGCCTTGTGCTCTCGTCTCGTTTACAGAGCGTTGCGTCTATTTGTGATGTGTGATTTTTTTTTTCAATATTGGATTATAAATATTGAGTATGCTTCTGCGGTTGACGGCAAACAACACCAGCGGGGCTCGGTTGACGAAAATTTATTCAAAATCATTTAAATTATTAAGTCATCAGAGGTGCGGGTGGAATTAAATGCAGTATCCTGATGTTAGTGGAAAAGGCTCGTAGAAGATTGCCGCATTCTTTCGCTAAAACTAAAACATACTTCTTAATGAAACAGACCTTTATGTTCATTTTTACACCTGGTCTATCAAATTGTGTCAGGAAGTTCGGTCAAATTTGTCGTTGTATGATTTACAGATGAATTAGTTCAAATCCCTAAATCGACCTTGAAAGGAATGGAAAACTATTACGCATGCATGCAAAGAAGACAGACTTACCAGAATCGAATCATCGAGCCGCCTGGGGCGAGCAATTTGTAATGGATGGTAGTCTCTATTTTGTGCTTACTCATCACGCCTGCCAGGATAATAAAGAACCTGCTCCGCAGCAGTCAGTTGGCTAGGAGGTTCACCCTGCATAGTAACACAATGTCGTGCGCATTCTCCAGCCACACGGCTTCCCGAGAGAGCGAAGGGGTGGAGTTTTGTTTACGGGACGACGCGCCGAGAGCCAGCAACTGTTGACTTGTTGTCGGCCTCGGTAAATAGTTACAAGGGTTGCCAAACTTCAAAGTCCAAGTGCTGTTTTATGGTGCCCAGACTGAAGGGCTTCGGTAAACGAGCCGGCATTGTGGACGTTAATGGAATTTCTGGCACGTGAGCACAGGAGGCAGACCTTCATCCGGAAGTACACCTGCTGGATCGTGTCACTCTATTATTGTCTGTGTGTGTGAGAGAGAGAGAGAGAGAGAGAGAGAGTTACCCTCGTCCCGTCCAGAAAAGCTAGCTAGACTGTAGGCTAAAGTAGACGGTATTTATGCATAACCTAGATGACGCAACGTTTCCCAAATGATGACAATAAATTGTGGAACTTCAAACAACCGAAATCAGTCCGCTCTATTGACCGATAACCAGTTTGCAGTCTTATCTAACCTAAGCCTATAGTTTTTCCAGTAATACTAGCTCTTGTTTCAACGAACGGCAACGTTGAGTTGTGCACAGCACAAGCCTTACAAAATCTGCATTAGGGCGTCACCAAACTAGCACCGAACCAAACTAAACTCCCCTAATTAGTAACTATTAATCCGTCGATGTAACTTCCGGGCCCGGGGCTGTCCTCTAATGGGGCGCTGAAATATAACGAACGTGGAATTTTTTTCTCCTTCTCGACCGGTGCTGAAATCAAGCCCCATGATGTTTCACTTTTTTTCTCCTCTCGACCCCAATCGCAGCAGGAGATGGTGTCCGATGGGTGGAACTAATCTGGCCTAATCAATGTCACGAAATGTCAAATGATATTTGGCCGCCTAAAATAGATGAAATGAAGCCAAAAAGAAAGAGACAAATCTCAGTTTGTCCTTCCGTTTTTCCTCGTGGCGGAAGGACGGCGATGGGATAGATTTTCCGTTTTTCGGTGAACTACGACAGAGAGACTGCAGCAAAAAACGCACAAACAACAGCCCAACTCCGACAAACGGAAATGCCGTATCATTCCGATTCTCATTTCCCATCAATGTCACTCTTGGTGGGTGATGATTATCACTTTTCCCTCCCGAGGCAAGGCGTTTTTGTTTGGCCCGTATGGAAATGGAAACATATTCTGATCAACTCTGCCGCAAACTATGGGAGAAGTTCCGATCTCGGAAATCATCCGTCATGAAAACATTCACGGGTGCCCTGCTGGCATTGATAGCAAAAGACTGGTCCGTTTACACCGTAACTGAACCTAGATGTCATTTCTTCCTTGCTTGAGTTTCTACATGCAAGGGCTGCGTAGAAGAGTGTGAAGCAAATGAACAAGCATACCTAGACACTTTTTTTCAGCATTACCATATTTCCATTACGATTGCTAAAATTTGACTGTGCTGTCCTTTTCCGGTGTTTTGAAATGTCCCGTTTCAGTTGGATGCCGGCAAATCTAGGACTGTTTGTTTTTTTTTTATTTTTCCTTTGACAGAACTGATTTGCAGCGCAAACGAAACTGAAAAAATACAACACAGTTCCTGCGGTCCGAATCCGAGCATTTCAATCTCTTTGTATAAATATACAAACAGCCGCGGACACCACGCAGCGGTCCTCTATTTTCGGTTGACTCTCGAGTCGCGAGTCCGAAACTAGACTTCGTCTGATTTGCTCCCGGATGTTGATTGCGTCGATACGGCGGTGGAGGCTCCAACGAAAGGGCGGCGCATATCACATGTTGTGATACGCATTTGGTACCAAGTTTTGAACCTCCGTCGAGTGCTACCGGATGTTGGAACATTCCACCGCTGTTCTGTTATATGACGTTGGATGGAGCCTTCTAGGTTTTTTTTCGTGTGATGTCGAAAATTGTCCCAGCACAAGCGTGTCCCATCTTTCCCTCTCCCGCCGTGCTCGTATTATACAACGAGCTTTTACATCCATCACACAGTGATTCGTTTCATTTTCACTTGTCCCTCGGCGAGTGGTGGAGGTGGAGGTGTATAGGTGGAAAATTTGATCTGTAAAGCGTCTATGAAAAAATAACAAGACAAAACGATTCGGAAGCAAAATCGTCGAGCACCGGCTGAAAATCCAGCTTAGAAAAAGACGAAAAACGAGTTTGTTTAATCCACAAATAGAGAGCAACGGAACAAATATCCAAATTCCGCATGGAGAGCGAAAATGCAGCATTCCAAATATACTGTCTGCAAGCTGTCGGATTGGTCCAGCGTTAGTTTTTTTAGTTTTATGGCATTCTGTACCGGTGTTTTTTTGCTGTGTCTTTTTTTATGTTTCGATGATTTTTGTTTTTATTGTTCATTCGTCTACTTTTACTCGAAGTCAGTCTGACTGTGGTGGCTCGAGTCGTGGAATTCCTCCAGTGTTTATAATATTCCCCGAACAGGATTTTATTCGCTGGAAGGTGAAACTGAAAACCGACCGACACTGGCAGAGGGAGCAGATCAGACCGAGACCCGAAAAAAAGATTTAAAAGCACTCACACAATATAGACCACCGTTTGCCACGCTGGCGGCCCAGTTGACGCGTTTAATCGAAATCAAAAACATGCAAGTGAACGTGTTCGAGATATTGAACATGCAAATCTGAAATCGGCAAACGCCATGTTTCCGCCAGTTGAGCAGTGGCAGGCAGTGTTGCTATTAGGTGTTTTTCTTGCCCGTTTACACTACTACACGGAGCGTGTCTGTGATCTTTTTCTCCCAAAAAAAATTGTATGCTCCCCTTTTTGTCTCGTGGATATATTGCTGAACGTTTCCATTGCTCTTTTTTGGGATTCCTCTGAATTTTCGTATACATTTTCCCTCCCCTTCTCACCGGACTTCTCGCTGCGCTACCTTGTTGCTGCGGTTATTGCGTGGCAAAGGATGTTGTGGCCGTTTTTGTCGATTTGAGCATTCATCCAGGCGTTGTGTGCTCACTTTTTGCTTTCGTTTGTTTATGAAGCATCAATCGTCCACCTGCACCTAGATCGAATGCAATTCACCCAAATTCGTGCGAAAGCTGGCGAGTTTTACCTTCGCTACAGTTGTATCTTTAATGTCTTTTCCGGCGTTACGCAAACGTTCAATCTGTGGCCGGCTTGGAAAAATAAACAAACGCACAAGAATTAAAGCACATATTGGGCAGACTGTTTGATGCCGAAATGACCACGCGGACTAGTCTGGAATTTTCTGCTACGGCATATTTTCCTGTTTGGGTTGGAGATATTTTTTTCGTTCTCCATTTTCTTTATGCCGATGTCATGAACTTGCGTTTTTGGCGAGGAACGAGGATGCGCGTCTGACCGAGCAAATAGGTCGTACTGACAGGACGGAGATTTTCCAAAATTGCTTCCAACCGCATACCCACGGACACTTCTCGACACTAATCGTTCGTATCATCTGCGGTTAATCGACCGTGTGTTTTTTCCTTACTCGTCAATGCAACATCGAACAATTGTCGTCCGTGGGTGCACGTTACGTTATCCACGTGGACTTTCGCCACAAACTGCGTACCCACTACGGCAATGTTAGGCACATGTTGTCCTGCTTCCAAATACGACATTCGAGAATATGATCGGTCGTATCTACTCTGTGACATGGCAACCGTCGGAGAGTAGTTTTCATTTCGACAAAATCGTCAAAAGAAAAAGAATCACTGATAAGAAGGGATGCCATTCAAAGGAGTTTGAATCATAACAAACTCCTCCACGCAAAGCAAATTGGAAATGTTGAAAACAAGAATTTTAACACCATCAGCTAGGCTAGGTAGTGCCAACGGGAACACTTGTACCATCACTAGAAATGTTAAGTTGGTAGAATAAATTTGAATCACGACAAACCGCGGAATTTTCCCTTCGGCCGATTTGTTTCTGCTAACGCTTTGCTGGGTGCGAAAGCAACAGGAAGCGATCGCCCAAATCTGACAAGTCCAAGAAGCGCTTTCTGACAATGCTAACGTGTTTATCGGTTGTCTTGCTTCCCAATATCACCGAAACATCGCGCCTCTCGCCGTTTGAATCAGGAAAGTCGATTTGATTATGGCGACGGAACGATTTTGCCGCTACATAACAACATGTCTGTCTCCTCTCATTTCATTGGTAGCGGTGTTACACTGTGCCCTTTATCTATATCTGGGTCTTCCATAGGGAAACCGAGCTCCGTACTCCATTGAATAAAATTCTGGACTGTTGACATTTTAATTGAAACGTGTCAGCACAGCCATTACTACGTGTTTTTTATCATCTACTTTAACGCCAGTTAATCACTCGGTGGGTGGTCAACCGTAATTTTCAGTGAACTCAATATTATCTCAATTGCGTGCAAATCAGCATTGCTTATTGGCCGAGCATATGCGTTGTTCCTTTCGCTTTGCCACGCAGCTGATGAGTTTTCAATTGCTTCCGGGTAAAAATCCACAATTACCGATCAGAAGTAAATACGACTAATTGAACCGTAGTTACATCGACGGTGGTCAGAGGCAAACACTACAAATTCTTTCCATCGACTGGGGTAATGTAATATGTTTAATGCTGTTTGATTGGACAGGTCCAGCAGCAGTTGTATTTTTCTGGTTATTATCGATAATTAATTCTTACTTATTTACTGAAGCTGTATTTCGTTTTTTACGTTAATTGAGATCCTTTTTTTCCTTGGAAAGGTTTATTGGCTTTTTATCATTACACTTCCTAGTACACCTTTATTACTCTTGGTTGGACAATTGGATGTAATTTCATGTAGAAAACATTTTCGTATTGGTAAAACGATGTTATTCATATTTTGGAAACATTTTTTGCAAATATTATGATAATAGGTCTGAAGAGCTTTACTTGAGTTCATAAATCATAAATCAAATACAGCACTACATAATACACCAACATGCTGCAAGAAGTACAACTTAGTGGACATAAAATCCGTTCACAAATACACGACGACAAAGAATAGTGGAAACACAAAAAGATAGCGACGGCGTTAACCTTCGACCGGCGGTTCAATTTGCATAAAATAAAACTTACGGTGAATTTATGGAATTTCTAAACATTTTTCCATTCGTTAACGAAAAGGAACCTATATTACTTGCACCGTCGTGCCAAGTGCAAATACTAGGCTAGTATTTAAGTGAGTTTCTGGATTGCGTTGGATGAGGAAACGGTATTGGAAATTAAAAATGTCACTGATTGGCCACCAAATGCAGATGGCTGCTTCATTTCCTCGAATGGAACGTGAGACGGACAGAAGAATTGGGAGAGAGAAAAGGTATCGATGACAACTTGAGGCTAATGGTATCGGAAGCAATTTATAGGACGGTGACATTAAATTTGCATTAAAGATCTGCGTTTTTTTTTTGCTCTGCTCGTCACACTGTCTAAGTACGATTGGGGGGCGGTGTAAGGGTCGGGTGTATGTGGGTCGGTGCCGAAATGAATGGACTCTTGGGATTGCACGGTGAGTGCGTTTCTATTTCATCTTCACAACGGGGAATGGTTTGAATATTCCCGTGCGAGACTTTGCTCGAATGGAGCTTAATGCTTGAGCAGTCGCTTTTTTGTGTCTGCCGACTCGTTTCGTTGCACTCCCCTATTATGTCCGAGAACCATAACTGACACGGACAGTTGCTGACAGTGTCTTTAGAAATGCGGCGTTCGCACATCGTGAGTTGCACATCGATTCGCACCGTTTTGAATGGAGTGTGAACGAGTGATTTCTCTACGACGGTTCTCTTTCGATTCGTTGCTGCAAGCGAACATGAATTCACATACATATACACAGTAAAAAAAGACACCCAAAAGTTCAATCTGCAAATTCCCAAGAACAAGCGAACGGTAACCACCTCCAGCGCCATCAATTACATGTGAAGCAGCAGCCAATGCTAACGTTCGGAAAAGCCGAATGAAGTGGACGGCCGTCAGAAGTACCGGTTTGAAGTAGTCGGCAGGACTTGTCGAGAAAGTCGAAAAAGAAATCCTGAACAGTGAGGATGCTGATAATAGTTGCCTGAGTTAGGTCAAACATATGCAAATCGGACCGCTTCTCCAGTCCTCTCGCCTCGACATAAATCTGATCACAGAGGAACCGCCTTCATCGAAAATTGGTAGGGAACAGGTGTTGGAAAGATTTCCATCTAACTCCTACCACCTGTTAGTTGGTAGGGGACGTTTGTTGAAAGCTACTACCGTGCGACGGTTCGAACGAAGATGTTCCAGCTACGGGCGGGAGTGGAGTGAGAACTTTGCTCGAGGATTTGTCTGCCTTCGACATCGGGGGTCGCAGGGAAAGTAATCGATGCCCACTTAGCGAGCTATGTTCCGATGAGCATCGAAGGGCAGTCATCGGAGTGCCGGTGAGAAGGACAGCATGATTGAAGGAACTTTTGCAATCATTCTCACCATGCGTGAAAGCTTTATGTTCCAATATGTAGATGCGTGCGTTTGCGTGAAAAGGGAACGGATTGACCTGGCTCATTTCCGAACTGTGACAGCAGGCGGCAGTGAAGTGATATTTTTGTTTCCAAAGTTATTGTCCTGTCTTGAGAGTTTTCGCATTACTTAGCTTTGTGAAGGAATTATTACACAATTCGTAAAACGTTTCATTGTCAAATTGTATAAAAATTGTATCTCTATGGTTGAGATTTCGGTTTTATTCGCGTCGTTTTGACGTGACCAATGTTACTAAAGCTTAAACAATGTTTTCAATATTTTTCGAAAAAGGAATTGCTTCCCATATATTGCAATGACTTTGGACTTGATACATTAAAATATCGTTCCCGGTTGTTCCATACGGGGTTCGACTATTTCGCAGTCTAAAGCTTCCATCGTCGATGATGAACACGAGGTGAAATAGTTGCTTTTTCTAGTCATAATATGACCTTATGATCGACGGGAACGTCACTGTCAAAATAATGGCATAAGGGAGAGGATTCGATGTATCGCGGAGCCGGATATGATGTTTCGGGCTATTGATATTTGATATTCAATCTGATGCATATAGATATTTCCCTTGTCCGTGATGGCGAAGGCTCCTAGAGTGAGCATGGGGGCTGCCCATGGGTGCCCATCATCCGTCAGGAGCTGATGAGAACTATAGCAGCGGTGACCACACCATAAACCACGTTGCAACTTATGTTGATAAATTATATGTTGTGGGCTTTGCGGCTCCGGTGGCGTCGGTGAGCGACACGCCGTGCAGAAGGGCACATTCATTGCGGCCATGGAATAATATCGCCTTCGTACACGAGCAAGCACTCACCATCTTGTCTTCTCGAGAGCTTTTTGACATGGCTGACCGAATGTACAAGTGTATCGGTTCCACGCGACGTGCGATGTCGTCGGTCGTTGCTCGATAAACATTGTGTATATTTCCCCAACACCGATGTTTGACGCTCCTTCCTCCGGGGAGTTTTCGTCTCGTTCTTCGTCCTGCAGTACGTATGCATGTCAATCATGATGTCGTTTGCTTGCAAAATTATTTACTGCCATCTGAAAGATCTTGCGATCCCATCTTCCATCGTCTCCTGTGCACAACTGCCCCTTCGATCGATTCTGCCCAAGGCTCGGTAAACTGGGCATGCACTTGGCAAAAACATTACCATCAATCTCTTCGGTACTACCGCCAGTGTGTATCCTGGTTGGCACGATAATAGTTGAGTTGAGGCTGGCGCCTCTGGAAACTATCGCCTGAATCCGCTCCATAGACGACGGCAATAGCGTCGATGCCTGGGTTTCGGTGACCGTCAGCTGCTGGTGTTGGTTACCGTCCTAAAGGGGCCAGTCGCATGCCATTCCCCATTGAAATCTGATTTTCTTGCTGCAGACTGTCGAACAAAGTCCTGCCTCGATATCGGTGGAGTAGCATCTCGTTTATCCTGGCGAGCATGATGTGAAGTGGTCTCTGATGCTGCCACTCATGCATGAGTCGACAAGCAATACAAACACGAGAGAGATATGCACATCCTCCTACACTGGGCCTCCGGGCGACGGCGGACACACAACGGGGGAAAAATATGGAAACGCACCACCGAGGCCGTTCTATCTTCTATCGTTAATCGATATTTTCTGCAACTTTATCGCGTCAGCAGCCATAAACGCGCCGGGAGGAGTATCGGAACTTTAATTAAAGCTTAACAAGATTGGCCAGGCGTGGTAGTCAAAGGGCCACGAAACGGGACCCGTGTATCATAACATGGATGATAGTCTCATGCCGTTAAAGGTGGCGCTTAATTTGATAAGAAGCAGCAAACATCCGATTCAATACGCCGCTCTTAGTCTGGTGTCTTTAACTTTGGCAAACTGGTTCATCCTTGCGTTCATTCAGGATAGTTTTGCTGATTTTCTTCTCACAGTTGTACTGAAAGCAGCAAAACATCTTTGTCTACTGGCTTCAGCCGCAAAACGCGTGCAAATAGGTCATGTGTGGTTGCTTTCTCACTGCAATAATATCGTTTCATAATAGAACGTTACCGGAATGAAATGTTCACGCTATCTTCCAAACTAGCAGTAATAACAAGCAGAAGATTAGCATGGAATCTTTCGTTCACGCTGGTTGAGAATGGTTGAAATGCTTCCAACAAGAAACGCTGGTTAACCGTGTCAAATAGGCGACCATCGTACCATCGACACTTTTACACCTACCGGGTTACTTGCCCGTAGGCAGCATCTCAAACCGGCACGGCATTCCTTAGCCTTGGGATGAAACGATCAATTCCAGGCACAAATTAGTACCTGTTGGCCGCACCGGAGCGAGATGGACCCGGAAGGGACAAAGGAAAGCTACGCAACGATAAAATCGAAAGATAAGGGTTAGGATAGCATTATTTAATTACACTGGCTTAATATAGTCAGACTCAATGGCACTGCACTGTAATAGCTACTACCGATTTCCTGTCTGCCGTTTACCAGGTCGAGCGTTGGTGGACGTCGATGAGAACTTATGAATCGTGGCTGAGGTCATGTGGTGCAGGCAGACAAGGATTTGCCAACGAAACCGAGATAGTAATTAATGTTGGACCACACCGTGGCAACGTTTGTTCCGAGCTGCTGAACTGCCATTAATTTCTTTTTCATACAAAGTACAATATTTTAAAATGTAAAGTAAAAAACTTGTCAACAAAGCGATCGAATCAATACACTTCTTAATGTACTTATTATTACATTCTTTCTTGCCTCATTTTGTAAAAATCGTTCGTTTGAATGTCATTAAATCACACTTAATTATCCATTTGAAAATATAAATTTTTATTTCGAACACATTGGAAACTTGCCGGGGCGTGTTTTAATCAATGTTTTTTTTCTGTAATTACAGGTAACGGATGTAACACACAACCATTGCAGAAATGCCTAGGTTCTTTTATCGTATGTATGATAACATAACGCAGCTTCATAGCTGTTTGTCGTTTAGTGAACAGCTATTTATGAAACAGGATGTGATAATTATCGACTTTTATTACCAAAACCGCCAATTTGGTGAACATCTAGTTCAGAAAACTTATCCACGTCCGCTAGGGCACCATTGTTTTTTATTGCCATAGTTTTATAGGTCAATCATTCCTATGTTTATATGTTTGCTTTTGATCCACATTTTGTGTAGTATTGAAATTACTATTGAGTGCATAGGGAACTAACCACCAATAATGGTACCTTAACGGTACGGTATGCTCGACTATATAAATTGCCCGTCGTCGAACAGTTTGTCAAACATGATGCCGCCCTAGAGCTTTGTCGGAAAAATGGATCAAATCCTTCGGTGCAACATGAAGCAGCTTTAGAAAAACATCCACCGGAGGAAGCTTTGCTGACTATATCAGAAAGCTCTTTTGATTGCGTGAGATCTATAAAGATCTCTTATAGCATCGTAACGCTGGAAGTTTCCTCGTATCAAACAAAAGGACTGCGCATGACTATTTCCTGTTTACCATTTTGATCACCATTTCAAATCGTGCTATAAATGGTTTCTATACAGCTTAATCGTTTTATTGCTGTCCGTGCCAAACCATTTTATAGGAACCAAAATGTGGGAAAATATCTGGGGCTCCTAGCAAAAGGATAATTGTGGACATATCGTGAGTTCTTTTCGTAATAGGTATCTCTGAACCAAACCGCCCTCTATTAACAATCGCTCTAACTTCACTTCTACAATAATGCTATAATGTCAATGCACCTTTTCAAGTCGCAGGATATTTTCTAGAAGGTTTCGGGAAGGTTCAAAAGGCTTCTGGATTATTGCCTCGAGGAAATACGATAAAGATATCCCTTTTTTTTGTTAAAAAAAAGCTTTTGGTTAACAGCATTTAGTGCACAGCAATAGTAGCAAGCAGGTTTTCTCATTCAATTTTTTGGTTGTTCACCAACTTCAGCAACAATTAGCGTCGATTTGGCAATGACGAACGTTTGTATAAGCTATTCGTTAATATTACTGTAAGTAATTATTTTTGGATCTGTAATTTTATAGGAGAAGTGGTCATTCGTCAATGGCAAATAGATTGTAACTCTCAACAGTTTCGATCGTCGAAATGTTCCTTGTTCGAAATATTGTAATTATGCAATTATTATAAATGGAAATTTCCAATGCCACGATCTTCACTGGAATTTTGAGTGCAAAGAATGCAATTACATTTACGCAAGCACATTCCCTGTTAATACGGCATTTGAATTCGTTTTTTTAAACTCTTTTATATCTATCCTCTCGGCCAATATTGACTAGAATGAACCAGAATGTTCGAGAGTGTTGGTGTTGTTGGTGGCGGGTCAGGTCAGCACTTAGCAAAGCTACTTGCAACGACCGTTTCCCACAATTACGGTATTCAGTACATAATCATCAGCCTTATCGTTGAAGACGTGAAAGAGAATATGAAGCGATTTGCATCAACTGGTTCCATTTTTAAATCTTTCAATTTTCCCTCCACTTTAGCTTATGGTTCTGGTTTCTCTTAGGCGTCACGCACTCGAAGGTCGGCGGGCAAAAGTATACCGGAGACGATGTTTTAATTAAAATCATCATGTAAATACCTGCTGTTAAAATGTTTGAAACCGATCTACCCCGTCCCCTTTCCTTGTGGCAAAATGCTTGTTGTCTCTTCCTAGAAGGTTCAAAGTCGACGTCAACAAGAGAGTGAGAGAGGAACACAACAACGCGGAACAAAAAACAGTAGCGAACACTTCTTTGAAACAATGTGCTACTCCAATGCGCAAAAAATATATAATTTTGATGCAAAGGTTAAATTTCCTTATTTGTGTTTTGGGCCTTGTTTTCTAGCTAAACACTAAACATGGCCTTATTGGGACCAGCAGTCAGTGCGTTGTGGGAAGGCAAAAAAAAGGACTCATCGCCTTCCACTGGGGAACAGGATTGGCTTTGACACTGGTTGATTAGGTGGGTTGGTTAATCGTTGTGGCGAAAGCAGTGAAGGTCTGCGTAAGCAGGTGAGAAGCTTCAAATAGCTGCGTGTGGATGGAAACGAGATAGGATGAGCGGAGAAAAGAAAGAGAGAAAGATAAATAGGTGTCTTAGAACAAAATTCAAATCGAAAGGACGCTGAAGAAAATTAAGAAGGGAACTGAGAATATTGTACACAGAAAGAGTTAATTATCATTAAGCAAATTAAAATCAACTGCTCGTGAAATTTGTTTCGGAAGGAAAGTACATTTCTAGAACTGCCCGGAAAGGATTCGCGACACAGAGAGAAGGGAGCGTGGATAAGTTTTGCGAGACTGTCGAGGATTTGTGATTATTTGTTCAAATGGTAGATTATCATCTTGATTGTCTTTTATCTTCTTACTCTAAATGAGTTGTTTTTCATGCAATGAATGTTTCTATTAGAAGTTTCTTAACATTTAATTGATTTCTTGTGTCCGCGTTGCTTTGGAAAAAAGGTTTAACTTCACTTCGAGAAACAAGCTGTTTAGGTATAACATCCAATTAATTACGCAAACACCTTCATCAACAACATTGCTAATGCATTCTAAATCCTGGTTCAACGATTAAAACAAATGGATTATCAAAATCCTTGCAATTCAATTTTCCTTACACCTGGAAAAGACATCATTTCCCTGTCTTACAGCACCACATAGCTCCTTGTCGTTCTTCATGTAGGGGATAATAATCTGTTAACCAGGTCGCTTCTCGCGCACAGCTGCCTTGGGTAAATGAACCCGTCCCTTGCCCGTCGCCACATCAACGAGAGGGATTTCGATTTAGTTCTCGGACACAATGAACAAAATTGGATTGAATTTGTTGGTCTGCTGCTGTCGTTCGATTGGTTTCATCCCTTCAGTTACCTTTACGACTTCGCAACCGCTTCCCTGACCGCTTGGATCTGGTCGTCCTCACCTACACCGATAACAGATTATCTCTACCGCACAATCCGATCAATTGACATATCCTACCGACGGAAGGGACGGAGGGAGATTCGTGCGCCCTCTCTCGCTCTCACTCTGCAGCCTTGCGCAATGGTAAAAGGGTATCGACTTTGGTCCTGTCTACTGCAGCCAGTTCAGATTTGCGAAGAACGACCCAACGGTGCAGTGAAGAAACTGTTCAAGAAGCTAACGATTTTTTCATTGCTCTGATTGCAACCGAGAGAGCTATATGGGGTAGCAAAGGAGGAAGCTGCAAAGTTTATTAGCAGACGCTTCGGACAGACACGCTGACGACCGGCGAACAAACGTACGTACGATTGTACAAATTTCTGCCTGTGCACTATTGAAGCACGATCGAAGACGATGCAAAAGCGTATGGAGGAGTACCTGTTACACGTATAAAGATGTTGGCCTCCTTTTTTGTGTTTGTTTTTCAAGTATTTCAGCCTTTGAAAATAATCCTTCAACCGCATCGTGTATGTAGGAGCTCCTCTCGCTCGTTTGAAATTGAAAAATAATTTCTCAACAATTTCTCTGCCATGCAACGATCCATGGTTTTGGCAAGTCTGTGACCGAGTGATGTCGGGGATCAACGCACTTGATAAATGGTTTCCTTCGGGACGACATGAAGCTAGTTATTGTGAATGTTGGTTCGTTTAACACTGCGCTAGTATATTTGTTGTCGTTTAGCAGACACGATTGAAATGTCTATTGTGTTTTCCAGTTTCGAAGCTGCATTCGAGCGTAACACTAAAGCTTAGCACACTTAGGATAAACAAACATATTCAAAGCCTGTGCAAGTTACAACATATCCTCAGCCTCCAAACGCGGTTCGTGACGTAGCCTTTTGGAAGTATCGAAAGCGAGCCGCCACGAGTTGGGTAAAGAATTGAAAAACTTTTAATTAAAAACAAGAATCCTCAAAGCCGCCGAGAGCAAAAGAGAGAGCGGCACACAGGGTAAACAATTTTTGGCTCAGTTTCACGCTAGAGGCAGGTGGCTAGTAGGGGTAGTTAGGTACATGGCTGGTATAAGCCTTCGGAGAATCGAAAGCCAAGAGTAGAATGACATTTTCGCATTTTGGGTAGAGCAAGCGAAGTGAGTTTGCACCCCTGATTAAACCCCTTTCCGGCATGGTTCAAATCACATCTTCCTCTCGGTCCGTCGATGCGAGCGCGCGTCTTCCGGAGGGAAACGGAATGCTAGAGAACTTTCGTCGGATCCCAATATCAACATCCAGTGACGAGCGAAAGTGAATGCAGGCCGCCGACTCGCACATAGAAGCAAAAACAAACAAAACAAAATTTTCCACAAGCTCAGCTCCATTATTGTGCATGTTGAAGGTCTAAATCGTTCCCCGCCGTGGACTTGGCGATGGCATCATAGCTGACAATTTAATTACCGTCTCATCGTCTCGCGTTCCCGTGCGTCGAGCCGGTAGTGATGTCTAGGATGAACATTTTTCGGTGTGGCGGCTATTGGATGCCATTTTCGTACGAACTCAACCGGAGGGGTGCGACCGTCGTCGAGAACCTACTGCGCAATCGTGAGCTCGACGTACGAAGTAGTGAGTGCACATTGTTTTGGTACTCAGTCAACCCTTCGATGTTTTAACGGAGTTTGTTAGGCATTCACAGAGTGGCCCAATGACCTACTGCCTAGCCCGTGTGCGAAGGAGGAGAACGTGCCACTGAGTGAACCTGCGGCAGGCGACACTCCGGATAGGGATCCGTTTATCAATCGTGCCGGTGAGTGCCCGCGTTCGACGACGGACGTTGGCGGTCTTTCGCAGCCCTGGAACTGACGTTTGTCAGTTGTTTGGGAAACGCGCGCGTGTTCGGTGGTTTAAGGTGGAAGTTATTCGTAAAAGTTTCAGCGGCAAAGGATAACGCCATCCTTGGCATATGATGCGAAGTGTTGAGTGTTTCATATCGCTGCAAAACGAGGGAATGCTCTTGGTTCCGTAAAATGTTTGTTCCAACCGGTGATCCTCGGTGTTTGCATCTGTTCGGGTGAAATAATTCATTAACGATTTGAAAGAGTGATTTCCTGGGGCTATTTTAGTTTTATTTTTCGCGAAAGTGTACGACAAAGTGACCGCTATTTTTTAGCCCCGCGCTTTCTATTCCTTTACCAAAGCGGTGTATATCCCATTGTCAAGTTTCGTCTATGCTGTGCCCTGCTTCTACCTCGCTGAGTAAAATTGTTCGGCGCGAATGTGTGCAAAAAGCTATGCCTAGAAGCCACCGACGCTAGCAGCGCTACTAGCCCACACACCCATTGCGATGAAAAGTGTTTCCGCGTGTCTGCTCCCGGTCATTTTCCTACACGCAGTACTTCCGTCAAGCCCGCCGTCGCCATCGGTCGCGAGTGTCCGGGGAAGCGGTTCTAACCGAATTGCGGAAGTAGCGCAAGTGTGCGGCCGTTTCTTAAGTGTCCCAGCACCGGCAGCGAATTCTGCGGGAGGCAAAACCACCTCTGAAGGGGGCTCCGCCAGCCGACAGCACCGAATCCTCTCGGAAACAGCGACAGTGGTAGCAAAAGTGCTGCTACCGCAAGTGGATTACTGTGCCTGGTGGTGACTAGTGATACTAATAGCGATACTATTCCACTTCAGTGCCCCATTACAGCAGCATCACGTTCACCTGCTGGAAGTGATGGTAGATCCACTTAAGATATTCTGGGTACTCACGAATAGCACGTATCTAGGTAAAATTGTTTCACCTTCTTCGTCGATGCTTTGAGCTTAGATTTATCAAAGATGTCATGTCGTTTAAAGCTAGCTTTCATCGTTTTTTTCCCCGTTCAAGGAGGTCTCTTTGGTTAATCTTTCCGTTTTTTCTGCATGTTTTATACCTGACTGACACGGGCTACTTGTGGGTTGAACGCGAGAGTTAGCGGACGATGTTGCTATCCCAACTCAAACGAGCACGTTTTCAACGACGACAACGATGTCTACAAGACAATTATCATAACATTTGCATTGCAAATAGAAAACACGGTGTATTGTGCGCTCGCTGTGCCCGCCATTCTGATTTACCTGTGTTGAGCTACATGTCACCAGCGAGAGTCGCTTCCTCCGCAATAGTCTTGTTGTCCCCATACAGTTTGAATTCCTCCAGGACGGTGTAAAACTTCTTCCCTTGCTGGTCCCGAAGAATTTGTGGGTATGAGCGGTGACTTCATGAGTTTGAATATCCTGCGGTTCCTACCTTTCATCCCTGCCTGGAGCGCAGTATGAAGCGACCCGGCGTCTCCATTTCCACAAACAACCAGGCGTCTCCATCGCGACTAACAACGACTTTATCTCCAGTGCGATAGCCCGTTGGTGGCTGAATAAAACTCTTTCCAACAACAATGATTGCGCCTTGCCTTGTTTAGGCATTGGGTGAAGATTATTCATTAACATTCTCAGAACTACCACTCCAGCTTGTGGTGGAGTAGAAGTCTTTGCATGGGGCAGAACTTTAAATTCAATACAACCTTCTTGCTAAACCTTTTGCGATCAACGTTCCATTTTATTCTGCGGTCCTCGGAAATTCTATTAAACCTGTATCCCGTGTGTAAACTAATCCACCTAGCCCGAGACACACTCTGCTCACGCACTGAGAATAAGGGGCCAAAACTAGTGCGCGAGTCAATCTACGCACCAGCGGAACGATGCCGCAAATACCTTTAATTAGGGAGGATTATGCAAATCTCTCGCTCTGTCCGACCAGCAGTAATAACACTGCAGTCTACTGCTACCGGATCCGCACGGTGCTGTTTTGCATACTACCGGCGCCACGTAATGGCTGGAGTGATGGTAGTATCTTTTTTAAAGGACTTTGTTTACGAGATTACCCCACTCATCCCCGGACAAAAAATCGGTCCAAAAATGGTTCTCTTTTGGAGTTTATTCATCGCTTTCTTTGCCCCGACGCAAAGTTTTCTTCGAACCATTTACTGCCATTCAAAAATATTTCGCTCTCTCCCCAGCATCAGGTTACTAGTCGAGATTTGTCCTGTTATTCGTTTTTTTCGTTCATGAAACCTACGTTTCCTCGGTCAATTTTACGTTCTTTTCACGAAACACGATTCAAGTACTCTTTTCCTCGGCTCGGTTTGGGGTTTCCCTTTGTTCGAGCTGCCTTTTTGGTTCACGGCGCACAAAATCCGAGCCTTATTTTCCCGTGAAAGTAGACTGGCGCTGGCGCAGTTCCGGGCCGAGTGTAGTTTCATCCGTTTCGATAAAGGTAATTCAAAATCCCGATGAAGCGAACTAGCCGGGTGAAATTCTCCTTTTGCCCAAAACGTTGGATGGCGGCGACCGGAACGATGGTGCTTCTGTGGACGGCAGCTGAAAAGCGCCCTTGTAACAATGTTATCGAAGGAAGAGTCATGATAAAATGATTTTAGCAGCTTATCTTCCCGGCTAGCGTAATGGTGTAGCCGGTGCTTGCAGTCGACCACTGCATAAACTATCCTCGCATAGAACAGTTCCGCACGAACTTTATGCTTTTTGCTTGCCTCCAGCTACTTTCATTATGGTTGCGCTCATTTATGACGACGATTGTTTGCGATTGAAATACTCCGATTACATCCGATTCATTCAGTTGGTGGCACTGTTTTACGGCGCTTTGTTGTTTGTGGCGTCCGGAAATGCTTCTCGCCGGCGGGACCCCGGGGGTAGAGAAATGATGTTATATTCCGATTAAAATCCGAATACCTTTTCCACACACACCCTTTCGCGATCAAAGAGGAAGTCTTCTTCTTTTCCATGGTTGATCGAACGCGGAGAAAACTTTTCACAACTCAACCTCTGGGGCTTTTCTTTTTGTGACAGCTCTACCAGCTTCGGCGTTCGGTTCCATTTAATGTGCCCGGTGCACGTGCGGTTGAATAATATTGCGAGAATGGTGTTTTCCCGACCAGCGTCATGCTATTGATGGGCTACTCTATATTATCGTGAACAACATATTTTGTCATTCTTTTTTCATTCAATTATAAGGTCCTTTCCAATATATGTTGTGCTTTATAATTCAGTTGAACGTATCCTCTCGAGAGCCCACACGAATAATCGCGGATAAACGATTTTTATTACCCTCTTTTCGGTGGTGCATATGAACTCCGGCAGCCACCAACCATTGATGGGTAATAATCTAATTCAAGCGTGGAAAAAGTGGTACAAAGCGGTATAGAAGTTTTACAATCAATATAAACTTCTGGAGAAAAAAAAGCCATATACTCACACGAAATTAAACTTTGTCCACAACTTACTGGCACAAGAACGCTCGACAGACAGAAATCGTGTAAATTTGGTTAGCCTCCAGTGTCCTTTGCATTTTTACCCCGTCTTTGCACAATTTGTTCCCAAGAAATGTTCCTAGCACTTGAGCAAGCTCGCTTTTGATTGCTCCCCGTTGAATCACCCTCGCCAGAGGCTCCCAATCGTTGGGAAACTTCACGCCCGACCGGAAAATGAAAATATTCTGCGCGCCTAGAAAAGTTTTCCACATTCTTGCCGCCCACTGGCACATACCAGGCAACTCGGTGTCGCTCGCAAACCCTGATGGAATGTTCCGACGTCGAAATTTGCGAATTGCATTTTTCCATGGACTTTTTCCCATCCCGCTCCCACAGTTGACACTTTTGAGTACTTCGCTCCCACAAGTTGCTGGTTGAGTGGAGAAAAACTTTGTCTCGCCACCGAGAGTATCACTTATTGGCTATATTGGGCATCCACTTTCCATTGGTCGTACATCCAGTGGTCCCTGCTGGTGGCGGAAGTAGTTTTATCAGATGGATTTTCCCCGGAGAAACATGCTACCTACCAGTCCATCGGTTTTTTTGGGAAGCGATGGCATCTCCGGAAGCCGCAAGCGGAGATTGATATGAAGTTTTAAGACTCTTAGCTCTTGCTTTTTCAATGGTGAAGACCGTGTGTTCGTTAGGGCGTGCGTGTGCGTTGTTGTTGTGTCGCACTCGCTCGCTTGCTGTTGAAACAAATTGTAAAACTTTTCACACTCAATTTCCGCCGACAGTTCGGGTTACGGACGCCGACGGATTTCCACTAGCCTTCTTCTTGCCGCCTGTTGCTTTGTGACAGACCGCAAACACCATTCCACTTCCTGTGCAGTGCACGTAAACCGGCACCAACTGTATGCTGTAAATTAGGAGATGACGCACGGAAACTGTCGCCTGGTGGAAATATGCTAAACTCTCATTAGCAGCCGGGCCGAAAAGAGAGGGAGAGATCACATGAAACACAAAGAGGCACCGAAGATGAGTCAAAAGTTTACCATTTATCACCGCAAGCCCCCTTTTCCCCCTTTCTACGAATTTTTGGAAACTGCCAAGCGAAGCAGCCGGCAGTAAGAATGCGTCCAACGAGGAAGAAAGATCGGATGTTGTTGAAATTTTACGCCCACAAATCGCCGGAAAGATAGATGCTCTATCCGTTTCGAAGCACACGAGAGCAAAGGAAATTTGGCAAGAGGATTCCAGGAAGCGAGGGTCTATTTGGGTACGGCTTACTGAAAAGAGAAGCCAACCTCCCTAGGTGAAGTTTTTCATTCACGGAAATAAATGATCTCTATGTACGTTCCTTTCGTCAGTTCAGATTAAAATACCGTAGAAGTATGTGACGCGGTTTGAAAGAAATGTACACCCTAACGATTTGCTTATTGTCAAACGTGGCCATGGTTACGGCAAGTTATAGTATGTTCCTTGACAAATGTTTCTGATAACTTATCAGAAACAATGTTGGAAAAGGGAGAATTTCAGCATTACATACTAAATTGATCTTCTTTTTGTAAAGCTCGGCACGCTAGCGAGTAGAATCATTGTATATCTTCAGTCACTGTCTGTTTTCGTTTTATTTTATCAAAAACAACAACGACTGGAGGAGGTGTCCTTTTGATCGTCTCAATTGAAACACCGATCGCGATCAAACCCGAAAGTAGGCACGTTTGGGTGCAATCACAAAACCCTACGTCAATCAAAGTAACATGGTTTGGCCACCGGTTGCACTGGCCTGTCACTCATGCGGCAACCTTCACGCCAACGTAGCCCGCCCACTGTGGTGCTATATCCGACTACGTATCGGGCACTCAACACTCGTTCGCCAAATAACGAACTATATTTCATGTCACGGCCAATCGAACGGAAGTGAAGTGCAAAGAATCGACAGTCTCGAACGTCGCTGACATGTCCTCCGGGCGGCTTCAGATAACAAGCCTTTGGAAACTTTGTCCGGTTTCCGAAACGTCTGAACGGATGCTTCGGAAAATTCCCCACCGTTCTCCCTTCCAGGGCGTCTGGCTGGTAACCCCAACTGTCCGACAACTAGTGCTCCCTGTTTTCTGTATGGGCGCTCGCTCGGCTGTCATCATTACGGGAGATCGATAAGAAGGATGGCCTTAGTGAGAGGGATCCAGGGCGCCTTTATTTCGTACGTTTGGGCTTGCTAATAAGTCACGTTTCGGTTCGTGATTTATCACGTTCGTACGAATGTGAAATTTCATTAAAAGAAGCATTCCGCCACACACCCCTGAAGCCTGGCTGAAAATTTAAAGTTCGGGCGAAAGAGTTCTCGCACGCTCACTGTTCGGTTCAAGGAAAATTTGGTGCACGTCGATCCCTTTCTTTCGTAGAAAAAGCTTGTATCCAAAGTTGTATCCAAAATTCACTGCAACACTACCCCCAAAGAAGCGATGTTCTTGCAAAAGATCCAGGAATTGGCACGGGCGAGCAAGCAATGCATTCGCAATGAACCCACGGGTCCCGGACGCCCCTGGATCAGCGGACCGGGAATGTCGATTGCACCGATGCACCGGGAAAGTTTTCGCTATCGCTATCGTGCAGAGCTGTCCCCTCCAGTTACGCCTATTATTCGCGACATTCTATACTGATTGCACGATTCAATTTTCCTCTCCATTTCCATCGGTGGATAGACTTCGATAGGAGTCCGTGCGGACGAAGCAGAGAGCTTTCAATCGCTCGTGAATTGCAACAGTAAGACCACCGTTCTGTTGCGCGCTGTCTGCTCAAACTCACAAAAAGTAGTAGTCAGAAAGCATATTGATCCGATGATTGTGATTTCAAGAATCTTTTGGCGTTTTACAATAGTTGGCCTCGTTCTCTTTCTCTGCACCTCCGTTCTACGAATGCCAATTTGTCGGCAAGCGACTGCTCAACTGACATTCATTGGGCGCTTTGTAGCTATGCGAATGTTAATTAAGTTCTCAAGAGGAATCTACCTCACAATCTCCTCACAAGCGCCTCTTCACGGCTGGTATGTCAGCAACTTGCAATGTTCTCTGATGAAGTTGACGGAATTTATGAAACTTGTGTATAATTAACCATCGGACGAAAGGCAGTCAAAATTCGTTGGGGTGGTGAGAAGAAGTATGAGGCGCTTCCATAGCGCGCTCCAAGTGACCACTGGTCCGCTCTTTGTTTTCCTCAACAATATTTTGTCAAGTTCGACGGCACTGCTACATAAACTCCATTCAACAAAGTAAACTTTCACAGAACAAATAGTTGTCGCTGCTGCAGTGATTGTGCACGGTCGCATCCCGGGAGAGCTGCAGGTTTGTGCCGCTTCCAGGTTTAGCTGGATGCAGCTGGAAAAACAATCACAGCGTAACGAGTCGTGGAATGTGCACGCTTACGGCTCCAACAGCCGGAGGAAATCGACTTCAGTGCAGGTGCCTGTTTTTCTTTGCGGCATTCGTCGCGGAACACAGGATCGTTGTTCAGACTGACCAGCTGGCCCGCTCATTATGCCATTGGGTGGCCATCGCGATTCTATTCTTTTCTACCTGCACGGACGATTACCGAGCGAACCATGAAGCTGCTGCATGATTTCCGGATTTATTTTACCACAGGAAAATGTAAACCATTTATGTATTAGTATACGTGATAGCGCCTTGATCATGTTCTTCACTCCAAGCGTTGGCTCCTTGTCGTGTTCAATACCCCAACACCTGCAAAGCGCTCTCCTTTTTCCTTATCCCCCATTCCAATGCAAATCGGAAGTTCGAATTTGAATTTAGCCCATCAAACAGTCCAACCACGTAAGGAGCAACTTCAGCTGGACGTTCCAACTTCGATCGAAACCTGGTGGTGGTGGTTCGGTGATCGATAACGATAAATTGCTGCAAATTAATATGCTGCCTCCATCGGTTTCAATTTTCGACCAATTTACATTTCCATTAGCAAGTCCGACTTCGCCAAATGCGATTCCCAACCGGTGATAGCGGTGCGATGGGGAAAAAAAGGTGTTTACTCACACACCCGTGCCTGTGAGGACATAGTAAACCACGCTCGTTGCTACAGCTGGCTAGAAAATCTCAGCTCATTTGCAGCCCGTTGGCCAAGCTCCAGGTCGTTTCCTGGGGCGGTGGAAGTGGTGCACTCCAGTAAAACGTTAAGTGGGGAGTCGATCGGTTTAATGGTTTGTCATAAATTTCAAGCTAAAACTTCCTACATGCCGACGACTTTTCTAGCCAGTTTCTCCGTCCGCCGGATTGTACGTTGATTGCGCTTTTCGGGGGGCGGCATAATGCTATCGCCCGAATCTCGGGTCGTTTTTCTCTCGGACGGTTACACTGCCGAGCGAAACCACCGCCCCAGCGGGATACCCTACCTGCAAACGCGCTGGTAGATATCACCTGCTCTCTCCCGCCTTCCGACACCCTCGTTTCCTCCGGTGTGTTACATAAAGTTAACACTTTGTTTGAGGGATGACACTAATGGAATCGATGTTGGACATCTACTATCATGTTCCGGTTCGGTCCTGGCCCGGACCCGGCCCCGCCTGCTTATGGGAGCCAAAAAATAGAAGAGATACGGAAAACCATAACAAAATGGACCTTTTTTTCCACGGGCTCATACCGATGAATATTTCATGTATTCGGTGGGAAAAGTTTTCGCTTCCAATTTTAGTTGTCATTCCGTGAAACTGTGCCGCAAAACTGCCGGTCTCAAAGGTTCTGTATCTCGGGGAGTGATTTTTTCGCTGCCTTTCATCTGACCCCCTAAAAACTGGCCACCGGGTTGCTGCTCCGCTCTGACAGGCTCCCCCGTATGGGCTTTCCGCTGCCGTTCGCTCGCTCACTTGTGTTCTGTAGTTCGGGAAGCAATAATCTTTCTCTGCCAGTGTCGCCCAGGCGGAGCAATAAATTATCCTGTTGAGCAACAGCAGCAATCCCTCAGACAAGTGAATAAATAAAACAGATCTTTTCGCCAACACCGAGCACCGAGGCCCTCGTGTGGCAGGTTAGCCAGAAGCACGAGAGCACGGTAGCATAAGGAAAGACATAAATAAAAATTTCCGCACCACTCACGCGGTGTGGGGTGCGCTGGTGCGTCCGGGAAGCGACACATTTTGAAAAAGCACACAGAATTATCTTACAAAATCGTCTCATGAAGGACAATAAATTATCGATAGCATCGGTATTGAATGCGGGACCTGAACCAGGAGTCGAAGCGAGCGTTGTCTATTTCTCCAAGGCTTCGCTGCAAAGTGAATTAAGTGGTTTGTGTATATAAACTGCGGCGCCCGCGTTCGGATTGCGAATTCCTTGTGTTTATGCACGCGCATAGGAATATCGGTGGCAGGTCCTTCTACCGCAGGCGCCTATACGCGAAACCGAAATGAAAGGAAATTTCCTCTAGCACCAGCGAGAGAAGCGTTTAAGGTGGCGGTCCGTTTTTCGCTGCAGCAGCGGTGCCATGAAGTGTACATTTTTCCCCAGTGTGTGTGTGTGTGTGTGTGTGTGTGTGTGTGTGTGTGTGTGTGTGTGTGTGTGTGTGTGTGTGTGTGTGTGTGTG
>JAOEFI010000004.1:29359445-29381121 GCA_034621735.1 Anopheles plumbeus
TTTCGGTTGATGCTGCCTGCCTGCTGCCCAACAATGGCGTTGAATGATGGCACAGATCCATCGCACGCCGGGCTCGCATTGTGCGTAAAGCATTAAAGGGCCGTGCGTGATACGTGCGTGAACGATGGCAGGGGTTCGTTGTGCCCTCCATTTGTCGGATGCCCTTTTCTTCTTTGACATCATTCCGATCGCTCTAAATTCGTCGTCACTTGTTAATACAAGTCGGCGGCCGAATTTTCAAGGCAGTGAACACTAGATCGTACAAACGTTCAAATTCGGCATTCGGTGGAAATTGGTATCACATCGACCGTGAATGGCTTAATCAAACCCGAACAAACAGGGGGAAGGGGGTGGGTTTTCTTTTCTTGGGGCTGCATTAAACCGTACTGGCCGGGATGAAAGTGTGGCTTGATATGTCTAACCCCACATTTTCTCCTCCGAATCCAATGTACGATTCACATTTCTTTCATTCCATTAATCCGTCGGAATGTGTTCCCTGTCACTATCCTTCGACCCAGTCACAGCGGACATAGTCATGGCATCGAATAACTTTACGGCTTCATCAGCAATGGCCACAGAAGAAAAGAAAAACCTTATTCAATAGCGCCCGTCCGGGCTGATAAAATGTAATGAAATTTGGCTAATTTGTTTTGGAAAAAGAATCGTGCAATTATGCGACACACGTGCTGCCGGGCTGGATGGCAGTCGGTTTGCTTTCTAACGATGCAACACGATATCCCCCGTCTCGGTGACCCTCGTCCACGTTCGCATTTCCACGCCGTGTACCATTTAATTGTGAAGGAATGTAATTTTACGCTCCACGGCCAACGCTACAAGCAAGCTGTCCACGTTTGTGGAAGGAAGTGCGAGCGAGATTCTGTATGCGGGAGCGTACATACATTCCTGGCGGGAAAGCATGTGTCAACCCGACCACTTCGTAACGGGCCCCGGGGAGGCCGCGGGGACGTGTTTCAGTAACTCCCGGCTTTCTCGCCACACGGCTGCAACACAGCGTAACTGCATGGCCGAGATTGCTTCCCAAAATTTAATGCTCTCCCCTGAAACTCCCAGACCCATTATGGTAATGAGAATAATATTGTCACACTACTCAACGCCCGCCCGCTGCCGAGCGCCCGATGCTCACATACAGGACGTTAACAAAATAAAACATTTTATTGTACTCCGCCCTGTACGTGGACTCGGGTTTCCGTACTATTTTTTGTGAAGTTATGTAACCGAAAGAAATAGCTCCTGTGGATGCAGGACGACACCAAGTGCAGCGTGTGGTTTCAAACAGATTGTGCAGCAAAAAACCAAATCCTTGAGCAGCCTTCTGTGCCTGTCTGCCATGCTGGCTGAATAGATGGGCAACACTAAATTTGAAGGCACTTTTCTGCAGTACGGACACATACACAAACACGAACCCCTTTCGGATGCGGGCCCATCGCAGTCTATCTCCTTTCGCTCTCTTCCACATCTTTCTCTATCTCTCTCTCTCTCTGTCTCTGCTGCACAAAGTTGCCTGAAATACACCCCCACAGCTCGGTCGGTTGTCTAAAAATCTCACTTCACTCACTTGGCCGTGCCGGCGTGACTAGGCCTCGGTTGCATTTGGCGTGACAGATCGTAAAAATAAGCTACCATTCCTGTGGCTAACGATCGTCCTGGGAAGAAGGGGCCACAGAAGGCCAGAGTGAGACACTGAAACAAATTGGTGATCGTTCGCACAGCCCTACACGGGGGACAGAGCTCCAAAGCGAGTGAAGGTGATCCGTGTCCAAGGGCGATGTTTACGCCAGTTCGCAGCAGAATTGCCAATTGTACGGGCGCTGCAATGCAAATGAATTATGGGTTGCCACTTCACTGCGATCTGATAGCAATGGGGGGGGGGGGGGGGGGAAAACTGCGATGGAATATTAAAAAGGAAACAAAAAAAGCATATTTTCCGCCGCTGACTGGGTCGAATTCATCATACGCTCGTTTTGCAACACTATCTGACACGGGATGCTGTTTGTTTAATTTAATCTGTGACATTGTATGGTTCCGGCCGCTCTCGGTAGAGCAATATCTATCACTCGCACTGACGGTTGATTGGACTAGGAGTAAAATAAAACCCGCACCGCCGAGCAGCCGTGCTTACTGTTTGTTTGCGCAATGTAAATTAATTACCGTAATGGTGCCTCTCCTCTTCCGTCGTACGATCGGTGCTCCATTGTGCTCCAGCATAGTTTGCATAAGACGTCGATTTTTGTTTGTTTGGACGAAGCTTGCCTTATGGAAAGTATTGCCGAGCTCGTTTCATTTGTTTATTTTGTTTTACTCAGTAATTTTCTCGGTACATAAAACTGTTGTATAACTTCCGCCGGACTGTTTACTTACCTATTTTCCGCTTCTTCTACAGTTACCAAATTCATCCGCATTGGTATTGCCGACAAGAATGACAATCCACCGTACTTCGACAAGGCGCTGTACGAGGCAGAGGTCGACGAGAACGAGGACATCCAGCATACCGTGCTCACCGTCACCGCCAAGGATCACGATGAATGTAAGTAGCCAGGGTATAAGCTCCCGCTTCCGGGTGTGCTGGTATAGCCGCTGCAAGGTACCAGCTTACCACAAAAATCGCACAACTCCTTTCACTTCTACACTGTCCCTGCTTGTCCCTACAGGGTGTGTATCTAGGGGCACCGTTTAACATCGCATGAATAAACCCGAGCGACACTATCATCGATTTAATCACACAAAGAGATTTGGAAAATCGACCACACCGAACGGAGCGGGCACTGGTTTAGGATCTGGTCATGGAAACCCTTACCAATCGATGCCATGGAATGAAAATCAATTTCCTGAATGAATTAGCATCGGGGTTTTCCCTGCCCCCTATTGCTTCAAGTGATTTCCATGTTTCCTGTGGTCGGTTCATTTCACTCTTGACTTTCATCAGCTTGCACGCTGCACATAGCTCACGCCCTGCTTCACCCCACTCGGCAGAGGTCGGCGTATAGTTCGCTTCCAACACATGCACACTCACGCAAACAATCTCAGTTTGGGGCCTGTGGTAGGTCCGGTCAGTCCCACTTCTGTTACAGAAAGCTAACGGAAAGAAATATGTAGGGGGAGTGCCGGAGAAAATAAAATAGTTTTTCAACCGCATCCTTCGGCAGGTTTCAGGCAAGAGATGCGCTGCCTCAGCCGACACCGTACCATATCAACGAACCGGAGCAGCATCGTGTTCTGGTCAATGATTTTTATCTCCAGCCAGCCAGCCGGTCCAAGCACGCCACTGCCGCAGACCGTCCTTCGTCCGTTCAGCCTTGTTCTAGGTCTAGATAGTCCAGATAGAGTAGTACCAGGACGGTACGGGCGGCCGGGCACACACAGTTGGGCGATAATCTTCGAGATTAATGGAAACGCTTAGCAGAAAAGGCAATAAAATTGTCCGGCCGAGATTGGCTCCTTCACTGCGTGCACAGTGGACAAGTACTGGAGCTGTCTCCATGGTCTGCTGCGCCAGAACCAGATAGAGCTTATTTGAAACTGAGGCCGCCGCAGTTTGCACATGGTGCTTCTTCATGGTTGAGATGATGAAATTCTAGTCCCGTTGGATCTCTCATCCGTATTTTCGGAAAGCAATCCGGAAGTGCGCCCGATTGGCAAACGCGTTGCCGTTTATGGGCTGCAGCTGGTTAACATTGTTTCATTTTGACCGAAAACTATCGACCCAACACGGGAGAGCAGGACCAGGACCGACAACAGAGCTCGTCCACAATCCTGGTGGTAACGGTTCACGTCTTTGCCCGGACTCCGTTGCTCTGTATCGATTCTGCAAAATTGATAGTGTCACCTTGGGTTCGCAAATACAGCCCTCGTCCTGGGGAAGGACTTCCTCCTTTCCAGTGAGTCCATCGGGTCGGCATTAGTGGCGGCAAAACTTTCCCAATATATTTAATAACTTCCGACATCTGACCGAGTGGGCAAAGGAGCGAGATAGAGAGAGATAGAGAGAAAGAGAGAGAGAGAGAGAGAGAGAGAGAGAGAGAGAGAGAATGGCAGAAAATTCGTGCCAGAGCCAAACGTTTGGAATGAATTTCGGTACAACAATGTGTGCTCTGTACAATTGTAAGTCGCTTCCGGTTGCTGCTTGCTTGGCTGCGGTCGGTGCTTCCCTGTGCACTTGCTGCAGCAGTCGTGCTTGGTTGAGTTTTTGGACGTCCCGGTTTGGGCTGGTTGGTACGCTGGCTCCTTGTTTTCAATTTTTTTTTGCGTTGTTCCGTGTCGGTTTGTTTTTGTTGGAGAGCTCTTCCCCATGTCCACCTGCCAAAGAGTCTGAAATAGACCGAGGACGATTCAATCCGACAGAGACATAAACCAAACCATGGGCCACCTTTTTCTGATGCTCATTTTTCCAGGGGGGGAAGAAACGTTCCGGGGTTCCTGCTGTCCCGGAGCGGGGAATAACAACCAAGTGCACGACTTGGTAGAGGTAGGCCACGTTCTGTAGCTAAAATGTGGAGCCGAGGATTACTTTAGGGTCTCTACGGTTCTCCTGCTGCGGTACATCTGTTTATGGTACGGTTTTCCATCACCCTGCCATCGTACATTAACCGATAGTTCGGCTGCAATGTTGCTCCCGTCGCCACGGCACGTCGTAGTGGAAACTATCCGTGCATCTGCACAGTGTTTGAAAAGTTTTCGAATAAACATCGCAATTTTTATTGCTGTAATGTTTGTTCCAATTGGCACCGGAATGAAATTTTGTCGGTAATGGATGCGTTCCATTCAGCGAAGGTTAGTTGTTTGGAGACGGGCGAATTTAAACAACGAACCAATGGAACATACGAATGTGACATGTCAACACAATTAAATTTCTACTATCTTTCTGAGCTGCTTTGTTTTACAAATTTAAAAGTAACCCATACACCACACGAAATGTCTCTGCAACGAAACTGTCAACACTGGTTAGTCAGTTTACCGAGTTCGTATTTCCTATGAAGAAATTTAATAACCTGCTATTCGTATGTTTGTCGACCATTATTACCACACATAGGGCGCACGGCACAAAAACCGAGAGTGCCTTTCTTATTCCCATGTGCCCATTCTTTGTCATCAAGTCTGTTGAAACGGATCCTCAAACGTTGACAGTTGTGGTCCTTTGGCAAAGCTACATTGGATAACTTTGCTTTATCAGATGAAAAAAGAAACTTCCTAATTTCATTTAATCAGTATGTGCATGACGAGAGCTTGTCTTTTTTGACTGAGCTTTTTTCTCGCCTGTCGAACATCTACAGCAACGACCCTCTCCGCGGGCGACGGAATGTATCCTTTGAAAGCAGAGTGTTTAATATCATATTCTCTAACGATGGCCTCGAGGTGGCGCCCCGTTCTTTGTGTAGTTCGACTGCACCCATGGTTCACCACAAAAAGTGCATCACAGGCGACGATCCATCCTAAAAATGTCATCTTTGTCTTGTCGGTCCTTGCTTATCCGCCGGGACTAGTGTTTGGATGCCGCTTGTCCCGTTTCCGGAAAAAATATATATCTCGACTTGAACGGTCGGGAGTGGGGTTTAACTTTTTTTTATTCGCCTCGTATGTACGTGCGGTGTGTAGAACAATGGAGAAAAAATCACTTGTACCCGGTGTACCACTATATGTTAGGGTGGCCACATGAAATAGGCACCGCTTGCACTCGAGCAAACACATCCGGCGAAGGTGGTTGCTTATGAATTTTAATAACGCCAACCATTCTAAATTTATTGAAATAGCCGAAGCGTAATCAGCAGCGCGTTTAAGGACCACGCCTGCGGAAAAGCTCTTTCTAGTTATGTGTGCGTACCACAACCTCAAACCTTCCGGTGTTTTGTTTATGTTTAGTGGAGGAAGGAGCTTTGTTTGGTTAGTTGCACATCTGAACAATCTGTAAACGAGTCAGAAATTCATTTGGCAACTATCGCGCCGCCATTGCCGGCGCAGTTCTGCTTTGAAGATTGTTGTCCTGAATAAAAAACAATTCCTGGCAAACAGTTTAAACAGTCGCATTTTCCCGACGAAGGTTTTTCCAACCTAGGTGAAACCAATCAAATGATTGTTCGAGGTGGAGTCTTAACTGCTGGAGTAAAAAATTTCATCAGCAAAACCTTGTACCAAAGCAAACAGTTGGCAGTCAGCGATCAAAACTGGTGTTTGCTAAAAATGTTTTTTCGCTATCTTTCGATTAGAGCCTAATCAATTTTGAAACGAAGGCCTCTCCTAAATGTGGGAGATGAAAAACAACCACGAAAACATTGAAAATCCTCGTTCTTCTGCCAGCCGTTCGTGATGTTGAATTTTTTTCCATCGTTCGAAAAAAGATGGACACTAGTGAGGTAGACGATCAGTCTCTCGTGCCGTGGCCGTGTTTCTCTATCGCCTCATCCGTGTACTGTGATGCCCGCCGGAAAATAGGAAGCGTTTTTCTTATACCATCGTTTCCCGGACAAGGGTTCGTGCAGTAACGCTTACGGTAAAGCTACTTCGGTTCATAATTTATTAATTTTACGGCAAGCACTCTAGTCCGAGCCCGCCCTCTTTCCCAAAAAGCGTTTTCTCCACCCACCTATTTTCCGATGGTAGCCGAAAACTGTTTATACTCGTCAGGTCATTTTCGCCCCGGTTTAAGAGATCCGATGTCGAAGGCATACCTAAAAGAGGACATAAAAGACGAAGCGAGGGGCGTCCAAAAGATGTTTGCTCGGAACTATAGTTAAAAAATCCTTTTTGAAACCTTCCTTTTTCGTTTCCTTTGGTTTAGATGGATTGGTGTGTTTTATGGTGATTATTCGTTGATTAAGCTTCAACAAAAGATGCACTCGAAGCAAATACGTGGTTGATCGATTTGCTATGGGCAGCACCAAAACCACTTTAACTGGATCGAGATAAGTTCTACGGGGCCCTTATCAAGAGCGGAAAGTAAAAGAAATACGATGGTCATGTTCCAGACGTCGATTACCGACAACCCGAACGAAGGGTATATTTTTTATACCAACGCATTTCATTGTTTTAAATCAACTTGATGTTTTTGTTGTGGCATCAACATGGAAAAAGTGATTTCATAGTGATCTATAGCGTATTTTTACCGTCATTTGTAATTGTATATTTGTACTTTTTCTGCCTTTCTAGAGTCAACGAACAACTTATTCACATTGTGCACCCTTCGTTGTCGATTTAGCAGTTTTCTCTCATTTTAAAACACAATTTTATCTCTCTCTAGTGCCCACTCCAGTAGCGTCCTTTTGAGGCATCGCCATACGACAAGCGACTAGAGGCGATCTCAAATTGAGAAAACCGACCCGTTATAAAGCATCAACCCGGTTTAATTTGTTACTTTAATTGCCTTATTAAATTAACTGGAACGAACTTGTTTACAGCGTTTGAATTTAGTTCACCGACGAGTGACTAATTTTCACTGTCGCGGTAGTCGCAACCCATTTCGATAGTCATTTTTTTCTAATCTCTTGGACACAAAAGAGGCGTAATATAGCTTGTGATACGCGAGATCATTTGTCGGCAACCATTGCAATCGAAATTACACGCACTGCCTAGTTAACTGGCGGCTCGTCCAACCGCTTAGAGAGGCGAGGAAATAAAATTTTAACGATAATGATTTAAAATAAAATGCGAATGATAATATGAAGCGAAGAGAAAAAACCGAGAGAATGAAGGAGACATTGTCATCTTTTTCCAATGGTAATTCTGTTATTTATTTTCGCCCAAAAGCTACTGGGTACGTGCTGTTATCTCGTAGTTTGTGTGGCTTTGATACCATTTTTTCGATGTCAGAACGGACCTCAACACGAAGCCCCCAAAGGGGGCTCACATGAAGGACCTTTCTGGTTTCCGTTCGTTCGGTTATTTGCCGTGGAATGTAACGGTGAAACGCGAACTTAGCGCTTCCCGTCGGCCTTCGAGCTTGGGGAGTATAAATAGTTCGAAATGAAATAGAACCGACGGACCACGCTGTGGCGCTACCGAGCGCACGTTTTTGGAAGCCACAGACCTAGCGATGGTCGAGGACACTCGACCTTAGGACACATTGTGACTTCGTTCGTGAGGGCACTTGAGCGCCGCAGTAAATTTGGTGTCCTTTCCACACAGCCGTACTTCAGGACACGCCGGTTCCGGAGACCATCTCTTTCGTTTTTGTTTTCGCTTTTTCGCGCTGTGCCTCACTCTATCCGTTCTGTATCGATGGCCAAAATTTGAGAAAGTGCCGGAAAACTTTCGCCGAATTCCATGCCGCTCCGGACTGTGCCGAAAGACTGAACACAGATGGACCAAGAGGCCATGTTCCGGTCGACATCCCGTCCCGCTTGAATGATGAACGAGTTTAATTTCGGTCGTACAAATTGGAAGATCCTTTAAGGTCCACGAGCTCCTCGCGGTCGTCCTGCCGGGTGATAAATACACCGAGCGCCTAGCTGGGCGCAGCAAGCCCATCTTCCGGTTTTTTCTTTGAAGATTTCTTTTCGGGGTTTCCCACTACCGGAGTTTCTGCGGCATTTTACGACCGCGGCGCAGCGTAGTTATGTCCGTGGTGATCAATGGAGTAGAAAATTATCCCACCGCTGGTAGAAGAAGAAATCGGTAAACAAGTGCCATGTTTCGTTTTTCAATCAATTTATTTGTTTCGAAAATCGTTCCTTTGGAAGTTCTGTAATAATGTTTAAACTTGCCCGAGAAATAAAATAGCATTTATGGGTTTCAGTACGAAAATTCGAAAATTTACGACAGAGAAAGCAGAAGCAGCTGAAAAAGGAATGTGTATTTCAGAATTGCTCCGAATATAGCATGAACTCGTTGGCAAAGCCTGATACATTTACCACAAATCATCTTCATACTAATTGAAATGAATGTCCCCGCCCTTCAATCGATTTCATGCCACCGAACCGCAAGAATGACGTGATCCAATATTTTCGTTGCTCCACTAGTTCCGCTTGGTTGGAAAAAATTGCACCAACAAGGTTTTCTTCCCCATTTCACCGCATATCGAAGGACAACAAAAACCCTTTCACTCGTTTCGTACCATCGTAACATGCATCACACGACTGACAGACGAGCGTTTGTTAGTCTATTGTTTGCAACGCCGGCGGTTCATACTACTATCCTTCCGTGATGATTCTAACAAGGACGAGCACGAGCTTTGGCGAAACATAACTGTCAACAATAATTTATCTGACAACACTTCCTCTCGAGACCCCCAGTTGGGTCACCTCTAGCTGCACCGTGCGCTTGCAAGAACGTTCGCGAACATGGCTAGCACCGAATCCGGTCAGCGTCATATCATCGTGGTCGTGATATGGTCGAAGTGCATTTCCTGGGCGTTCCTATGTTCGCCTTCGTACAATGTTTCGCTAGAATGTCGCCCTGGCGCGCTGGCACAACATCTAGCCGCTAAATAGAAGGAAGCTCAACCAACTATTAAAACATAACATGGCCGTCTCACCTCTATGGAGAAACTTCCTCCAGCGCGCAGTGAAGCCCCACGAAAGGACCGATTGTCCGTCCTGGTAGCGCTCTAGTGGTGTTGGCTGTTGTGGCCTTCAGTCATAAATTGGTGTTGATTGTGTCGCTTCGGAAACAAAACAACGACCCACACTCGTTCGGATGACTCCATATTTGGGTACTTGTGTTGTACGGGTACATTGCCGGCGTGTTTTTTCTAGCAGTATGATTTTCCACACAATATTTTTCCTCCCATTTTCCACCGGCATCTACGTCGCTGTGGAGTTTCAACTGGAGCCGTGGCTTTTCTATTTTCGTGTTGTTATTTTAACCTCGCTTATTTTTGATTTGATAACGTATTTTGATAACGAGACGCCAAGTGATAATGTTTTTTTTCCTCCCGGCTAACCTTTTCTAACTGACCACCCCAGAGCCGCGTCTATCCTGACGCGCAGTCTAACCTTGTTTTTGCGGCTGAACGAAACCCGGCAAAAATTGGACAAACATAAATAAACGAAGCATTTTCTATTTGGTTAGTATTATCTCCCAAATTTGTTTCGGCGTTTTATCTACCGCACGACAGTAATTTTCGTTTCCGGTGGGACCGGTTTGCGAATATGTTTGAGTGTTTCTATTTTGTTTGCGCACTGCTTTCTCGCAGGTTTTTATGCGGTCCAACCAGTTTGTACGGCTTTTAGTTTTCAGCGCCAGTGGCGGTATTTTTGTTTTCCCACCCCATGGCGGCGGTATTTTTCCCCATTCGCTGCCAACATACAACGGCATATATTTCGAAAAAATATATGAAAATTCCCTTTTCCCGTGTAGCCATACGAAATATTCCCCAATCTATTTTGCATTCAATTTGTATGAGTATTTATAACTTTCCAATCGCTGGTCGTGACCTTTTTCCAAAGTCGTTATGTGCTTTCAACTATTGCGTGCTGTTGAAGGTTGAATGCAATTTTCGGGCAGCTGATTTCACTGCTGGATGTTTTCAGTTTAGGTTAAAGAATCCCGAATCCCTCTCCATTACACTGGTGGATATGGCGACTAGGAAAAATGTTGCAGCTACACTGTGGTGAATTTCATGCGGTTGTGTTTCTGTCACCTTTTCGACGGAGTAGTTTGACACTTCAATCCGGTTAAACCTTCGTTCGGCTTACAATCTCTATCGCAGGCTCCGGCATCACTCGGTGGAAATCGGTGAAGTGCACGATCAAACGGGTGCGGTCATTTGCACCCTTGTGAAAAAGCGCTCAAATGTTTATTTTCCTTTTCCTTTCCACTGAACAAAAACGCCCCGATCAACAGCTGTAACTTTCTAGTGCCGCTGCAGCGTGGTTGGTTGGAATTTGTTTTCCTTTGATCCTTTGGTTTTTCAAAATGTCAACGACGTTAGACGTGCTTGTGTTTATGCCACCCGCTTCATACCTCCTAGGGCACTCCATTTTTCGCACCGAACGTGATGTTCTAAACCTTCTTGTCGACATCTTATCGAACACTTCCATCGGATTCAGCTCCTTTGGCAGCATTCGAGAATATTCTACCTTCGTTTTCCTTGCCGTGTCAGCATCCCTGCACGCTCCCCCTATCCACTGCTCGATCACTGATTGTATCCAAACATTGCTCCATTTGTCTTCACTTTTCCTGTACAAGTATGCAGAACATATGGGGGCTTCGCCTTCACTCCGGATTTACCCTTTTTGTTCCGATGGCTGACATTTTCCCTTTCACCAATCCGTGTATCGTTCTTGCCAAGGGCATTCTTCCCTTAGATGAGGTTGATTTAAGGCTTTGCTGATGCTGGATAAAAAACGTGATGTTGACATGTGTACGCGACGTTGATGATCGCGTGATGTTGTGGTAAGGACGTGGCGAAACATCATCTCCTTAACCTTGTAAATGATCACAGATTGAGCGATACACACGGTGATTTGCGTATCCCTCCAGCCTGTCGGGAATCCTTATCATGCAGACACCTACCGAATGGAGTACACGAAGCGACAGACTAGCTGGCGGATTCATTTTACCTTGTGCCTTCTTTTTATCTTCTCTTCATCCACAGCGTCGCGTATTCGATATGAGATCACGAGCGGTAACATAGGCGGTGCCTTCGCCGTCAAGAACATGACGGGCGCTATCTACGTCGCTGGCGCCCTGGATTACGAGACGAGGAAACGAGTAAGTACCACATGAGCGCACAGATATACGGTGGGATAGATAAGGCAGCAGCACAACCAGTTTGAAGCGAACGCTGCTGCCATGAAACACCGGGCGCCTCCATCGTAGATGTAACCAGTTATCTCCGCCGGTATTCCACCCCTCCGAAGGAAAGGTGAAAGTAGCGAAATCGGTGTGCGTGAAGTGGCCCTGGAGCAGACCTGCTTGACATAATATTATTTTCATTCGACATTTTATTGCCACTGTTTCAGGCGTGTCATCCGTTTTTCTCCCCGAAAAATGGCGCGTTCCACGGCAGTGTGTGTTTGTACTTTTTATTGTTTGTTATATTTCGATTTTTTTCACCTCCACTCCTATTCTCTCCACACGCGCAGCTCATCCTTTTTGGAGTTGGTTTTATTGCTTCACCAAGCACCCATCAGGATGCGATGCCCGCAAAAGTTTCCACCGAGCGTACATCATGGTGCTATTCGGTGCAGCTTTATCTTCACATTCGCCATCCCCGGGGCTATCGATAAAAAGTTGGGCAAGAAAAAACGCCATTCCCATTCGCCCACATAAGAAAACCACACCACTCAGCAAAAATCCAATGAGTAGATTTATGATTTTTACGTGCCTTCCGGTGCTTTCGAGAACGATGGCTCACTTTGAGCGAACGCGTGAAACACATGCATTCTGTGATGCGCTCCGTATGAGGATGAGCGCCATGAGAGAGCTAAAACAAATACACATATTCATCCACAAACAGACACAAGCACGTAGCGGTATGCACGGGCAAAGAGTAATGCCGGGGGAATGAATGTTTAATCCGCTCTCAATAACAGACATAATTTTTCGATCGTTTCGTTTGCGCTGGGTTGCGCGTTTTTGGACGCAGTGATTAATCGAAACGATGACGGGGACAATTTATGCAACATTGAAATTTTTCCGAAACTCCGTTGAAAAATCTATCCTTTGCTCTACATAAAGAAGAGTGTAAGAAAAAAAACACACAGAGAGTACAAACGAACGTGCCACCGAGTGGCCAAGTTAGCCCCCATTAATCGAGGCAGTGCCATCGCAAAATATCGAAAAACCATCGATAGCAATAATGCGCCTGTGGTGTAATATAAAAAGCTTTCCTCGCAGAGTGTATTTTGTGGGTTAAATGCCCCCCCTGGGAGGATAAATTCATTTCAGTGAACGAAAGTGCTGTGTGTCCCTTTTTCTCTTTTGTTTTTTCCTCTTTGTTTCGTGCGACTTCTACTAGTCGCAGGCAGGAATCTCGTAGATATTGTTTATTGTTTTTATTTATGTTGTTCATCCTGTTCAATAGTTAACCCCGATCCATTTACGGTTCGTGATTCAATCGATTGGCGATTTTCCAACGAATCACTGCGCAGGAAAGCAAACAGCCGCTTCGATTCACAGCGGAGGTCGATGGCTTTTGTAAGTCATTCTCGCAAGCATTGGGTGGGCACGCTTTCCCTCCTGCGGAGTCCTGGGGATCGGACCCTCGTTAGCTATCCACAAGGCCTGATCATTAAAACCAAGCCTCCGTCGAACCGGTGGCCGATTGGTGACCTGCAGTTCACCGTTAGTTACGAAATGACAAAATGAAATGCCATCGGTAGAATGTTTTACAATACAAAATGAAAATAACAAACGTACTCACTAATCCATTCTCTTTCCGCAATCCACACGCCGCGCACACACGATCCCAGTACGAACTTCGTCTCGCGGCATCGGATAACCTGAAGGAAAACTACACCACCGTCGTGATCCACGTGAAGGACGTCAACGATAATCCGCCCGTTTTCGAGCGGCCTACATACCGCACGCAGATTACTGAGGAGGACGATCGAAATCTTCCCAAACGTGTCTTGCAGGTCGAACATGCATACTTTTTTTTCTTCCCCATGCATCCCCCCTCTTATTTTGTGCATCCCACTCTGTTCACTCGTTTCTAGCTTCCAGTATTGCTCCCAGTGATCGTATTGCTATTGTCCGCTAAGTTGTGTTTCTACCGTTTGCTTTGTTACCGTTTGGATTAGCTTGCGTCTCCTTCGTTCTGTGTTAATTTTGTTGTTGCTTTACGATTTGTAGCATTCCTCTAGCTCATTTTGTTATTTTAGGAAGTGTATTTGAACGCGAATGGTTAACGAACAGATTTTCACACAACGACCTTCTCGTATATTTTCACGAGTACAACAGAATATCGCCTTCCACCGTTTAGCCATATCGTACGGCTCTGAAGCAGAGCGGATTTTCGACTTGAGAGTTCATGCTAATGGATTGATTCATTAGTGCTGTAATGTTTACTACAAGTATTACCTCGACACGAAATGTGTGGGTGTGTTGTGTGAATATTATTTATTGAATAAACATCAAACAAATATACAGCGCATGGCTCACTTTTGCGGCGCATGGGACGTGGGCCAGAAAACTCGCGTCAACTCGAACACATAATTTATAATTATTTGTAAATAAATGAGTGTGGCGAGGTGCGATTTAGTATAATGTAGATAAAAATCGGCTGCTACCTTAAACGAAGCAGCTTATCAAGCTAATGGCCGTTGGCATTTCGGTGACATTCAAAATTACGGACCGATGGATGGAGCCCGGTTATGCAAAACGTGAGCACGAGCTGCAGCGTCTAACTTTCCCCATGTTACTACACTCGCGGGCCAACCCTTCCCCCACCACCACATGACTGAGTAATGTTCAAAATCAGATTTACAACTGATTAAATTTTATCACCTAATTTCCATCGTCAAAACAACACCGTCGGTCGCATGTGCCGGGGAACACATGGTCCCTTTCCTTTACATTTGGTGGCGCGGTGGCAGACTGCCATGATACTCCTTCCCTTCCATTTCATATCACACCCTGAGTGGTACACCTACCCCGCGTTGATCCGCGAGACTCCTAAATGGGCTATAAAATAGAAAATTCATTTATTTCCCATAATTCATTGACAGAATGCTCCGCCGAAACTCCACCGGACCGGTCGGACGTCAGCCTGTGGTTCCGTTCTCAATCGAATTTGCAAACCTCGCGGCTCGCGGTTTTGCCTTTGAATCGATCTTTTCGTTCGAAAATGAGTGGGGTAGAGAGAGATAGGGAGAGAGAGAGAGAGAGAGAGAGAGAGAGAGAGAGAAAGAGGGAATCTTTGTATGTGCACGCTTTGTTGAATATGGAAAAGGAAGTTGGAATTTATGTATCTACTTCTAACCGCACGGATCCTGCCCACAGTGTAGGGAGTGCCAAGTTATCTGTTCACTTCGGTTCTCGTGAGGCGGAACAGCCGCACGCAACGATGAAATTGCTTTACGGGGTCCGGGACGTCAAAGTCCTTTCCCACCACAAATCAAACAGAAAGTAATCATAAATATTTCTCCGAAAGGTTTCGCCGTGTGTTCGTTCGCTGGCGAGGTATTACTGGTTTCGATAGTCTCGTTGGTAAAAGGCATTTTTCCAGGAATCAAGAAACCGTCTGGCTGCAACCAGCTGCTGTATCGTTTTCCCGTGATTTTTTTTTTCAAGCCGATCGGGCAAATGGGCTTACAACTTGTTGAATAATGTATGCGCTGCAGAGCCTCCAGTAAGTGATAGGCGTGTTCGATGGCGCTCGCGTCGTCCTCACAAAATGGTTCTTCTTCTCGTTTCCGCTTGCGTTTTTACTGTTCGTTCCCACCGTTTCCAGCGTTCAAGTGAAGTTTTGTGCACAGTGTTCGGTTCAGCGCAACCCTTCACAGTGTCCGACAATCGTTACACGACGTTCCCCTGAAGTTCTGAAAGCGAACCGCGAGTGCGGACGTTAATCGGATCACGCAAAACAAACACCGGCCGGTCCGCCCAGGATGGGGCTTTGGCGAGCGTTCAACATACCTTTAACTAATTGTAACTGTATCCGCATCCCTTCTTCTCTTCCCTTTTTCCGCACTGCTGCGTGTCCTTCGTCTTCTCTTCCCCACAATCACCCACGGCCGCAGTACTATCTGACGCTGGTTGCTTCCGATAGCTTGAACGAAAACGAGACGATCATCGTGATCAATGTTAAGGATGTGAACGATATGCCACCGAGCTTCCCGCAGCAGGTCTACGAGCGCACGATGGACGAGGAACTAGGCGTACCATTTCCGATTATGCAGGTTGTTCAAGCCGTATTTCACGGCGTACCCCACTAGGGTTAGATATGGTGGCAGTTGCGGGACGCGCCAACTGTGTCCCGTTGTGGTGTTGGTGGTGCTGGTCTGGTTGCTAGTTATCGATCCCTGTGTCCCACTGCATCGCACACAGCGTTTTGCTTTCTAGCCATATCGTAGCATCTGCAGTGCCTGAATGTTCGCACCATTAATCCATCCATCAAAGCGCAGGACCGGGTTCCCTTCTGACCTCCAGTGAGCCTACAGCGGACCTACCAGCTTCGCAGCTTCCCTGCATAAATTGAACATAATCGCGCAGTGACTGAACGACTCGGTCTCCAGCAGAACCGTGTTCATCGACTTGACAGTTGGCGTAAATCGACTTTTCCGGACGGGTCCTTATCGCTCGGATAACAACTAACCAGACCCGAAATTGATCCTTGAAGCATCGAACGGCTTCGGGTAGTGGTTTTCACGATGAATACCGATTGGTGGTGGTGGGACTTAGGTACAATCGCTTCTCCGCTTTCTACTACTAACCCCTGACCACAGTTTATGATGCGTTTGTTGCTAGTTTGTTGTTTGGTACTGGGAAAGAGGGAAAAAAATTACGCGTAGACTTTTCCCAAGAAACCTCAAACTCCTCACACCGATGTGAACCATTTTTCTTCGCAACCGCTTTTCGTTGCTGCATCCAGAGAAAAGATGGAAATTGATTAGTTTTATAGTAAATTTTCATATAAACTTTACTTTCATTTAGTTCATAGTGTATCATGCAATTTATAACATTTACAGCAAATATTTCAACTTTTTGAAGTTTTAGTTAAAGTGCGAGTTCCATGCAAAACAATTGATATGTGGGAATTCTATTTGCAATCTTTAAATTCTATTTGTTTTACCGACGAACCCGTTCCCACCTAAATCTATTATATAAATAAGCCAAAAATACATAATAAGTATTTTTTGACATTTTTCTAGATAAGATAAATCGTTTCCACGAAGCGGTCCCATTCGTTACGGTGCGTCGGAAAGTCACACACTTTTGGGCAAAACACGTGGCCCCAGAATTCCCCAATTAGCCCATCAGGGCTTCGGTTAGCTTGTTTGGAAATTCCAAAAATTCGTCCTCTTTTCGGAAAAGTTTTCCCCGCAATGTGTGCTATTTTTCCCACGGCAGCAAAGTTTGTATATGCGTGTCCTGTAGAACAAACCCGGATAAAAATCGGATGATGCTATCGTATCCTATGGGTGAATCCTTTTTTTTTTGTATTCCTGCTTATCAAGCGAAACCCCATGGACAACCTTCGAAAGAAGTCAAATACCTTAAATATATATGGTTCTTCGATGCTGCAGAAGCACTCGACATGTGGTTAAGACAAGCAATCGATAAATTGAAGAAACTTATCGAAACGCAATTGCATCAAGTTTAAATGTTTTGATTATTTTGTTGTACTTGGACCTATTTAAGGCAAACAAGTATGTGTAGAATAAACGGAAATGAAATTACGTTTTTTAATAAAAATTCCATACATAGGGACGGTACGTCTTTCCATTAGACATGGCAGTATGCCCACGGTCGGGCCTTTTCTTTTTAATCGGACTAAAATCTATTCGATGAAATCCACAGACTGGAACTTTTTGATTTGGCTTAACAGCATCACCATGACGTCACGGATTTTCACGTCAATCTGCTGTGGAAAATATGACAGGAAAAAGCGAACACAGCCCTTTATTGGTCCATTGCAGTGCTTTCCGTCAATCTTGTAAGGCCCTGCTAGATCCCGGCCTGGTCTCCATATTTTCCTAGCTCATCCACATTCCACCGGCGGGAAGAGCAGATGGGCGAGAAGGAAATTGCATCTCTCGCCACCAGCGACATAAACGAGTTGACATTTAAATGGCAGCGTAGGTGCAGCTGTGGAAGGAAAAAAAAGTAGAAAAACCAACGAGCGAGACTCGCGAGCCCATCTTGGCACGATGGTTTCCTCTCTACACACTGCACCGTCGTGGAAAACATTTCTGAATATCAACCGTACATCAAGGGTGACTTGAAAATTCAATTATGCTCCACTCAAAATCGAACCCTAGTCCGCCGTCTAACGCTTCATGAACGTATGCGATGGCAGTTACAGCGACACCCAGTGGTGGCTGCGTGACGTTGAGAGTTTTCCGTCCAACATAAATGACAACGAATGTCGGCGCACTCGTCGATTGCTTCGCCATGTTTGAGCTACCGATTTTGTGGTCACCATTTGCGCTGCTAGTGCTAAGCTGAACTGAAGCATTTCCATTTTTCACTTCGAATCAATCCAGTCAGTATGAAAACGACAGCACCTTTGACGTCGTAATGCCGTTGGAAATATGCAAAAAGAATGGAAACATGCTTTATCCGGACGTTGATTCGATATTTGTGCCAAGGGCAAATAACTTTCGTTGACATTGGCGAAGGTGGTCTCGCAGTTGGGCGCATATTTTCCCCCAGCATCGTCATTGTTAGTTTTTCCGCGACACGTTTTGCCTGCCATCGCTGGTCCGGCTGAAACCGTGCCGTTCGGAGGACAAACACGGATCGAACACCAATGCTAGCGGGATTGTTTGTGGCCTACCGAACCTGTCGGCGGAGAGGCTCAGCGGGGATGGAAAAGATTTCTTGTTATCGAATCAACCGAATTCGTTCCCAGGGTTGTTGGTCAAGATTTTCTTGTTGCGCCTCCTATTCTTCGTCTCGGGGCGTTTTGCTGCCTCACTTGCTCAATTACTAACCACCTTTGCACACCCACTCGCGTCCCTTGGTGATGTTTCATTATCAAATTGCGTCCATCGGCAATCACGCAAATGAGGCGCAATCAGCTAAATAGCGTACATCTTGCGTACACCCGAATGCGAATGCGAAAAGTCTTCATCTGTGGTGACGGCTTTGTGTCTGATGCGATGAGGAGAACAAAGAGAAAAAAGTCTGAAAATAAACCACTGAATAAGTGAAGAAAAAGTGCTCAGCAAATCAAATCGATTCGTTCAGATTTTCTCACCCATCTTGGGTTTCGGCGATTCCGGAAAATGCGGCACATCAATTCGCCCACTGTCTTTAATGGAGAGTTCGTGTTCGATCAATTATGAGGCTATTAATTGTAATGCTAAATGCGAAAAAGAGGCTTACGTCAAAGAGCTTCAAATCGAGCTTATCCGAACGATCGAGAGATTGTTCCTTCGAAATCGCACCGTATCCTCTCATTATCGTCCATGTGTTACGATTGTTAACGTTAGCTATGGGCGTCATCCACGAACAAGGGATCCATTTCAGAAGGCGGCCTTTATTGCTGCGTTACTTTTCTCTCTTAAAACTTAACTACTTACATTCCCATTCCTGAGAGTGAAACGTTTTCGCTTTTATGTAGCAGTTACTCGTATTCAAATATCACACCGCCTCTTTAAAATGGCACAGATTTCGTCATGGACCGTCGTAACGATTCTGCTAATGGAAATTAAAGAGCGTAACGCCTAGTGCCAATTTTGGCCAATGTTGACGATAATCGTTCAAGCGCGCGTTAAATATGCCATCATTTGATTTCCTCACAAGCAATGGAACGGAATAATTGTCCCGTATGTTTGCACGATACGATCGGTCGTATTCGTAGCTAATCATTTTGAACGCTACTCGAGCGGAACGGAAAAGTAATTTCTTATCGCCTTCAACCAAATTTGCTGAAGAAGGAATGCTTTCAAGTCGAGCTCTTTTCCATTAAGCCGTGTTGAAGCATAGGTTGAAGTACTTCTTCGAAAGAGGCAACCGTCGTAGGAGAGTTTACCACCGAAATAGCGCGTTCGTCATTGACGATTGAATTAATCTACCATCCTGCGCTATTTAATGAACGAAAATTAAGTAATTTACCTGTTCGTTCCCTTTCCCGTTTAGGGAATGTACGCGAAAACCATTTCCGCTTGGATTTTAGCGGTGTTTGCCATGTTCCATGTCCGTCCGTCCAACCCGTTTCCCAGCTGGGATTGACGAATGCGATACAAAAGTGGCGATGACCATTTCTTGTTTCATTTTTGTTTCGTCCTTCCACAACTACGAATGGTGAACTTTCTTGTCGGCGGCAGATATTATCGCGTCTTGCCTGGTGCGTATTTTCAGGACTCTCTCGAGAGCCAGGGACAGGGCGGTTGAAAAATGGAAGTCCTTTACGCTGCCTCCATCGTCTCCCGCGGCCAAGATAAAACGGAAATGCTACTTTTCCAGCCAGCATCACTCCGGGCACTGCTCGGCCACGGTAAAATGTAGAACGGAACATTCCAAGTTTCCAAATTCAATTAAAATCTCGTTAGAACAATTTGTTCTAGGCAACAGTTTTGTCCATTTTTTAGGTGGCTGTTCTATCTTTTTCTCTCCCATTTGTTTTTTTGCAGCTTGTTTTTTTTCCATTTGTTCAACTTCGAACATTTTGGCCGTTTTTGGCTTTCTATTCTGAAGCTATATTTTTTTTAAATTCTTTTGGTGTTCGTTTCCCCTTCGTTTACCATTTTCCTGCCTGTCTTTTCGTGCTCCTGGTGAACTGTACATTCAAGCATCAGAAAAATATGCACCAATAGCCAACAATTCACTAGGAACGCCATGCTTTTGTATTCGTTCCGATGTTTCCCAAAATGGTCTAGCTTGAATGCAGCTGCTGTCAGTTCGGTTCATCGCGAATGAAATTTATGAACACTATGATCAAGTCCCGCCGCTTCTCACCCTCCTGGACCAACCCAGCACACACACACAAAGCCGAGTCGATCCATCCGGAAAGTTATTTTTGGTGCGAAACTACTTCGAGCGAGGGTTTTGCGTTTTTCATGTTTTCCCAGAAGACGGCTACCACGTTCCATCATAGTCGTTCATCTCTCGGAAGGAAATAGGGTGTTTGTTTGCACAACCCGCAAAAACTTCCGGGGGAAATCAACCGGACGGTGGAATTGGGAGCATCGAACAAAATATAAATTGGCACCGGTCTTAAAGCGAGCACACTCCCGTCTTCAATTTCGACGAAGCGACGTGTACCACTACGAGTCAGGGATGTAAGGAATTTACATATTTTCCAGAAAGACAAGTAACGATGAATATGCAGCGCGCGGGTACTGACAGCCACAGGTAGAATGAAAACACGTTGAACGTAATTCTACCACGCACACGGGGGCCTCGACTCGATCCTTCCGTTCCCCAATTTCTGACCACCGCCTGCCGTAACATTGACAACAGCTCATTTGTTTGATGAATTATGTATGTGCCTGTTTAAAGTACGGACGAGCAGTGGCGGTGTGCGCCATGTAGAGTTGGGATGAGAAAAATTAATGTTAGAAAATTTTACTGGACCCACTGGGGACATGGTTTCCCCGCACCGCCGCATTTCCATTCTTCCTTCACTATCGTTCCAAGGCGATCCTTCCGGCTGACAAGACAGATGGTTAACCTTTCGTTTGCACAATCTTAACATAAAAAATGATAAACTGCAGCTGCTGTATCATGAAATAATGGTTGAGCACGAATTTTTGCTTTAGTGGATCATGCTGTGAACCTTCCACTGCAGCCATGCAGCACAGCACACTCCACAAGTGCGGCAAGAACCACAGCTTCAACCAACGGTTGGTGAGAAATTGTGCAATCATCGGCTCAATTATGACATCTTCCGGAAGTGCTTTCTCAGCGCTTGGTTCGATTGCCCGCTTCCGATCAGTTTTTGTTTGAAGCATGAAAAGAAAGAAGCATGTTATTCTCGCCATTCTGTTGTGCATTGCCAAGTTTTTAAAGAAAAATCTTCCGATACTGAAACTAAAAAAAAGGACATCTTCCGCTATAGCCTTCAAGCGTGAGAAAACACTCGCTGCATTTCTGGCGGCACCATCCTCGAATT
>JAOEFI010000004.1:29381221-29391520 GCA_034621735.1 Anopheles plumbeus
TACGGTGCTGCTGGTTTCACTGCACATCATTACACATTGGGTGCAACATTGGTGCATGGCTGGTGCAGTCTGGCGTAGCCAAACGACGGCACTGAGCCAAAACAACGTCTAGTGCCTTTTCTTGTCAAAGCTTATTTTCCCAAAGAAAAACTGTTGCCCTCGCTAAAAGGCGACTTTCGCTGGGTGACGCTCGCGTGCTGTGTTCGAAATTTTCTGTGCGTTTTTCCTGCCCGTGTAACGAATTACCCATTGCGAAGGAAACCAATTACTGGGAGCTTTCTGGAAGGTGTGTGCTTTCACGCTGGAGTTGAAGGGACTAACCATCAACTTCGCTAGTTGTGAATATTATACTGCTGACGATGATGATGATGATGATGGCGAACCCGATAGTGGCGAGTGTCGGATGGATGGCAAATTACAAAGTTTCGATACCGTTCAACCGCAGCTATTTGAAAGATTTTGTATCATGCCTGTGCAACAACACTCCTCCTACCTTCGGCAAAGGAAGAAGGTAGCACCGGGAAAGAAAGGAAAGAAAGAAGTTTTACACACGAAGCTTAGAAAAGTGAAAAATTTCTTAAATTTAATATTTCTTCACGATCTTCCCAGCCAACCCGTCGCCCCCTCTGCCTGTTGCAAAGAAGGATCCTGTTCGTGAGGAAATTGGAAGAAAGGGCGATGATGAAAAAAGACGTTGATTATCCTTTACAGGAGCCCACACCCCAGGTTGATGGTGGTGTGGTACCATGGCACAGCTATAGTCCTGCAGGATGAAGAGGCAGGTCGAAGTTATCTGTCTGGCTAAGTTATCGCAGATATAAAATATGAAAATTACTTTTTCCACTTCACTCAATTGCGTACCGCGCGTCTCGTTCCTTGGCTCACCTTTATCCGGGTTATACTTTCCTTTTGTTTCCTGTAAGTTTAACCGAAATTGAACTAAAAGCATATGATTCGATTTTCCGTCCGTCTATGATCTAATGTTGGTGTATTTGAAAAAATTGAATTTGTTAAAAATACATCCAGGACTTTGCGGGGAAAATCTTTATGTTTCATTTGCTGGAACGGTTGCATATAAAGCGTGAACTATAGAGTGTTCCTACAAGATTGGTATGATCTGGCAGCTTTAGTAAAAACTAACTATATTATTAATCCTATTGATTCATGTTAGTGGATCATCTCTCAGGAAAAAAAGATGAAACATTTTATGTGTCTAACTTTTGCATTTGTTATGTGTGAAAGATATATGAATAAAACAAAATTCAATGAGTGTCGTTTAGCAATAGCAATCACAACAATGCTCTCGAAATTGTGCCGGAAGAAGTGGCAATTAAGGGCACACTTTTATGTGTGATTTTTTTGTATTCTCCTCTGGTTGGTTTGATTTAATTTTTCCTCCTCTCGTCTGCATCGAACATTATTCATGGGACGAGTTAAAACAAAACTCCACTACCACACACGTCGGACTGTCACCGGAACTGTTTGTGATGAATTGTAAATTTTAATCAACTCTCCCGTGAGTATGGCATCCGTTTCATATTTATGTGCCCGACGGTGACACTTCGCGGAGACGCCTGCAAAATTAAAATAAATTTCAACATTCACATTTATTCGTTCCACCGTGGTTGGGTGTGAGTGCAGGGTGGAGCGCAGGAAATTGGGTCGGTGGAATAAAGCATTTAAACACTATCCCAAAACTGGCGCACACTGAAGCTTCCGGCGAGCAAAAGGTAACCGATATGCTGCTCCTGCTGCGGCCCAGACGGAAGTACTAAATTACATCTGTTATTATTATCCGAGTAATAATCATTCCCTGCGGCTTTCTGACACATAAATTCCCACGAACTTTGGGAAAATGGAAAAGAATAATAAATTATCTATCATACATATCCATTTGGCACGTCCCCCCGGTTCCGGGCCATGTTTCGCCCCGCCGAATCATAAAGTGGTATTTCAATTCTGCCAATAATGTGATTTCAACAGGACACAAAACTATGCTTCGGGGTGATTGCGTTTTATTCCCAGCCTCAGATTTTGCAGTCAATTCCAGCACAGGACACGACGCGAGCGTGGATTTTGAAGTGTGATGAAGAAAACAAGAAAACCGGCCTGTGGTGGAGGTCCAGGCGAGCGCCAGGAGCGCTCCAGTAGTAGGTTTGATTGTCATGTACAAATTGAAACAAATCAGCAATCGGCAAATAACACACACCTGTCAGCCGTGTTGTTGGGGCCACTGTTTAATTACACACCCTACAAAGGGTGCAGTTGTTTGCAGTTGGTTCGGCACGATACAAAACGATTTTCATTCAACTGTTTACCGCGCGCATTCGGATGAACTTTTGCCAATCGAATCTAATACCATAAGAGCACAATCCACCCCTTGCTCCGTTAATTGAAAACATATTTGTCGGTTCACCTGTTGCAGCAACCTTGTGTGGGTTCGGTGAGGTGTGAGTGTTGGCTGTATTTTGCCGGCTGATTACGTTTGGATGTGGGTTTTTTGGTTTTTCATCAAAATTCGCCAATTCAATTCGGTGACATTTTCCGAACGCAAATTGGATTTGTGTGTACCGTAGGAAAATATAACTTTTTTTTTATCCAAATTGTATTGTATTGTCGATTTTTTGGATTGACCTACTTAATATGAAAATGATTCTACAACGTTCATTGAATTTTTCCTAACTAAGCTATCAACACGTTTCATTCATTCGTCATCTGACAACAGTTTTATACAGCATCCGTAACTCACGGGTATGTCCTGACGCAATGTGATACCGCTTATCGTGCTGCGATCACGTTTTCGCCTCCCGAAATTGTCATGCCGAATTTTGCACTTAATCAAAAGATGTCCGTCCGTCGCTCCGATCTGTGCCGGAAAGCAACGTCGACCCAACACCGAAGGTAGGATCCAAGGTCAATTAATTTGCCAATCATCAAGGCCGGGGGGGGGGGGAGATATTGTCGTACTGCTGCGATGTAGTAGCTGGTTTACAGTTGCCCTGTCCCGTTCGGGGACCGCCCTTTGGGTGGACACAGATTGACGCCCTCGATGTGTTCTGCGGGTGTTAAATCGCCAAGCGGAGAACTGACGGGACACGAAACCGAGTAGGATTCGTCGAACGCAGTGGACACGGTCATCCAATTGGTTGGGAATCCACAGGACACCTCGTGTTACGCAACTAGCACGAACACTCGGTACAGCGGGGACTACTTCGCGACGAAGCACTCTATCAGGAACCGGTTACCAATGTGCGTGTCACTTGTCGTGCGAGGCGTCTTTCTGTTTGGACACCCGGTGGACTGAGCAGATTTGGAAACACAAGCCTGGAAGATCTTGGCGTTCGGCACGAGAGTGGCCTCGGGCGGATTAAAGCGAATCCAGGCCAACTTGCGATGGAGTGTTATCTGATGTGAACCTTTGCCCCGTGGATTGATGATGCAACCTCACTATAACCTTGGCCCTTATGGATAGTCCCTGTCTGCATCGGGTTCACGTACAGTTGGAATACTCTTGATTCGCTTAGCCAACGAAATGGGAGTGCATACTTTTGTAGTATTTGAAATACGCCGACGAGTCGATTTTTTAAAATTTGCTTTGAAAAATGTGTGATTCCCGAGAAAGCGGCTCTTCTCTCTTCTCGCGATGTTTGTAGCCTGCAGTAGATTTGAATCCGTCAGGCATCCCTTTCCTTAATGGAAATCGTTTCACGGGGAAATATCGCTTTAATTGACGCCCTCTGTGAACTTCCTAACCGAACGGATGCAGTAGCCGAGCACTCATAGATGTGAATGGCTAGGCGAGCCGGGCCAATGAGTGGTGCCATTTCTAATACAGGCTGTGACCTGCAGTCGGGGATCAATGCAGTCTATATCGATCTGCTGTTCCAGCTGTCTCGCCGACTGAACTAAGGCCCGGTTGGTTTTCTCCTGGCCGGCCGATTGAAGAAATGTTTCAATCAAATTCTAGAAATTCCTGCCGAACGGTTCCGCCATCTCCGGGACGTACGGAGGGATCACAGACACACAGGCAAACAGGAAGCAAATCAAACAGTTCTGCGACGCATTCGGAATCTTACTTTTAATTACGACGTGCTTTCGCTCGGAAAATTGGATGCGACGGCCGAGAAAGTTACCTCGTTCGCTTCGCATAGAGTAGGGCAAGACTTTTCCCATCACCCCGATATCCGCTAAGCTTTTCAGCCTCTCTACTATCGCATGTGCATGGTGCAGTCGTTCTCTTGCATCGTTGCACCCGTGCAGATCCGCGCGTGAGAGCTTGCCCGCTTGAAACGGCACTCATTAGCGCATTCGATGTGGCTCCATTAATCTTCCATTCGCATCCGCAACCGGTCGCAGTGAAATTGCAACAGTGAGCCATCGCTCCCACTACCAACCGACAGCGCCAACGGACGATGGTGTGACAAAATCAGTGTCATCGCCGGATCCCTTTGATCCGGGTGCTAATTAAATTCTAATCCATCCTCACATTAGGCTTTCGGGAATGCAGAAATGTCAAAACAGGAAGCTCGCACACTAGCTGGATTCGTAAGCACGTACATGTACGTAGCGGAGAAAACGGAGGAAAAGAAAGTTTTTACCGTGAGTCTTCATTTAGGGTCACCGGTGCAGAAAATACACTGCAAATGTGCATACTTCTCGGATATAGTCCCTTTCGTCAACTTCCGCGCACTTTCTGGTGATGTTCCTCCCACCCATATTATCCACGCTACCGTTCGATCATGTTTGTTATGTTCGGATTCCTTCCCACTGGCAACCGCGACCGCTCTAGATTAGTGAAATCTAATCAGCTTAGATCTCGATTTATGTGCGGTTGCCTCGTTGGGTTGCATTGATGTTCACTTTTCTTCCGCAGCACATGCTTCATCTGCGGAGCACAGACGTGCTTTTACTTCAGATCTTGTGCCCATGGCATCCCCGTGAACAGCTTTAAATGTGAATAATTTAAGTTTTAAACGAACGATACTAAAACAATCTTCTTCTTGGTCGGTGCCGGTGGTCTCATCCAATCACGGTGCAATGGAAATATAAAATCTGTTTGAATTAACCATCCTCTTCTAGTAGATAGCCTATTTGATTTTACTAATCCTCGTTTATCCGTTTATGCTATTCCGGTTCCGTTATCTAATTTGCATGAACATTCGTTACTGCATGTTTTGTGTTAGCTCTCGGTAAAATCCGAACCCTGCCAGCAGTGGACAGACGTCAACGAAGCACTCGAACCTTTACTGACTTATTTGTTTGCGTTTTCTTTTCCCACCATGCACAACATACCCCGCACGCAACATACGACGGACTGTGCAGGTCACGGCAACGGACGGCGACAAGGATCGCCCACAGAACATCGTCTACTTCCTCACCGGCCAGGGCATCGATCCGGACAACCCGGCCAACAGCAAGTTCGATATCAATCGTACAACCGGCGAGATTTTCGTGCTCAAGGTAAGTCACTGACTGGGGTTGTGGTCTTAATTAACCATGATCTTATTTCCACCATCGTGTCTACTCCGTGGTAGCGTTGAGCGTAGCATTAGCAGCCACAAAGCTGATTTGCCAAAGATGCATATTCGGACAACGTTATCCGACGGGCTACAGCATCGCTCTGGGTAACATGTTCTTCCATTCGTCAGTTGCCCGCTCGAGTACAAGACATGGCCAAGGCACTCACACTCAGCGTCTTAGGAGAAATCAGCATGGTTCAAACCAATCGATGCGTCTCGGTCGGTCTAGGATCAATCCTAAAGCAGACTCACTAACGCTATCGCTAACATGGAGGGCAAGTTGAATACAATTCTAACCATCGTGACTGGACCATTTGACTTCAGTTCAAAGTCGAAGTGTATAGGACAAAGGGGAGGGATGGTCGAGAAAGTTGCCTTCTCCTTTCGATCGGAAAATGCAACCGGAACGGCAGCACCCATCCGGAACCACAAAACTTAAGTTTTGTCTACCTAGGAAAGCCCTTCGGTTCGGCTAGTTACGGACTGTGGATTGGCTTAATCAGGCGACGACAAGAATGTCCATTTTCAGACATTTTCCAACTTCTGCCATCGACATGGTGTGCCCAACGCGTGGGTTCGATATGTCCAATACAGTCCACCCAATTGGGGGGACGGCACTATCGCCTTTCCGTTTCGTTTCTTTCGCTCACTTGGAATAAGTATGCCGCACCGTGCAACCCCACTGCTTCCGGTCAATTCGCAGGCTGTCATAAATCAAAAAACTTTGCACCATTTATCTTTCCGTGCCCTCGGCAATCGACAACGATATCAGCTTTCCCAGGCGGGCTCTCGCTGCAACTCTGGAGTTATCTACAGCGAGGTTCCATCGTGGGGAAAATCACGGGCGCAGACAAGCAGACGGGTGGAATGGTCGTTGGGCTGTCAACATTCGTTTATAATATGCTGAAAATGGCGGAACTAATCTTCTTGCTGTTCTTCCGGCAAATTAATGACTCCATCACGCTCGTTTGGAAAACCGGATCACGCAGCAGCCAAGCGCAGGAAGCGGGCGCTCATTTTTATGCCAACCGAAAGTCATAAATTCCAATAAAGATCACAACTTACCGATGTGAAACTTGGATTGCTATCTAATTGCAGGCAGTTCGCGGAAGTGGGCGAAACGAATTAACCCGCTTCCCCCTGACAAGGCATCACAGTTTTCCTCGACTTCTCCGCTTTGTTTTAATGACGGAAATCTAGACGATAATTATTCCATAAACTCGCACTCTTTCTGTGATAAATTTAATTTTTCGCGGGAACTGATGAATTATGATCTCGAGCAACCGTTATTGTGCAATTTGCCTGAAAAAATGCGCAGTGGTCATGCAAAATTGACATATTCGCCGCTCGCGTCACACACTCTAACCGCGGTCGGTTGACGTTGAGGGAGCTCGTCAAACTTTTTTTTTTCCGGAAAGCTCCCAAAGCTAAAGCCACCCATTAAAAATACATTTGTGAAAGCTTTGTCGAAACTTCCTGAGAGAATGCTTAACGGAGCCGGCCACAAACATTTACCTTTTTTGGCGGCCATCGTACCCTCATCCCGCAAAAAAAGGCATATTTTACATACCTTTCCTCGGTTGCCTGGATGAAGTAGGAGAGATCCCGACACCAAATGTGTACACCCATGGCTTTCACGAGAGCGCCAGAACGTTCCAGAAGACATTCTGCTTTAGGGCACTTAAAAGTTACCAAATTTAACGCTTTGACAGAGCGGATCGAACTAGGGTGTGGGTGAGTAGTAGGATGGCTCCAGTAGGACAACAACAAAAAATCCCCCCGACGAATCTGGAAAGTTTCAATCCTGCCGCGTGTCGATGAGGTGCCAGCAGCTGGAACTAGCACATTCTTCAACGATCCGTGGCAAATAGTGGCAGGCGAAAGTTTTTCGCCAGCTTTCAATCCCCCGCGCCCGTCCGTATGGGAGTCAATTGGCGGCACTTCGGAAGAAACTTCACGCAACCCACTATCGAGCCACTATGGGTTTCCGTCGTTGCGACGCCTGAAATATCCACACTTTTTTCCTTTGCTTTTGTCTCTCTCTCTCCAATTTCTTGCGGAGCAGATCAAATCCGTCCTACGCGATTGAGCGAACCAACCAGGAAATATGCCCCATTCACTCGCCCTTGGAACAAATGTCCTTCCCGGGGCACAACATGTGCAGGCGGAAAATGATATTTATTCATCTGCCATCGCAACTGTCTGGGAAGGGAAATAACTTTACGTTAACTTCGCATCTACGTCCCACGGTGCAGCGGAAGAGTAGCTCCCAGCGCAGGACCGTATCTTTAGCGAACCCCCTAGCCCTAGCCGTACGCCCAGTGGGAAGTAGGAAATCATAAAAGATGTTCGAGTTTCCGCAATTTTCTTCTTTTTTTTTAGTACAAAACTTTGCCCTTCTCGAACATTCGAAAAAAAAAACTATAGACTCTATGCAAGGCAAGATGGTAAAAAATTGTACACCAATTGCCGAAAATCGGTTCAGCAAAAAATCCTAGAACTTTGCCAGAAAAAGAGAAAGGAAGGCATTACATCCCGCTCGGCAGAAAGGTTCAATAAATAATATTTGAGTCGACTCATTGTGCGTTCTATGAACCCCGGAAGGGACCAAAAAGACGCCCCAGCGTTAAAGATGTCCCAAAAACAGAGCTTCCCGGAATACCCTCTTTTGGCAACCACTTGTGAGCGCCACTTGACCACCTTTTCTTATTTCGCTCAGTGTCGAACAATCTGCACGCCTTTTTCCGGCTTGGTCATTGTGCAGGGAAGAAATGAAAAAGGGCTTTGATTTTTTTTTTTTCTGCTACTCGAGGAAATCATCTCACCGTACAGAGTGATCCTTCTGCCATCGTTCAGTTGGCCGGAAGTGACACTCAAGGGGCAATAAAAGCTGGCCCAAAGTAGTCAGACGCGACGCTACGGTCACAGACGTCTTCCTTTGCGAGTTCTTTTCAATCTTTTTTTTCTCTACCTGCTCCAAAGGAAGAGTAAGAAGAAAGGTGAAGCAAAACTTATCAGAAACTTATCAAACGCCAGGGCAGGAAACTTTAGTACAACCCCCCGGGCCGCCCTCCGCTGGTAGGCTCCAGTGCGTCTTCCTAGCGGTACTTCCATCCGTCGTGAACCTGTGTCGAAGATTTTTTTCTAGCAATGCCCGGAAAAACGCCCGGAGGACCATAATCGGCTAAAGACTCCTGCTGTTTCCCTTAAAGCGCACCGTAATTATGATAACCGGCCAAATTTGACCGCCTTGCCGTCTCTTACCTCGGTCCTCACCCGGCGTGCTTCCCTCTCTGCTGCTGCTACCGAGCACATTTTCATTGATGCATTTTTCATGACCCGCAGACATCTTGCGCAACCCATTCTCCGTGCAATGTGATGGTACCGTAGCGGCCGAGCAAGCCGCCCTGGGAAAAGTACCATAATTTTGTTTTCTTTTTTCTATTTAGTGGCCTCCTGGCAGCTTAAGTTATCAAAAATTACAGGAACATTTAGGAATAGTTTCCTTGTTTTTCCCCCTTCCCGGGCATTGCTGTATGCGATTAAATAACCAACTAATGACAGTTTTTTGCTTCACCTTTGAGGCTGGCTCTTCTGGCTGCTGCAAACGTAGCTCGTATTCTTCAAGCGGAATACTTTAATAAATAGGAGGGAAAGTCCCGTCATTTTTCATCGGCGACGTTTTTCAAAGGACCCGATGTACTCGATGGTCTTTGGGTCAGTAGAACACGTTATCAATTGGTCATTCCGATCCACCAGTATTCAGTTAACAATGAAGATGCTGTCTCTTTTATGCCCTGTCAATGTTGACCTCTTTGGTGTTACCCAGGGTTGTCTGTACTATAAAACTTCTGTTTTTTAATGAGTTTTCCGGAACTGTTACATACAGCTCCGTCAGAGAGTGCAGCATTTCATTTAAAACTGTTGGAAAAGCCATGGGCCTATCCGGTCTTGGCTGCGCGTTCGACGATCAATTTCTGGCAAGCAATTGAGCATCCATTCGTCCGGAGCAATCAAAAGCTAATTCGCCGTAAAAGAGTGCATTATTGAAAAATTTATTGCTTTCCAATTGGTACCCCACGACGCTGAATTTCACCCCGATCGTAATCGGGTTCGTGGAATCGTGTGCTTTATTTATTGGATATTTACTTTTCCGCCGGCACGCGGAAATGTTTGATTTTCCTTTTATTTACGTTTCCTTGTCGTTCCTTCCGCTCGTTTGGGTTGAATTTGTTCTACACTCTGCACTGCAGATCCGACTGCAGAAATCGGATCAATTCTACCAAACATTTATTAGTGAATTTTTGTGTGGCGTTTTTATATCGTTACATTCGCCCTTTTCTCTCCAGTCGTCCAGCGGAGAAGGAAACTCGATAAACAATAAGTTCGACTGTTTACGCGGGGCAAAAAGTGGCCAAAAACGTGTTCTTGTTCATCGCTCCTTACGATCAACAAATGTGTTAAAGTGAAGCCTTGATCCTTCACTGTACATTTAATTTAATATTTGTCTCTTCTCTTGTGCTTCAATTGGTTACCCATTGAATGTTACGAACTTTGCTTTTATTTTCACTTTTATTCTGCTCCAAAGTTTTGCCGTGCCCTTCTGGTTGTCGGTGGTCGTATTCTCAGCTTTTTCTATGGACATCGCCAAAGCTGGCGCGAATGTTTCGTCCATAGCAGCCTGCCTCGGTGCGGAGCTTGTTTCTGTGTTTCTAACGACCGTTTGATGGCTCGTTGAATGTTCCCGTGCGGGGGGGGGGGGGGGGGGGGGGGGAAAAAC
>JAOEFI010000004.1:29412901-29423141 GCA_034621735.1 Anopheles plumbeus
AAGAATGACGACTGAGAAACAAAAACCCTGTAGCCAGCAGCGATCTGCGATTCTGAAATGGAATTTACTCCCAAATTCGGTCAAACTGGGCTAGCGCATCGTGAGAGAGAGAAAAGGACACCCGACCGTTAGCTGCCATCAACAGCGAGCCGCCACTGACCATCATTCCATCTACCGACCGAAATTCCCCGAGGGAAACGCTCTCAGAACTGCCACTAATCTACCGGCTGCGATCAGCCCTGAAGCCGGCGATCTTTTTTCATGAATCGTCACGCTAGGCCTAAATTAAACAGCAAAGGAAATAGCTAGCCAGTTGAGCTTACAGGTTCAAGGTGCGTTCTTCGCATGGGGCAACCGTTCCCAGCTTGCGGGGGTGTCTGTGTGTGGGAATGGTGTTCTCGATGGAGACGCCTGGTAGTCGGTAAACCTCATTAGAGCCTGTTTTGCATTCGGTGTTTTGCTGCGACCGCTGGCATGCGATGTATTGTATTGCGCCCCTCACTGCATAGAAGAAAATTACAACAGGGAAAAACAGATTGTTTATATCCTGCCGCAGTCGGTCGAAAAAGCGCGACTTAATTTTTCTGACCAACGATTAATCAGACCATGGTCGTGGTTTCTTTCTTGGATTAATTCGCCTTCACGGGGGATAGGTTTCCAGCCATGTCCGTGTCCGTGCGGGGACATCGGCAAAGAGGGGCTGTTTAGGTAAAAGTTTGAGTAAAGTAAGGGTGGAAAAAGCGAGCGAAACGTGAGCCAGTCGAGCAGATACTTTTTAAACCAAAGTTTAATTATAATCATTGTTGAGATTACAGTTACGATTACACGACGCGGACAGCGAGGGCCAGATTGTGGCGCGGTGTTGTGACTGATGCAGACAGGGAAAATCATACTCAAGGACGGACATCGGTGAAGAACAAGGGCCAGCAATGAGAGACAAAGAGGGCTGAATTGAATCGTCGTGCGCTGGATGAAGGCGATGAAAACCAGAAGGCGGCGGCACCCGAGGCAAAGTAGCATTTCGTCAAGGTGGACAAATTGCCGGAACCGGAGTGGCATCATGCTAACGAACAAAACAACATACCGGAACATTGGCATAATGCTTTCCATCTATTTTTTTTCTACCCACAAAAGAGCAGAAAGCCCTGTCATTTTTTCCGCTTTCCACAGCAAATTACACGCGATCAATTGTGGAAAAGTAATGAAGGTAGACGGGAAATAATTTTCGCTTTCCTGCTCAACCTGGAGCTTGGGACAGCTTTTTCCTCCTCCGCGCGAGCAAAAAGTGAGAAAGAGAATGTGCTGAAGCGTGAAAAATAGAAATGATCACACCCTCCCGCCCAGACTTCAACCTCCGGGGCGGATAGATTCATTTCTTCGGAACGTTGTAAACTGTTCATTGAAGGGCATTGTGTCAGGCTTTTTTACTCCTGCGCCCACGCTTTTGTTCCTTCACCAATTTCGGACAAATGTGGCCCCATTCGGCTACGAAACCGGGTGTAATCTCTGGACGCCGCCGGAAGTGAATCATGCCGCTCTTCCAAATGACTTCTTTGGCGCCCGTTGCCTGGCGAAGCCTGCCGGATCGGGGCTGGAGTTTCGGCCGCATGACGGGCTCGTGATAAATTGGAGAATTTTCGGGAGAAAATACGCAATATTTCTGTGCCATCCTCCTGGGTTGAACTTCAATGTGTGTGCTGTGCACCACGCCTCGGGAGATGTTTGTGGTGAAATAGAGGGGTAAAAAATTACTTTATCAAATGTCGCTTTCCGCCGGTGCAGCAGGTTCAGCACGCTTTCCATCAAAATCGCCATCCGCTAGAGGCAACAAGCATATTAGAACGGGCTGGTGGAACGGTGTGGGACGGCCGACGAATGAAGGATAACATTTACGTTGATTTTTCCGCTCCAGTTAGTTGAGTGAAGCAATACGTTTTGCGTGTGTTTTTGTTGCCGTTCTTTTTTGACTCTGTGCTGAAGGTTTCCCGGTGTTTTTAGTATGCATACTGTTTTTGTTCCCCCATATTGTTCCCCCTTTACCTCCATATTGATACAAACTTTTTATTCGAATACCGGTTAAGAAGTATACAAGTTTAATACACCAGCAGGGACAAACGTATAATGGAGCGAATGTGTTCACGGCTCCACGAACGTTGATTATTTATTATTGTACATACTCTACAATAGGAAAGAATATTGACGACTTTGCAGACCTCCAAGCACTCATACACTTATACAACCAAACACACCACTACCGAGGCCGGAAAGGATCGAACCCGTTTCGAAATGGACCTCATAAGCTCAGTAATATATAGGATACAAGTAAACACATTTCAATTCGTTCACCACATATGAATGATAACAGTTTTTGCTCCAATTTTCATCAACAATTAATAACATCCCTCATGCACAACTTCAGAGCTGACCTACTCATAATTAAACCTTTAAAAACCGGTGCAGAAATAAAACGAAAACCAAACGGAAACAGCACACAAACGCGCGCAAATAAAATGCAATCAATTTTTCACTGTTGCAAAGATCAACATTCACTAGTTCGGCTTGCAAACGTTGGCTTTATTTTGTTTGCATTTAATTTTTGGCTAGTTTGGCTTCTGACCACTGCTAAATGCCATTGACCGGATCTATTTGTATCAGTGAAAAAACCGGGAACTAAATTTCAATACGAGCCGCGGACGTGTTCAAAACGTCGACGGGTTTTCGAGCTGCTCATATATTTGTCTATTCAGTTCGATGCTCTCTCCCAACTTATTGATTATCCACTATGAAATGAAAAAAAAGGCCAGCTAGCAGAACATAAACATGTTTGGATCTAGGTTTCTCCTTCAGAAAAAAAAAAACTACCAAACGATGCCAAACGTGACGAGTTCCGCTTCGCGGGTTAACGCTTGCACCAGAACGCTTGCGAAGCGAGAAGGACAAAGGTTGACATGCGGTTTTTGTAAAGTTTTTATTTGTATGTATCATAAACACGTTTTGTTATAGTTTGCTTTAGGTTTTGTTTTAATATACAGCATAGTTTAAGGACATTTAGCTGTCGTACTCGATAGAGTTGTTTTCTGTTTTGTGTTGATTTGTTTTGCGTTGTCCGTCTTCTGTTTGTAGGATAGGTTTTCCTCCGTCTTCGAAGATTCGGTGGAGGGGACGTGTAACGCGGATAACGCGATTGTTTTTATAAAACATTTCTATTCCTTCCTCTCTTTGACACGTAAGTGGAGCAAATGCGCATGGAGAGCAAAAAAGTGAACATTGCTCATTTGTTGCAGGAAGAACAAGGAAGACGAAAGGGCAAACTTTTGCTTCTCTTGATTACTGCGCTTAATTTTGGTATTTCGATTACACCTTCTCCACTCGAGGCGGTACGGAGGGGATGCTCCAGAAAGATCGGGGAACTCTATTAGGCGAATCTGGAGCGAATTGTTTGTGGGACCGCGGAAGTGCGCTGTGTGGTTGCTTGGAAAGTTTTTCCTACGCTATACACCGTGGCGTGGCGAGCGTCACTTTTCATCCACATCGGATTAGTTGGGAAGACTGGCGTCGTCATGTATTTGTGTTATCGTGTTCCGCTGAGAGTGAAGGAAGAAAAAAGAAAGATTTTTTTCCCCACTCTTTTTTCTTACCGCCAATCTGCCATCCTGCGGCCGTCAGAAAAGGGGAAAAGCCCGTCTGTGCAGTGAATGACTAGAGTAGCGCGACGAGTTTAGCGAATTCGGGGAGCACCCGCATCAGTAGAGTGAAAAAGAAAAACACACGGTACTACTACATAACAACATTCATTCGAAGCGTCGTAACAATTGCGTAAAACTAGTTCATGGCCCTTTTTAGTGTGAAACCTAGCGAATAAGTAAATCAAATATACAACAACTAAGCGAAATTGGTGAAAAGATAAACAGCTAACGTCGACACACATACACACAAACACGAACTCTTCGCGACGTCTTAGCGAGGGGAACGATCGCGCTAGGATCGGAAAAAATCCCCCGCAAAAAAAAATTTGAAAAGATGTTCTCCCTTTTTTATCAACACCAGCATGTTCTCATCCCGCACCATCGGGTGACGCAAGCAACACAATGAAATGTGGGGGGTAAACTCGGGGAAAGCATGTGGTATAATTCACCCATATTTCACTCAAACACCTCCATTCGACGTAGCCCATCGTTCGTATTGCGTCCGTGGCCATCGATGTCGATCATCGTCGCCACGTTTGCTACGAAACACAGGGCACAGAGGAAACAAATCACCCGTCGTCGGGCTCGATCTACGTTAGTAGCGCAGAGAAATCCGACGTGTAAGACCCACAACAACAACGCCGCCAGCCAGCGCACGTAGTAGTTTATCCACAAAATTTACCGCCAGCGAAGGCGAAAGCGTATCCAGACCGCAAGAGAAGCAGGTGAATTCATACACACTTATGTAATAAGTAACCATTTATTTAAAGGATAAGTCAACGTGTAATGTTAAGTGACACTGGAGAGTGGCAGCGCAAAACAAAGCAAAACAAAACTGATATTACACAATGTATCCAAAGACTGTAACATATTTGTTTGGTGGATGCCAGGCGGTTTTAAGTTTTTTTTCGTTTTCTCCATAAGTTAGCAATCTTCATTTCTCATCAACAAGAAAATATAATTAGTGCAGTATTTCGGTATCGAACGAGAAAAGCGAACAAAACGTGTAACGATAAGTAAACGGGACTTCTGAAGCAGCGACTAAACGAATCGCAAACCACATGAGTATTGTGTAAATGGGAAATGAAAAAAAGGATGCCATAACCACACACTCACACACACTTTCACTTGCGCACACGAATAGTCAAACACATTATTATGCGTGTGGTGGGTGGACAACGTTCTGTATTAGCAATCCGGTTTATTTTAAAATTTCCAGCGAGCAGGAGATATGAATATCTAGCGTACCAGAGGGCCAGTAAGTGGTGTTAAGGTCTATGTTTAATGGAAACCCCTAAAGGAAAAACGTACGTAACACATGGCGATAATAAGGATGAAGCGAAACGCCGTGTAGCAGTATCAGTATCGTAACGTACCGTGTATGCAGAACTAATTTATTCCTCAAGACTTTTATTGAGTTTTTAAATCGAAGCAATTGAACTCTATTGCCCTCGTGCGCGATGCGAATAATGCTGCGCACGACCGAAGGGAAAATTGTGTAAAACTATTACAAGTGAAGAGATCATGTTGTGCGCTGCCCAACTTCAGGACGCGGCTATACATAGAGTCAATGTTTGTACCCAACCGAGCGCAGGTGTCCCCGGGATATCTATCAGAGTGGAAAAGGCACACTTTGTTCGCTATCGGTGTCCGAATGTGGGCCACATTCGGTTTGTAATAAGGAAAACAATTTTAAACCAAAACTAACAGAAAAAACAACACCCTTATACATCAGTAAGACTTTAGTAGAAGAAACTAAAAAGGATAACAAAAAAAAAAAGGAGAACGTGGATGGAAACATTAAGAAAGAGGATATTCAAATGCGGCAAAGTAGAGAAGTAGAGCACAGCACTTAAAAATAAATCGGCATAATTAGCAAAATCGACGGTTGATGAAGGTACATTAGCAAAATCATAACGATGCAAAGTCAGCAGTGCAGGCACACTCGATCCGCTGACGTCGAAACTTCACTTACGGAAGGACGTCGCGTCTCGCTTCGACGAGGCGAAAAACGGAAGCTACACTAATCCCCACAATCGCCGATTCGATTTGGTTTCTCTCCGCCTTTTGTGCCCGCATAGTGACTGAGTGTCCTCTTTGGTTCGATTGGGAAAAGCCCTCCCACCCGCTCCCTCGTTTCGGCGGATGCACGCACTGCACATTCCCGATGAGTGTTGAAGATTCGCGTAACATTGCACGAACCACTGCAACACAAAACGAAAAAAAAACATAACCCATGCTCAGCGCTCATGAAAAGCATTCATACATTCATGTACCGTGTAAGGTTAAATTTAATGCCAGTTTTAGAGTAAACGAAAACGAACGACTGTAGCGCAAGATTGCGCGAAATGGTTGCAGAAACGATTTCATCCATACGCACACTTTAACACACAGCCACTGAAGGAACAGGATATCATGGGAGGAGAAGAGGAAACTAAACCATAACAAAACCCGAACCGGAAAAATAGATCACTTCTCGCAGCCACAACCTCACCCGTAATGAACTAAAGGACGGAAATAGGCCAAGATAGAACGAACGAAAACGATCAGCCACAATAACGACAACTAAACACTACATGGATCGATGGAGGGGAGAATGGAAGAACACACGAAATAGCGAAAACCACACAAGAAAAATCTTTATCCTGTCTCGTTCAGAGACCGTTAGTTAATTGAGTAAAAACAGTATATATACATGAATATATATACATATATATATATATATTATTGACTTTTTAAACAAACCGCAAAAACATAGAAAAACAAAACTGAATGGTAGTAGAGAAAGTAAAAAATTCAACACAAGGGCATAACGTTCATCCTTTTCCATACGATCGTAGCAAAAGGAAACGAAAAACCAATTTCAAATTAGCTCCACTACTAGAACAGGTGAACTGGCAAACCGATGAACGTGTGAAGTTCATCCTAACAAATTTCCTATTTAAAAATGATAAATCCTCCTCTTCCCGTATCGAGAGCAAACAACAGCAAAAAAAAAATAAGAATTCCGATGGGAAAAACTTATTACACCAGAGGGAAGATTAAAAAACTATTGCATCGAATGAGTGAAAATGAGAAGACATGTTTATACTTGTTTATCCTTTTTGTGGACTGCACCGTTAAATGGGGAAAAGGATAACAGTGCATAAGGTAAGCATTGAATCGTGACTCTACTACCGGTAAGTGACGCTGATGGCCCGGGGATGAAAACAGAAACATAAAAAATCTATCAAAAACATACGAAAATGAACACAAAAAAAAAGATAATTGAGTCAAAGAAGAGGGAGTCGAATTGCAGCAGCAGGATGGTAGGTTGCAGAAACTGAAAAAAAAATAAAAGAGAGAGAGACAAGGAACGAGTGCAGTAAATATTATTAATAGCGATACCAAAATCCTAGTTGTAAATATAGTGAAATGATATTAAAGTGGGACAAAAACCACACACACACACATAACATGAATGATGGAGGTGGAAATTTTTCCCATTGCAAGTAAACACTTAACATGCCGAAGAAGAGGAAACTCACACACCCACACTCTCACATCTCCCCTCTCCCAACCCGTGCTCAGACATTATACTCATACCGGCACTCATGATCATACGGATCCAACATTACGCAGCACACGACGATGTCGATATGTAGCAAAAAACGGGCGAGGGGAATGAGTCCGTTGAGTTTGACGATATTATATTATTCCTATCAGCGTAGTGAATCTTTTCGTTCCTTTGAGCGAAAGCGTAACGAAGCAAGTGGTGATGGTGTAATTATTCCAGTTTCTATGAACCCCGAACCGGCGCCATTCCTCGTGTAACGCATAAGACAAGACGCCTCTGCGTCTCTACTCTCCTCCCTGGGAAGAACTGGGTTATCCACCCCCCCCCCACAGAGCAGTGGCAAAACCACAACGAGAAGATGAAAAAAACACACATTTGTAACGGAAAGGGCAGACTGTGGTGGAAGAAGGTGGGGCAAAAGTTCATCCAACAGTGTATGCACACGAAGAACGAACAGTACCGCACACCGAAATCCACTCGTAAAGTAGTACCGAATGCGTGGACATTACATCTAAATGTTACCTAGCAGACAAACAATCGGGAAACCATTTGAACACAGCACATTGATGAACCAGAGAAGAAACAAAAAATCCACAAAAACAAGTAAGCAAACCCCAAAAATCGGATATGCAATAAAAGACTTCATGTAACAACAGCCAAGAGACAAACAGAGAGAGAGAGAGAAAGAGCGCGAGGAGTAAAGAACAGGGCGAGTGGAGAGGAAATGGTGCGGGAATTCAGAAGTAACGAGACACATACACACCTACACACATACATTAGAACACCCACACGTAAAAGAATAAAATCGAAAACGTTCAATTATGGAAAAATTATACAAGAAAACACGGAGGGACGAAGAAAGTAAGCAAAAAAAAACTGAAATAAAATGCTACAATGGGAAGTAACTGTCATAAACTGGAACGATGTGTTTGGATTTTTTTTAACGTGTCTTTTTGTCCGAAAATGTATCCGAAAGGGGGTCTAAAGGTCCCATAGATTATGTTTTCCGGTCGGACAGGAGATGAAGGACTTTCCCAGGCCCAACTCGTTATATTATTATATTTTCCTCTCGTTTAAAACGTTCTCTTTATACCTAAATACCTTTTGCAATGTTTTTTTTTTCAAATAAAGTTTCCCTTCATTTCATTTTTTGATTTCTACGGTTTGGTTCGTTCTCGTTTCGTTCCTTCAACTCACTCGATTCGCTCGGACTGCAAAAAAAAAGCCTACTTTATACCAGGGAAGTATGGCGATAGAAGAGGTAGCTCAATTCTACCAGTATGTCGGGTGAGTAAGGCCGCTACTCGGTCCGATGGTCCGCACACGAAAGAGACAACGCAATAAGAGCAGCCTAATGGAATAGTAATGGCCTAATAATTAGTAGGACGGAGCGAGAACGATCGGCACCTCGTGACCGTGGGAAGTGAGAACGGGATGGCAGCTATTCGAGATAACAGAATTCTAGCGATAAGTCGAGTGCGCAGATCAGCCATGCTTGCCATAGCCTCGACTGATAGATAGAGAACGATAGTCGCATCGTGACATCGTGGGTTCGATAAGTGGGAACGAGAAAACAGCTGTTTGTTGGGCTAGCTCCTATGCAGTTCTAGGCTCCTGGTATCGCAGCTTCAAATTTCGGTTTATTCACGGAACGACAAATCTCACCAGCGCACGGGCGTTCACCATTGGAATGTCACTTTTCCTTCAGATGCACACTAGCTAATTAACCCGGCTTCGTATGAGTGCACTTTGATTGCACACAAAATTAACAATAGTACTGTTGCTCAAACATTAATTGAAAAAAAAAAACGAATAAAAGGTAAGATACGAGAACGAATTAAATAATAATTTGAATTATTAATCTACGAAATTCATCTAAATGTAAATAAAAATTTATCTAGATTCTTCTCCATGCTGGTTCGCTCATAGTTGTATAAACATAATGTTGATAAAGTATATTTATACGTAATGAACTAACTAATCAGTCAACTACACACAATAATTAGATACAGTTCCGGATTGTTCGTCTCGTAACATTCTTTATTTTCTCACTTCGCGCTTGGACTATTCGTCGGATAATATTATCAAGCACGTGTGTTGTTTGCGTTTCAAAAATTGGATTAAAATAACACGCTTATTATCTCGCTCCACTGCTTTCATGTTTTTGCAATTAAGGACTCGTAAGAAAACAAACACACCAACACCGGCAGTCATCGTTCGCAGTTCGTTCGGAGAACGTGACCGGAACACTCGCGACAAAAGATGGCAGCGCAAGCGAAATGACAAAATTATTCACCGAAACCCGAAACGCGTGCCGCCACCAACACACGCCGACGCGCCGACCACACAGTTGCATCCAGTGCAGCAAACAACGACATCCTTAAAGCATCCCCGAGACTCATGGGAATTCGCAAAAAAAAGGACACGAAACGCCAGGTTCGTCCTTTCGTTTCGCTCAAGGACTGCAGTTACAGGATCTGGCTTTCCCTCCCTACTCCCCTCCCTCTCTCTCTCTCTCTCTGTCTCTCTCTCTTTCCCCTTCAGCTCGTTCCACTTCGTTTCCGGATGCGCGGGCGAACGTGTGAGAAATACAAGTTTGTTTTTACGATTATCACTTGGCATCATTTGAGTTATGCCCGGCCATTTATTTTCCATCTTTCCGTCCCGGCCCGCATGTTCCCAGCCAGGGATGGGCAAGGAAAGGGTTGCCTTCCTTCTCCATTCTTTTCGGGGTCTACCGGGGTGGCGTGGAGGGTGGTGGGAAGCGAGTGCGTGGTACGAAACACGCCGGCTTTCGCGAAGGAGGAGAATATTATTTAAAGTGTCGCCCCGGACGATGAAAAAACGCCCCAAGGGGCAATGGGACGGAAGGGAGCGAGGCAAGGAACGAACGCGCAGGGAGTCCGTTCCGGTTCGGTGCCTGCGCCCTCTAGGGGTGTGACAGTAAATGCATGCATGCAACATAACAGTCCGGATACACCAGAAGTCACACCGGCTC
>JAOEFI010000004.1:29444815-29486936 GCA_034621735.1 Anopheles plumbeus
ACACCGGGAACCAAAGCAGAGATGGAAAACTCATTTCTCACCACTGCCACGCACAAATTGGTCACCTTGAGTCGGCCGAACGCGGATCGAGCCAAATAAAACCACTGTTGGTGCCCCCCCCCCCCCCCCCCTAAATATACCCAACGATAAATCGAGAAAGTTACAATCCCAGAGACCTACTTGGGGCTACTACTTCGTCATCCAACCTAAAGCAAATTTGTATGCAATTTACTTTGTTTTTTTTTTATAGAAGAAGAAAAAGGCAGATTACTTGGATCGTTTTGGACGCCATCGCGCGGTTTGTTTAACATTTTCTTACTGGAGCTTGAAAAATGCAGTCGTATTTTAAACGGTCCGCTTTAATCGTCACATCAGCGAGCCATTGCCCTCGAGGGGAGCGCCGGCGGTTTGTGATGGGTTTTCATCCGCCGTGCTTAACCATCTAACGCTAATGGTTTTCTCTGGGCGGCCCGTCTGCATCTCTTTTGTGTGGTTATTGCAGAACATTTTATTAAAAAATAAAAAAAATAAAAATATATATATATATATAACTTGTATAACAAAATGAAAGAATCTCCTTCACAAGGTGTGTATGTTAAATTGTCCTACGCCAACCGTAAACATGGTTAATAATTCGCGGAGCAATAAGTCGGAACGAAAGTTTCCATTGGTGACACTTTTATCGCCATAAAGCACACTACTTTTCCGTCGTCCCTATCTCGACCGGACCTGGACGATAGGGCAATAAATGAATCGATCCAATTTATGTTCAACCATCTGTTGATGGTAGAAAAAAAAAAACAAGTACGAGCTTAAGCGTAGAATGTCTAAGGTGGGTTGGAGCAGCGTCTCGTCAACTCGACGATATTTGAGTAAACATACCATTTCGCAAAAAACAGCGGTCGAAACTCGCCCTCTCGCATTCGTGTCATTCGCGCTTATCAGCGCCGCGACCAAGCGCACCCATATACACACACGTGCACACTCATATATGCTCTGTCGGTTTTGTACTGATAAGATTCCAGCTGGGCCGAAGTACACCACCCCGATCGATCTCCAGGTCGAAAGGTACAGCATTTTGGTTGTTCGATAAACGTCCAACAGAAAATGGTACACGGTTTTGGTTTTCCGAAAAACCAGACCTCACCACCCTACAATTGTTAGTAGCAACCCAACCCCACACATCATCAAACTGTAGATGTAGAGTGCGCCACCGCCAGAGACACCAGCGTGTATACACACAGCCGGCCCCGGGATGTTATCAAAGCCAAAAGCCGGATTGAGCCCTTGAAGATTATTTAATCACCTCGAAGTTTCCCATCGTCCCGTCACGTCACCGGGCGATCTCTTACCACCAGGCGGTTTGCGTCTCTTCTGCTTTGCATGCCAGCTATGGGCATAGCCGCCCGGTAGAGAGTTGCTTTTTGCTTGTTCTCCGTCTTCTGCAACGTCGGACATCGCCAAACATAACCCTAAACCAAATGGGAGCACTGGCGAACGAGCGAAAACCTGTTGCCAGGTTTGTTTGTCTTCGTTTAACATCGACGTAAACTTTGTCGATAAGATACTCCATTTCGCTTCTTTGTAGACTACCGGGGGCGCGGTGTGTGTCTCGAGACAGCCCAAACTTCTATACTAAAGATTGAAATGTTTTACCTTCAACTCATGATATGTGTTGATTCAACATTCTTGGTATTCGAGATTAGAAAATTCGAGCCAAATTTTGTTCACATTTCTTTGATAATTTTTTCTATCCGCCTTTAAGACGTCCGTCCACTGTTGTCCCGTCCGGTGGGACAACGAAATACTACTAGGGTATTAAGTCGCGGACAGGTTTTGTTGGAAAAGCGGGTTTTCACCATCCTCAGTCCCGGGAGCAGCTGGGCGAGTGGGGTGCCGGGAGGGAAACTACGCATACTATCACATAACCGTAATCACTCGTCAGTAGGGATCGAGCTTTCGTGGGGTGCTTGTGGCGAGAGACTGCAGCTGAAGTGGTCGTGTGTGAGGTAATCAAAACAAATACGGCAGCAGAAATCATTAAGACCGCGGATCGGCTGGAGGTGTTCGGTTCGGTCCGCAGAAGCACTGATACAACGTGAGCACCCGCGCCCCCTTTCTCACCCTCTTTCCCACCATACGTTGACCTCTGCCATTGCGGGGCCAATAAAGCCTACGCCAATCGTTCGTCCGCGATGAGGCCGCGGGGTGGAGAGGTTTTATGAGTTTGAACGATGGAAATTATCACGCCATCGCATCCGTCAGCGAATGATGTTGTTGGTGGTGGTGGTGGTGGCGGTTCGTATTGTGTATGCCGGTTTGCCAGTCAAGGAAACATATGGTCATCGGTCATAACCGCGGGTCGACGAGCAAGAAACACGGAAGGAACCGTGCCGCAGGCAACGTACCTTCACCTTCGTAGTATCATTCGAACATTTTCCGACCCGCCGAGTCCGTACGTTTGGCCGTGAAAAGTTCAATACTCGCCCCGTAAGCTCCATCATAGCGGGGATAGCAGAAGATGCGGTGGAACATTTTTCGGGAGCAACTCCACCCGCTTGGCGGGGTGTCCGAACTTTCGAACGACATGTTCTGCGGCGATCGAGCGGCGAGCGAATTGATTGAGGCAACTGCTTGAGCAAGTGGATAAACGCCCTCATTTGCATTGGGACGGAAAGGCAACGGCCCCGAAAGGACTTGGCGACGGCGAGGGAAAGGCTGGGAAGGTTTTGAGAACGGATTGGAAGAGGTAGGAAGAAATGTTCAGCAGACTGCGGCGGATGGTTTCGCTAAATTGTGATTCAAATGAGGTAAACGCCACAAGGGGAAACGACGTCACCATTTTATGACTCTTGTCTTGCGGGCTGGATGTAATACTTTTGGATACTTTCTTTATGCACTTTTCCGGAAGCGAAAGCACTAACTGACTTTTATCGTTCATCTTTGCCTAGGAGGATATACCCTAGCTCGCAGAAGAAGAAGAAGAAGAAGAAGACTTTTATCGTTCATCGAGCTTGTGTACGTGGAGAATCGGTAGTTGAAGAATGAACTCTACTAGTCGAAGATATATCCAGTGATAAACAAAAATCGAGTAGTTTAGTGTATCAAATTTCTTCTGAAATGGTTTTTCCAAATGTATCTTTTAAGGCAACATATTCTGTTTGTTTCTAATCTGTTTAAAATAAACAAATTTAATATAGGTTTCCCTTTTTGCTCATCCAGTACTTACCGGGACAGATTCGACTTGAGCTCCTCTTTGAACTTTTCCAGCTGTCTCTTCATGTTTCTGTTCATTAGGTACACCGCGTTTTCGCCTGCACTAGAGGCATTTAAACTGACACTCTCCAAGCAACTTGGTGGCCACAGTCACTCGTTCGGTTGCTCGCTTCTATTTGAGCAGGGTTGGTTTCACTTCCGATTCACAGTTTCACTGCCTAGACGAGTAATAGTAGATGAATTGTGGATTCAAAAATATTCACCCTTTCTGAACAATTATGTCACTGCGGTTTAACCCGGATGCATTCCGTCGTCACGGTCAAGAACACACCGAGAGCCATTGTGGAGATCCCAATGGTTCCTTTTTTTATTTGTTGGTGTAATGTCACCCGTACTTTATCGGCGGTGTGAATTACAACCCACAAACCGCGCCCGGGATGGACGGTTACTGATAGCACACTGTACCGATAGTAGGGGAAGCAAAAACCATTATTCTTCCTATGCACGATAACTGTGCGCGTGAATCACCGTGACGACTGCCGGACCGCCGGACACACGAACAAGAAGGACTGGAACACAAAGTCGGGAGGTTGGGGTAGTTCCCTTCGAGGTTCGATTTTGTTATCTGCCCTTCTGTGCTACGGCCCAGAGGAGAGAATTCTTTCCACCGGTTCCTCGGCACTCGAGATGTTGGTAAGTGAAGCAAAAAATCCGCGATTGATAACGTGTAAGCCCCGTTTGGAGCATCGAGCAAAGATAAACAAAACCACACCGGCCAGTGTGGAGCACACGCGGGCGCGCCAATGTGAGTGAGCGAGCCGGCTAATGAGTGAACGAGTGGGAAAAGGTGAGCTGTCAGTGGAAGATAACAAATCAATAAACCATGGGGTCTTCTTCTTCTTCCGATAACAGTAAATGCTGCAAGATGACGCGGACGAACGCCTTTGGGTGGAATTGGATGTAGAAGGCAGGAAAGAAATAGACAGATAAATTGGGGTGGAGAACGGCGAAGACAACCACTTTCTTCCAGAAAAAGGAGTGAGAGGTGGCAACCGGATCAGAAGGAGGGAAAAAAAAACTAACCAATAGGTAGCACCGCCAACACACTCTGTTGGGCTCCGTTCGCTTTGGTGCGGGTTTGGCGGCCCGCGGGCGAAATTACATTTCCAAAAAGTATGAGATCATCGTGAAACCAAAGAACACGACGTCGATGGACGTAGGGGAAGAAAAAACACACGATAATGACGACGTCAACTATACGACCACGGAACTAGGCGCCTGTCAGGGACGTTCCCCTCGCACTTCGCGCGCGCAGCCGCCCCGCAGCGCACTCCTTACCCAGCCGTCTTCTTTTTCACTCCCTCGTCGCATCCTTTTCCCAACTTCAAAGACAACTTCCTTTCCACACACGCGCGCTCATAATGCAGAGGCACACACACAAGAAGCACAAACACATACACGGAGAATCGCTTGTTGGGTCAGTGTGGTCTGTTACACGCCCTTGAAAATCGATATCGGATTGTTTACTCTCGTGGGCTGTTGGCTGAAAGGTAGAATTCCGTCACACAACCGCGTACTTGAAACACACGAAACACACACTCGCACGCAAACTGATCAACAGTGATGTGATCATCGCGAGCTGCTCCGAGCTTCGTTGTCGATGTCGAGGATTACTATGATGACGAACTGTTTCCCCGGTGATGTTCAGGATTGTTGTTCCGCGAGGCGAGGGCAAAGTCATCGATGCAAGCAAAGCAAGCTGGGGCAATAGAGGCAGCAAATTGCGTGCACATACGTGTAACGGTGAACCCTGCACGTTTAGAACATCTTTGTACACAGCGGAAGTGCGACGATCGCTTCCCGCACACTGGCGCATAGGAATTCTCGCATCCGTTCAGCAGCGACGACGGGGTTTACACACGTACAAGTTGAATGGCGATCGTACAAAACAACCGAGATATAATTAAATTATTAGCATATTTTCGGCCCGACCCGAAAATAAACCGTCACGCTACGGTTCGTTCTCTGACACGGTAACACTACCCGCACTTAACCCACCCCCCGGAAAATAAAGTACAACAAAAACTACACGCATAACAAAACTACCGTCACCTCCGTTGCTTCGTATGCAAACGAGAAACTGCTACCGCTCCGAGAATCAAAACTGATGTTTAATATTATTCTCGATCGTTGTAGCGATCTTCACGAACCTTCGCAAAAGAAGCTCTGGGCAAGATGAGCTGACAATCACTTCACAATCTTTTACTTTACCCACTGGAAACCATTTATGTTCGTTATCTTCTGACTGTCCAAGTCGGACTGACAGCCGAGACAGTTTGTAACGCGAAAAAAAAACCACTCTCACGCACACTACTGCACTATGCAATTCGCGCACGCACACACTCTCAAAGCGGCCTTTCCCAGTGTGGCAAAATCGTTTAATCGATTGTCGGTTTGACTAGTCGATTAAGGGTCGGTTAGCAGTCATGCATCGACTCTTTTAACTTGACTCGATGAACCGATGTTCTGCTGCTAGCACCATCTGACAGCAAATAAAATTAAATAAAATTTAATCAACAAGGCGAAATATATGTATCCAACAAGAACAATTGGGCGACTATTTTGCAGTAAATTCCTGGAATAAAGACAACCTTTCTTTATTGTAATTAAACTCTGTTTGAAACTATTCGCAAGAAATTATTTATTAATACAATTTCAGTAGCGCACCATAATGCGCGATGTCTTCAACGAATAATAATATCCCTTGAACGAACTCCAGCACATAGATTTCGCATAAATGGTGGTAGTAGCTTTCATATACTTGCCATTTAAGTTTGCTAGATGGCAATCATCGTACCACCATCCCCCCACGTACAGCTGGGCGCAGTGAGAGGACGATTTATCGTTGTCCATATCGTGCGTGCTGAATTTGGAACCTACATTGCGGGACAGGGAGTCTCCTGCGTTTCCAGTGAAGGATCCCAAACTTTTTAGGGTGTACTTTTCAGTTTTATTGCCCATCTTGAACGACGCGTACTTTGCTACTCCCTTACCACCATCAAAATCCTCCATCGCAAACACTATTTCACGTGGTTTTTCAGCGGTGAGCTGAAAAGAAAATAATAAGTCGATCATCAGTCGATCGTCGTTCCCAACGATCTGAACAAACAGCGCATACCTGATGGATGATTTCGTTTCCTAACCAAAACTCCCCGTGAAGCGACCCGAATCCATTCTGGTAATCTGTCCAGTTACGGTAGAAATCCTCCGAACCGTTAAACCGATGCTGTATCACAACCCATCCTCCCTTATCGTACTCTGCGTCACAAAGCACCAATTCTGATGCGTTAGTATTAAGCTTGACTCGGTAAATGCCACTTTTCGATGCTTCTGCACATGATGATACGGCTGTCGTTCAAGCATGGAGTAGACGTTGTAATGACTAATAGAGAGATTACAAAAATATGCTAACCTGCCCTAGTAGGTGGCTCTGAAATCGCAGCAGTTGAGTCCGTTGGCTCGGAAGTGTTACCGGAGTTGATTGATGGGCCTATTTTTATCTCTATTGGCACGCCCTGAAACTGATCCTGCAGTAACTCCCGCAGGCTACAGCTGCTAGAGCTAGTGGCGGCACTCGAAATCGTGCTTGTCCCTGCATCGGGCGGGGATGCTGAAGTGGTCGCAGAGGTTGAGCTGGACATCAGCTCTGATGTTTTCTCTGCTACCGATTCGGCACTTGATGCCACTGACTGCGTTTGACGAAAGGATTCCACCTCCGTTTTTAGCAGATTAAATCGCATCTCCATCCGCATAGTACTCCACATTAAATCCTTTGTAAACGACGATAGCTCCGAAAACCTGCATTTTATGACTTTATAATACACTGTTTCGAGTCATCCACAAGGCGACTTACCCTTTTTCCAAAACTGCAACTTCGGCGCTCAGCCTGGAGAGCAACGCGTCATTGTGCTGTTCACAGTTTTCGAAGCCAAACGTTGGAGATAAAACCAACAAGAAACACAAACTTATCTTGAGAATCATGACTTCTACGCGAAGCAGTAGAACCGGATCGTTTCACTGTGGTTAATGAACTGAACTGCCCTACAGCAGGAAGATCAACATTTATAGCCTCGACGTTGGATGCGCTATAGAACGAGCTGGTAGAAATAAGAAAACGAATCGACCTTGAGCCAAAATGGTCACTCCAGATTAAGTTTGAATGTTCATAGTATGCACGCGAAGAAAAAATCGCACATGTTTGGGATTTTGTTAAGTTCGTAATCTAAGCGTATACAAGATGATTTCATTGAAGAATTCTTGGTACAGTAGCTTCGTTCAGTTGCCCTTCGAAATAATGGAATTTTTTCGCACTCAGTCTACCCAAAATTCCACAGAACTTGTTTTGTAGTACAGCTTCTACAGGGCTATCACCGTTGCTTGTAGAACGCAGATTTGACAGACGAAGCCAGAACCTGTTTCGTATCCGATGCTTTATCAGCAACCAAACAGGCATCGTTCACGAAATTATTCCATCGTCGTCTTGATGAACAATGATCCTCACAATTTGTTCAAAGGTCTCATTAAATTTTGAATGTCATGTAAGAAAGGAATCATCTTTTCCACCAGTTTCCATTTGTTGTCAAACATGAAAAGTACAAGTCAATCTTAATCAACACATCAATATCAGCACAGTATGGCGGGACGGGGAGAAATTGAACACCTGAAGCAGCCCGTTAGATTGAAGTACGGGAAAGGGGTTTGTCTCACCGCGGCAATTTGCAAGTAATAAAAGCAACCGGCAACACGGGGTCGCGGCAGGAATTATAACCGGAATTATATCACCCACAGCTTTCGGATCGATTATGCTCACATTGTCGACCGCAAGCGCCTGACGAGGTGCCCTCACATGTGCAGCAACGAAGCGGGCGGCACCTCCTTCCAAACCGATAATTAAATACCCGTTGCAGTTGCGGTGCATTGTGCATGCGCGCGCGTTTTCCCCACCCGACCCGCGGTGCGTGTGTCGCCGGTGTTTGTGTGTGCAATTGCATAAGGCACAGCACTCCGAAAGGATTGGAGTAACGGCGCATAAAAGTTCAGTAGGTGAATGCCACCCACGGCCCGGCAGGGGGGTTCGTTCTCCTTTTTCTAAATATCACGCGTCAAAAGCATGCCGGAGCACGGCGTCGATCGAGACCCGGATGCTGCCCGGTTGCGAGTCCTTTCTGCTGGAGGGAGCTGCTGGCACTCGGTGACTGCTGTTTCGTTACAAGGAATGTTACTTCGACGAAATAGGGAAGCGCAGATTTACTATAACTTTCAGACCCAGTTATTCCGATACCCGTCGCCTTTTCATAGGTGCCCCACCACAGGACGAAGCACTTTGAAAGCGGGATGGGGGTGGCGCTGTGCTTCGCTCAAAATACTTTTAAAACGATTTTTGCGGTTTGGTCATTATCGCTCGTCAATGGAACTCCTCTCCAATGCCAGCGCCACCAGCGGTCAAGCTAAAGGCGCGATCATTGAAGTCAATAAAAAAACAAACAACCCACTTCCTTGGGACCCGACAGGAAGGACCATTCCGTTCTGGTATGGCAACGGCTAATCAGTCGCGAGGGGAAAACGTTTCCCTACCCCCGCTTTTTCCATTTCGGAGAAAAACCATCACCACACACCAGCAGCGAGGCCTTAAACGAGGTTTTTATGCAAAAATCATGTGCGTTTATATAACGACAAACACTTCGGCGGGAGAATATTTACAAGAAAAACGGACCACGGGCGGTCCTTCGGCGAGGACTCGGTCGGCGCTCGCCGCTATATAAAAGCACCGGGATTGCGGGATGGATTTTTAGTCAGCGAAGATTAGCCCACCCTCGAGCACGTACAATTGTGGCAGTTTTCCGCGCAAGACAGGCAACCCCATAAACAAACCAAACGCACATCCCTGCCAGTAGTCGTGTGTTGGTGCCACGCGCGCGAGAAAGTAACGAACGAGATCAACGGGAGGGCGTTACGCTGATCGTCTGCTAAGGTTTCCTGACGAATCGGTTGGATTTGCGATTGCATTCATCGGCTGTGGTTTTTGTGCACCCGTGTTTGGTTCTCTGGTGTGAAACGGCAAGGCGAGAGCGTGAGTGCATTTTTGTGTAAGTACCCCGTGGTAGCAGAAACGTGTATCACAATGTGAAGTAGGAAGGCAGTTGAACTGTTGGCCGGTTGGCATGACAGAAGTGGAGAAGGGGGATGCTCAAGGATTCAGCTCAAGACATAAGGCGACTGTTTTGTCTGCCGCAGACAACTACTAAACGGGAGGACAAACGCGTTTCGGCACTGGCAAAGACGTTGGCCGGAAAAGAATGCATCTTCTTCGGTGCATCCTCAGTGTCTGCAGCGGGTTTAAGGACAAGGAGATAAATAAATGCAAATGTTGAGAAATTGTTCAAAGATATCTTACATCAGTAGAAGAACGGAAGGAATTGCGAGGATGGGGTCATTTATCCTAGGATGCTCCGTTTCATTTGTCTTGTTGAATAACTTGGAGTTTTGATATCACCTAGTAAATCTTAGTAATCTATATTAGTACTCCATAGTTGAATTACCATACGAGTTCCTTTGGGAAATATGTGTACAATTACAATAGATCACGATATTGTTCCATATTTTCATATCCTTAAAACAATGGCTTCAAAGAAAAGGATTCTGTAACACCATTGAACCCGCTCTTCGCAACGTTTCCCCTCCCCTGAGGGGATATTTCCCGCACATCCTCGCCTTCCGGGAGGCCCATTTTCCATACACGTTAATGCAATTGAAAACACTCTGCGGGATGCGAGTGCACAGTTTTTCGCACTTTACCATAACAGCATGGAATCTCGGCCCATTCGCCATTCATCCACGTGTCGGAGCCAGACGACACCCTTGGGAAAACACTTGTGGCATTAGGGAAGCCATGTATGGGGCCCCCGAGCCCTTGTGGGATGAATTTGTGGTGGGCCGGCACGATGCGAGATGGGATGAAAAGAGCGATCGCTTATAAAATGCCGCCCATTCGGAGTGCATCTTTGCGAGCAGAACGAAGCCATTCAACTCTCGGTCAAGGTTAGGGATCAGCATGCGGACGGTCGGATTTATAATTGAAGCTCACAACGAGGCACTTCGATGAGGATTCAATCAGCGAATGTCCTTGACGGTTTGCCGGTTTTTGTTGCGTTTTGTGTTTTCTAACAGAGGTCCGTTTTAAATTGCAGAAGAAAGCAGTTCCTACACCGCAACTATGGACCACAAAACCTCCGCGAAGTTGATGCTGGCGGCGATGGCACTGTTTTGTGTGCTGCAAATGCTGGAAGCTGGCGTCGTCGATAGGGTAAGTGGTGCTAGATTCTTTCTCAGCCTTGGACCGAAGCATAACCATGCCATCCCCATTCCCGCACAGCAACCTCGGGCGTACAAACAGTACAACACCGAGCCACAGAAGAGACCGTTCTGCAACGCGTTCACCGGCTGTGGCAAGAAGCGTTCGTCCGGATCTAGCCAACCGTCGACGGCGGCGGCCGCACTCCTCCAGCGGCACATGGCAAACGTGGATCCGAACAAGAACCGGGACCGCATGAGCGGCGACTTCGACCCGAACGACGAGTCGATCAGCAGCCTGCTCGATCTGAACACCGAGCCGGCCGTGGAGGACCTGCTGCGGCAGATAATGTCCGAGGCGAAGCTGTGGGAAGCCATCCAGGAGGCCAACCGGGAGATCTTCCTGCAGAAGTCCGGCATCAAAGAGCAGCGCAACGACTTCCCGCTGACCTTCAGTACGCAGTAAGCGCACGCGGCTGAGATGGCCACGAGCAGGCTTTTGCCTGGCGGGGGGACGGTTTTTCGTCTCCAGCGCGAAGGGACACGCCGCACATATTCTTCTGCACGGCATTATTGGGGGTGCTGCAAGCAACCGCACTACCACACACTCGCGTCACATACACTCACATAACCGATAACCATGATTGCACAATGCACAAGCACCCCCTCTCTCAATTGCAGGCTAGGGAAACGGACACAAACTCCACGGTTGAACACTTTTACTACTCCTTGGAAATATTGATTAATACTAATTATAATACTAATGATACTAACAATACTATTGATAATAGACAAGGTAGGGCGCTCGCTGCAAGAGTTCCTGCCAGATTGTGTCGAATAATGTTTCTTATTATGTAAAATCGTTACTAGCCCTAAGAATACAGCCACAAGTAAACAAAACCTATGCACCCAAACAGACTCGGTAGGAAAAGATGCTCACACTACAAAGAAGAATTTGGACCTGTCCCTTTTGGGGGAGCGGGCACACGATTCATTCAAACACGAGCAGAAAATGTAATGCAATAAAAGAAAACACGAAAGTAAACTATGTTTTTGTTTTAATAGGTGAGTAGTGGTTTTATTTTCTATTAGGAGAAAACACAGCGAGCATAACGATAACGGAGTGAATAACAAATAAGCCTTCGTGCTCTTAACGTATGGCAACTAACTGCGTGCCCAGAGGAGCCCTAGAATTCGGCCACATATCCCTCAACGATGATCCCGGGAACGATTTCCTCGCTAATGTAGCCCCCCGTCGTTAGGCTGTTCCGGTTCTCGTCCTGCGGCGTGGTCGAGCGACTGCGAGACGGTCCCGCCTTTTCTCCGTACGGTACGATCGGGTCCGGGGACAAGGACAGCTTGCGCTGAACTGGTGAGCTACTGCTGCTACTGTTGCCGTTCGCGGGTCCCTGGCAGGACCTGGGACGCTCGCTTTGGTACACTACGTTGCACGTCGACCCCTTGCGGCTGGCGTCGGCTGGATAGTAGCTGACGCAGTTGTTATTGGCGGTGTCATCGATGTCGATGCCCGACCCGGCCATGGAGAGTCCGTCCGTGGTGCGCTTCATCGACGCGCGGTTGTAGTTGGTCTTCCGGAGCATTCCCTGGAAGTTGAACGGGGGCTCATCGTCCGAGTTGTCGTTCTGAAAGGGGACGGTGGAGCAGACCAAATTGTCGGCAAGTTGCATCCAGAGTGTTGCCTCCTTCCCACACTCACCTCATCAAAGTTCTTCCTGCCGATCAGCTCCATCTCCTTGATGGGGTTGATTTTGGTCGGCGTGATCGCCCTTGTCTGGTGTGGCTGCGGCGCAGGCCGCTTCTTGACGGACCTCTGAGAAGAGTCGGCGGCGGCGGCTGGTGGTTCCGGTTCCACCGTTGGTACCCTCGGTGCGTGCCTCTTCTTGTACACGGGCGTCTTACTCGCGAAACTTCCCGCTTCATCAAAGTCACCGCTGCTGCTGAACCGGTTCCGAATGTCGTCGACACTTTGGCGCGCGTACGGTATGGGCGCGTACGGCATGGGCGCGTAGACGGAGGACATCTTCATCGGCGAGCGTTGGGGGGACCGCGATTGATTGGCACAGTAAGGGTCCACCATTCGACCGTGTGGGGAAACACTGAAATGGACCGCGAATGAGTACAACCGGAACACCAGAACGCCGCTTGTGGCCTACCGCTTAATCGGAAGGCTCGGATCGCGATGGAACGGTTCGTTGGCGAACGAATACTCAGCGTCACGCGGTTCGTCTGTCTGCATGTCCCGGTGGGTGGACTTGGTGATGTCCGCGGAAAGATTGTTCCGTCGTCGCAGCGGCGCATCCCAGTCCTCACTGTCGGAATCGTTGCCGGTGTAAATGTACGACGCCGAGGACGGGTCGCACATGAACGTCGTGTCGAAGAACGGGATCTCGTCGAAGCGGAAGCGCATCTTCCACACCGGCTGCTTCTGCGGCCCCAGCAACGCCGGGTTGCGCTCGTTCGGATCGATTTTGTCCAACATAATGCAGTTGCTACTCTTCGCGAACCCGGCCACCAGCCGTTGGTTGTAGATGTGAACCTGGGCGGAGTGAGAAGTATATTTAGCCCCCTAAAAGCAATAGGACATCCCCCCAGATCGGTCGAATGATTTACCTGTTGACAAAGATTGACTAGATCCAGGTAGCGTGCGGCGCGGTACTGCAACAGCACCTGGAAGATGGATTTTTTCCTCCACCGGTACACGAACGGGTTCATAAATTCGGCCGTTTCGTCATCCATCTTGCCCGTTCGCTCGTTGATCAGCGGGCGATACTTCTTCCTGGCCAGATGGCCCCGAAAAGCGGACTGTATTTTTAAAGCTGCCTCGCCCTGGTTGTTTTCCTCCTTCACTTTCTCGTCTTCCAGTTTTCGAACTGAATGTAAAACATTACAAAAAAAAAGGTTCCCAGTTAGTAAAGTTTTTTTTTCACGGCATTCTCTCATTTAGTTCGCAACTCGAGTTACGCACCCGATTGACGATGGAATTGCTTCAACTTGGTGGCGACCGACCGCTTCGCTAGGAAGGCGCGCATCATCGACTGAATTTTGACGATCTTCTTCACCTGCGTCTCGTACAGGCGCTGCAGGTACTCCACGTTGTAGTACTTCAGGAACACCTTGGACTTCCCGATGACCCAGCCCTCGAGCTTCAGGCGAATCAGCAGCAGCCGACAGTTGTCCCGCGTCATCTCAACGTTCTCGTCAAAGTCGAACGCTAGGAACTGGTACCGCCGGAGGAACTCCTGGAACGGGATCCGATGCGAGAAGCCCTTCTGGCGGGCCCGGGCCGTATCGAGGACGGCCATCGCGCGCAGCTGCTGTCGCACCATTTCCGGCGCGAAACCCTTCGGCCTGTACTCTAGGTCTGCGCGAACGCACCGCACGAAGTGCGTCCCGCCGCTGTTCGGGCCGATCGAGAGCGTTTTAAACAGCTCCAGGCTGGTCGCCCGGAAGACGCCCGCGACCGTGCGCATCTTGTGCACCTGCGAGTACATGCCCTTCGAGAGCGTGTTCATCTTCTTGGCCTTATTCTTCTCCGCGACCAGGGCCGCGCCCCAGCGCTTCTTCCTGCTCGGCTTGTCCGTCGGCACGCCCTGCGTTTCCTCGGCCGTCATCGTGAGGTTGCCGGTCTGCGACAGCTGGTTGGAGAACATGATCTTGACGATCGGCTCGCCGGACGCGCGCAGTGTTTCGACCATTTCCGGCGGGATGAAGTCGCGGTTCTTGTCGGCCATGCCGCGCGCATCGTACGTGATGCGGCCGGTGTAGTGCGCCACGGTGAACTCGTGCCCGCTCGCACGCTTGATGAAGGGGCTCTTGTTGGTGTGGATGGAATCGATGATGTAGCTCTGCCCGTGGCGCCCACGGCTAGCGTCATCGATGAAGCTGAACACTCCCTTCGGTTTCGTGAGGATGTGGTCCACGGCCAGCTTGTTGTCGTAGTAGTTTAGCGAGGTTACTGGAACCTGCTCTTCTTCCTGCAAGGGCATAGGTATTTTGGGAAGATTTTAATGTTGAGAAAAATTCTAAAATGGCCAATAATTCTTCACCCGAAAACTTACCATTTCAACCATTTCGAACACGAAAATGCGCTGATTATACAAATACTGCATCTGTTCGTTCAACGAGTTCACCACCAGCTGGTCAATGTGGTTGCGGTGGAAGCACTCGAACCCAAAGTGGTCCGTAATAGTAACGGAATGATTATCACCACTGGGAATAGAATGGAAAAAGATAAGTACAAATTTTAATTCTGTTCTTGCTAAACTCCTTACGAAACTCCACATCGATTGACACTCACTAAATGGCTCTGCTGAAGGACAGCTTCTGGTTGATGGTGTTCGTGATCCAATCGACGAGCCGCGTGTAGATGGTGGCGGCCAGGACGTCGCGCGCATCCCGCGCCTCGTCGGCTGAGTGCCGCCGACGTTCGGCCGATCCGCGCACGATGACGCAATAGTTCAGCAGCGCCCACTGGAACTTCTTCTCGTCCAGCTGCAGCAGCGTGGCGATTTTGCCGATCACCTCGAAGTCCTCCAGCTCCGTTATGTCGCCCGCTTCCTTGAAGCGTACCTCGCCCAGGATCAGGATCGCGGCCAGCGTACGGTAAATGGTGTCGAGTATGTCCTGCGACAGCTCGAGGCCAAGCAGCTGCTGCTCGAACTCCTTGAACGCTCGCACGTTGCCGGCCTTGTCGTCCTGGCAGTACTTCAGCTTGTCCGAGCTCGTGGCGTCCGAGATGCGCAGGTAGCGATAGTTGCGACCCGCCTCGAGGGAGAAATCCTTCAGCCGTTCCTCGGCGTCCATCGTGTCGTAGAAGTAGTAGAAAATGTGAAAGTTCGAGTGATTCCTAAAATAATACATTAAAGATTAATAAAGCATAAAAACGAAACTCGAAACCGTTGTCAAGACTAATTCGAGCAATTTACGACACTACTAGAACGAAAGTTCCACAGTTGAAACGGCTTTCGTCGACTTTCGTACGAAGGTTCGTGTCTTCACTCACATGTTCGTCGACGAAATGCGTAGCTTTTCTAGCAGATACACCCAGAAGATGGCTCCGGAGAGCTTTCCGCTCGGACCGTACGTGAGCTGCACCTGGACGATGCTTCGTGTAGAATTCGGATTAAGCGGCGTGCCGGCGTTGGTCAGGGCGCTTAGGGCCTTGTAGCCGCCCACGATCCGCTCGTACACGCCCGCGTTGCCCTCCCCCAGCACGCCCAGGTGCTTCATCAGCAGCTTCAGGTTCGTCGTTTTGCCGGAGTAGCTTTCACCGGCCAGGATGATGTGCTGCGGTTCCTCGTGGTGCAGCATGTCCTGGTAAGCGCTGTCGGCGATGGCGAAGATGTGCGGTGCATTGTCCGACCGGGATTTGAACATGTATTTCGAGTGGAACTGTGGGAAGTATTTCGAGTGGAACGTCACATTCGGTTGCTGCACGAAAGCGGCCCACCCTACTCACCCCGCGGACGTGCTCCGGAATCGTTTCGTTTGGGTTTAGCGAAATCAACACGTCGCCTACGAACGTGTAGAGGTTGCCATTTTTGTACCGCTGCAGAATCTCCTCCAGAATGGCCTCCTCCGTCAGGTGCTCCAACGCTGCCAGGTCCTCGACGTGCAGCTTTTCCGTTCGGTTTTCTTCCGCCTTCAGCATGCCACGCATGACCGCAACTTCCTCCTTCTTGGGCAGCTGAATGTGCTGCACCGATTCGGCCAGCATCTTCATCTCTTGGGTTAGCTAAAAAAAAAAACCGATTCATAAAAAAGTGTTTCGATTTTCGAACCACGAAATCGCTGGGGCACACCTACATGGTAGTCGTTTTCGGGCACCTGCGTCAGAAACGGATGCTCGATCATCTCCATGATGAACGGGCGGTGGTCCGGATTTTTCTCCAGACACTCGGCGATGAAGTCGTTGTACTCCTGGGTCCAGTTCGACTGTCGGTACAGGGTCGGCGGCGGGTTGCGCACGATCTGAAACATGGTACGGGTGGCGTGCATGTCCGCGAACGGCGCCTTCCCATCGCCCAGCTCGATCGCCGTTATCCCCAGCGCCCACACGTCCGATCGATTGTCGTACACGTCTTTCTCTGTGGGAGCGACGGAGTAGCCCATCATCATCACGCTCACTCGTGCCACAGGGGCAACTTCTACTTACCACTCTTCGAGCTGGTGACAACCTCCGGGGCCATCCAGCACGGCGATCCGATGCAGGTGCCGCGCTTGCCGCACGTTGACTTCGTGTCCCGCGCTAGACCGTAATCGCACAGCTTGACCTCGCCCTCCCTCGTCAGCAGGATGTTGCTGCCCCGGACGTCACGGTGGATGATGTGGTGCTCGTGCAGGTACACCAGCGCCCTCGAGACCTCACGCAGAATGTACGCCAGCTGCATCTCACTGGCGCGACGGTTGCTCACAAACATTTTCCTGACCACGTCGACCGCCGGACCGTAGTCGCAGTACTGAAATAATTTCAACGGAATTTTGAGGGCCATAGTAGCTAAGTGTTGCCATTTATAACGATTCTACTAAACTTATGATTACGAAACTATCGTACCTCCAAAACAAACCAAATCTCATCGCTTTGCCCGGCGGGACACTTCTTCCGGTAGACGCCGTAGAAGTCGACCAGGTTCGCATGCTTCGAATGGTCACGCAAAATTCGGAACTCCTCCTGAATGGCCGTCTTCGTGTCGCCCTCGAACTTTTGTATCTTAATCGCCACGTTCTTGTTCCCGGCTTGCGCATCCGTGGCCCGATACACCTTCGCACACACGCCAGTGCCGATCAGCTCGCCCAGCTTGTACCGGTCGCCTGGCTCAGGCAGGGTTTCAATTTTGAGGTTAGCCATCGTTCTAGGAACTTGCACTTGGTATTTTATTAACACTTTGGCACCTTGGCAGCTGATTCAACCTTTGCGGTGTAGTTGCTCATGAAGTCACCAGTGAGCAGACAGGAAGAATATTCACACCCCTATTTTGATTTAGGGTTGCGGCTAGCTGGAAGTTGTCACTCCAATGGTTTCGAGTAACTACGATTTATTATCAAATGGAAGTAGTTTTTTATCGTCAATAAAATATGAATAAACCCTTAAGATGAATTGCCAACGTTGTGGTGAAAAACTGGCGAAACACAATTTTGCTGTGATGGTAGAGACGAAATGGCTTAGAACATTATCCTTTTATGCCTTGTGACACTGTGCCCACATCATTTCACCACCGATCAGGTGACCCTTTTCCATTTCCACTGACTGGGTTTCTCACTTCGTAGCCACACGCTCAGTGCTCTTTTGCGGTTGTATGTTGATTGGCCTCAACAATCATCCCGGCATAAATAGCATCTTCCTATACCCCAGGGAGGAATGCGACAAGATTTAAATTGAGAAAAAAATATCCCAGGGTTGCGATATATTTTTCCAATATTTGAAATTGGCGTTGCTCTAAACTAAGTGTTCAAAGTTTCGTGTCATGAGCAATGACAAAAAAGAACCGATTTATTTAAACACATCCGTATAGCCATAATACGTTGTAAGAAAATATATGCATCTTCACATTTCTACCAGTGAAATACAAATTTAAAATTCTCACTCCAATGTTAGGAACGCCAAACACGTCCACTACTTTGGAACTTGTATCGATTTGTGTTTTTTAAGGAAAAGTTACGACAAAATTCAATATGACATATTTTAATCCTGTTACGTGGATGCATTTAAGTTTTTGCTTCACTCTTATGTAACCGATTTAAGAAGAACTTGTATCTGCTGACTGCATACGAAATGCTCCTTCTGTTTACGCTAATCCTGTTAGGATTTGCATTTTCGTTTTCTTTCGATTCGTCCAGTGAGGATTGGACAGTTCCGGCAGCAGGTTTCACTTAATTCACTTAACAAGAAAATCTGCGGTCACTTGGGTTTTCCAACGGCCACCATAATGGAATCAAATGGAATGGTACAACATGTCGATGAGAATAAACACTGTCTTTATCGCTACCACCCACCTTAAGGATTAACTTAAGGAACTCCACTGTCCACTATCAATTTCACTGTCTACCTTGACAAGCACCAATTTCCGAACCCTCTTCGTTCGGATAAATTCTGTACTGAGGGAAAGGATGCGAAAGCAAATGTCTGCCCTAGAAACTGGAAAAACACTTTCACCGCAGGTGCCGTCCCGTATGTGACCGCTCTAGGAGGCTCGACCGCCTTCCGCGAATTCTGGACATCAACTGACCGTAGGTTGTGTCCGCTGGTCGCCGGGAAAGCGTAACAACCCCAGAAGCCCTGGAAGTGCGCCCTGGTTCTATGCTAATTTAATTGTTCGGCTTGTGGCTGCTCCCTACCCTTCAAAACCTTGCGCTAGGCCAAGAAATGGGGCGCGTTCCTGTGGCTAGTTGGAAGCATTGCAAGCAAAAGAAAAACAGGTTAGGTTCTTGGCATTACCGTTTGTAACCTACGCACGTTTTACCACTCGCGGATATCGCACACTTATTTACGAAACCAACCGGTTGAATCATCGACAGTATTGCGCAGTTACGTCCTCGATCGAAACAATACCCAACCTTAAACGGACTAGGATCCATCCAGCTGATACACCCAGCCTTCCCGAGCCTCCCCATGACTGTTCAGTGCTAATTCAACACTCTGGAGGGCATCGTAGTGTGACGTGGAAAACGATGCGTACGGAGGGGAATTAAATTTCACTTTCGAACCTGTCGTCTCTATCCCTCAAATCGGGCAACGATTTCGGCTAAATGTGATTTAAGTTTCCAATCCCTCGTTTTCCCACTATCGTGTCGGGCTGTGATTAGTTTCTGACGTGCCGTTTAGTAACACCACCGAATTGGGCTGTTGTTGTCTTGCACGACTGTTGTGGCGGTCGGTTTGTTTGTCCTTTTCTTTTTTGCTGCCGTTTTGAACACTTCTAATCTGGTGTACATCTTCATTTTATGTTGCATCCTTCGCAAGGAAGCGACTCAACCAAGGGCCGATTACTGTAGCTTAATAATGTTTTCTCTTATCGCGCTTCGGCGATCGGTTAACTTTTGACGAGCAAAGAAAGAACAACAGACCTAATAACAGCATCGGGGGTTCCTTTCTTTTTCAGAGAAGACCAGGAAGCACTCAGGCGCATAACTCGATGATCAGATTAGCCCTTCAAACACAAACCCGGCCGGTGAATGATCCGTCGACTCGAGTTCTGCGAGTCCGGCTTCTTCTGAAATCAATCGATGCTCGGGGCCGCTCTGAGGAAGTGCTTTCACTCGTTTGTCCTTGCGTGTCCTAGTGCACCCTGGATTTTTCATCTTCCTCCCCATCGCCCGGCACCCGGCGGAAAGATCAAACGTGCCCGGCCCTTCGGCACGGCCAAAGGTGTGCTGGAAATAAACAAAGAAGCTATCATCCCTCGCCAGGAAACAATGACGATTAAAAGGCCAAGTCGTGAGCCAATGATTGAAGATGGGCCAAAATGCAGCTCGCCCTAGGAAGAGTGAGAAATAGCGAAGCCAAGAGAGCGAAATCATTCCTATGGGCAGAACGTAAGGACTGACGGAATGATCTTGCACTTCCGCCGTTTGGTTGCACCCGACTTCGACACGCTGGAAGATCGTGAAACGGTAATTTCAGACCGGAGCGGCGCAAAAGGATGACGCAGTGTTAAGAGATTTATCAATGGGACATAAAGCTGTCTACTCAGCAGCAGAGCCAAATGAAGCAGGCGATGTAACATAATTATCCCACAGCCAGCAAAATATACCTAGGACTTTTTGTTGTCTCTCGCCCTTTGGTACATTGCGGAAATTACTGCAGTGCTCCTACGATGAACTTTTTTTTACATGGGTAGGGAATGGCATCATTACAACAAAACCGATGCGCTTGCTCTGTGAATGAACGCACCGATAAGGATGATCCGCTGCGAGGAACACATCCGTCATGAAGCATTGCGGAACGGTTTGACGTTGAAGAAATGCACTTCTTGTCGTTGTAGAGCAAAGAAAAAAACCCAAAAGAAATTCCTTTGTCACAAACGAAAATTTAAAAAAACTGTAATGTGCATCTTGAATGGAACACTTCATTGATCTATGAAGGTTTTGCAGCGTAATGTTGGGATTTTGCTATGCGAAACGATCGCTATTTTTATGCTCTCAAGGTTCCTTTTAGCGTAGGTTCAATTGCACTGAAAATTATTATTTCAACGTGTGTTTTTTTATATATGTAACCTCAATAATGGAAAAGTGGCAAAACGACGATGCGTTAAGTTACTATTGAAGAAAAGTGGGAAATCGTCTCACAATTTATTTCCAGCGGTAGGATGACTAAACCCCAGTAGATCGTCAATTGAAAGGCCATGAAAAATTTGCTAATGTAGACTCCATACTTCAAACTAATTTTTTATACATTTCTTTCTTATATTTATCGGCAGCAATATACATACAGATACATTCAAGCGCCATCGAAATGTAGCCGAGGCTTGTGTTTATTGATTCACATAATTTACTATCACGAACCGATTCGTTGTGTTGGCGCTGCTCACTCTAGCGGTGAATGTAAAGCCTATCTGCATTGGGGTTGCCTTCAACGATGTCACCAGTTACGTTAGGAGTACAGTAAAACACAACACCGACCCATGCCATGACACCGCGCGTACGTACGAGACTACGATAAGTGCTAAACGTCTAAACAAAATCAAATAAATAACACTGCCCTTACGATCTAGAATGAAATCATTCGCTAGTGGAAAAAAGAGAAAAAGGGGAAAAAGAATTCGGCACTAGAAACTACGCGAACGCTCCGAGGTGAGTGGCTCCCAAGCTGTGTTAGTTAAGCTGTGTGGCCTCTTATGGTGACTATAACTTAAAACCGTTCAAGAAAATCATACAAATACTGTACAGAAACATTGGCCTCTCACTGGATTGGCCGTCGATGTAGTATGTCGCATCGAACATATTAATACTGTTTGTCGTTCGTCACTGTTTCCGTTTCACTTTCCACCAAAGTAATGCGCCGCTAATGGGGTGCCAAGAAACGAGGACATCGAAGCTTCTGGGAAGGGGTTTTAATTAGTGTGCCCTCGAACGTGCCCGGCATCGAGAAACAACCCGGGGCGTCCATTTTTTGCGCCACTAGTTGCACACGCTAATCCACTCTTCGATTTCACAATCGTCGCATTCCACGAAGCAGCACCAGTGAAACTTGCAGTTGCACCGATCGATGCGCTTCTCGCGGATCAGATTGTAGCCCCGGCCGCAGCACATCGAGGCGCAGCCTTCGCTTCCGCTGCTCGTTCGGTTGCAGCGCCTTCCGATCGTTCCTGTTGCGGGAGGGAAAACGGGAAGCGTTAGGAAACCGACGGAGGACGGCGACACGATGTGGACAACTGTCCCTCCCACGTCCACGGGCCCTTACCGGGAATGTCCGAAATCTGGTCGCGCTCGCAAAAGTTCGGTGATCTTTGGTAGTAGAAGAGCGCATTCTCCAGCTTCCGGTTGGTGGACGGGCCGCCGAGCTGACGGCTTCCGGTGAGCGGCCCGGTCTGCTTCTCCCTCGGGCGCCTCGGTGGCCGCTGGTTCGGCACGTGCTTTCGCTTCTTTGGCTTGCGGTAGACGATCATCGGCGGCCCGTTGCCCAGGTTGGACTGGTCGACCAGGATGGCCCGGCGGTACTGCTGCTTCAGGACGCGCCCGACCACGCGGAAGTCCGGCGCCGACTTCCAGCACGTCTTCAGCTGGCAGCTGCCCGACATGCCGTGGCACTTGCAGCGCACTTGCATGTTGTTAGAGACGGCCTGAGAAAGAAAAACAACAAAAGACAAAGGATCCAAGTTGTCAACTTTCCTCTAGTGGACCTTGTGTCGTGCCGTGGTCACTTACCCTCCGGCCGGCGTGGTTGTTGTGCAGATTGATCTGCGACTGGATGTCGGTGCCCTTTTCGCGCGAGTCCAGAAACAGCTCGGAGAACTCCACGCCGAACGCCATGTTGTGCGAGCAGCCGCCCCACTTCCACCGGCTCGCCTGCTTCGCCTTCAGTTTGCGCAGGCTGTCGCCCTCCTCAAACACGCTGTTGCTTTCGGCAATGGCGTCGAGGAAGCGCAGCTTCTCCTTCTCCAGACTCTCGCGCAGCGACTTGGACATGCCCTTCCGGTTGACGGACGGGTCGCACCCGCACGATATCAGCCGACCCTGGGCGCAGGCTCGGGCTACACTATGTGTTACACCGGCAGAGGCCACAGCGTACGCGAATGCACTCTCCCGGTAGCCTAGAAAGATAATGCCAATGGAATAAATTTGTCAACACAGGCAAAACACAACACGAGATTTGCAAAAAAATCTAACAAAAATAAAAAAAGGTCGAAGTCGTACAATTAAAATACAAAACATAATATTAAAATCTAAATCTATTCTTTTCAAAACACAGTTTGATCTGTTATGACTCGTACAAATGTAAAATGCTCGTTAGCGGAGACATTCGCGCACATCCTCCAAACTGGACCCTGGGCTCCATTGCATCACTTCCATTCATTCATTTCTGTCGCAGTTTCCGGTCCGTCTTGAAACGATCCAGGTATCTGATTCCTCCCTTCTGGCCCACGGTCACGCGAAATCCCTATCCGGACGGCGTGCAAACGCCAAACTGGATGGACGTTTAAATACGACCGTACGACTTATCCGCTTGAAACACCTTCTTCCGCCCGCGTCTTCGAACGGCCAGTGGCAGAGAGCTGCTGAGGCGACAGGCGGACAAGATGTCGCATGACGCTAGAGTAACGACGCTGCCGGGGGACGGCTTCGGTGGTTTGTCGGGCAAACGGGGCTGGAAAAATCCGAAGACAATCAACCAATAAATTTTATTTCATTTGTATGGAAATTAAATTGAAAACTGCAGCGACCGCTGATGCTGTTGATACTGCTGCCTGGTGCCCGTGGCCGTTTGGTGGATGGTGATTTTTGAATTATTTATTACAACCTGCCAGCGGAGTTGAAGTTGATAGGAGGAAATTTGCGAGAGGAACCACGCGGCTCCTTCTGCTGCTGCTCTTTCAGCTTCATGACGCGATCGTTACGTTGATTCTTGGCTCTAGATCAGAACTTCTCGGCTCGGTATCCGCCGTTCCGTTTCGGCGCCGAGTACCATCGATCGCATTTGATCACCGGGTCGCGAACGTGTCTAGTACCGGGTGTCTATGATTTGCCGCTGGTCAATCAAATTAATAACACCATCGCCATTCGAGCCGGAGGACGCTCTTTTTTCCTGTTCACAGGCGGCAAAGTGTCGCTAGGGCCGTTGCCGGCTATCAGATATGCAGCGTCCGCCGACCATACCTACCTACCAGGGCGCTCGGTAGGCATGTTGTATGATAAAGTCACTCCTCTGTGGCAATAAGCTCTCCGAACTCAAAGCAGAACCCTCCCGTCTCGAAGGGAGGTTGTGATCCCCGAGCGACGTTTTCCTATTACGCTTCTTGATTGTAAATAAATGTCATTTTGTGTATAGTTTTGAATACGGAATCGGCATGCATAAATAAGGCTACCGTCGATGATTCCGACGATACACCGAAGAGTCAACCGTCGATCGAGACGACATCGACCCGCCGCATCTCGTCGTGTTTCCGAGCCCCTTTACACCATCGTTCCGGTCAATCCAGCAGAGATCCCTCCATCCAACACACATGGCGTACGGTTACTCTACGGGGGACAAACTCGAGAACTCGCGACGCCGGATTGCCGACCTCGAAAGGCTCACATATTGTGGCGAATATCTGATTTGATTTGATCTGATCGTGTAGTTGGGTGAATTTATTTGCTTTGTTAGCGGGCCACTCCGCCAGCTCCGGGTAGCATCACAATCACAGGATAACTTTGTCTGTCTCGCCTCGCATTTTCCCGTACCACGCGCTCCTACCTTACTGCTTCATGCGTTTGTTGTTGTGCTTTTTACTTCATTCGATGTCAAGTCGCATCCTCCGGATAGCTTCCTTTCCGCAGCTGAACATTCGACGACGAACGTCAACGAGTGGAACCCGAAGGAGATGACCAGAAGGGACAATAAAAGGAGCAGCTAGCGGTGACGGCAGAATCGCAACATAGATGCATCGAGCGAGTGTTGACAATGAGCAATGAAAATGCTTCAATGATAAGGTTTACCGACTGATGGTAGAGCGCACCAAGGCTCTATTTTTTCAAGCCCTCGTGCGAGCTCGCGAAAATTCTTCAAATGCTTTGAAATGAGCGTCTTGTTGTCTCGTCTTGTCACTGGAGTCTTGCCGAATGAAATGGATGTTTGCATTGCGTTTCAGGACGTGGTGTATTAATTAAACACCAATCGAAACACTTCCCCTAAACAAAACATTTAAGGAAGACGATAAAAAACCCTATTGTTTGTTTGATGCCTAAATGCTTCACGTATACCTTCGGTTTGTTTACCCAAATGTTTACCTCTTAATCGAATAACTTAAAACATTTCGAATACAATCCGGTCGAATTAAATCGATCACAGCTCGTGCCGCCGACCCAACGCATTGCTTAATAATAACTGAGGGTTTAAAATTGCATCAGTTCGCTTGTGCAAACATCGTTTCAACGCGCCCCGGAGCCAAATGGTACCAGCAATGGTAGTCAATATACACTGCTCCAAATGCAGCTATAAATAATGCCGCATGGTTGGAGATCGGGATCGATGTGTGAACGGCATCATAATGTCGTTGCATGGCACATGTCGATAGCGATGCCCATAATCGAATCAGTTTTCCCGCTATCGGGTCCACAGGCCAAACAAACCGAGCCGAGTCGAGCTTTCGTTGTGGGCCGCCGATCGCCGCTGGTGAAAATGTAAAAATAATCGATCATATCTTGCGTGAACTGGTCTCGATGGACCGCTGGCAGCTGGGTAGAAATTGGCGCGATATTGCAAACCACTGACCGGCCACAGCGGGCGCACGCCCCAAGCCATCATTACGCCCCCCCTGCGTTGTGTGGGTGTGAGAGATCGGAATGATAATCTAACGGTGCTCGTAACGGAGGCCGGTACCCCACGCATCGCAGGAGGGTTGGACCCGGGGTGGAAATCCGTCGATCGGCGCAAGCCAAGGAAAACTGAAACGGGAAGCAATGAATGGCAATCTAATCGCAGAAACCCGATAGCCGAACACCCCGACCCGCTCCCCGGCGTCCGGCATTCCGCGGGGTTGAAGTCAATCAAGCAAATTATTATTGAATTTAATGATTCCGCTTAGAGCGCATTAAGGCAACGCTGTAAATCTCCTTGGCCGCGCGCAGCCAGGCTTGGGAATGTGTTGCGAAAGAGACCACCGGAAGCGTTTCCATTACATCGATATGCGATGTATGGCGGCTCCGATGGTGCTGGGGAATTAAATATATAAATTTTTGTTATATTCGAACCAAAACATACGCTAGCCGGAGGCGCCCATACACACCGTGGAAACAGGGCATTGCACCAACCTTGCGAAAACTCTTTCATGGAGCCCCCGCGCTTTTCGTTGTCCGCCTGTGTACCAAATGGTTTAAACACGTTAAAACATTCAATTACCGGTACCTAAACGGAAGCGAAAACAAACAGTAGAGAGGCTAATTGCGCTCGACCGCAGTGTTCATAGCAAATCCCTTTTACTGATCGTTTCTTCTCAACATCATACGACCTTCCCTAGGAGCTGCTTTAATGCTCACTGGGACTGATTTTTTTTCCTTGTCTAAGAATCAAGGGTTAAACCTGCACAAATTGAATCCAGGAACGTTCTGCTGACGTCGACGACGTCGGCTGTATTAGCCACTAGAGAATGTTTGACATTACATCGACAGGGTGCGACGGGTCGGAAGTAAGTACTATCATCACCCTCGTTGTATCATTGCCGTCATTGTCATCCACAGATCAAAGGAAGTGGTCTGCCCTTTCCCCTCCAGAACACACATCGAATTCGATAAGTGCATTTAAATGTATTCACCACCGTCTGTCGGCGCGTCTGCAGTGCACATGCATAAGTGCCTTCCGGATCACGGGACGTCCCTCTCGCCGCCCTGCGACTGCACAGCCTCCGAGAAAACCCGGCGCAGTGGTAGTAGTTGCGAAATGCATTGTTTTGTGGGTGGCACGTTTATGTTACGTTTTTTCCCCCTTCAAATGTCTATTACAAGGAACCAACTTTCATGGCACATCTTCAGAAGGACATGCGGAAGCAACGGATTGCAGCAGAGCTGCATTTAGTTCTCGGTCTGTCATGCTCGTTCACTTCAGCCATCGATCAGCCACGGTAGCGGCCGGGAGTCGCGTCCCACCGTGATCGGTAAAACGACCAGTTTGACGAATAATCCGGCGCACCGTAACCGTAAGCATGGGTTGATCGATCGATCCGGCGGTCGATCGATTGATCGCAAGAATGCAAAGAAGGAGAAAACCCGGCGGCAGCAGCAGCAGCAGCAGCAGTTACAGCGACACTGAACTGCATAAATTGGCATACGGGCGACCCGGTCCTGCGACTTGTTCGGGGCGGGGTAAAATGTCACCACCATCAGCGTCGTCCGGCCGACTCGGCGCAATCGTATTAAGCGTGACAACATAAACAACCACTGCCGTAGTGCTAGCGCTAGCGCACCACACACGGGTTGCCTTCAACTTCAACCCGAATCGCCCGATTGACGAATCGATGATGGCCGGTTGCCGCGACTACCCGCTCCACAAAACGATTCGGTGGCTACACTTTGACATATGTATATGTCATGACAAATTATGTTCTTCGCGTGTTGAAATTTGCCTTCCCTCGAGTTCCGCGCGACGTTGACGTGTCATTTACATACGGCATGGGTGAGTCCCGGCTCCTGTCGGTGGTCGGAAAAGAGGTGGAATGAAATTTACATCAATTTATATTTCGATTTTGATGTTTCATTTCGCCAACCGTCCATCCATCTTCGCGCGTGGACAGCTTCCAGCTGGAGCGCCCGAGTTTCTCAGTCCTCAGTCCCCCGGAAGCGGAACTTCAACAGGGTTCGGAGTCAACTCCAACGCATGGGCTTGCCGTTGCGACTGTTTGAGGGGAGTTTGTTTGAGTTGTCAACCGGTCCGGCTTTGTGCGCCGGTTGAAGGATTGATTGCCCTCGCCACTGGCTGACGAATGAATGAGATGCATTCGGGAAAATCGCGGTGATCTTTTTCGCGGTGATCGTCCTCCGGGACTCGGGTCGGGGCTCTCGACCGTTGATGGACGTTGGCGCACGTTGACAATTGAATGGGCTTTTTCTTGTCAGAGTCCTCGGATAAAGAGCAACAGTCAATCAACGATATGCTGCCAACGGGTGCCCTTTGAAGGGCGAGGGGCGACCGATTCAATCGCTGGAAAACGGTGACGAAATCGTTGCTTCAGAACAGGGAAAGTGTTCTGCCGTCGACAACCGTACCGAAAGGGAAAGCGTTGTTTGAGGTTTCGGAACAACACATTTCGCGAATGTAACAGAATTAGTCACAAATAATCAACTTCATTTTCCCTAAAATTGTCGAACGACTTACAAAGCGACAGGGCATTTAATTATGTTGTCCAAAGCTTTATAAATGCCGACGTCATGTCGTCAAAGCTGGTAGAAAGAAGGCCTAGACTGTTCGCCACTAATAGGGAAGAGAAGAAGCCCCGGCAAGAGGACCTTTTATAATTGGTGTCATCTTAGTTGTCAGTTAGCTTGCATTTAAACCTCCACCGCGGTTGGAACACACACTTCGAATCAGCCGGTAGAACAGTCGAGGCAGACCATCGCGTCGAGGCAACGTCCGGGCAAGGTGAACGAATTTCCGATGTCTTCGTCATCGGACCACAAGGCCTATGCTAATGACCTCCCTTTACCTCCGGAATGCCGAAAGATTCTTTTTGTCGAACGTCTAGGTCAAGCTTACCTCGTGTGGATATCAGTGTTCCGTGGCAACAAAATCCACACCTCATCGTCAAGGCAATGAAAACGGACCGAACCGGAGGGAAGAAATTTAATTTACCATAAATTTTCCAATTTTTATGTTCAAACCAAACATTCCGCTTGTCATACGAAATGTGGCAGAGAAAAGGAGCTGTCCGTTTGAGGACAGTGTCCATCGAACGTTTCTTTGTCCGGCATGACATATCCACGTACCACCTTCGACCCAAGGAAAAGTCGGTGAAAACTGGTCAGAAGAAGCCCGGGCGGACCACCGGCCGACGTTTAGATGATGTTCCTTTTTGTCGTGCAACCCAAAATGGTAGCATCAGAGGAAATTATGACCCATAAGCCCATCGGTCACGCTTTCGGGCTGTCCGGGACTTGGTTAATCGGGTAGATGAGTATCGCTTTTCCGTTTCGACGCGACGTGTGTGTCCGGGAACTCCCGTGAAAAAGGACGACCCGCAGGATCGGTGATGGAATGCGTGGACCCTCCCTGGAGTCATGCTCACCTCGTTTCAGGATACTCGATGTGTGCGGATTGCGGCTTTTGGTGCTGAGCGAGGAGCAGTTCCAGCGGTGCCACTGGAACTGATACTGGCACTCGCGCACGCCCAACTCCAGACCCTCGATGGCGGCCGCTGTGACGTCACTCGCCCGAAAGCACAGCTCCAGCTGGTCCCGGGTCAATCCTGGCACCGTACGGCACGTTGCCCGGACATCCGGCAAGCTCTGGACCCTGGACAGAAGATAGGTTCAAAGAACAGCGAAAAAATGATAGAGACAGAGAGAAAGAGAGAAAGAGAGAGAGAAAGGTTGAACCACGTTCCGTTAGTGCCAAGACCGATTAAGGCTAATATTTACACACGTTTCGTGCTACACACGAGCCATCGGGAGATATGCATCGGGAGAAATCTCCGGGCCACGAAATGGCTGCTAATTTGCGATCGTTAAGTTAATGGGGCCCAATTAATACGTGGCAGATAAATTATGCATCCTGAACGGCGTGCAAGGAGTGTAAGCTTTTTTGTCCCTCGATTGTCGTTGGATGGTGACCCTTTTTTTTTGGTAGCAAAAAATGGCAAAAAGGAAAAAGAAAAGCTGTCAGCCCCTGACGGCCACCTGAGCAAATGATCCACTTCTGAACGCGCCTGAAAAGGGGTCCACAGTTCGTGTCGATGTGTGCTGTTGTTTGTCTCCAACTCTTTCGTTTTTTATTGACTGCAAAACACTAAGCGCACCAATAATGCCGCCCTAGGGTTGCCCTCAATGCGCAGGCTGTTCCGCTCCGAAACGTTCGAGTTTCCGAAGGATCATTAATAATCGGGAGTGTAGCCGAGTGCATGTTTACGATGAGCTGAAGCCTTTATTTTAGCCAGAGTTCTGCTTGGCTCGCGAGGATCAAAATTCGGAGCAAATACGATGCCTTTTGCCACGGGTTTCTGGGGGTGGGGATTAATTTTATCAATTAGCAACAGCCGATGCAGTCGAAATGCAGCGAGTGCATTAATCCGAGCCTAATTGGTGTCACCGGTGAGTTATGAGTTAATCATGGTGTGGTGAGAGTGACTTTGGAGAATTTTTTATTTTTGTTTCGAGTTTCTTTTTTTTTGCTGTTTTTTCCGTTTTGGATTGCACCTTTTTTATTGCACCATTTTCTGGCACATAAGGAGCCAGCTTGGGAGGAATGTGAGTCCGTTTTCGTGTTCTAACCATCGGAATTTGCGGCCAACTCGTTTGTGGTGAACCATTTTCGTTTTCATACTTTTCACTATCCCGCCGGACGGAGGAAGCTAATAAATAATGGAATAAAAAAATCGAGGTTAGAAATTCATATCGGTTATTAATGGCGATCGGGGAAACCATTTATCCCATTCGTCTCCCGAATGTTACGAGCCCCGATGTGACCAATCTCGAAGAAATGCTTCCGAGACGAGCGTTTGATTCCCACCGTTCTTTCAAACTGTTGGAGAACGAAAGCTTCCCAGGCGCAATGGCAAGGACGACCACGACGACGTTCCATCTGTCTCCGGTTTGATCCTGAGAAGCAAAGGACATGCATTGTGGAACCGTCATCCGTGTCCCGCGATGGGGACATTTATCATAATTGCTACCGTGACGCGTCTGGGTTCTCTAGATTCCGACAGCTAGGCAGCGCGTTTCTTGTTGACCATTCGGTGGACCTTTTCCCATTCCCAAGAAGACACCGTCTCGTCGTCTGCGTCGGTCGAACCTGAAAACGTCGCCGGAGGAAACGGGATTGCATACCGTTCGGGGGGCGACGGTTAGGTAAATATGAGCCCTACCGAATTGATGTCGACATCCACCCTGCGAACCTCCCGTTTTTTTACTGTCCATCTTTCTCCCGAAAGGTAAACATCTCGTCGAAGCTTCCTTGTTGCGATCTTTGCAAAGCGGAGGGATCGGTTCTGCGGTCTTAAAATCCTACGCTCTGCTGCCGTGAGAACTTTTAAAGATATTTCCCTCCCCGCCTACTCCGCCTTCGTTCGCTTCTGCCCCAAAACACACACACACACAAATCACTTGAATCGTCGCTCAATCGCGATCATGGAGATACTCTGGATACTCCGGGACGAGTGTTTGAGGTCGTGAGGTGAACTTAAAAAAAAGAAGCAAGGCGAAGCCAAATGTTCGAGATTCCTTCGCTGGAGCTTCGATGACGTTGGTAATGTTGGGAAAAGTCCCTGGGTAGCCGCACATTTGGAGCAGAAGTGCTCCACAACATAGCGATGGGCGACGGGCAAGGCTTGTGGAAAATAAGGACCACTTTGATGGTTGTGCTAGATTGTAGTAAACCGTCCTCCGCGCGACGGAATGGAGGCGGAAAGATAGAGTTATTTGAAAAACTCTGCCATCACCAGGGTGGAAAGTTTCCGCCGGTCGAGAAAAATCGTTGCCGTTCGATGGAAGGAGTTCATAAATACTAGGACGAGCTAGGGCAATTGCCCAACCTCCGCCCCGCTTAACCTGTGCTGAATCTCGATTTCCCTGCGATGTGCAAGATTCCAAATGCCAGCTCACTCCGGAACCGCTGCCTGGAACCTCCGGGCCAATTAGTCATCTCGCCACTCGCAACGCACGGCGCATTCCAGCCACTCGTTCTCCGAGCAGAGGCAGCGGTCTGGGACGTTCCTTTTCCGCGCCCAGCGCCCCCAAGACTCACCAGGGTACCATACATTCAGCAGAAGCCAACGACTTCCACATTTCAGAGCCGTGCGCTTTTCCAGCCGCACTACCAGCGACTGGCGATGACTGCACATTTATGTATTTATTTATTTATTTTTCTGTCGCTTTCCGTTTATTTGCCGTGTGCCCTTTATTCTTGCACCGGCGATTAAATGCGTTAAACCAGTGGAAAATAATCACTCCATTAAGGAATGCACCGCTGCTGCACCAGGCGCGCACGCAGCAGAATCGCTCGATCGGGGCTGCGAAGGTAAAATAAAACTGCGGCATTTGTGGCGCGGCGAATGCGGGGCGAAGTTTAATCAACGCTAGATGGCGAAGGTGGTAGCGATGAAACTTTATACTAATTTGCGATCTGCGGGGAAGATGGGACCAATGTGGGGCTGGTTCCACATGTATGCGTTGCTGCCACCTCGAGCCGTGGGGAAAATGGTCCCTTTTCGTGCGCCATTCCTGCTCTTGTGGGTCGGGAAAAATTCCAACTATTTGGCAGGCAGCTCGGAGGGAATCAAGATCGAGCAAGTACGGAATACGTAGAGACATAGAAAGTCAGTGAACCAACGGGTAGGTGGAACCTTTTGCTTTCAAATGGTCCCGAAAACTCAACTTTCCACTGGTACATTTAAAAAAACTACATTCTATGATTTATGTACATGTGAATTTATATGTTGTGAATCAAAAAAAAACTACAAAAAAGCACTAACAATCCACGTAAACAAACACGCCAGGGAGGAAAGAAAATCAGAAAACCATCGAACGTACAAATTTTGTAACGCATGGGAACAAGCGCGAAACAGATTTCTCAAATACTCGCCCGAATGTTCCCAGGCGCGTGAGCATTCTGGTGACTGCGTGGAATTTCGAAAGGATACTGGCACTGAACACATACACACACACATACATACATACTAATTTGAAGCACGCTTGCTGGCAAAACGAGACTGACAAAAATGCGTTACGCGACGATTTGATTTGGTGGTTGGCCGAAGGAACTGCTCGAAGAACGCCATCGAACACAGCTGCTGCTCTATTCATCTTGACTCGAAACAATTGAGCAGGGATGAGATGACCGCAGGGGGAAGGGTGTGAGATGGTCGCCAAATCATGACTGACCAAATAAACAGCATAAACGCACCCGAACGGGCAATCAAGCGATTGAAATGATCCACTTCCGAACTGGTTCCTGGCTTTTGGCTATGGCGGGCGTCGGGGAGGTCACCACGGCGGGTGAGACGAGCGATACATGAGCAGCTCAAACTCGTACACACACACACACACATATATACGGTGGGTAAAAAAATGGGCCAGCGGTATCGAATATCCTACTCAGGGCATGGCGGAGAGCGTAGATCGTCCTCGAATGATGTCATTAATCCCTTCGGATCACTGCCAAAAACGGTCCAATGCAATCGTCATCATCATCGTCGGTCGTCGTTGTCGTTTATCGCGATCTCGATCTTGATACCAGGCCACCGCTGGTCGGACCTGCCCAGCCCCGTAGACCATCCCCTACGGTTATCCCTCCGGAGAACAGAGTGAAAGAGAGAGAGAGAGAAAGAGAGAGAGCAGGAGATCGCTATCGGAGATGTCACAATACGATGCAATTCGGCATCCGGGCCACACGAATCGGATCCGAACAGTGACCGTGGTGCAGTCGCTCATCATGATGCGCTGCGCCTTGTGAATGGGAACTATCCTCGTGTTTCGTGTGCCATCGGTATCGGAAAATGAGAAAAACCCCGTCCGATATAAATCCTTCTCTGCCTAAACGTGCCCCGAGCAGCTTCCGGAACGGGTCGTTCGCAGGATAGCGGGCAGGCGCTGCGCCACGATGCAACGCTGTTTGTTTGGTGTTTGTTGTGTGTGCATTTTTCCCTTTCTAAATCTGCCCTCACTACTGTGTCCTTCCTTTTCCTTTCCCCTATTTCACTTTTCCTTATCACATCGGACCGATCTTATGGGAACTGACTGCATCGCTGCAGCGCATCCGTATCTCCTTTCGCTCGTCCGTATCTGCTACGCGGTTCACATTCCGAGAGCCACTGGCAGACAAGACAAATCCATCCTTCACTTCCGTCGATTTGTGGATGTGGATGGTATTATATCTCCCCTGCGCCTTCCTGATCCTTCACTCATCCTTGCTGGGTATGATCTTGATCCTTGGTGCGACGCGCGCGAGTGTAGCGTAATGCGCAAATTTGTATTCATCTCAGCCATCGCTTTATCGGATCATATTTTGTTTGTCCGTTCGTACAGCTCAAACATTCTCCTGCAGTAACTAGCCTGCCATCTAACATATCCATCCTTCCAATAAGGCTCACTGGCCAGATGCATCAACGGTGAGTTGGAACTTGTTTTTTGACTGCTGCTTTGCTCCCGCTTTGCACCGCCTGCACGTCAGCGCCACTTGAGAGCGCTTTATTATTTCACAAACAGTTTGTCCAATGTTTTATAGTCAGCATAAAGTTGATTTACGACCGATTGCGCAGAGGTTTCCCCTTCCGTGGACGTTAGTTGGACGCACATGCAGCGCATCATGGAACCAGTAGTGGTAGTCGAGCTGGCACTAGTATCCATCTACCGGCAAGCGCAGTTTGGGCTGCGGTTGTTTAGCGCTCCGTTTTTGGCAACCGTCCAGGAAGCTGATAAATCTTGATTAATGTTCCAGCGGGAGGCAGAACCGTGCAACATGCTCCAAGCTAAGCGCCAGGTTTAATATTTTTCTTACGCTGTGAGATGACCACGGCTCCACCGTGCCGGCGTGCATTGAACTTCGAAATAGTTGGCTTTCGTCAACAAAACAATACTTGGAAGCTCGTGGTGCACGCCAAAGATGGAGCAGAAAAGTAAAGTCACGTCTTCGCCAAATCGGGTCAGCGTTACGCGACGGTCGAGGCAACACGCTTCGTCACTTCTAATCAGTAGAATAAACGTTGAAAATGGTTGATTTCTACAATGACGTACCCAGACGGCCATATTTAGGATGTCACGATTTATTACTGATCTAGTAGGTGGGATTCATTTTATTTTCGTTGAAGCTATGTTAAGCCAAAATTAGGGAATTTTCCATCATTCATTCGTATTTAATGTGGAGTATGCTCAACCGTGGAAAGGCTGGATAAATAACACCTTCTGTTTTCCATGGTTTGAGAATATAAAATACAACGATAACCAAATTAAACTCACTCACAAAGGGGTGGATGTGCATAGAACTATGATAACAAAACTAGTCACATGTTTTCTGACACAAAACCCTTTTATTTATTTAAACGAAATAATTATTAAATTATCAAAAGTTAGAAAACGTCTCTAAATTGAATAGTTCAAACTATTAACTTTAAAAATACAGTTCTCCATTTAACAAAGTTTTAAATCTTGTCTTTTTATGAATTAATCCTGATACACAAAGTAGTGCCTTTCGCCACACATACACCGACAGAACGCCATGGCGCACTCCTTACCTATGCAGTGCCGCTATAAACAGCCACCACACAAGCGCCCCCGCAGCTCCGGCAGGATCCCACCTCCGATTTCTCATTGCGTCGCACGGCTGGGTGCGTCGTCTCGCGATGGCGTATTGTTCTCGAAAGGATGCGGCTGCAGCCGATGCACGGCTCGGCACGACGGTATGCAGTTCTGCGGTCTGAGCGCGCTCGCTCGCTTAATCCATTGCGTGCCAGTACCGATCGACCAGTCACCACTGTCCAGTCGCATCTCAACCGGGGCGCGCACGTTTCGTAACAGAAAGGACACTCGCGAAACACTTTCAGGTGTAGGTGGACGGGGTGCGTTATCCTAGCCCCTCAACGATGGAACTCAAATACCCCCACCAGGTACGCACACTCTGACGACTATCACGCGATCGGGATCACTTTCAAGCACCAGCACTCAACGGATCGGGAGTTTTTCTCCCCGGGAAATTTCGAATGGTCTCTGTGATGCAGTAGGGAGTGCAACCCTTTCGTCAAGGATTCACTTCGCAAGTCGTCACTCGAGTCGTCTATTTAGATCGTTGCATTCCGCTCATCGCTTGTGGCAGGTGGCGGGCACCCTGATCACTGATCTGGAGATGATTTGTTCGATTCAACTTTAATTTTCACACTGTGTTCACACTGTGGGCTGAAACATTTCGTTCGCTAATGTCGAAAGGTGTCGATTTGCGGACGTTCCCGCATCGCTGCTGCCGCATCTGCGACGACTGGTGACGCCGGCTGCTGCTTCCCCGACCAAAATGGCCAAAATGGATGCCGATGCTCGGACCACCGCCGATGGAAATGCGGCTGCCGTTGCCGCTGCGCGACCCAGTCCTTCCGATTGGTCGAATTGGGCCTCTTTTGGAACCCCTGTTGGTGGTGGCGAAGATGATGATGGTGATGATGACGATGGCTGCTGGGACCGATAGTCGTCACGAACCGCTGGAACTCACGCGTTTGGCTCTTTCTCGCACTCGCACGTCTCTGCGCCCTCCCCGGCGTGCACAGCTGTCTGCCTTCTGTCCCTTCTGGTTTCGGGTTTTGTTTTTCAATTTCTCGACATCAGCCACCTCTCGCCACCTTTCCGGGTGTTTCTAGCGATTCGATACACTGGCTGGTGACCGTTGCTCGGCCGCTGACGGACGAATGTGTGCCCATTTGGCTCTTGCAGGCCCGGATTTGACTCGGTTCGATTGGGTCCCGGATTCGTTAAGGAATTTTGTCACAAATTCCTACGATCTCAGCTACGAAGATGTCGTTTTCCCCCTGACCTCACCGATGTAACTTAAGCCCAATAACAATTCACACAAACGTTCATCCACTATCAGCACCACGTGTATGGTTATTGCCTGAAGGAAAAGTAAAAATAATACAAACGAAAAGCACTATTTTCACCAGGTGCGTCCTAATTGCGAAGCTTGTTGTTTTCCTCCATTCGCCATGTTTTCCCATGCCAAGGAATCACTTTTGATCAAGCACATGCGACACACTGGCGAAGTCTTCTTCTGCTTCCGAAAGCCGGACGCATTCACCCAAAAAGAAGGAAAACAAAAACCGAAAACGAAACCAGGAATGCTGCGTTGAGTTCGCGTTTCTTCCGAGCAGCCCAATAAGACTCCTGCGTGTCAGTCCGCGCGCGCGAAATGAAACTCTAGTTCTCTAGCTCGTGCGATCCCGGCCGGAGCTGGGCCGCGATGAAGCTTTCGTCGGAGCTTCGAGCTCGCGCTCGGGTCAGTATAATGGTGTGTATATAGCAATAGACACCAACACACGCGCCGACGCCCTTTCCGCGTGTATGCCAGCGCGATCGCTCGCGCGCGGTGGAGCTCACTGGGATGGTGAGTTCATTCGTTCAGCGCGATGATCGTCACGGGGAGGAACGTACGTCGCTGGGGAGAGCTGGCGGCAGCCCCCAGGTGAAGGGAGACGTGGATAGCAAAGGAATTCGGAATTGGATCTGGCCTTTTTATTTCTCGCTGCCCACTGTTTTTGCCAGCTGCGACGAGTCGCTGATGAGGTTTTCAAACTGTCGTCGATGATGACTACCGCCGAAACGAACGCCTCGCGCTCAAGGGCTTGATCACTTTCGAAGGCGTTAAATTGTCTTGATTTCTCAACAATGTGGCTTCGACAAACGACCGCAACGGAAAAACCAAAAACAAATCGCCCAAAACCGAGGGAAACTCCCGAGCCAAATCGAGTGTATTCTATTCCCGGGATCGACCCGCGACTGACTTGCAAGAGTACGGAACGCGAGCGGCACACTGAACCGCCGCCGCCGCCGAGCGAACGAACACGCGAACGAGCCGGCCCCGGGCGAGCTTTCCGAATCAGTCAGAGGGCGCGGCTTCCTCGCCGCAGAATCGCAGGACGACAACTGAATGAGCGCGTAAATCTCGCCCAGTACACGACCGATTTTGTTCTGTGTCTTTCAGCATTGATTTTGACATGGCGTCCCTGCCGACGTCGGCCCTCTTGGTACGTCCGTGCGGTGGTGCCCCCGCTCGGGATGATTGTACTTCAACTAGGACAATGCACATCGGCCAACGCACACACAGAAACACGGAACAACGGCGGATTGTCGGATTGCGCACCCGTGGCTGCTGCGCAAAGTTTTTTTTTTTGCTTTGATTTTAATTCCATCTCCTTCGTTTCCTGCCGCTCGCACAGCGGGACCAACTGGAAAGGGTCCTTTCTAGCTCGGGGAGAAGAACAGTAGGGGATGTGCGAATGGTATCCTGGATCCGGAGGAAACCCCGGAAACGCGGAACGGGAATGCTTGTTAACTCTTTCGCCACAGGAAGTGGGAGAGGCTTGAAAAGGACGATGGAAGAAAAAACCGGGATGCCACACTTTTCGTGTGGGAATGTGTGCCTTCACTATCTGTTCGTTTGCTGTGGTGAGTGAGAGAAACGAAAAGCATTCGCATTATTTTTCCTTCCTAATAGTTAGTGTATATTCAGTTGAACAAAGGATGTTCAGATCCTTGAAAACGCCTGTTCCACAATAAGATGGTTTTCGTCCCCAGAGACAGATGCATTTTTGAGGGAAACCAATACCAATAAAACCAATTTAGAAAATAATTAGCGAGTCCAGACCACATTATAAGTCTACTATTATCCATAGCAGGTTTAGATCGACAATATGGACAAAAATGTATATTGTTGAATTAATCATTCAAAGTGAAGTATAAGTGTAGTGTAGTGAAGTGTACTAGTAAGTGAAGTGAAGTAGTAATTGGGAGGATTGATAACTTCAACGGGCACGGGCCCGATGGTTGGGACTACGAATTGCTACTTGGCCTCTTACCCCTTCGTCTTGTTAGTGGTTTACTGATTGTGCCATGCCTTCTAGATGAGTTTATTTGTTTGCAAAACAGATACATACTACTGAACTTCCCGCCAGCTATCGAACACATCCGCGAACGCAGACAACATTGGCCTAACAGTTCTACAGAGCAGATTCGAGTCTCGTCGGAATCTCAGCTGAACAAACCAATTTATCACACGCTCGCTTCCGGGACGATGCGACAGAAGCGCACTCGTGTGCGGTGCCCTCGTGTTTTTTGTGACAAAAAGTGGAACATGGAAATAAAATCTAGGAAAAGGGGTGTATTATGCATCGACCGCTCCGCTACGTAACCTCGTCGGGTCAATTACGGCTGATCACACGTGTGGCATCATGTGTGTGTGTGTGTGTGTTTAAGGTATGTGTGGACCCCACATCGTTATTTTATCCTCTCCTCCTCCGGCGGGCGATTAACACTGCAGCATCGATGAAACCGCCACGTTTCCACCGGGGGATAATCGCCGTCTCGCTTCGCCGACCGCAGCACGAGCGTGTCCGCGTGTCTGGTGTGTGCGCGTGTGCTCGCGCCGTCTGGATTTCGCCCGACGACATGAAAATTAGTGTTTAACATTATGATTAACTATATCCCGTATGCGGGAGAGTGATAGGGGGGAAACAAAAAATGGCCCAATAAATCCGACCATCAGCGGTTTCATGGGCGCAGTTTTCAAAAACAAACAGACCGGCAGAAAGTGCACACAGTCGGACGTACTCCCGCAAGCAAATAATACCGCACGTGGGACTTCCCATTGTTGACAAATGACACAGGACATTACAAATGTATCTCATTGTGGCGTCTTTTTGACTGCATACTCACAGGAAGTCGTACGGGCATGTCTTTTTTTAAATAATTTCAAAATATACTCGCTTTACTCTATGTTCTATATTTCGGTCACTCATCGGAACCTGTCAGTGTTCGCGCATTCATTGCGACTAAGTACACAAGACCGAACATTGTGTTCGGCCTGTGAGGCCTACTCGTCGTCCCATTCAACGTTTGCATGCGTTTGGCATTGGCAGCAACGTTGCCAACGTTGTGGAACAGATAAAGGAACAGTGCCCTAACGGCTTGTTACTCATATGAGCCTGCTAGGCCTGCGAAAAATCAATGCCTTAATTTTATGCGACAAGCGATGGATACACAGAACTCACCGAACATTAATCCAGGCATCTTGGTGGCTTTTTAAGAGTGTACTGATTTGTAGGATTGTCGCATTTACAATAATTTGACACGTTTAGAACTATTTGGCACTTTCCACTTGATTATAAACGTTTTCTCGCTTGCCATTTTTTTGTGAAAACGCCACACAGCTTTAGCCTCGCAACAGAACAAATTCTTCGAATCCACGAAGCGCACTTTTATCGAGTGTCATATTAATTTTCTTGTTGAGTTTCGCTGGTGGCAACCGATATAGGAAAGGAACGGTAATAGTGTTGTTAACTAAACTGTCGTTACTTGTATTGACTCAAACGCGATTTAGCACAGTTCTGCTGAACTCGCACTAACATTGGTAAAGCACTTTGTGTGCAAACTTGTGTCAACAAACAATATACTGAACTCTATTGTATGATTAGGCGATGGAAATTCGAGGGTCCTTGGCAGTCAATGTAAAATCGCGCTGTGTGGCAATTCCAGTAGCTTCACGGTTGCTTCACTGGAAAGTATTTAGCCATACATACATAGCAAACAATCGGCAGACGGTTTGTTCAGTTGCCGTTTGTCCCGCGAATGCAGAAGAGCGAACAAATGTTCCGGTGGCGTGGCCGAAAAAAATTTATTCTATCTATTCGTAGAACCCCATTTCTGGTGACCCGTTTAGTATTGTTCTCTTTATTTCCTCGTAATATTACCCACCACGTATAAGAAACAGTCCATATTGAATCACGTGTGCATTAGAAATCGTATTCAGGAAAATGTGTTAAATGTGGGACAGTTACGGAACAGACTGGATCAATTCGTTGATGGAGCAGAGCCCTTCATAGTCCGGGTTCTGGTCAGTGGTGCAGCCTGAAGCCATCGGTCCTGCCGCATAGACAGGCTGGCCGACGATGTTGGTGAACGAGTAGTTGCACACGAAGTAGAATGAAGTTCCTACACTACCGGAAAACTGCTGCATGGCACATCCTACCTTCGTGGCGCGATCATTTAGCAAGTGCATCAAGTATTGGAGGTCGGGACTAAAAAACAAGAGGGAGAGTCATAGTAAGTTGGTGCTCTCTCACAGTGTTCACTCCGGAAGTATACCTTGGGTTACTGGGATAGCTGTGGTAATATGCTACATCGGTTCGAGACGACTCACCGAACCAGGCATTAATTGCTCCACCAATAATGAGGTTCACAGTAATAGGCTGGCCCGAGAAATGACGCAAATACAGGTTTTGACCAACCCAACGGAAGTCGGCGGTGTTGCGGCAGGAATCGTGGCCAAAGACACATGAACGAGCGTTGTGTCCAGCTTGCGAGGCTAACTCGGTGTCCCAAACTAGGGTTGGCATGCGTGCAGCCGTGGGGAGTTGCGTTTTTCCACTGGCAACTAGCCAACGGAAATAGTTGTGCATATTCACAATAAACACCTGCAGTTCCTGAGTTATGGCGACTATTTCGGGAGATCTGCCAAGGCACTCCGGGCCTCCAGTAAATGGGGGAGGATTGCATCCGACGTTACGTATTTCGATTGGACAGAAGGTTTCTACACAGTAGTCTACCGGTGGCTGGACACCTCCAAGGAGAAGGCACGCTGAAGATAGGAACATTTTCCAACATTAGGGAACAGATTAAGGAATAGTACGCTACCTTCTTGTTTCCTAAAAGATGCTGCTGGAGTTTCGAAAATCAAATCGTTTATTTCCAGCGACTATCGAAGGATTGTGTGTCAATGAATGGTAAATGACTTACCGAATAACAATCGTGGTGGTGGAGGCACCTCACTGGCTCCTTGAGGCTGTCCTGCTTCACAGCAATATCGAATTCATAACGCTCTGACACATTTAAAACTGTTCGGTACATACCACTTGCTCATATGGAGGTTTCATACGTTTTATCGCTTGCTGCTACAGATTTTTTGTGGCAACGCGACACAAGTGTGGCCTCGCAACTGAACAAATTCTTCGAATCCAAGGTCCATACTTTTATCGAGTGTCATGTTCATTTTCTTGTCGAGTTTCACACGTGGCAATCGATATAGGAAAGGAACGGTAGTAGTATTGTTAACTAAACTGTCGTTACTTTTATTGACTCAAACGAGATTTAGCACAGTTCTACTGAACTCGCACTAACATTGGTAAAGCACTTTGTGTGCAAACTTGTGTCAACAAACAATATACTGAACGCTATTGTATGATTAGGCGATGGAAATTCGAGGGTCCATGGCAGTCGATGTAAAATCGCGCTGTGTAGCAATTCCAGTAGCGTCACGGTAGCTTCACTGGAAAGTATTTAGCCAGTTCACATACATACTGTACATACATAGCAATCAATCGGCAGACGGTTTGTTCAGTTGCCGTTTGTCCCCGCGAATGCAGCAGAGAGGATCTATCTATTCGTAGAACCCCATTTCTGGTGACCCGTTTAGTATTGTTCTCTTTATTTCCTCGTAATATTACCCACC
>JAOEFI010000004.1:29490437-29515880 GCA_034621735.1 Anopheles plumbeus
CCGAGCCAAGCCAGGATTATTTGTGATGTTTCGAATTTTTCAAATTATCCACGTCGCTAGCAAAAAGTTAGCTCTTTTCGATCCATTCACGGGCCGGCATGCATAAGACATCGCACATCAGCAACACGTCAACGCTTTAATCCTTTAACTTTTATTTGCCACCAGTCTTTGCAAGCAGTGCGGGAAGGGTTCAGAATCGTCTGTCTCGCGGTTTCCTGCCTCTCGATTCAGCCTAGAACCGTGGCGGAATTATCAACAGTAATTTTTAGTTCATCGCAGAAATGCACAGTAGTAGAGTTCCGGCGGGATCCGCTGTTAAGTCTCCCTCTCTGCCCGACCACTGGTTCGTCCTGACGATTACGATTTTGAATGATTAACCTCGAACCGGAACGCGACAGCAGCGTACCCGACATTGGCCCTTAGCCGGTGGCGAAACCTGCCACGGAATAAATCCACTTATAATCGCTCACTCAGTCACTCACTTTTCGCACGCTTCGAAAAACATCAAAGGGGTTTCCGCGTCAGCAGTCGATGAGGCGGGAACCGCACTTTAACGTGATCTACTTGACTCTCCTAACCGAGGAAGCGAACGAAATAGAAAATTCCGAAAATGTAGGATAAAATGAGAAAGAAACTCGATTTGCAAACGAGAACGAAGATTCTTCTACAAGCTTCATTTGACTGCCATTAAATCATGCCTTCGAGGGAAACTAACCGGAAAGGAACGACACGGTGAGCGGAGGAGGATATTTTGATGGAATACATACTAAGGTTGTTTACATGTAGAAAAATTGAGTAACGAAAAAGTTAAGAATTATGGCTAGTGGATGTTTAAAAAAGAACATTTCGCTAGAAAGAGTCGGGTGATGGTATAGGAAAGGAACGCGCAAGGAACGAACTGAATGCATTCGCGCTCTCCTTCGACTCGTCGTGGATGGCATTCGGGGTGCATTCGGGTCGTGGCTGCATCCTTGGACTGCACGAACCAACGAACGAGCGAACAAAGCGGGCAAAGTAGACGAAGGCATCTCAGTAGACGATGATGGTCGGTTATGTATGGATACTATGGTTTATTACATGATTACCGAGGTCTTTTATGCCTGCGTTTACGGCTAATAAGTTTTCCGCCGTTCGCTTGCTCCCTCAACCTGTCCGTCGTTTTCTTGTTACATATTTTCGCCAGCGCGTGTTTGCATGCTGCGAACTAGCCGCTTCATGTTCACATCTTGTGCACTCGTGGCGGACTTTCCTCGTACCATTGCGCGAAGTCTAACCGAAAGAACTGCGTGAAAAATATTCACCCCGCACAGCAAATTGCCCCGACGCCCGTCGGCACACGTCCGCGATTTCTGCTGTTAGCCATCCACCGGCACACGTTCGGTTGCGCGTACAGAAGAATTAAATTTCACGCACATTTTCCTGCCAAAGTGAAGCGCGCTGGCAACAGCGAGGTTTGTAATAAACGTTTGGGGATTGTCTCTGACTATCGGCGACCCGAATAGGTTGAAGGTGCAAATCGATCTCTTGACCAGACAATGGGCTGGGATGGTGGCAAACGAAGTGAGGAAAATACTATTGGGCACAGGGAAGCACGTGAGATTGTCGAGCCGCAGTCGGGCGGCCACAAAGTCGGTGTCTTTGTTGTTGCTGCTCGGACAAACATGTTGTGGGTGGTTTTCTGTGTGGGAGGCTCGTCAAAAGGGTTCGGCAGGGGGGTGAAATCGGTGACTTTGGTGGTCAGCGTTGTTGGTGGCATTTGCATACAGGAAAACGAAAAAATCCACGGTGGTCTATTCGCACCCTCGGCGCGACCTGCTGCGTCGTTGCTTTTCCTGCGCTAGATGAATGGAAACCTTTCAGACGGCTCGGTTTACTTTCTGAACTCATCGCTGGCCGGTTGGAAACCGCAAAGTAAAGATTGAAAAGAGGGAGAAAAACACACACCTAGAGTCCTCTGGAACAATTTCAATTCGCATCTATGGTCCCCATTCCCCCTCCCGATTCTGCTCATTTGCTTTCCTCTTGCTTACCGTTGCTTCAGATGAGTAAACACTTGCCAACAGCTGGTAGATGCCTAGAGGCATGAGGATTGTATCGGCTCCGGCATTTGTCAACCTCCTTCTGTCAAACTTCGGGCGACAATCAAATCCCTCCTCTTTGGCCAGGGCGCAGGGGTCGGTCAAGCGGAGCTTGCGATGTCTTTTAGTGTGTGTTTGTGTTGATGGGAACCTACCGCAAAGATCTAAAGGAGGGAGCTTAAACCAAACCGAAGGCGACGATCACGACGACGACTTGCTTACGCAAGTCAATTTCCTTGCGCCAACAATTAATTGTTGTTTGCTCTGTTTGCGCAGAGCCATTTATGCTTCCATTTTCTACCCGCCGTCTGGTCCGTCGAACCGCACGAGCCGGGTTCGTGGAGACCTGGAACCCGCGCCCTGGTGGAACCAATTAGGAGCGCAACATTTTCCCATGACACAGCAGCCCGCGGGCCGCGATCCTGCGAAGCGTATGGGAGTGAGTTGCTTCGTCGGTGGTGAGCCGTGTTATTTAACTTACCCCCTGCCATCTCGCTCTCTTCCAGTCACTGGGGCACACTTTCCACCCCACGCACACCCCTGTCGATGGATTCGATACACAACAGTTCCACGATCCTTCCTCACTCGTCAGTCACGATGAGTCAAATCCATCAAAGCCGTCTCCGCCCGTAAGGGAGGGGTTCGCTTTGAAGTAATTCTCCCACCGTTCCAGGGTCGCGGGTCGCGGGAACTGTACGACGGCAGCGTGTGTTGTGACATTTTTTTATTTTATTGTCACCTTATCGGAGCGATTAGTTAAGGGTTATGTTTAATGGGGCTTGGTTTAACAATTTTACTTCAATGTTTCTTCCGAGCGTTCCCCCTGCGAGTAGCGAAAGTCTGTCCATTCCCTACTTCTTAGCTATATGCCAGACTGGATGCTGGACTCCAGGAAATTTCATTTCTCTATCACAGCATGTCGTTTTCATCGTCCACGGACTTTACCGAAGAAACACTTCTACATTTCTGCCCTTGTGAAAAACCACGGACATTCCTTCGGGCCATTAATTGCTCACCACTTTTTCTCCCCACTCGTCAAACAACTTAGCACAACGAACGTTTTAGTTTCGTATCCATCACATGGTAAGGGAAAAACTGAGCCAACCCATCCCAAAAAAACCATCCCATGCAAGGATCGGTGGGCGAGTGTTTGCTGAACTAATTTGACTCTTTGAAACCTAAACGAAAGATAACCGAAAGCAAGACGTCATGCGTTTTATTGCTTGACGCGCGCCCGCTAAACAATCCGCCCTGTTGCGCCGTCGAAAGGCATCGATTTCGATTTTTCGGTCGCTTTCCGGAGGTCTCTTCGCTTCCACCAATCCGCCGCGTCCCGTCGGGGTTCTGGCGTGAAGGAATTTTGATTTGTTTGATGTTCTCATTATCGCCGGATACGTGCCGCCGGCTTCGCCGCCGATCGAGATATCGAGTCGCAGCTCCGGTGTGACTCGAGCGTGAACGGATGGGCTCGGTTCTAGCTTTGTTTTTCTCTTTTCTCCCCGGCGTTTCATGGGTTTCTTTTCTTCGCATGTTTGCCATCCTAACCCGTCTACTTCCTTGTAAACAGTCGAAATGTATTCTAATTGTTCCCGTCAACTTCCTGCGGAATTTTGCCTTCGCCTACAATGTCTGTCTGTTTGCCTTTGCAACATTTACCGATTCGTTGGTCGGTGCTCCGTCCACGCTCCGTTTATTTTTTGCGCACACGTCGTACCTCATTCTTTCACATTATCGGTTCGAAATTACGTTTAATCAGCTACCCTTGCTAGCACTCCATCAATCGTGGGCATAGTAATTTACACGATCTCACGGCCACGGTTGAGGACGTACGTCCGTTCGCCGAAGGAGCGTGTGCATCTGGAGAGGGGGGCAAGTGATTTAATATGATAAGGATTTATTAGCATAGTGATTATGTCGCGGCGGAACCGCGCCTTTAGGTACTTGCGCTGTGATCTATCCACCTACTTCGTGTTTTCTACGGGATGACTACTATTCTTATGGAATCTCTTAAAATGAGCATATGAAATTGATATACAAACATGAATGGAAACGGAGTAAAAGTGGCATTGAACATTCCTTTAAATCGATCACAATTTGACTCGGAAATGATTACGTGACGACGTCTTATATTTCTATGTGAGGCCTGTATTGAACTGCAAAACGATGGCAATCAAAAGGGAAAAACGAAATCCAGACCTTGAGTATCGCATGTATCTAACAGTAGGCAAAAATTCATTTAAAAGTAAGCCACTTGCTATTGGAATGCCAAAAAGAACACAGCAAAAGATTCTTGTCACGACTGTGGGTTTCCCGTCGGCAAAAATGTTAAAGTCCACGACCAACCTCTCTTACGCAGAGTTCGAGTTCCTCACGCTCGTGGGGATTTCCTATATACGAGCTGAATCTAAATTCAACTACTTCTTCCGAGCCAACGGGAATCGTTTCTTCACTCTTCTAGAAAGAATCACGATAAGTAAAGAAAAAAGGTAACATGACAAAACTGTCGTTGCTCGCAAAAAGAAACTTCGTTCCTCTGTAACCACTGCCGATTCTTTGCGTCAACCCTTTTTCGCCTATGATCAGCTGGAGTCACAACAAAAGGTGTTTGATGAAAAAAATATAACAATTTGTGTAGCAGGTTTGACGAAACAAAATGCCAGGATGGCTGCTCTCGCTGGTACAATAACTGTTTGACGAACACAACATCAATGTATCAAACTCCGCTTCGAGCATCAGACTTCTTGGAATGTGTTCATTTGAAACTTCCTGTGTTCACCAAGCTGTTGTGGAGGGGGTTGAGCACCGCGATACCGTTGAGTGACCATGGGGAAGTAAAATGAAGACTTCATTTTACGAGAAGCCGCGCAGATGCTTTGCTGAGCAGTGAGATATACATTTCTCACAGCATCCCGCGAAGCTCATCAGAGTATCGCCGGGCATAGAATAGATGGCACGTTAATTTTACGAAGCAGCGTAATATTTTAACTATTCAATTGCGGTTTGATATTGCGCAGGTTTCCTAGCGTATATTTACAAGAAATCGCGAAACTGTCGAAAACAGTGTTGAATTTCATGCATACGTTTTCATTTAGACTTACTACCATGATTTACAACGGAAGCGAAATTAAATTAAATCAATCGTGCCTAATTAAATTGTTAACTTACACTAATTGAAGACTGGACGTCCCGTTTCCTGTGTCGACGCATAAATTGTATAATTTACGTGTTCACCCGGTTGCAAACATGTAGCGATATTTGGAACAATCTGAATTATGAAGCGATTTCAAGAACCTAAGCGCAGCCGTCAAAACACACCAATAGATTCCCGCCTAATTCGTTAAAACAGCGTGTAAAGTAGCGTAATTGTCTGAGCAAACTCTAAGCGAAACAGCTACAGGGCACCTCGATCGACCCGCCAGTTCTCCGACAGTTCTCCGACTTCAAAGCAATCATATGCCAGTAGAAAATCATCGCCTTTTTGGGGAAGGATACCATTTCTTCCCATCTGTGCCACCGAAGAGCAAGGGAAAGTCAATCCCAGTCGCATAAACTGGCAGCAACATCAACATCCCACCACCCCAATGCGGAAAGCTAGAGTGTGGTATTTTATTTTTACTCGCATCACTGCGCTGCACCGTGTATTGCGTTTGGTGCGTTTGTGTGTGTGTGTGTGTGTGTGCGGAGCGCACATTTCTTGCTATTTTAATGGTCAATTAACCTTTTTTAAACTGCCAATTAGGGGCCGATTTTATGTACTTTCAATTTACCGCCCGCTCCCGTGCCGCGGACGACTTTGAACTCGTGCCGACGCGGTTTTCGGTTTGTTTGTTAGACGCGGTGAAAATTAGGACCGTTTGGGTTTAAAAACCAGAACCCAGAACGCTGCACGTTGCGCGTTTGCTTCGAGAGAAAGTGCAAAGTAAAATTGATCAAATATCCTCCAGCCAGAAGTTTACCTATAATAAACACTTCTCGAAATCGAGAACATATAGGAATCTTTCAATGCAAATGACTACATTCCTCACAACGGAGTAGCAAGCAAACCGTCAATGCCAACCTGCCATTCACCGGAATAATAAATTATCATCTCATTGTGGTGGCGAGATGATTGAAAAGAAAGAAAACCCGAACTCCACGCATCGTTGACGATTGATTTCGCCACAACCGCCCGCGTGATACCAAGCATAATGAGGCAACGCATGGCGAAAAAGTGACAAACTCATCAGCGCGGCCTCAGGGCCCCTTCTTTGTCACGAGCGTCACCAAGTCACCGCTCGCTCCAACCGGGACAACCTCAAAACCACAAAAACCGACATACCACCGAGGAGAGAAAAATGAACAGATTTTACTTCACAAGAAACGGGACACCGCGGAAGGATGTCGTCGTGGCACCCTGAATGGAGCAGCACACATTCCTGAGGCTGCAGTCCGGGGGGGACAAAGGGAGAAGAGGAACGGGTGGAATGGCTCCCTGCTACACATCAATTACCCGGTAGGGTGGTAATCCCAGCACCATTCCCAGGCTGGTTCGTACTGCTCAGAAAAAGTGCATCTCACGTTCGTATCATTTATAATATTTTTCACAGTCAATTTCCTCAATCATGAGGTGTGGGTATAACTTTGTCAGGGCGGCAATCAGTGCAAGCGGTTCTTATATGCCCGCAGCCGTACACGGGCGGGCGTGTATATATGCGTTTAACACAAATGGCAAAACGCGGCCAGGTTGGGATATTTCCTGAAGAAGCGTGTAAAAAAACTGCGATAAACATACCGTTGGAGTATTAATTTATGGAAATTATTCACTGTAAAGGTGTAAATTCCTATGCCTTTCGTCCATGGTGAGAAGGCGAGGTTACTTCGGGCGATATTTCGCACACTTAGCTCAAAACGTCCCGACACCAAACTAATAAGACGTAATGATCTCCGATGGTTGGTATTCGAGCAATTGCAAACCGCAAACCCAAGTTGTGCAGAAGAAGTGCAACATTAGGTGGATTTTCTTTCCACCTGAGAATTCGCAAAGGGCCTTTTCTTTTTCTTTATAATGATCGTCTGCAAAAATCGCTCCATACTGGCCACAATATAACCTAGAACAGTGAAGCTTCCTGTGCAGTCTTTTCCCGGGCAGATTGATGTTTGTTTGAAGAGAAAATGTGTAGTAAGTTCGCATGGCTGCATGTGCATCCCCCACCCACGGATGACGCAGACAATGCGGCATGCGGTACGACTGCAGACCGGGAGCCCAGACTACCTTTTCTCGTTTCGTGGTAGCTTCCGTTGCGGTTCGCCAGCCAAACGGAGCCGTGGCTCTTAGGTGCTCAATGCGTCGAGTGAGACATTGGAAGCCCCGTTGCGCGCGCGACCCGCGCACCAAAGTCGAGAAGATGATGGAGATGATGCGCTTTTGTGTGTGCACCGGCCGGACACGGGAACCCGACATCCCGACGACCACATGCCGGCGAGCCTCGGGGGCGGCATTTCGACCGCGACCGGGGCGAGACCTCCGAAGTCGTGGACCTCTATTGTTCAAACTGTTGTTAATATAATTAACACCCGCTGAGTAACATGTCTATTTCGATGAATATAAATAACATCGGCAAGTCCAAATCGGCGTGACGACTCCTCGAAGCTTTTGGGCCGAGAAGTGGGAAAGCGAGAAGAGACTGGGGGAAGCTGGATTGAAGAAAGAGAAAGAAAAAAAACACCAGCAGAAACCAAACGACGTCAGCCGGGAGACGGAAACGGGGCGCGAAACGGGACAAGAACCCGCCGCCGGCTCGATCGATGGATCGTGGCGTTTTGTTTCGTTTCGTTTTTCTTCTATTTCATGTGGAAGATTTTCATTCCCTCCACCTTTTGTTTTCGTCCATTCCCGGCCACAGACAGTAAGAGATGCGGAAAAGAATTGAAAGAAAGCGGAACCGAGCCGAACGAATCGGGTCGCAGGAGGGGTAAGAAAATTCGGCATCCATGCTCGATCCGAAGAAATTTTCCAAATAAAGCGAGAGAGAGAGAGAGAGAGAGAGGGATAGAGAAGGAGGGCGAATGAAGGTAAAACATATAGCGAAGGAAGTGAACCATGAGACAACGAGAGGGTTCGCCCGAAAGAATGGAACAAAACGGGATTCGATCGAAAGATGAATGAATAAATGTACGACAGTGTCCGTGGCGAGATTTGAAATGTTGAATTGTTCCGACGTTAGAGCCATCGTATGGAATGGATTTTTCTCTGGTTCCATTCTTCCTAAGCGTTCAGTATTAAGTGCGCGGGTCGTCTTGGAGAAACGTTGCGGTAGCGAAGAGCTGGAGTCTTCGGTTGAAGGGACGTTCCGTGTGTCATTAGCCAACAGATGGCTCCGGGTTCGCTTCTGAAGCGAATGGCGAATATTTATCGTTTTTCTCCACCGGTGCAAGATGCATCAATATACAAGTTTCACGAATACCGAAGATTAAATGGATAGCGGAGTTTAGGCGCCTGTGCCAAGGGGCTTTTTTCAGTTGTAAACAAATGCAGTGTAAACCACGTTCAATATCAGTTGGTAGTTGCTACCAACTAATGGGAGAATGTGTAACACCATAACATAGAAAGGGACACGATACTTTTTAGTTAAATTAGTTTTCCCATTTCATACATAAATTAGGCTTATGAAGTTGGTAATCGAAAAATTGACTACACAACATTAACTATTGAAAATCCTTTTCAAATTATTCCATCTCCATGTCCAAGAAGGTTTTCTCCAGAACCTTCGAAGGCGGAGAGCATCATCCTGAAGCGTGCTAAACCCGCCCGGGAAGGTCAACTGTTGCAGTCGCGATCCACTCACGGGCCTCCAATCGATCGCAGCAAGTTGAAAAGTTTAAATGCCTCCTTAATGGATGTTTTATACTCAAACATACACCGAAAGCTACTCTCTCACCAGCTACCACCATAAAAGCGCTGTAAACACCCAACTAACAGCATCCCATATAGCCACGGGACGTTGCCCGCACCCCTTAGACGCTTCTTTCGACAAGAAGGAGAATAGAAACTGGTGCGATAAACAGCAGGGGTGAGCGTGCTGGCGGACAAGGGGGGAGGAGGTTGAAGAATGCACAACACAGCGGCTGGGGCTGGTGTCGTTGTTGGATGGTGGAAGAAAACACCGAACGGACGAACTCCTAAAACACCTCACGTCTACGGTGCTCACGGTGTTTCTTCTCCACAAACCAACACCAGGCAGGAAACTGTACCTTTGCGGTGGAGGGCACAGAGGGCCAAGACCTAGAAACGTAGCCCTGTCACAGGGAAATCATACCTAGCCGTGATGGATTTATGACACAAGCATCTCGCGAGACTCTCGAACACGTTAGTGTAGGAGTATGAGTTTACGGATTAACCGAAGGGAGCATGGGACAATCCACCACCCATCCGAGCCGTTGGCACGATGAGACAGGGTGGCTGATGGAGCAGACGATCGCTTGGAGTAGAGAGACACCGAGTTTGATTTGAATCCGTGTCGGAAAGTGAAAGCGGGACACGAAAAGCGCGAGTTTTCCCTTCGTCGACGAGCTTCGTTCTCGGGAGCGTTTCGTTTCGAGTGGGCCACACGGATACGCATTTTTTTCCTTTGTTTTCCCGCCCCATCACCCATCTCGGGAGGGGTGCCCCCCCTCTCTGGATCCGGCAAACGATTAAAAATCCATAATCTTTAACGAGCCGAAATCGAGCATTAAACGGCGGCAGACGACGGCCGTCGGGTTTTGGCTGCGTTCGAAAATCGTTTCGTTTATTTTAACTACCAATAAATCTTGGCCCACCAGATATGTCGATCTACAGCTACCTGCGACGTGCCCTTGCATTGGCCGTATTGCCTCCCGCACAATCCCGCTTCCGAGGCATTCCGGTAATAAAATGTGCAACCGAGACGTGATCGCGCCAACGATCTTCGTGTCCACATGCTCCGGTCGCGATGGATGGGTTGCAGCGAACGGCAACGATTGGTTTATTTAAAACCGATATTTTTCGATACCGTTGCGCCAGACGCAGTTTTTCTGCTCATCGAAACGACATCGGAGTACGAGGATGAACGATACACATAACGACAATAAAATGTTCAAGAACTCACTACACAAAAACATCCGATCTACATTATACCATAGCAAAAACGCGTGGAAGCAACTCGCAAAGGCATAGGGAAAGGCAGGATAGGCAAAGGCAAAGGCAAGACAGTAGGTGGAAAAAGCGCACCCGGACAGAGGACACACCGTTAAACCGACGGATCGGCTGGAAAGAAACTCACCTACAGCCGGATGAGTTTTTGGATGGGATCAACGAGTTTTTGTTTCTGCGATTCCCTCAATCCATATGAAAACAGTTACGAGATTCGGGAGTCCTTTGGGACCCCTCGACACGGGAGACAATTGCTCCGCACACCGTTCGATCTAAACGCGATCGCGAGATCGATTTCGACTGCGGATTGAAGAGATGGGAAGCAAAAACAACAAACAGACTGATCGTACACTCGATCGGAAGGGATTTGGAAAAAAAATCGCTAAGCCCTTGAAAGGACTCAAAACACACGCAGCACGTCTCAGAGAATACCGGGGCAGTGGGCAAGTGGAAAGGCAAATCAAACCAACCGTTTGTGAGCCATCCCTTCGCTGGGACGGTCTGGCGCGTTTTGTTGACTTCGGAGTTTTCCTCCCTTCTCACCTTGCTCGCCTGGAATTCCGGAACGACACGGCCAGTTGGCAATGGCAATGCAAACCCCCGAACGGTTCACCGTGAAGTGGACGAAAAAATCACTGACCGTAGGAAATGGGCGTGCAAACAAAAACGCGAGCACCGGCACCGGGAAAAACTGTCAGCGCAGGTTGAAAAGAAAGGAAAAAGAAACAGAACTCTAGTGGCCAGGCGGAAAACCGGAGGAGGTGGAAAACGGGAGGGCATTGAATCGGGCATCGGAGGATCTGGCTGGACGGTGGTTTCGGTTGGCTCTACCGGAACATTTGCCGTTCGCAAACATCCCGTCCGGTGTGCGTCCGTTTTTGTACCCGGGACGTCGATTCGGAACAAACGGATAAAAAAGCATTCTGTTTTTCGTATTTCAAAATACCTCGACAGGGAGACGATAATCAGACGAGCGACGGATCGGCGATCGGACAGCGAGCCCGTTCGGTTTGTTCATAAAAACGACACACCCCGGTGGAAAATACGCGGCGGCTTGGTGAGGAGAGGCGAAAATATGTGCGCCTTAAAAAATTCAATAAATCCGAAAATCACAGTCTGAGGTTTTTACTGAATTAAGTGAACGACGACAAAATCGTTTCCAAAATGGGAAATAAAATCTTAACAAAAAGCAAAAAAAATCACGCCGTGCACTAAATTGACGAGTGCAGCAAATCAAAAGAAGCGATGAAGGCATACAAAAAGCGCAGAAATGTGTCCATCAGTGGGGTGCCCTTAACTTTTACCTCGCGGGGTCGTGTCTGGTCCTCATTATTTTCCATTCCGCCACTCGCCCGAAACTGTGGTGGTATATCTTGTGTGTTTTTGTCAGGGACAGTTCGTGAAAGGGACAAGGCGTGGAAAAACACTACCACCCCGCAGGACGAACGAAATGAGTAGTTTTTTTTTTTTTTAACAATGAAGAATGAGTATGAGAAAATTGCCACCAGCGAAAATCGTCCTACACAACGCGGCCAGCGAACGGGATGCTGAGAATTTGCCGGACTGTCGGATTTTGAATTAATTTTCGTCAGAATCGGATCCGGTATGCGTTTGCAAAGAAAAGGGCACAAAAAAGGTATATGACGAAAGCCGGGGGAAAAAGATCAACTTATAAAAACCAACCATAATGCGATAAATAACTTTCGGGAGCACAAACAAAACGTTCATGCGGTCTGGAAGTGGACGGGATGGTTGGGGATCGCGGTAGAAATATTTATGTTTCCAGGTATGTCAGTGCCTTTTGTTTGGCTCCCATGTTTGGATCGTTTTGTAGAATAAAACTGGATCAGAATTTAAACGCTTCGCATTTTCGATAGCTTCTGTTTGAGTCGTAGTTTATATGTAAAAAAAAAACAGCTCACAAGGTTGAATGAAGAATGTTTTAAATCACGAACAATCGTTTGCAGTGTCTGTCAGTAACGATGGGCTCTGAGAATCTGTAAAGTTACAATGTCGGAATGAAGGTTTCAACAGTTGATTTTTCCACCAACGATATTGCATGTTGGTAATTATTTTCTTAATTCAATAATTCATCATTTTCCTCGGTGGATCGAGTAAACATTCCAAATGACGGACTTTGGTAAACGGATCTCCCATTTTCAACGGTCTCAAGAATAATATACATTTTCCAAACTGCATTGATAAATTTATTTCGTGGGAAACCCGAAAAGAACACAACTCAAATCCCGTTCGGCCACTCGAAGGTCAAGGGTAGGGTCTCTACGCAGAGAAAATAGACTTGATCACCACGGGATGCACCATGCGCAACATTGCATTTTACGTGCACATTGGAACTTAAAACGTGTACTTCTGTTTCCGCATCTAGAGCGGCAGCGGAGCAGCCGTTGCGGAAGGGAACATATCTCCGGTGGAAAAGCTGCAGAGGCAAGACCAGGCCACGACACGCCAGCGGCTAGTGTAAATAAATTTAACGTCACACGCCCTGGGCACGACGCAAGCAGGAGAGTAAACATTTCCCGACAACTCATAAAACTCGACCAAGGGATCGAGGGATGACGGGCAGGGCAGGCGGTACCGGCGGCGGGAAGTGTACTTTTCATATTAATATATTTCTGCCCGCGGCGCTCCGGAGGAACGAGATAAGGACGCGCGGTAGAAGCCGTACCGGAGGAAGGGGGCCGGAACTCACTCAATGCCCTTCTTGCCAGCGATAGCGATCGTCTCCGTGGGTTGAACGCGGAGAACCACTTCCACCGACGGAGGCGCGAGATAAAAGATCTTCACAATCATCCCGCCTGTTTCCAGCCGCCCGAAGACACTTTGCTCCGAGAATGGGACCTCCGATAACGACGACATTTCGTGCTCGATACGCGCGAGTGTAGCTGCCGCTGGAGCGCGCGGGGCCGCCTAAGATCGTACCAGACGTCTTCCAAGACGCGTCGCGCGATGATGGAAACTCTGCGAAAGTCGCCGAATCGAACCCTCGGATCGCGCGCTCAGAACGAATCCAATCGAGGCCGCGTGTATCGGCAAGTGCAAATGACTGTATTTGCGTGCGCCGCTCCCATCGGCCCCATATGCGTGTGTGTGTGAGTGCGTGTGTGTTCAAGTGCATCAGTGCAGCCGAAGAGGAGCCGGTACAAGTGTCTTCACGTATGGGAACGTCAAAAAAAGTACTTTTAAAAGTCGCAGAAGAATGATTTAGAACACCATCGCGAGAAAGTGACTTGATTCTCACGGTCCTTGATTGAATTCGTGGGCTGTTAGAAGGGATGCGCCAACGACGAGGACTGTGGCGAGTCAGCAGGGAGTGGAGAGTGGCGAGGCAATCTCCAATGGCCTGCCGAAGGTTTTTATTCAATTTCTCTTCGTTTTTTTCCCTTCGGTTCCGTCAATGATCTCGACTCTTCGATTAGTTTTCGCGATCGCCAAATTCGCGTTCGCGATTTTCTTACCTGCGCGGGACGGTCGGTTTAGCTTTGGGCTATTCCGGCTCCATTAAGTAGCGGCTGCTGGCTGCATTATTAGGGTCCTTCACAGCCTTCCCTCAGGTCCGGCGCTGTCTTCTATCTTCGCCGATCGCACTAGTCTCATTGGCACACAAGAAAGGAGCAGCATTCGCTTATCTGTGAAACGTCGGATGGATTTGCCTTTTTACCTCGCTGCCGTCCTGGCCGATCGGTTCTATGGCTCAATTCCACGTGCCTTCCGTTCGGAAGGGGTTCGAAAGGAGAGCCCTGTCCCCTCTTCTCGTGGCGCTCGCATGTTCGCTTTTGATTCACAGTGACGGGCGGAGGGAGTGCGTAATGGATTGCTTTTAGATTTAATGGAAGGTAAATAAATATTCCGATCATGGGCGATCATATTTCAGGCGGCACACATGTTCAGCGATCGATCGTAGCACTGGACATCGCATTCACGACGCGGTCGTGACTGTCGGCGCCGAACAACTTTTGCCACGCACTGTAGCTATTCATTTCTTAATCTTCGCTTAATTTTTATCTCGCGTACCGGTTGGCAGTTGTGATTTTTGTCTTCTTTCGCTCGGCCGTCGTTGTTTGTTCGCCGCTTAACCGTACGTTCCGTCCCTCTCCTTTCCACGATGCCGGTCTCCCCTCTCTCTCCCTCTTTCTACCCCATTTTGGGGCTGTATGCTGTTGTTCTCTTTTTCTTTCATTCTAATTTTTCCCTCCGATCACCTCCAACGGGGAACCCTCGCTCGATGTACCTTTGTGCAAATTTTGTTTTCTTTTTCCCACCCATTTGTCGGAGTTTTTCGATATTGTGGTCCCGAAACCTTCTTTTTTGTTCCGTTCATTTATTTTACTTATTTTTATTTGTAGGCCTGCCTGCCTGCTCATTTGCCAACCAATTTTGATTATTCGCGAATGAGTGAGTTGTGTGTGTGTTTGTGTGTGTGTGTCTGTGTCTGTGCGACCGTGGAAGAAGGGTATGTGTGTTTCCCAGCCACCGATGGGCCGATGTGTGCGTTTATGTTGTGAACCTTCAACATTGTGTGCTGCCTTTATGTTTATTTTGCTGCTTTTTTTTTTTTAATTTTACTTTTGGTTTTATTCACCCGCTTGGTTCATATTTTCGTTCGCCAATATTCGCAACATCTCATCTCCTGTGCGCGTTTTTTTTTTTTGTTGTTTTTGGTTTTATTCCTTTCTTCCCAGCCCCGCGGTGGGAACGTTTGGGGTAGAATTTTAATTCCAGTCAACTCTCTTTCATCTCCTGCCGCCGGCACAGGACGCTCGGGTGTTGCTGCTGCTGCTGTGGCGATCCTGCTGAATGGAGCAAAGGCGAGCCGGAGCAGCGAGAAAGTCCATTCATAGTGTCACCGTGCGAACGATTGGTTGTTGGTTTTGTAGGCGCTCAGAGTAGTAAGCGCTTTGATTTTTGGTGTACCAGGTGAGCAAGAAGCTGCGAAGAAACGGCATTCGGCAAAGATCGTGAGAATATTGCACTGTTTCCACGCTTCCAGTAAACCGGAAGAATGGGATCCAGAACTTGAATAGAACGCGTAAGCATTGTCAAGCTTTGCGAACCGGTGATCGAAACGCAAGAAATGTGCTTGTAAACACACGTCTCGTCATCTCTAGCAGCTAAAATGCTGAACCACCGCAGTGTACTGAGCTAGAAATCAAGTGAGCAGCGTGTGTGAGAGTGAAATGGCAGTGAGCCGCGAGATGTGAGCTGCTCGTACCGCTGGCCAACATCTCCGGCACGAAACGGCGAGAAAGACGGTGGCCGCGACAGAGGTGCGCGAGTGCGCGAAAGAGAAAGCCGACGCCGCTGTGCCGCGCGGCGCGGTCAGATAAAAGGAAATCCGCGCGCGCAATAACCTTTTAAAATATATCATTTGCAACGGTGTGGGGAAGTGTTCTTTCCATGTGTTCTCTCTGGGAGTCCCTCCTTCTCCGGTACACCGTTCGTGGGTGAAGTGGGGATAAGAAGAGGCCAAGGAGAGCTGTACGTGTGTGTGTGTGTGTTTTTTTTGTTTTCAGTTTTTGTAGCTGCTTTTAATTTCATTTCGCTCACCGCGCTCACCTGAGGCTCACACCTTCTCACACACGCTCACGATCGTTTGAAGTGCGAACGCGGGCGGCGGTGGTCCGTTTCCATGTGCTTTTTTTTTAGTTTCATCCACGGTTTTTGATCGTATTCTCTCGCGCACCTGTGTGTCGGTAGTCGAGCTTTGCGTATGTGTGGCTCACTTGCGGATTCGCGACTCGTGCTGGCCCCCGGGAGGAGCAACCGAGGCAACCTGTCGGGGGGCGGGAGGTAGTGGCGTGCGCGCGGGGTGCTCAAAACGACCAAAAGGGGGCTAATGGGCGCGCTTGTTCCTCGCGCAAACGCACAAACGCGCCCGTGGCCACCAGTGCTCCGTTCTGCCGCTCGATGGTTTGGTCTTGTGCGGTTTCTATCTCATTCACGTGCGGCAGTGTTTGTGCGCGGCCTGTACGTGTGCCCGCGGGGCCGGGCGCGCGTTCGATTTTGAATATTTCTCGCCCTCGTGCACTCTCTCGCTGCTGCTCCAGCAGTACCCGTAGACTACGAAGTGGCAGCAGACGCATCGGATCAGCGGTTTCCTGCCGCAGTACTGCAGTTCGATTTAGCGCTCCCGACGCCGCCGCCGCCGCCGCGTGTGTGTGTGTTTGATTCTTGTGGTGTGTCCGGCTGCACAAGTGCTTGGCGCTGGAGTGCGCTGGTTGCGTTGCGCAGTAGCGCAGCCCCGAAGTAGGCAACGATCCGGCGAAATTCGGCACGCAGCTGGCCGGCATACGAAACTCCGCGCCGTGCGAGCGCAGTTGGCGTGGTACAATCGCACGGGCCTGACCTCCTGGGGACACGAGGTAGAAAGGATACCCTCCATTTCCAACGAACTTCCTATCACGAGACTGATCCCTCCTCATCGATCGAGAGCGAAGGCACCATCCGCTGCTGGGTGCACCACAAAACCATGTCCAGTGTGTCAGTTTGTACTCAACCCGTAGTGAGCCGGCGACGTGCCAAAGTAAACTGTCCCAGTTGCTTCGGAGCTAGCCGCCATCAGTGAATCGAAGGCCAGTACGGATCCCACCGCTGGACCGAGGATGCCACGGTCGAACGGGGTCACGATCGGACGGGCTGGACTGCAGCGGTGTGCGGCGCGTTAGTGCAGTTTTATCACAGGTTCCCACCTTTTCTTTGAACAGCAATTGTGCAACGTCTTTCAGCAACAAACGGCAGAGTTTAGTTCCTTCAAAGTCAACAGAGGAAACGATTTAACGACAATGTGAGCCCCGTGCGAGGCAGTGAGTGTTTGTGAGACGGTGCATCCGCGTCTGTCCGGGCGATCTTGTGCCCACCATCGAAGATTGGATCCATTTCCGGACGAAGGCGGTGACCGTTCCTAGCGTGCGAGGGTGGCCGCTTCGTGTTTTTGTTTGTCCCTAGGGGTGGGTCTGACAGCGTTATTGTTTTTCTTCTCCACCCCGCCGTGCTGGAACAAAAGTAGAGGGTGTGTGACGTGGCTGTGAACCGTTTCCGCTGGTTTCCGACTCCTTCCCGCGCTGGAACCAGAATCCGTTTCGTTTTTGTTTACTTTTCCGTGTGGATATTGTGTGTGTGTGTGTTCTTTTGGGGCGTTGGACGGTTTTCCGGATTGCATTTCCCCAAGCGGAAGGAAGTTGTAATTATGCGTTTGGTACTGATAGTGATCTACCTGATACTGATAATGCCAATAACCGGCTTGTGGCGGTGAGTACATATTAGCAGCGTTCATCTTCATCTACGTTACACACAATAGCATAAGTGAAAAGATTTTCCAAGGAACAGTTACATTAGTAAACAAGAAGCCACATCATTTTATGTTTAAATAATGTAGGCGACATTGGACTGAGATTAAATTAAACAATCATCATGGAACTGGAGATCACGACCAGCTGAAGGCAGCTATTTCACCGCTCTATTGCCCGTTTTGAAGTCAGTTCCTTGGACGGAAAACAGCTGCCAGATATGGTTGGCCAGTACCCTCTTAATTACTCCCTATGGAAATAAAATCGTTCCCTACTTTATCGACTGCGGCGCGCTTGAGTACGGCCAACTATTTAGCATCCATTTGCAGCCACCACCCGCTTGACCGCAATTTCGTATCGGTTAGCTCGCTGCCCCTCCGTCCTCCACCCTTCCCCAAGGCCAACATGCCTCTTTTATGATGCGCTAGGTAATCATCCGCGGCCCATTAGCCGTGCCGTTTAAATGCTCGGCGACACTAAATTTCAAGCGGTTTAAATTATGAACCGAACGACGACTTCGAAAGCATACGCTAACGGCGGAATGCTTTCAGAGGCGGCTCGCGATGACTACCGAGCGAGCGATGGTTACGGAGGTTCGCGGCGAGTTTGGGGGTAGCAAAATGGAAGATTGAATAAAATAAAACCTATCGCAACGGGGAAACGAAGATCTCGCTACTTAGTTGTGCCGTTGTACAGCTGGCTGTCTGCCTGGTGGGAGCGCCAGTTATCTGCTCGGATTTACAGAACCGCTTACTGTAGCGGTGCATCTGTGCAAGGGAAGGCAGACACTCCTGGTGCTGCCGTGGACCACACCAATATATATTCAACACTTTATCTGAATAATTTCATAATTAACCTGCCCGGTGGAAGCAACGCTGACGATCGCCGCCGTGTCGTCCGCTCCGCAAATGTGGTGTTGTTTTCTTTCTTCCTGTAGAGATCGTGATTTGTTTTTTTTTTTGCCTTCGATTTCCTTTACTCGTTAGACGGCCACCAGGTGCTATTCATGCGCTACAGTGTTGCAATCAAACCAGCGCCGGTGGGGTCGTAAGATCAGTTCCATCGGGGGCGCAAGGACGCAGACCACTCACCGTTGATCGTTGTCGGCCTGGCGGGGGAATGCAATTGGCCTGTACGATGCACTAGCTCCTCTTGAACCTCATATTTTGCTACCACTCATGTGGAAGAAGAAGAGAAGAGAGCGAGAAAGAGAGAGGGAGAGACGGCCAGAGAGCGAGATATGATTACGACAAACTGCTGGGCAGCCATTAAATGCATCCTTAATTACATTTACGCTTTTAAAAACGATTATAAATATTATAAACTGCCCCTCATTATATCATTAGCGATGATGTTGTGATAAGAGACCCCGGCCAAGCTGCTGCCGGAGGTTGGATAGCTCTTCTCCCTACCAATCGAGGCACGCCGGGTGTCTCCGGGTGTTTGCTTTTCATTTGTGGAGAGCTCGCCCTTCATCCCCTACGAGCTGATGCTGCGCGAGGCTAATGGACTACGATCTACTCGCTACTAGATGCCCGTCGGAGAAGACATTCAGATGTACCGGTTTCGGGGACTCCCCACATACCCGTGGGGGATGCAAACGAACTCTCACGCTACCGATGATACGCATGCCGTGTGCCGTGAAAATCGGACCGCCGGCTATCACGTCATATCACAAGTTTACACGTACCCCTGCGTGAGCGACAGATGACATCCGTCCCTGCTCCGCTGCGTGCCGAGGAACGAGGACCGCTGGGGAGCCTTTCCTGGTAGCTGATCCCCGGGAGAAGTACCCCGACTCGGCCAAGGGTAGATGTATCATGATAAGGAATATCGCAATTTGATGAGTTTTACGGCTGTGTACGTCAGATAAACGAGCCGTGCGGTAACCGGAGAATGGGCCACTATGGGCTGGACTGGCGTTGGGAAACCGGTGGAGCTGCTTGAACGCCACAACCCACCGATGCTTATCTTCATGCTCAGGCGCTACGGTGGCGAGACGTCCTCCCCAACGCGCGACGTTCATGCGTCACCGCGCAATCATGCTGGAATCATTTCTCATAAATGAAGCTGACTGTAAGAAAATCTGTACCATCTTTGAGTCGAGTTTGTGGGGATCAGTCGCATCAGAAATTCGTCGCACGCACCGCATCGCAATAACACGTGCGCGTCCCTGAAACGACTGGGAATAGAGCTCGCACGGAAATGGGACTGGCCGGAGTTGTCGGAGTTGCCGATCGGAGCGCCACATGAGCCGGTGGAAAAGATGATGATGGCGCGTTCCGATGACCGGCGCACCACTCGAAAGGGGGCAGACGACCATCGGAGGTCATACTTTAAATGCGGGGCCAGGAGTACGTGTTTGGCGACCAGCGACCGCGCACTGGCCCAGCCGCCGTCCGGCGTTATCTAAATCTTTACGATTTTGAACCCGAAACCTTCCACCCCGTTCAGTCGGGGAGGCACCGGTTTTGGTGGATCAGCCAGATCGTGGACGTTGATCTGGTAGGCACTGCAGAGCGCCCCATAGCGCAGTAGCGATGCCGGCTGCATGCGTCCGTGGAGAGCGAGCGGTTGCAAGAAACGCGCACGTCAGGGCATTCCACTGGAATGTTCACTTGAGATGGGTCGACACAAATCCGGTGTCACCAGGCCACGGTGCAGGAATTTCTGCTGAGCTGGGACGGCGAAAGTGAGACCCCGGCGAACGAATGAAGTAAGCACCCGATTCGAAAGGCTCTATGCTAATTTGTGCAGAAGTCCAGAAAAAAGGAGCAAATCGTCGGTTTATGCGGAAAATTTGGGAAGAGTCGAAAAACAAAAACCGTGTTCCTAATGGTTGTTGGAAGTGGCGACATTTTAATCTCCTCCCGGCGCTTATCATCCGTTACCGCTTGACAATGCAGATAAGTTGAACAGCAGATTTCGTTTATTTCAAAAACGTTATTGGGAAATTGGGATTTTTGTATTATAAAAAAGGCAAAAGCTGGAATTTGAAATGAGGACAATTTCATAAAAATAATTCAAAAGCAATGGTTAAGAAAAAACATTGTATGGAAACAAAAATAACACATGTAAGAAGAGTTCTGATGAGTGCATCAAGCAAAACAAATTGTATTAGTTTTTTATGTAAATCCACCATTTTGAAATTAAGAAGTTTAGAAGGCGTATTGCAAAAAAATGGAGTAAGAAAATCCTTTCCCACAAAGGGAAGCCTTTGAAAGCACCCTTCCACGTTGTGCTTGGTTTTTCATTATGTATAAGAAAATGGCACCGATGTAGTTTAGTGCAACTGCAATTGAGCGTATCTTTCTTATGTTCCTGTCAAACTGTATTGCCAACAGGGCACCTACCAAAGCTCCAAAAGTGTCCGCCCCGAAACGATCTTCCCGAGCAACGCCAACCCGGCTACGGTTACACCGGATTGCATTTCGCATCGATGTGCACGCATTTCCCAATCATGAAGAGCGGATCGTGTGCAGGGAAGAGAAGATGCAAAAAAATGGCAGTCAATAAGGTCTTCCTTCGATCGACGACATTTGATACTTTTGCGCACAAACTCGATGACAGTCGATGCGCTTTCGGGTACCGATACTGGCATACCGGCTGAAGAGATGTCCTGGAACGGATCCTCGATCATCCGTCCATAGGGCCCCGACAGGATCGGGTGCCGGCAGCAGCGTAAAAGCGGAACGGAACCGATATCCTTGAGAACATCAAGCGCCCGAAGTCCTGCCCGGGCGGGATCACTTTGATGGCATCCAATCATGTCGAAAGTCATCGTCATCACCTGCAAGTGATCCTTCCAGAGCCGGGGGAGAGAGGGAAATAAAATCGTGTCGGGAAATTGGTTCAGACGCTCGGGTGCACTCGAAAAAACCTCGAACAATCTCCTCCTGCTCTTTCCCCTATTTTCGCCCCCTGCTGTGTACCTGGAACCTGCCACCCGAGCGCGAAGGAAAACGGACGATCGATCGCTGTTTACACTGGAACCGTTTCGGGGCTGTTACAATGTTTACATTGAATAATATTTACCTCTTCTGGCGTTTGGCCAGAGCCGGCCCCGAGTCTCCCTCGCCGGCCCCACATCCAGCCCTCGATCGAGGGCCAATCGATACTGCGGCGATAATTAGCTTCATTAGCGGCTTGGATCAACTCATTAGCGGAAGCTGAAGCGATCGTATTGATTATGGCAGTCAGGCTGATGAGCGGCTTTCCGTTCAATTCCAAATGGCAGCTTCGGATGGTAAGTGGATTTTAATTGCCAGTGCTGCCAACTGCCGACCGTCAGCGACCCCCCAGTGACGTCGTACTGGTGCACTGCGTCATCTTTCGATCTCTGATCAGCGAGCGAGCCTGCGAACCTTATCCCGTGCTTCTCCGTGTGGTCTTGACGCGTATGCATGCCGGCGATGCTGTCAATCTCGGCCGACGCACCTGCGGGGAAGGTTGGGGTTTGTTTTTTCTCCCAAACCGCACGGCGAACATGTCACACGGCTCGCTGAACTTGCCTTTGAAAAGTTACACCTGACCCATGTCCGGGATGGTGCGGGCCATCAGCGAAGAAGGCTTTCTCTCCCCGGTGCTGCAGGATACGAAGCGAAACCTGCCGTGGCTCGTTTACTCACAGGATGCAGGGCCGAAAGCGAGTACCCGTCCCGGGCCGGGTGACAGACCCATCGCCCATGACCGATCTTCTATGTCTGCCTTAGATGACCCCGATATGTTTAGTCACCGCGGCCGGTGCACTGCCGGCACCCACTCGAGTGAAGGAGCCAAATGTTTGATGATTCTGTTACACAGCCAACCAGGTACACCGGCGCGGGTCCCCGGACGAGAAAAACAAACTACTTCAATACTTTCAAGATGACGGCGAATAAATAGGCAAGCATCTTCAGATGCACTTTGTGATGTTCAGGAACGGGCCCGCTGTAGCTTCGGCTTCGTGAAGTACTATGCTGCACGGTGGAGTATGCTATTTATGCTGCCCGCTGCCATGTTGTATTTGTTCAAACTGAATGCATTTTCATCGTTTCACGTCCTCTTTCTCCCGGAGAGCCTTCGTCCTCGCTGCGTGCCAGCCGTTTCGTAGCGCGCGGAACGACATCGATCCAGCCTGCCTGGGAAATAAGGGTTGTTGTGGGTTTAAGCACGGGTTTTTTTTCCGCTGTTGTTTTCCCTCTCCGGTGGTACAAAGACTCGCCTCGAAATCCATCTTCCTCCAGCCACCACAAAACCCCTCCTACGATCGAGCGCGCCGCATCAAAGCAAAGTGTGACGGTTTTCCGCTTCGTTGGTCCTGAAAGCGTGTCTGCGCGACCGGCTCTGCTGTGTTCCATTCCGCTGACTTTTGACGTTGTGTCCATACACACACACACACACACACACACACACACACACATATGGGGTGAAATATTGATCTTTTATCTCCCGGGGCGGCTCGGAGTTGATTAAGCGGATCATCACGTACAAACAGCGCAAACGGCTACGGCAACAAACCGTGGGGCCACACGCTACGGGCCCTGGGAATGTTGGGTGCCTAGTGAAGAGAATGAAGAAAAGCGAGTGCAAGATAGGAAGGCACAGTGTCCCACATCCCGCAGCCCTTTCTCCAAGGCGCTTTCCTACGAGACTTTATGTCGTTTTAATTTACGATGATTTAACAAGCACCGGAGGGAATAGACACTAGTTCTCCGTGGCTTTTCTCGGCTAATGAACAGTTAGGTACACGACACAGCGTTATTACCTTGTCCAGGCACTATGTGAAAGGAACTGACAGTTTGTAAATGAAACTGAGCTGCCACGATTGAGGTGAACGGTCATAGAAAATCGTTAATAATTCCGGCATAAATATAATGTTGAACATTTGGTGAGAGTTAGTAAAGTCTAAATGAGTCATCATTGATTCCAACAGCTAAATTAATATGTGCAATTTCAATCAATAGATGAACATAAAATGAATAAACAACTTAAGTATTGGTATTGTCGACTTCTCAAACTCTCTTTACTGCAAACAATCTGCATTTGCCGTCCCGCAACTCCAACCACGAATCGTGTGCATCTTCCTTTCTCCTATGCTATAATAGTTCCGAAACGAAAGGGTGACGAATGTGGAAATCAAAAACCTCATTTCCCAGCGAATTCGAAAGTGGCGGTGGAAAGTATAGTTAAAAAGTGTCCGCTGTTTTTCTTCCCCGTAAAAAGCTCTCCCGGAATGAGTTGCAGGCTATCCAGGAGTATTGGCTTCATTCCCGACCCCGGGTGTCCCCGGAAGGTTCGACACCGTGTGCCGTGAATGGTTAGCGATTGTTTAAATTGAAATGAAAATGCACAACTTCATAAAAGTAAATAAATGACTAGCTGGCGAGTGTTAATAGCGTTTCGAATTGAGCTTACGGCGGCCATAGCATGAAGTCTTGCGGCCGTGTTCAAACATCCCCTAGCAGCCCGGCCCAAGCGGCGAAGATCTGAGCGCTCCCGGGACTGGATTAGGTTTCCATACAGGCGGAGGCTCGGCCTGGCCGTCACGGAAGATGGTTGGGTGGTGCGTACCTTGGTCGGTAAATTTACACTTCAGTCCGGGTCAGCACGGATCCGCGGTGCAGCGCGCTCAGGCGAGCGAAACGGTGCGCATCAATCTAAATGCATAATTGAGAAAATTGAGTTAAACACACCGACGGGACCGCAGCACCGAGCAGCAGTATGTGGAGCGGTCCAAGACCCCACGGAGCCTCTGGAGGCGAGCTTGGCGAGAAGTCAATCCACGACGCTATACAGGTAGCTGGTCCAAACGTCAGGAAAAGTGTTTCGGACGGAAAACACTCCGCGCTTCGAGTACTTAGCTGAGTGGCGGCACGGGGGTTTCGGCGTGGCCCGGCCGGCCGGGACAGCTGAGTGACAAGCGATTATTTTCGCACGAATCAACCGAAACCGGGGCCCTTTTCCGAGTTCCGGGGAGTTCTGTTCGCGGGACAGTTGGCAACGGATTGGATTGGGGCTGGCTAGCTGCAACATGGCCAACGTGGTTACCATCAACGTCCACGTAGCGTCCCAGGGTGGATCGCATGGAAGAGACGCGCTGGCTGGCGGCTAGGTCTCACCGCCTGTGATAGATGTGTGCCTTTTGCGAGACGTTGCACAGTTGTTCTCCCGGCGTAAAGAGCGAAACAAAAAAAACCGGCAGAAACACTCACGATGCACCTCACGGTTGCAGTGGCAAAAATCAACAATTGCACCGCGGGAGTGCAACAGGTGATGCTCGCGGATGGTTGACGCCGGCGCGGGGAGCGTGTTGCTGGTAGCAAACGGACCGACAGTTGCTGAAACTATTCGCTACCGATGATTAGTATTCAATGAATTCGCTGCAATCGTGAGGGGTAGATTTTAACGGGTAGATCACACGCCATCCTTCGCGGACGCGCGGGCATGCATTGGTCGTTGCTCGCGATAGTGTCCCATTCAGATGGCTGTACAATGGGGCAATATATTGGTTTAATGAGCCATAAACCACGCGGTCAGTGCGCAACTACTAAGTGGGACTGCTGCACGAGATTAGTCGATCGTGCGAGCTGTTGATGATCGGTTGAAGTACAAGCGTCGCAATTTATGGCAACATCGCAGGTGATTTGTCAAAACGACAAGTTTTCAACCGATTGCTGATTTGTGAGCCACTCTAAGAAGCCTATTGGATATTATGAAAAAGCAAACTCAAATCTTTTTAATCTATATTCAACATAAGTACACACGTTGAAGTATTTGTATTAAAGAAATGATCATTTTAATAGTTTTAAATCTACCATCCTTTAAAAAAAATGGTACAATACCTTGTGTTATTATAACGATTCGCAAAATGTGAATTTGAAATCAACAAAGCGAGAGAGCGAAACAAAAAGAAATCCTTTCAATCGCCCAT
>JAOEFI010000004.1:29515980-29547267 GCA_034621735.1 Anopheles plumbeus
CATCGTCCCGCCGTGAGAAACCGTCGTCAAACGAAGCCGTGTTTTATTTCCTCCTTATCCTTCACACAATCGGCTACTCGAATCGTTCCTCAAACAACGCCCAACAACGCGCGAACGAGCGTCCGAGGCGTCCTATCGCGGCTCGTATCGGAGTCTGTTTGTCGGTTGTCGAACCACGGAAAGCAAACGCGTTAATTAGTCAAATTAAACCTCACCGTCCTAGCAATAACGGCACTTCCATAAACCCGACCCGCGCTTGCACCCCCTTCCTGCCTTTCCAGTCCCACGGGTGGCTTCATCAAATAAAACAACAAATTGAAACCGAATATCAACAGTTTTATGTGTTTCGGCGTTTCTCGCGGTCCCTCGTCGATCCTCCGACGGATTGGATTCTGCCCCGGGGTTCGATTCCCAGCCATCAGATTCTTCCCAACGGCATGGAGGGGGTAGGGGCGGCTGTGATTCTACAAATTTATGTCTTTATTAGCCGTTGCCCCGACAACAAACGCTGCTACTTTTCGGCCGCCGAAAACGTCGACCGATCGAATCAAACGATCAAACCGCGCGCTATTTAAATTTATAATTTCTTCGTGCCTCTGCTCCGTCCCGTCGCTCTACCCCTTTTGCCCACCCATCGGCTCCTAATCGATGGTCGGGGCGAAGATTTTTATCTCCCAAGCCCAACCCCAAGCAGCCCGATGATCATTTGACTGATGAAGCGAACGAAAGGCGTCCGGCGACAGGAGGTCCACCTAGCCTGGCCGGCCCGAAAGGCGATTCGAAAGCGCACGCGCACTCACGGACATCGATCCGCTCTCGTTCGTTTGAGGTTTTCCCTTCCGAACTAGCGGGGGCTAGTGGTCTTTTAGCACTCGCACCGTTCCTCCAGCTCGTCCGACAAGCGCACGGATTTCGGCGGCCGCTTGACAGCTGATCGGGTTCGAGCTCGTCGCGGGCAAAACATCGATGCCGACCGATAACCGACCGGTCCGGTGGAGAGTCGCGTGGACGATAATAAATGATCTCGATCAGCGCCGGTGACACACACGATCTGCTCGATCGCCCGCTCCGTTCGAGCTCGACCTTCGTAATTGTCATTAGCGCCCGGGAACGGTAATGGCCCATCCGTCCGTCCGTCGGCCACTCCATTAGTCCGTCAGCTGGACTTACTCATTTCGAGGTGCCGTCGCAGCCTGTTGCTCGCTCGTAAACCTCCGTTTCGGAAAGAGGCCTGTTACGCGATGCCAGTTCCAGTCGCGTGTGCCCTTGCCCTCGTGAAGCCAAACCGTTAAAAACGTCATAACGGAGTCTGGAGAATGTTCCCGTGCCGTCTAGGGGAACTCAGACGGGGAAATTATTTATTTTAACTCCCGATTATTTACATTATTGCACGTAACGAACGAAGAAGCTGCTGTTGGTGTTGCGATAGTTCTTCGAATTTTTCACTCACCTCTCCCAGACGCCAATGATCTTTCAAGTACCCTGCCCCAGGCCTCCACCCATCACCCAATCGGCCGCTTCTGGGACGCCATGTCGCGGGTGTTAATAGCGACGAACTTCAAATGGGGCGAAAACGCTAGAAAATTGTTCGACGGTCAATTGCTTACGGGGCGTTTTTTTTTTTTCATGGAAAAAAACCCACCCCGCTTAAGTACATACGTCAGACGAAGCTGCCAGACAGAAATGATTTTCATTATTGCATTTTATTACCCTGATCCCGGCGGCCCGCGGAGCACCGGGTTATATTTAGATGTTCAAACGGATGTAACAGTGTTGGCTTTGTGCGTCGCGGAAGGAAACATAAGCAACGTACTGCTCCGGCGACATGTGTTTTCGCATCGTCCAGTGGGGTGTCTGAAGGCTGCCGAAAGGCCGCCTTTGTTGATGCGGTTGCGTAACAGGGCACTGCCTATCTTTCGAAGTGTACATGTTATTTAAATCTTTCATTAAAAGGTTCGTTTTCCGCTCATTCTTGAAACGTCTTTCGAACTTGAACTTGAACTTGTCCGGGTCGTCAGTAACGATGTTTGTTTGTTTCTGGTCGGGTTTGGTCATATGTCTCAAAGTAATGAAGTGAGAACGTTGGAAAACAATTAGCAATTAAGTGCATTGGAGGAGCATTGTTTTCCAATTAGCGAACGAAGGAATATTGAAATATCTTGCAAAAGACTGGTTTGTGGAAAAACTATTACTAGGCATGACTTAAAATGAGGCAACAAACATAATGTTTGTAGTTAACTTTAAATTAATTTTTCATTCTTCTATTTCATCCTCTTTTCCCAGAGCCGAAGGTAGCACCGTGCTGCTCGACCCGGAGCGGGTCTGCGAAAGCAAGCACCGGAAGTCGCGGCGGCTCTCGGGGAAGCTGGCCGACATCTGCAAGAACGACACGTCGCTGATGCGCGAGATCCACCGCGGCATCAGCTTGGGCTTTCGGGAATGCGAGAATCAATTCCGGCACAGCATGTGGAACTGCTCCTGGACCATCAAGCGGAGCATGCGCCGAATACTGGCCAAAGGTAAGGAGGGGTTGGAGCGATCCCGAGCATAAATTGTAGCCTAACCGAGGGCAGCCAAAGGATCGCATCGCCATGGGAAAATCGTACGCCCGTAAATTGTGGATAATTGACGAGTGCCGAAAGCCGAAGGCGTACCCTTTCCGCCACCCGCGGGCCGTCTTTCGTATTCCGCCTGTTCCGCCAATATTTCCGATCCGTTGTTTTTACCGCTCGGAAAAGCCAACGCCGAAAACGAAGCGGAGCATGAAAACAGTCACCGGCCAAAGGGTTGGTCGTGCTTGTCGTGCAATTGAAAAATTTAAATCGAACGTAACGATATTGTCATCGCTATAAATTACATTCAATCCGCTTTTCACCGGGCCTGTGCCCGGGACCTGCAGTCTCCTTTTCCTCGCAACCTCCAACCCCTCGGCTGCGATTATTGTTCGGTCGTCTTCCTCAGTCCGCCCGCCCCTTCCGCAAGGATCCTTCGTCGGCGGCGACGCGCACGCGAAAACATGCTGCACTTGTCTGTCCGTCGAAAAGTTCTGCCCTCGCCGATCTGTCGCTGTACTGTCGCTGTTCTGTCGCGATCCTGTCGCGGCCTTTGAATTGTGAGCTCGGCCGAAGCTCCCGATCACCCGCCCGGCCCCGCGCGGTGGTTCGAGGCTATTGCGGTGATTTTTCCGCCACCGACAGGCACTGATTTGCTGCGCGATCGGATCAATAAAACAAACAAACAAACAAACGAACGAACAATCCGACCGGACGGGCGAAGGTGGACGCTTCACATTCGGATGTCCGAATCTGTGCGATCTGTCGCAATGGCATCTGGAATTTGTGTACCGAGGTTTGTTTTTCGTTTTGTGTTGGTGATTGCATTCATTCAGAAGCAAGCAAAAGTGAGATGACTTTCGGGAAGAAACTTTGAACTTTGAGCAAATCCACAGTTTAGCCAAGCATAGAAAGTGTTCAAAATCAGTACCATATTTATATAACTTACCTTTTCTGAGACAAAGAAACTTTGCATAAAACCTCGTGAGGGTTAAAAGTTTGAGTAAAGGTTTAAGACTTTGTTAAGAGTAGGGTATCTCTTGAATAATTACATGTTACAAACATGTTGAGAAACAAAGGTAGTTAGTGTGCAAAAAGGGACATATTTATACGGTTAATGGAGCTTCACCCAATCAAGGAGTTCAGCTTATCTCGAACCTAGCCATACCATATCCTCGAGCGATCGCTTCGCTCCGTGCGAAAGGGACAGATTGATCATTATAATGCAAGGACCGCCAACGGCACGGATTATCGCCGCGTCATGTCACGTGTGTGTTTCGCCGTCAGAACCACTTACTCATCCCTTCTGCCGTCCCTACCGGGGGAAACCCCCTCGTCTCCGAGAGTCGTCTGGCTCGGTTTTCGGTAGCACGTTCGCCGCGGGAATGGATCGGATTGACGGGACACGGTCGCATGTTGCGGTCGGGAGCAATTGCCCGTGCCAATTCCAGAGTGCCACGACGGATGCCGACAGCCGCGACATGCCCTGACATCCGACCGTGACAATTCCCAGCGATTGTAAACTGTTCCGCGGAAGGGCAGCCCGAATAGGCAGCTTGCGAAAACGGAGAAACCGGGGAGATCGCAGCACGCATTCCAATGTCCACTTGGCAGTCGCTGCGGACGGTTGCCTGTCGTTCAGCGGTGGAGAGTATTTCGGCTGCCAAACACTGCGCACCGGGCACCGCTTGAACACGGACGATCTCATTGCAATTGTCAAGATTACATCACTTTAATTCAATAAACATTAATTTTGAGTTTGATTCGCCATAAAGTTAATTTAAGTTATTCACAAATTGACAGGTAATTGTGCAGCGTGTCCGTTTTCGATTGCGATGCCCTGCGTCTTTGTTCTTCCGCCCTGTTGGATTGGTTTTTTTTCTTCGGCCCCAGATCGTGAGCTTCCACCTGGAATCTTCCAGGTTCGGTCGAAATCTAGAGCTTTCACATACGAAGCCCACGTTCGACGGTGGGATTTATTCACTTCGCAAGATGCACCGAAGGAAGATTGATGCCCTTCCCGGTACCCGTAGGTTCACATCGGGCGAGGTCACCCCAGATTGGCATCCCATCGATCGCTCGATCGCGATCGATCGGGACGGATTACTGACGGTTGAATTGACTACCAACCGGCTCCGTGGTTCAGCCTGACAAAGTGCTCCTCCTGATGGGTGCCGAGGGGGCATAATAATCTTCAGCCCACATCATGTTCGCGGTGCGTGGACAGGGCACGCCACCGCCCTTCGTGCCGCTGCGGCTTCATCGCTTCGCTAACGCCCAAGTTCGCAACGATCGCAAAACGATCGCAAGTAATGCATGTTTTGTAAGCAAACACGACACCATAATTATCCGTTGGCGGCCATCGGGGAAGCTGCACTGTGTCCGACTCCCAACTGGCCGACTGTTCCTATGGCGCAAAGTACCTAAAGCGAATGAAACAGCTCTGGGAGCCATGACGTTGTGGACTGATTTTCAGCTCCAGCATTTGTCCGTAAATCCTAACTCCCTGGAAACCTAGACTGAGCAAAGTTTAGCGAACCGGTGGGCTGGGTTCTCTTTTTCTTACGGACAGTTTCTTTCCTGTCTACTTCGATTATGTACGTGACTAAATATGTAGGCTACAGGACTCGGGTTCAACGAGAAACATGGCACGGCAGACATCATTCCATCCTCGTAATAAATGATCCCTCCTTATTCTCAGTCAAAGTTCATCGGAACATTCAAAAATAATGCGCTTAGACAAATATAGAAACTCTATAAGCATAGCTAATGACAGTGATTGTAGGATGGCCCTTCAACAGAGTTCTATATTAAGGTCGGTGCTAGTCAATTGAGCTGAATTCGTGTTGGGAAAATTAAATTAAAAAAAAATTTTCTCTGAAATCATTGTTTTCTCTCTAGTATACACTTACAAAGCAGACAGAATCAATTTTTACATTTACCATACTTCAATCTATTTATTTTAGCTATAAAATAATTGACGAACCAACAAATTACGCAGCCAAATATCTGCTCCAATGTATGTTTGTTCATAAACATCGGAAAGCAGTATGTTGGGAATCAGTCGTAACATAAATAACTATATTTTTTTGTGAGAAGCTGCTTTGCGAGATCGAAGTGCAAACAACTACATATCTTCCACGGGATAGGTTCGGAGGGCAAACAAACACATCAATTCACTTCGCGAGCCAAATCCACCGCCACCAAACCACCGTTTGAAGATGAAGACATCAAACAAAATACCCTCCCAAAAAACGATGAATCAATGCCATCTGTGAGCTTTAACGACTTTGCGCAACTTTTGCCGGCATAAAACGTTCGCTTCTCGCATGAGGAGGAGAACATTTTCCCACCATCCCCTAAACCGCGTAGGTGGGCGCCCGTTGGTACTCCACCTCCCCCACGGTGCGTCCCGTCGCAGATTTACCATCCGCAAACAGCGGGCCACCCCGTTCGTGCGGCCCAATCCGCACCCAACATCCTCTTCCCGAAAAAGGGCGGCGACGGTGCGAAGTGAATCTCATCGAAACGAAAAACAGCTCAATCCGCTGCCAGCAGCTGCACGGGACGGGAGGCGCCAACGGGCGTTAAATTTCACAATCGCCACCCGTTCGGAGACGCCACACACTTGTGAAACGCCAACGCACCCCGCGTTCGACTGGCGGAAGGTGCGATAGATTGGCCACGGTTGGAAGTTTCCTAACATTTGAGCAAATATTGATCGAACAAATTTCGGTGTTGGTTTAAGCTTTTTCGACGAGCCTTCGAATGGGGAAGTTGGGAAGTGGGGGAGATTGCGAGGTTGCGCCGGTGTAGTGACGGGCGTTAAGCGACACCATCGACGCTATTTATGTGCTTGTTTGCGCGCTAATTAGCACCACCCATTTCCTTTCGAAACGGCAAAAGTGTTGTGCGCAAGTGTCGTCTAATCAAATTTACCAGACTTTTGCCGCGTGTTTTCCTTAGGAAGTCTATAATGGTTTTTTTCTTCGATTTATATTAATGCAAATGAGTCGCAGATTGCGTTTCTGGGAGAGCAGGGTGCCTAATTAAATTAAACGATATTTGTGATTCCCACACGCTTAATGTGTGTGTGTGTGTGTGTGATCGGTTTTCCAATTTCTGCCATTCCCTTACCGTCAATCTCAGTTCGTAAACCGAGCTGCTTATCTCCGCCGGGCGATAGGGACCACGAACGTATTGCGAATGGCAATCAATTTATCCACCCTGGCTGACTTCCGCCATTTTGCACCTTTTTGCAGATACCCGCGAGACGGCATTCGTGCACGCGATCACCGCCGCCGGGATCACGTACGCGGTGACGAAGGCCTGCACGATGGGCGACCTGCTGGAGTGCTCCTGCCAGAAGCACTCGAAGACGCGCGCCGACGAGGGCCGCCGGGGGGGCCGCACAGGGGGCTTCAAGCCGGCGGGCGGTCGGCGTGGGCGCCCGGATGGTGGTCGCGTCGGAGCGGGCAGCAATCGGGTTAACCAGAACGGCGTCCTGATTGCGCCGTATCAGCCGGGTGTCAACGCGAATCCGGCCTACAGTACGGTGACGGGCGCGGAGATGGCGAGGAACGGCGTCCGGGTGCCGCCCGCCCAGCGGAGGCCCGGGGCTGGCGGTGGCAGGAGTCAGCGCCACTCGGTGGGCGGGAATGGACCACCGTCGCTGCCGAAGGACCTTCCCACGCTCACCATACTGACCGGGCAGGAGGACAAATGGAAGTGGGGCGGCTGCGACGACAACGTGAACTTCGGGGTGCGCAAGTCGAAGGACTTCCTGGACGCGCGGTTGCGCAGGAAGAGTGACATCAAGACGCTGGTCCGACTGCACAACAATGACGCGGGCCGACTGGTAAGTGGTTCGCCGCTGCGAGCTCCCGGGTCCTCTCGATTTTTACCCGATTCGCTTTCAGGCCGTCAAGCAGTTCATGCGCATGGAGTGCAAGTGCCACGGGCTGTCCGGTTCGTGCACCACCAAGACCTGCTGGATGAAGCTGCCGCCGTTCTCGGAGGTGGGCGCCCGGCTGAAGGAGCACTTCGACGGTGCGACGAAGGTGATCGCGCGCAACGACGGCCACAGCTTCATGCCGGACGACGTGACGATCAAGCTGCCGACCAAGCGGGACCTGGTGTACACCGAGGACTCGGACGACTTCTGCGAGCCGAACGCGAAGACCGGCTCGCTGGGGACGCACGGGCGCGAGTGCAACATCACCTCGAGCGGCGTCGACGGCTGCAGCCTGATGTGCTGCAAGCGCGGCCAAACGCACAGCCAGGTGGAGGTGAAGCGCAACTGCAACTGCAGCTTCAAGTGGTGCTGCGAGGTGACCTGCAGCACCTGCATCGACATCCAGGACGTGTACACCTGCAAATGACACCCCCCGGGCGGGCGAGAGCGAGAGTGAGAGTGCCTGTGCGTGATGTTAGATGAATGTTCTCTTGATCCCTCCCCCCATTAGCAGCAGCCTTCCAGTGGCAGAAGTTCTTTATAGTTTACAGCCAGTCTAAGTTCCCCGGTGGTCGGTGTTCAGGCCAGGATGGTGACACAAATGGCGCGTACGAAAGTGAAAAGGAAGAATGAAACAAAAGGGTACATGAAAACGTCAAAGACTGATGAAACAATTTGTGACATTTGGCAGGGCAGCATTTTGAGGAGCTTTAGTGTGACTAGTGAACCGAACCGATGCCGCACCCTATTGTACATACACATAGCAAACCGGCCCATCCCCCACCCCAGCACCTGCTTTCACTGCTGCACTACTCCTGTATGCTTTTTATGTGATCTGTGGTGAACACCCAACCGTGAACCGATTATGATATTTATTGTTAAGCGAGTGACGATCGCAATGCGACCGATCGGACGATGACTGTGCGGACGCAGGGCGATGGAACGAAACATTCAGTTTGGATAGTGTTGAGCAAGTAATAAAAATTTCAAAAATCAATCACAACCCTGCCTTCCCTGACTGTGTCCGCTCATTGGGGTGTATGAATTTGTTCTTGTTGATTATTATGGTAAGGAATTCTGAGGAGGGGGAAGAGGCATCAACCGAAAGAAACCAGAAGGGGACGCGAGACGTTTTCCCCTTTACGCAAAGGAAAAATCGAGGAACCTCAATTGCAAACGTTTAATTTATCCCCTGCCCGAAGCCCTTCGCGGTCGGGTGTGTGTATGTAATGTTGCAATTAACCCAAAAGTAAGAATGCCAACCTCATCTTCCTCCAATGTTTTTTTTTTCCTGGCCAGAGGTCGGGCCAGGGCAGGGGTAGCCAGGGTCTCATCGATCGCCGATCACACGACGGCAATGGCGACGACTAATTTCGCTTGAAATTGATGGTATTAATCGTCCCGCGGGTGCCCAGCGTTTATCGCCGTGTGGCGATCGTGTCCGAAATTAACAAAAATCTGGACGATCATCTTATCGACGCTCAGCCTGGGCTTGCCGAGATTTTAGGCTTACTTGTCCCGGTAGTTTGCTTTCTCTCTCTCTCTCTCTCTCTCTCTCTCTCTCTCTCTCTCTCTCTTTCATTTTCCTTCTCTCAAACCCCCTACTCAGCCAAAGACTTTTGGCCGAAAATCGCGGTGGGAAACAGAAAACGGCGAAAATTAACAAATCATCATCGATATCTTAATTTCCATTTTATTTGACTTTGCTTCTTCTCTGTGAAGCTGCGTTTTTCATTTAATTTGTATCTTTCTCTCTCTCTTTATCTCTCTCTCTCTCTCTCTCTCTCTCTCTCTCTTTCTATATCTCTTACACTTATTGTACTGCCCTTTGCAAACTCCTAAAAGGGCACTTTCCTGCTTCCCTCCAGCGGGTGGCATATTATTCCGAAACCACCATCGTTCGGTTCACGAAGGGCGGACATTATGGGCTTCTCTCCTTTCCCAATAAGCCCCTGGTCCAACGGCTCGCGAACTGGGGAACCGGGTTGATAGCTGCCAACGGCTGGCGTGGGCCCCCACAGATGGACTAATGGACTTGTCAGTACAATTCTATTTATTGAAGCCGTTACTTTATGACAGTTTTACAATTTGATGAATACCAATATTTTAAGAGAGGAATCGAGCGGTCTGCCATGTGTCTGCTTCATTTCGGGACGGGTCAGGCGGATACACGGTACCGAATCCTTTCACCCGCCCCCCGAGGGTGGATTTTCGCCCCCGCTGCTCCTGTGGGTCGGCCCGATCAAGATCAATGCTGATGATCATGCTTATGATGGTGATGATGATAAATTACTTCGATCCATTTTCGAAACGTGGCTGCTTGCTGCCTGGGGTCCGCGTTTCCAACACGCTCGAAACCTGGAAAGCCAGTCATCGCGTGCCTTCCCGTCTGTGTTTCGATCCGGCAACTCCCTAGGCCCTCTTGTACGCAACGATTCTCTTCCCCACGACAGACAGGCAGCATTAGCAGTGATTCAAGAATTCATCGAAGCCCATGACATGCCAGCGACAGAGTAAAGGGTTGCTCCATACTGCGCGAGCTCCAATTGCGCATTGTGGTGGGAATGCTGGTCAGCACACCCGTCCGCCTCTCCCTCTTCTTTGTACACGCATACAAACACACAGGCACGGGTATACAATAAAGTCAAAATGTTTTCATTTTCAATCGGACGATCATCAAGATCGACAGCTACTTCGGGAGGCGTGCCGTCGCGCGGGAAACCGAGCTAGAAGTTCCACTCGGATGGGATGAAGCTTTTCCACTGGACCGACATGCCGTGGGCAGTCTCGGCCGTCTTATGCGGCTGTCACAACTACTTAAAGCTATTTAGAGTCATGTCATGCGGCCAGCTTCGCTCACCTTGACATTGTCACTGTTTGGTCCCGTCTTCCGCCATTGTTTGTTGCTCGAGCCACCGTTGAGGAATGCATCCGATCACAGCGCCCGGACGGAACCCGGTCCGTTGAATGTACAAAATAAAAATAAACAAACTACTATGATCTAGGTAACAGTTGTTTGACGATGTAAGGTAAGATTTTTTTGTACAATTAAATAGGAGAGAAATAAATGGTGCGGTGATAGGGAATACGATCCCTGTTTTAATCATGAGTAATTCACCTCCAGGAAATCGCATTTTGTGCCACGATTCGCAGCGTGACGCAGCGAAAAACCCATGAATCCACCCCAAATGCTACACCCTATGTCCAACTGGGAGCATTCCGAAGTGCTTCAGTGCGAAATTCCGAACCGCTGAATCCTACGAAAATGCTGAGTGCCGAAACCAGTGATTCACCGTCAGCTCCGCTCGAGCCATCAAGATTGACGTGCGTGTAATTTGTGCCATCATGGGTGCCATTGTTTGGTCGGGAAACCGGAACAATCCTAATGGCTTTTTCGTGGTGAGAGAAGCCAACGCGAGGTACTAAGCACGTACTAGTGAGGACTGCAGCAGACAGTAACAGTTCGAGAAGTTTGCGCACCGCAAACCGATCCCAATTAGTGACTCACTCAGTTTGCGCCATCGAGACAGGGGTAGGTTTCATCATTAGACAGCTTCTGCTGGTCCGTTTTTTGTTTGTTTCCAAAACTTGGAAAGAGTAGACATTTAACCACCCTCTTGCTTTCAACTTCCTGCCCCGTGGGTCTTATCGAAAGAAACGGACTGAGGCTTCCGACGAAACTGCGGGGACCCACCCCGGGTCGGTGGGCCTCGTGCGGAATGCCATTAGAATGCCATAAACTGAGTTATTTCCAAACGGCGTAAATGGTCGCTTCCAACAAATTTCGGTGCCACCTTCGCCGTCCGCTCACTCAATCGTTTGATTAGCGTCAGCGGGGCAACGAATTTCATCACCCTCAGCCCACATAGGAAGGTAGTGCCCGAAAAAGGGAACTGGCAGTAGAAGAGATAAAAAAAACACACAGAATCCCAATATTTTCCCCCGATCCCAAAACACCCGATCCGCCTAATACTGACCGGGCGGGACGCGAATGAAGACTTCTGTGGCGACTGCTGGACTGGATGTGCTCAGCCACCGGTGGCCACCGCGTGGTCCGCGACCGCACCGGAGGTATCTATAATTGTTAATTAAACAAAACGTCTTCTTGGAGTGTCGGATGCTTCGCTCATTCGACGTGGGAGAGAGCATTAGCTGACTCAGGCTCGAGAATGTCGTCGGAATACATAAAACGGCGATGGTGGTGGTGGCCATAATCATGTTTGCTTCTCTGGCCCACCGTCGTCGGTTCGATGTTGAGATTCGCTTAGATTCCGACCACTTTTCCGATTGTTCAACAATACCGCTACTAATTTGTTCCATTTAAGTTGGACCTCGGGGGGGTTTTCTTCTTCTCTCCTTTCGTTTACCACCCACTCCGTCCAGAGGTTCTACCACCCAGTGTCACCGCGCGTGCCACCCACGGAAGCAGCGCGCATGCGTCCCGAACGACCCGGTGCGAGGAGAGAACGAACAAAAGATGCTTTAATTTAATGAGCCTCCATTTGCATAATGATCACAACCTGCGCTGCGCTGGGGGAACATCCACGATCGGAATGTGATCGATTTTTGGAGTATTATTAATGCCCTAGAAGTCGGGAATCTTTGTTTGAAGGACGCCTATGTAGGTTGGTGCGTGATTCTTTTAATGGGTAGATCTGAACCTAGACTCGCTCGTGTCGATGGTGCCTTATGGTAGTAACATTCAGGGTCTATTTTGATCAAAATCTTTCTGTATTTACAACAGTTGATCGAATGATTTTGCGGGAAACAAATAACACCAGCGTCCGTTCGCATGTTTGGGGGTTCCAAACATTAACGTTTCTGGTAGTAGGGGTCCATCGCCCATCACCGATTCGTTAAAAAGTCCTCCAACCCGCGAACCGCGATGGGGTTCCCATCATCGCGGCGAACAAGGCGAAGGTGCGTGGTGCGATATAATAATTTATTTCCCGACACATTGACGCATTCTGACCGGCGGCGGTTTTCGGTTCCCTTGCGTTTTTTCGCCCCGTTCTATCCCGAATACGAGTACTGCAACCCCTCGCGGGAGTTCGAACTCGAATCATTAAAAAACCACACGTCGGACCACACACTGCGGTATTGGCGAGACGGTCAGGTAATCGGACTTCTCTCGGAATGCTATTGAGCCGGGGAATTGGAAATGAAGGACGAGAACGGAGGAGAGGCTGCACGGACGCTGGCGTAAATATAAATACTACCCCCGAAGCGACGAGACACTTATTCAAAAGGCAGGAAGAAATAAGCACGGCAGCCTATTGCGTGCCCAGAATGGCCCCCAAAAATCGACCACCAACGTATTCTTCTCGACTTCGAAATTTTCCTCTCCCACACAGATAAAGCGACAGTTCACACTGCACCACACGCACACCATATGGCTGGCGTCACACGACAATCGATCGCCTTGACGATGATGAAAACACTTCCTTGGCCGGTTCCTGTTACCTCCGGTTTTTAGAGGTTGCGTTTTTCCAAATCCAAAATCCAAAATTTCTATTTTAATAACCGTGGGAGAAAATGGGGCACTTTCGTAAAACCTCCACTAAGACTCCACTAATGCTTGCTGTCTTTTTCGCGTGACGTGATGCGTTTTACACTTTCCTGCATCACTTCTTAGAGGCTGGAATTGATCGATATTGATCAGTTGCTGGCCTAATGGAGGGATCAATGTGTGTTCCGAGCGCAAATGACGTAGCATAATAACAATATCCCGGAACGTCGTGGATCATGCTCTGTTCCCATTCATGAATCCCGAGCGATCCCGCGCGATCGAGTGCCGATCGAGATCCCTAATCTTCGTATTGTTCCCCCACGGAGACGGTGGTCCAAATATTGCGCTTCCGTAGGCCATCACCAGCACCATCATCTGCATCATCATCATCATCATCATGGACCTCTTCATCAAAGGCACGGGGGCGCTCGCATCCTTGTGGTGTGTTCTTCCCGCTATCAAAACAGACGTGGCGTGTTTCGAAGGAAGATACAGGGGCCGTGGCTTCTTCCTGCAAAACACAGACCTCCTCGGGTCGAGCCGCGTCAGGGACCGTGGGCCACCGCTGGAAGGTCGCACGGACCGCCATGGATCCCGGATCGACCGGACGGACGGACGGATGGAAAACGAAACATAAAAGGTGTTCCCCGCAAGGTATAATTTATATTAATTTGGAAATTTGTTATTCTTGTGCTTTCCGCGCGCCTGGCACCCAACACATTCGGGAGCGGACGGGCGATCGCAAAGGTCCGCCGCCGAGGTCCCAAGATTGCTGCACGTTCACCGAAACACCCAAAACGGTTCCCGCTCATGTGCTCATCAATTTACACGCCTCGGCCGCCGGACCACCGGACTCCGGACCGAAAACTCTCCACGGCTCCGGTGGAGGTCTCGCAGCAACCCGGGGCCCGGGTTATCCCGGGCGTTCCATTAGCGGCGGTTGGTACGGACGCAGGTACGGACGTCCAGCCGTATCCACATTTGCCACGTTTCGGACCTAACACCGAACGTGAAGATTTTGATACCGTTCCTATGTTATTAGGATGCATTAGTAGATGATATTTCTGTTCCTTCGCCCATTCTTCGGGCTTTGCTGACGCGAGACGTTACGGACGCGGCTGTGCACCTTCGGATCCTGTCGAGGCAAAGGAAGGATCCCGCCCGACCCCGCAGACAGGGCCATTGTTTTGTTGTGTATTTTGATGTTTGCCTTACGGGCTCGTCCCGAGTAGCCCGGGCTGGACGGCGGGGTCCAGCTCTCGAGAATGGTTCGGGAACTGAGAGTTCACCTTTCCGTTTCCGTGCCCCGGCTGGGCTACAAATTTCGCCATACGGTCGGACACAGGGAGAACAAAACGAGACGAGTAAAAAGGCATCCGTCTTTTCCCTCGAAGCGCCTTCGATTCCACGCGAAGATGTTAACCAATTCTAATGGGTGCGCTGGCCTTTTGTTTGGGGATTTCACAGCTTCTTGATTGCCCTTGGAGATCTTAATCAAGTGAGTGGGTCGGGTGCGGGTCGCACCGGAGACGAAGCTGATGGGATACGTTCGGAGGATGTGCTCTAATTGATATAGCTATTAGTAAAGGTATTGTTCATTTATTGGAGCGAATGTCTTAACAATAAATTACACCAGTGAGTATTATGCCAAACTAGCAAACTATATAGCACCGCCTAATATATACAATATATATTGTGTGCATTCAGCTTCTAAGAAGCATAGCATAGGCGGCTGGCCTAGCAGTACATTCTCAGGATGTTTATTGTAAGTGAAACAAAGAGACCGGCAGCACCTTTCCACTATGACTAGCCATTGAAAAAAATGTTGTTCCCTAAGCTCCTCTCAATGAAAAGAGATTTCTGACTCTCTACTTTTTTGCAAGACCATAATCAACCCAACCGTAGGACCGCTAATTGCAAAATAAATCCTCACGTCATTGCATTAATCCGCATCAGGTGAAAACACACTGCAGCAGCACTTGGGAAGCTTCGTTCGATCGATTCGTTGGGAAAAGAAAAACCTTTTTTAATTGGCCCCCCAGTAAAACCATCAGTTTCAATTACCGATGGCATCGACACAGTTTCACTCCCGGCTCGAAGGAGCGCGGACGAACTCGCCATTCCCCTGAGGGCGCACTCTTTCACTGGCCTTTCTCCCCCTCGCGCCAATCACTCCAATGACGTTCGCAAAAAAGGGCGAAAGGCACAAACAAAAGAAGCAACGGAAAATGAAACTACAAATTAAAATCGATCAAAAAGTAAACTATATTTGTAAACCAAACCCCGACAACGCGGACAGAAAATCCCCCGGGAACGGCTCGAGTCACCAAGTGGAAGTCTCGTGCCTTACGTGACGTGACGCCAGCAGTGCCCAGCAAAGAAACTGTCTCCTTCGGATGGTTGTCTTCGGCGATATTGATGGCATCGACACGACGCGTGTGGCGTCAAGCACACCGACCACCAATCGGGCGCCATTTGAATGGTGTTCCCATCCCATCTCCCGTGGCACTCCCGCACCCGGCAACGGATCGCATCTCGAACTCAATCGCAAAACACTTCTACTGGTGAAAGGCACGAACTCCTCGGCGAATTATAGGATTAATTTAACGTTTCACCGATGAAGCGATGAAAAAATCATGCGAAACCTGCTCCTAACAGCTCACCGAATCAGCGGAACCGAATCAGCCTCCGGAAGACGAACGTTCCTAAGCGATATGTTTCCATCTTTCTTCTTTTTTCTTTCTCAAAATCCAATCAAAATGACCACTACGATGTAATGAAGCTTTTTCTAGCTAACAATGAAACGAAATCGCTGCTGTAGGTTCACCACAAGCGTCACGCGATAAAAGGATCAGCACAGCGAGATAGTTTACGATGGCCAAAGGGTGCCTTCACCCGGGCCACCACACTTTGTGGCTTGTGTAACATTGTGGAGAAAAAACGCGAAAGAAGACCCCAGGCTCGCAGAGAGCAAATCAGAGAAAGGGAGAGACAGGGGGTGAGCATAGCCAACATACAATGCGCGACCACGGCTGCGAATCATAAAAGTTATTAAATCAAGTGATGGTAATGAAATTAAAAAGTGTCCCGCTGTGGTCACTGCCGTCTGTCGACCATCGATCCGGGCGAGAGATCGACGACCCACCACAGCATCGAGCAGACAACCCGCGAAGGCTGCTGCCCTTCCGCGAACGCCAGCATCGACGACGAGGGATCGAAAAAAAACCAGGCAGCATCCCGATCCTGATGGCGATGACAAAGGCGTCTTCAGGCGCAACCGTTGATGAGGACTTAGATGGGAAGGGAAGCATGCCAGACTGAGTCGAAGGGGAGCCGAGAGCATGACCGCAGCGACGCGATCGCTTCAAGATCCGGTCCGTGTCGCCAGTTGGCGCGTCACTCGCTGCTCTAAGCAGTGCAGTTGCACCCTTGCAGTTGCAGTTGCACTTGCACTTCGCCGGCCGGCCTTACAAGGAACCATACGGCCCCGTACATGCCTTCCCGCGGGAGCCCTTCGAGCCGTCGTTGCACAGCGTTTCGTGAGCGTCGCAGCGTCAACATCATAATTTTGAATTTGTTTTTGGTGAGCACAAGTTCATGTTCAAGTGTTCCACTGACGCCCTTTTATGTTTTACAATGCACCCACCGCGATCGCGAGGAAGGACACCCCAAGACGGGGGTTGACGGGAATGTCTCGTGGCCTCGGTCGCGTTGAAAGCCATGCAGCTGTGGGTGAGTGTAAATTAGGAATGTTGTGCTATGGTTTCGCTGTCGCGATCTGCCTGGAGTGAATTCCGCCACCCCAGCGGGGGTGAACAAAGCGGAAAGGGGGTGGGAAAATATTAATGATTGATGCTGAACATTGCGGGCACATTTATTTGGCATTGATTAATTGGGTTTTGATGCTAATGGAATCGAAGGGCCCGATTCGGGTACCCCCGGAATGTCCTGCGGAACCGTGCCACACATAGAGTGGAGGTATTTTAATTAATAATCAACAATCGTCGTGTGCTGCGTCCTCAGGATGCATTGACTCGCCGCGCCGCTCCGCGATCTTATTCCCGCTATCGCCTGCTCGCATCGTAAGATCGTAGTGTGCGCTGAAAGCTTTTAACAGTGGCATAAAATATGGTTTCCAGATAGTGGTGGTCGAAGTGGAAAAAGGAAAACAAAACAGTGAATAAAAAACACAGCAATACCGAGAAGCTGCCACTGCAACTGCAGCGGGCGCACGAAACGGCATCGAAACATCTTAACCCTCGACCGGCCGGCGTTCGCATGCGATCGAACGATTCGTGGCGCGGGCGCGGGCCAAACGGGTCCAAGTCCGGAGTCCGGCGACGGAATCAAAATCAATTCCTGCGAACAAAATATTATGACCATAAATTCTGGGGTTTCCGAAATAATAATAAAAACGTCCTGCCACCTGCCCACCTCACCCTTTCCACCGTCGGGTCGCAGCTGCCGTCCTTCCAGGTCCATCCATGGCGACCACCTGAGCCGCCGCCAGGCCACGGGACTTGTGTACGCTGTGTTTCCAGTCGATATTGCTGGACATTCGGGCGATAAAGCGAACTCGGGGGTCCTAAAAGTCGAAACGGTTACAACTAAATTATGCTGCGCCTGAGAAAGCTCCAGGGCGTGTGACGAGAAGATTTTGGGAAGCTAAATGAAGAACCATTTTAAAGCCATCGATAACGTGTGTTGGTGCCATTTCTATAGCGACGCTGACGCGTGGTAAAATGTGTCGTAAAACGAAGGAAAAGTAAACCATGAGAACCACGGGTCCGGATTATGAACCATCGTGGAAGTGCTTTGTTGAGACCAGTTTTTATTCTATTTAAATAATTCCATCGACGATTAAGATTTGTATTTTCAAATACTTCAACAACAGCCATCATTTCAATATTTTCATTCACTAAAAGAACATATCAGTGGACTAACTAAACTTCCCGAAGGCGTACGATAAGAGCGCTCTTCGAAGCATTGATATCCAAATAAAATCTCTACATATGGTCAGTAACATTAATTGACGTTGGCGTCGTAAATTTTGCGGAGAAAGTCCTTATAATCGACTGTGGTTTCTTCTTCCCAATGTAATAACCTTCAATTCCCGGGACAGCGCACGCTGCCGTTAATTAGTTGATGCCACTTACACCCAACACAGGACCACCACAAGTGATTGTGCTCGACCGCCGAGTGCTGCAAAACCCACACCGTTGCGATTGGTTTCGAGTTAATGCTAATGGTCACATATTTCAGCTGCCGAAATGTTGCATACGACGCTGGTGCACGTTCGGCCGTAATTTGGCACAGAAAGGATGGGTCGGCCGGTGTCATTACCACCGGGGCTGCCAATGGCTGCCGGTTGCCACGCTCCCCTCACGCCGGACGGGTTGCGATTTCTTCGTTGCGGAAGAATAAACACCAAACGGCACCGCACCGGCGGCCCACCGAGTTCGGGAGTGTGTTTAGGGCCCGCGCGCAATAATGCGCATGCACACCACGAAAAGCCAGGCTCGTTCCCTGTTCTCCAGGTTTCCGGGTCAGATCGGGCGGAAGGTGGAGGAAGATGGAGGGAAATATCGACCCAGGGTGAGACTTCGCTTCGCACTCACAGGAAAACGCGTCCATTTCTCGGGGCATCATTTTTGTAATTATCGACGTTGGTGTTCCTCACGCCTCAAAATTATTGACCGAACCGAAACCGACCCACCGGTCTGCCTCTCCCGTTAACCTTCGGCTACAGGCGCCCGCCCTCGTAGCCTCCCCGCTTCCCACGGCTGGAGCACAAAAGAAAGGGAAGCACGGCAGCGCGGGACACTCCGCGCAGGATGGCGAATACCAGGCCAGCAATAAGGGGCTCACTCATGTGTGTGCCGACACACAAACGCGCACACACATGCACACCCTCACGCACACGAGTCAATCAACAACACCTTTCGAGTGTTGGGCAGGAAACATCGGGCCGGTGCTGGAGGGACAAGTGTTCTGAAAAATGTGTATCGATCATCTACGGTATTTCCAAGCGCAACCGAACCGAACCAACCCCGGGACCGACCCGGACTTCCTTCCCGAGAACGGCGACGATGGCGATCCATCCGAAAATTCAATCTCCCCTGGGCCAGGTCCCACCGCCATATACCCCCACCCCCTCCCTCCCTCTCTTTCGCTCTCTCTATCTCTCTCTCTCTACCTCTTTTTCTCGTCCAAAAACCATTAGCTTGCGTCCTCGAGAGAACGCGGGGCCCCATCTCGGAGCCCGCTGGACCCGGCCGGTGGCCGACGAAGACGATGCGAGCGAGAAAAAGCACCCGGCAAAAATGAAATATAGAGGGTAAAATATAAAACAATAATAACATAATACGCCAAAATCGGTGCGAAAGCAAGACTAATAACCCTTATTTAGATACGTTTAATGGTCACGAAACGTCTTTATTTAGAGCCGTGTGGTGTGGTTTCGGGCGGACCTCCGGCGCACACTTGGCGAGCACCTTGGCGTCTTTCTTCTGCAACCCTCCAGCATCATCACCGCACCGCCGCCGCCGCCGCCCTGCTACATGAGTGCAACCATAGGCAGCGTTTTTCGCCGCCGGCGCTTTGGGCCCGCTGCGTCACCGTTGCGCGTTTTCCTTTTGCTCCTTCGAAATGATGATGTTCGTTTGCTTCCTTCCTTCGGTGTCGGTTGGCTTGGCCTGCTGCGTCTCGAGCATGTGTTCCGCGAACTTCGGATCGGAGCATCGCCTTTTGAGCGTGTTGGTTTAGCGGCAAAAAACAAAGCGGCAACGGTCAGGATGGCACTGCGCGTAAGCGAACGCGTTCGAAAATTGGAAAGTTTTCTGAAAAATGAACACCAAAAACGTTAAATATGAAAACTGTGTCCAGTGTTAAGGACAAGTATTCCGTTTTATAGAAAAGGCATTAAACCTAGCGGATAGATAAAAGTAAATCAGAAGTAAAACATGAACTGGTTGTAATATATAGAGAGGAAAAAAGAGACGCTTCACACATGAAAAAAACTGGAATTTAGATACATTTGATGTAATCAACAAAAATTTTAAAGCCTGTTCTGTTACGTTTAGAGGGGATATATTTGCATAAGTGAGAGAATGTTAATTTTCTAAAAGCATAATTAGGACAAACATCTTTTCCCGCTAAACTGAGCACCATTGACCTTTATTGGGGTCCCCCATTTAACCGCCCCTTCCCCGACCCGATTGTCCCTACCACCAATTTGTAAAAAAAAAACAAAACAAAACAAAAACAGAATCTGTCGTCGTTTCGAGCTGTGAAGAGTGTCTTCTGCACGTTTGGGCCCCGTTTTGTACATCCTTTCGCGCCATTATCCAGAGCACTAGTAGGAAGGGCTCACGCAAACTGCACTTGCGGGCTGCGGACGGAAAGAGTGCGAGGGGATGGTCCTTTTCGACTGCGCGTTGCAATTTCCCTCCGGGGCTGTAATCAACGCCACCGCGCGGAGGCACGCATGTGCATGTTCTCCCGGTGGGCCACCGGCATGGAAGATATGCCCCCGTTCCATCCCCCAGCCGCGCTCCACGTCTCAAGAATGAACGGCACGATTCTCCGCACGAAAACCTGTGGCCGATTCCCCTGTCTGCGACGGGACGGGTGTGCAAATGAAGTTATTTGGATAATTTTCGGTTCTGCAGCGAGCGAGCGAGCGAAGGATTTCGTGGGGAAGAAATAAAACCTCACCGATCTTGCTCCTGCGCACCGAGCAATGGGCACCGCATAGCTGTACGTAAATTGATTCGTTCCATTCGAGCACTGGCTTGCGGTTTGCGGAGCCGGCCTCACGATCGACCGCCCAGCCTGCCATGAACCCCACGGGCCATGATCGGCACGATCGCCAACGATTCGTACTCCGAATCGAAAGCCAATCAAACCGAGCGGACACGATGCACGCCCGCTAACGTTCGCATGATATATGGATTAAGTTGTAAGCATCATGTTCAATAAATAATAATATTTTCATTTGCATTGATCCACCCTCCGTCGTCGCACACCACCGAATCTCTCGCCTTCGGACAGACGCTCGGTTCGACACGTACGTAAACATACGAGCGTGTACTTTGATTCCATCATTTTTTCCCTTTTTTCGGGTCAGCATATGTTGACTCTCTTTCCCACTACCCCCATGTTTGCATTTCCATCTCCGAATTAATCGAGGTTCCACCCCCAGAGGGTTGCCCGTTGTTCTGTTTGCCCACCCAGGAACATCGACAGGGTGCCCAGATCGATACCCAATAAAGCAATGGCGAACGAAGGCTGCTCGTGGCAACGCCGAATAGATCTTACTTTGTCTTTCCAATCTTAACCAACCCTTCGGTAGAGCAGAGAGAGAGAGAGAGAGAGAGAGAGAGAGAGAGAGAGAGAGAGGGAGACGAGAAACGGTCATCGAAAGGCTCCATCGTGTTATGGCAAAACGTTCTCAGCTTCTACAAACAACCGCTCGTTCTCTTATCGCCGCGTTCGAAACTCATCAGTCGGTTTTCCCGCGCGCGGGGGTGTTCAAGTGTTTTCGAAGGGGCCAAAACGATGGATCGTGATTCGTTCGCTTCGAATCGAAGACACCGACGAGTGGCCGACCTGGAAGAGGGTAGACACGAAGATCGCGTCAAGAGCAAAATATAATAACACAAGGCTCGCAGAACGAGATGGCCGACGGAACGGCGGACAATATCGGGCTGGGGATGTAATATTCCACACGATCCCCACCGGACGGCCACGGGGACGCGGTGATTCGTTCCGAAAATCCCACCAAGAAGAGCTCCAGCGAAGCGGAGTGGATGTTCGGAGAGGCGATTTCGATACTTCATCCGGCGATCTCGCGTATGGTGCAATATCACTTTGTAGATTGAAAAATTTTGCATGTTCGCCTCAACCCTCGCCCCCGCAGAGAGACGATCGCGGGCCTTCGCGTGTGCCTTCGCTGGTCCTTCACCAACGTGTGGCAAGCGTGGAGGGGCGGTCAGTGGAGAGCGTGCGGGGTATTCCGTGTTAAAACTACGCCCAGTATCTCCCCTACCGGAGCGCGTTTAGTGAAGTGGTCGTTTCAGTCGGAACGCGAAAAAAAGGTGAAACAACGGAACAACCCGCTCGATATCTTCTTTAGAACACGCATCAAACGGTGCGGTAGGGCGAAAGACTTCGATTACGCACCGGCGGCTCGCGATTACAATTTATGTCGATGTACGGGCGAGGAAAAAGGAAAAGTCTGCAGTCGGAAAAGAAGGCATCGTGGATTTTGGGAACCATGTTCACAAAGTCAAAATTACCTACATACGCATTTTAGTGACGATTCAAATTATCTTAAAAAAGTAAACCTCTTCTCGATTGTAGAATTAATGATCTTATAAAAGGAATTATTTGATAAGAATAGCATTGAAATGTAATCTTCATATGTTTAACATTAGTTTTATTAAACTCGTCGACATACAAGTTAAAAAAAATATCAACTAGTTGTTCACCTTTATTAACATTTTTTAACTATTGAGACTGTGTGGGAATACTGTAAATTTTCCGGACGAATCGTTTTCTTCTAGAGCTCACAGTGCGACGTGCGCCAGTTACCAGTTCACGATATCCGTTGCATCCCACGACCTCCCTTTCGCTGTTCGCCGGTACGCCGGGCAAACGTATCTTAATAGAGAGCATAAATAAGTAAATAATAAAATATTATGTATTTTAATATTCACGAACAACAATTTATGTCTTAATAAATATTATTGATAAGTTAATATGTTTTCAATACATTTTACTTCCTGCTCCTCCTTCTCTCTCCATGACTGCGCAGAACATGGTGAGACCGGCGAGTCTAACCGTTGCTGCAATCCCATCCCCATATTTACAAGACGAGAACCGCTCGGCCGTGTTTGTTTTACGGGTCTACCTCGACGGCGAGGCGTAGCATACCACTGGACGGAAAACGACCAGCACGAGTCAGCTCGAGCATCGTCGTTCTGCGCTGCATTTGTTTTCCGTTGCATCCGCTGCACATTAATCGCCGTGTTCTGTTCGAGCCAATATGATTCATGAGGTTAATCGAAACGCTCGCCACAGCCTTCCCCGTGGTGCCGAGAAAATACCGAGGGGGAGGGAGAGATGGGTGGGATTGGGTAGGGCAACATAAATAATGTGCGCCCTCGACACGAAAGGACGTTGACACCTGTGCTGCCCTCTGCAGGCCCCTAATCAATAGCTTTCTGGAGAAGGGCGGAAAAGTTGACGTCCAAGAATTTATGCAACATAGAAGAAAGTCGTGTCCCTGGAAGATGCGACCATTTCATCGTGAGTCCGTTTCGCTTGGAACGTTTCAATTAATGTGGGGAATAAATATCCGATCCAACTCTCCAAGATAGTCCATGCACTCAAACAGACTGTGGCTTTTTTGCCCTCCGTTGTGCATGTTTTTGGGCCCTTTTTTTTGACCTCCTCCAGTTCTCGACTCAGTTGCGTTTGCGGGTGGTTGGAATCAATTTTCGGAATCTCAATTTGTCACTCCGATTAGTGAATGAGTCGGTAAAATCTCAATTTCCAAACCCTGGCGCTCGGAGCCCGGTGCTTAAACGTATTCCGCTCCCTGCAACCACAACCGGTCATTCTTCAGTTCTCCCCCGGGGGACCGAATGGCGGTATCAGTCCAAGTCGCAGCGAACAAAAAAAAACCACACACGAAATCTTACGGATGACAACCTCAAACCGAACCACCGGGCGACCGAATTTGGCTCGAACGCCGACGAACGGGCGGTAATCAAGACGTGTTCCGCTTCTGGAAGCCATGGATCCGGGGCACAGCCACTTCTGACGCAGACCGCATTGCCGGCGATCGGAGGCTAATGGGAAAATGCAGTCGATTAATTTATGCTAATTTAAATGACGGGGAACCGATTTTTAAATGACATTTGGGCTGATGTCGTGAGGCGGAGGATATGCTTCGTTTCATTTTCTTTTTTTTTTGTGGACAGTGTCCAACGAATTTGCAAAATGGAAAGAGTGAAGAGAGCATAACGACCATTCCGGTAATGGTTCTTCAATCGGTTCAAAATAACAATGAACTTCAACCCTTCATCGTCATAGGAAATCGAACACTTTGACTCGCATGCCGATGAAGTGACAGTTTGTTATGGCCTACTTCTTTTATACGGGCTGACATGACTTCGGCCCTCGGCGTTGCCGTAACGGAATGCTATTGTCGAACACGTTTCGATGGTACGTTCCGGTTGTCATGTGCAATAACAACACGAAATTTGGTGGCTTTTTTATAAAATGTCGTTACAGTTAAGTGCGCTAAATCCGCGCACAATCCAAGGCGTCAAATCGAGCAGAACGCCTTTCCACACATTGAATCGTGTCGTTAGCAGGAAAGAGAGAAATCCATGAAAGACAAGAAGCAATTTCTTAAGCCGGTAGTTGGACGCGCAATTGAAACCAGCGAGCCAAAGTCGCGCAATCACTTACGAATTAAAACGCATGCCGTTATTCAATTCCATTCCCACCAAACGTCAGCCTCTCCCGATCCATTCCCACCAACATGGCCCCGTGTCCTTGGTAGGTCCTGCAGTGGCTTCGTGAGAAAACAGATTTCGCCATTTAATACAGGTTAAACGTTTTAAAAGTGCCTATTAATCATCTCGCTCACCAGAGGCCAGGGAGCCACTTTTCACCGCCGCCAAGGATGTCGACCGCGGGACGTTATCAGTGGAACAACCGAAAAATGTGCGCCAATTAAGGGAGGCCGAAGCCCACGGCGCGCACCGGGCATGGGTACGGTGGGGGGTTTGGCCTGGTGCCACTATCATTTGGTCATAAATTAAAACCAACAATTCGGGATCTGCGTATCTGTCCCGTAACGTGTGCGTGGAAAGGTTGTGCTCATCCGCGCACTAACGTGGTGATACGATCGTTGCTCAACTCTTCCTGTGTGTGATACCGTCCGTCGGTTGATGGAAACTTGGAGTTCCCGATCGACGGAAGGTACATTGAATAACTTCCATCTCAAATATGGATGGAAAATCGTAGGAATATTCGTATTAGTCTTTAAGTTCGATTAAATTCTTCTTGAGACCACAAATCCCGGCCCAAACTTTCTAGCACTGCAGAAAGGAGAAAGGGTTTAAACGGTTCGTTTGTTAACGAACTACTTTTCCGATTTGATTTCCCACCCGATAGCGATATCGGAAGAAATTCTCGCGTTCCATTTCCCACTGAAATCGAACCGCGACCTGAACGGAGCAACGCGTCCTGCTGCGAAGTCGTGTTATCTGTGGACGGAGCTCTAATTGGAAACTCTTGTTTCAAGCGCTTGGGCAGGCACATTTCGATATCGTATCCACGGTTGGAAGTTGTTCGTGTTAAAGAAAACGACATCCCAAAGAAAGGCCCATTATGTCTCTGTGGTAAGCGGGTGTTGTACATTGAAAAAAAAAATTGTTTTCCATTCCCTTCTAGTGGAACTATGATTCATGCATTTCCAAGACGCATCCAGGATCGGATTGACTGTATTCTCAATGGAATGCAGCAATCGCTTTCTAGTTTCCTTGGATGTCCTTCGACCAAAAACCAGACTGTTGTATGAAAAGTAGAAAATTGTTGAACAATACGTTATTTTGAATGTCATTTTGTGGCATGCATTCTACGCTTCGCGCTACATTTTTCTTCCCATCCAACCGGATTAGAAATGACTGATGGTTCAGTTTGACGTCATTTCGTGGCGGCAGCTCTCACACTTTCTCACGCCGGTAGCGAAAAGTAGAAGCCGTCCGGCGAGCGAACACACAATGAAACCCGCCGGATTATGTAATCGATCCAAAAGGGTTCGTCACTTGACGTTCAAATGTCAAGCATGCTCCGATTGTGCTCCGACTGCTTTGTGGATAAGAGGAGGATTATTTTCCGACGATAACCTGTTCGTCTATGTTACGCAAGACACGTTCGTTTGTGATGGAAAACAAAAACAGAAATTGTCGAAAACGGAGGATGGAGATGCTGTGAACACATTTCAGTTCACTGTTGTGATTTTTCCTCCCCTTCGAAACAGTAAACACCACCCCGAGCAGAAAACGTGTTTCCATCGGCCATCTACCGCAAGAGAGCACTGCACAAGATGGTCAGAAATCATAACCCGTGGGGCAAGAACCACTTCGTTACGGGCAGTCGTAAAAACGTAAGGCATGGAACGAAATCGAAACTCGCGCCCGTGGAAACGTAAGGCGGGTAAAGCGTGAATAAGCGGCCCGGCAACCGGCAGCAGTATCATGGTGGTTTAATAACCCGATGAACGCAGCATGAGAGTAAACGTTAAACAGTGCTATTAGCATTTATACGAAGGTTCACGCTGAGCGCGAATGATTTAATGCTTTTAATACATTTTTTCTCCCTCTACATTCTTTCGCCTCCGCGAGAGGAAGTTGGTCCGGGACTGGGTCCCCGTTAAGGAGCCCCACTGGGAGTGACCTCCGGTGCTTTCGCCACTTGTTGATGGCAAAGTATTGTCACGCGGGACGCAGCTCTCCGTGGATAGAAATGGGCCTCGTACGTAGAACTTGTCGATAAACTAATCTTTTCCCCTGATGGAAACACATTTCCGTGAGGCAATAAAACGAAACACGGCTCCGACATTGATGGAAATATACGGTGGACGCATAAAGTCAAGCGAATGGTAAATTATGAGTGCACACCCGTGCTCGTTCGTCCTTTTGCCGAGTCTAATGGGGTACGCGCCTCATCGTTGGAAAGTGTCTTGTCAGCCGTTCGGTTGATGACGTCCTGAAACGAATCACTTCCCAAAAACAGCAATCGTCAAACACCTCCAAGCTTCACGAGTCAATACGGTTTGTCTTTCCCTTCCTTGCTTCTCTTGCTCTCACGCGCCTACAGTGACCGTCTCTCGCGGAGAGAATGGTGAAAAAGTTAATGCCCACAAAAATCATCACATTAAAAATTTATTCCACCGTCGTTACAGATAAACCGCGAAAACCGCGTCCGAGGACAAACTGGCAATGCGGTCGAATTCGCGTCACGGTGAAATGCTTCGACGGTTTCCTCCCGGCACGATGGCACGAGATTCAGAAGGCTGTCGGCTGCCGGGATCGTTGCCATGTCGCTGCGTGCGTCCTCCACACCAAAGGATGTCGAACGAATCGTCCACCACCGAGCAGCAACCTCATGGAATGCCCAGAACGGGGGGCACAACGTAAGAAATGCAAAACCACCTCGATCATCACGTTCTCTACAGTGCTTCCTTTCTTATCTTGCCCCCGAAACCCCTTGCTCCGTCTCTCTCCCGAGCGAACGGATGATCGTAGGAGACGGTCCGATCTGGAAACGACACCGGGGGCATGTTAGTATCATATTTTATCTCCCGCCCTGATTTGGCTGCCCGAAGACGTGAAGTGGAGAAATATTTATTTTATGAGTAAGGTTTTTCATCGTTTTATGTTCGTTTCGTTTCACCGTTCGGGACCTTCCTATTTCCCCTGTTTGGTGACTCGTATCCACGCAACGTGCGGCTTCAGGAGCGGACCGTTTTGCGGTGGACACTCCGGTGTCCAGGAGATCGAAATTAAAGCTACATTGTCTTCCGCATCTTGGTTTAGTTCAATTTACTTTCGGAGCTGGCTCTACGGTTCCAACGGCGAATACTTTCGACTTGGACGATCCTCTTCGCGACGCCAGTAACGAAAATGGAACCGTGCATAGTTCAAATACATGCACGTACACCATCGAGAAAGAGAGGGAGAGATAAATCCAAGCCATGCTTCGAAATGAATGTCGACCGAGGTCCTATAAAGAACGGTAATTGTTAACCCACGGACTCGGGTCGGACCCCGAGTGAGGCGCAATGTACACAAGCGGAAGAAAAGAAAAATCACACACAATCCCTCAGCTCTTGCGCGGTACTCCTTGGCGCGCGTGTTTTGTGGTGCGTTTATCCGTGAAATAGTTTTCTATTCTTCTAGCCATATCGAAGAAAATAATTCAAATTCATTCATTCCTCCGTGGTTCCCATGGATGCCGTGCGCCCAGCTCGCGTCCGATCCGTGGCGGGCCCTTTCAAGCGATCGGCTTCGCCCGTCGGACGGCGCAAAACTTCGGCCGGATGCCTTCGCGGATCGCCTCCACGCATCCGACGCAACCATTCCGACTTAAAGGCGGCCACGGGTAATGGGCAGCCACGGTTTCTGCACTGTCATTGACGAAAATATTCATTTCAACCGAATGACTCTTCATTTACTTCGTTTACGCTGCTTCCACAGGAGGACCGGGGGACCGTTGGACCGGGGGCACCCCCACGCGAGCTCACCCGGCATGTGTGCATGTGCTGAGATGAAAAAGAGAATAATTGATATATCATTACAGACTTTAATCCAATCAAAAGATCACCTCTCTGAACTCGGGATTGTGGGGTTCGATTTCAAGGCTTCCACCTCAATTCTTTTATTTTCGGCCGAAAACCCACGTGGTTGATTCGATTATGTCCCATTTAAAAGCCTGAACAAAAAGAAAAGCTAAAGCTGAGCGAAGGTTAAGTTGAACGAGTAACGTTTTTTTGATGGTATACATAAATCTTTGATTTAGACTAAACTTGGAAAGATCGATAAAGACTCTTTTAAATATTCACGTTGTACACCTGGAGAAACACCTTATTAGAGTACTTTCTATGGGTTAATTTTACTAGACCCATACTTATTACCGAAAATAAAAATGTTACGATCGTTTATGGTACTACATCCTTCATTCATTCTGTACGCGAAAGAGATCTAGCTTCTTCATCGAGTTCCTCGACAATTCGCAAACCTCAAAGAAAGGTTTTCGGACATGTTCACACCAAAGTGAGATTAGTTCAATATTTCTTATTAAACACTTGTTTAATTATAAAGCGATTCTTTCGTTATTTGAAGTAAAATAAAATGTTACGATAAGATGAGTTGCATACGAATAAATCTGACTTTGAATATTCGCGTATTCGAGAGGCAGTTTTGATTGCTCTGCACAAAATGCGTTTAATATTACTTTCCTTCTGATCGTTCCATTCCACCTACTAGAGGCTCGCAGCGACGAGTGTAGTCTTCGGTTGTAAATTACTTAGCTTCCGCTCCATCACCATCTTCTGCCTCTGTCGTGCCTACGCATAAGGCGAAAGTCGAACCGGCCAACCGTCCACCCGGACGACATCAGGCCGGGGCATTAAGGTATGCATTCGATCGATGCCATGCTTGAACTAAAATGTCGACCCCAAAAGGTCCGATAGATATCGATCGTGGTGGAATGTAGTATCTCCGGTAGGAATTTCCACCGGAACGCTTGGGAACGATCGTGTCGATACGCTCTGGGCGAGTCGAAAAATAACTCCGCGCGATCGCACCGAAAAGATCGTGCCCAACCGAAGACGAATAAAGCAAAAATGTTCCACTAATTGATACTTCATTCCGCAATCCATTCCAGGTAAATTATTTAGATCTATGCGCTTAGATAAGGGCAGCCTCGGGCTGCGAGAGGGGTCAAACGGGGGTACAATTGGCAAAAGTGATAGGTTTTTTCCTCTTTCTTCGAGAATCACAAATCACTGCGCGTCGTTTCCATCGCCGGAAATAGAGAACAGGACGCGACGCAGTCAACTCACGGTGGCATAACTTTTTGCGGCAGCCCTCTCGCTAACCATAACTCCGACAACGACTTCGATCGCTTGTTAACATTCTGCGTCCACTTAATTCGGATTAACCGCTTTGTTCCTGGCGGTAGTTAACACGAGACATAAACGGTTGCACAAGTGTTTATTTTACTTTACTTACCTTTTTTTATCCCCTACACTTCGCAACTGCAGGCGACCTACCTCAATGCGGCATTGCGTTTTCTCACCCTTCAGTGTTACAGGGACACGCTAAGGGCAGTCTTGAAAAACACACCACAACCCATCTCGTTCCAAAGTCTGCTAGTAAATTATCGTAGCGTGTGTGTGTGTTTGTGTGTGTGTGTCCGTGCCGTTCCGTCCTCGATCCTTTTACAGTCACTCTCGGCGCACGGAAAGTGTCGTTTCCATTCAATTTAAATCAATTTCATGCCACGCTCGTTCCTCTTTTTCCGCAACATGGTTTGTCCTTGTTGTTTGTTTTTTTGCGGCTAGGGAAATGCGAACCGAATGTCGCCGCTGAACTCACCTAGTGCAAGTGCAAGTGCGCATAACAAGGCTTGAAAACCGATTCGCGTACATATTCATAGGGTCCGATCGATTATCGTGCAATCGCCGGATGCCGGAATGTACCTGTGGGTCTGGTGTTTTTAGTGCATCCCCCCACCTAGCGTCTCCCTAGCGTCTAGAAATCGGTCGGATTAACACAATCCGTAAGCGGCGCGCTGTTCGACTCGTTCGCTCGATGGTGGACGGATTTGGTGTGGAATTCCTCCCAGATGCTGCCGCTCCGGCGACAGCTTGCATCAAAACAATCGACCGTGACATTGAACGGCATGCATTGCTAACGATTAATTTAAATAACCCCCACCCTGGAGGGTGGTTTTGGCCGTACCGAGCGCCAAAAAAGGGGGAACGACGAAGAGAAAAATGTCACGCGTCACGCGCCTGACGAGCTGGGCCGGTGACATCGGAACGCTCCCCGCACGACGAAGGACACCGCCGGTTGTTGATAAGCCTCCGCATCCGCACCGTTGCCTTTAGGAGGTGCTAATCCACCCCCGGGGGGGAGAGCGCCCGAGCCCTAGTGCTGGAATGCTTTATGGTTGCGCCTGGAAAAGGAACTGGCTCAAAGGCGGCACTGCGGCGCAAAGTGAATCTCACCCCCATTACTACATGGAATGGGGCCGCTGATTGCACCGAGACTTCGGCGACAGAAAAGGAAGACCGATTTTACGAGGCCACGGGGCCGACGACGGTGAGTAATATACCTGCTCGCTTGTCACGATGACGCAAGTTAATTGCGTGCCCCGATGAGCAACACATGTCGTGAGTAATCTTTACGCTAACGTGCGTTTAGTGAGTCGCGCGGAAGGTTGTTTTCGGATAGACTAGCGTTGAACATTTTCTTTCGTTCCTCTTCCCACGCCACAGAAACAAACACGAATAATGAAAATGGTCCACATGTAAAGTGTTTTGATTTGATTGTTTTATTTCCGAATAGTTTTTCGTAAGCCGTCCATCGTTTCCGGACGACCGGTAGGTCACAAAGGTTTTTTGTTATATCCAGTTAAATATACTGTTTTGTGTATCATTCACATATGTGCTCAACCTTCAGCTT
>JAOEFI010000004.1:29559682-29575273 GCA_034621735.1 Anopheles plumbeus
GCCGCTGACTACACAAAGTCTAAGGCAACCCCGAAACAGGTAACGAAGGGCCAGCTCCCGCGAAAAGCGGCTCCCATATACGGAGGGCGTAAAAGGAGGCTACGCTCGAAAAGTGTGACAAGATTTATAGCGTTTAATTGCCCCGGCGGAGGGCAGGTCTTTGCTAATAAAGTTGTAGTGGAGGCGCTTTACCGATTCATCTTTTTCCGGTGATCCGGAGATGAATGAAAAAGAGCGAGCGAGCGGGTCTGGGGCAATGTAGCGGGAAAAAACGGCTCAACTTATATGGCCCTAATTTGCTGGTCAATTAAGACCATTTGCCCAGGGCCCGCATCTCGACGTGGATGCACGCGAACGTCGGCGAAGCCGAGTGGGAGATGAAATAAAACCATTTTGCGATAAACAAATCGAAGTGAAGAGATAAAATTACGATTAAAAAATGCTACATTCTCACGGTATCCGCTAAGCCTGAGCTAAGCCTGCCGGGAATGAGCCGGGGCCAGCGTACTATCGATAAATCGATCGGCCTGCATCACCCGTCGGAGCGCAGCGGAACGAAACAGAAGCAAAGTGAACGCAGAAAGGGAGAGGGGGAGATGGGCACTACCTGGGTGAAAGGCGGTGACGCAGGTATATCGAGAAGTGCCACTGGATGGCAGGACCACCGTCAGCGTGGCCACTTCGCGGAGTCGGACGACCACTCTTCGCTGGGCCGCTTTTTAGTCTTTCGATGCCGATCTCCGACTCGATGCATGACGCACGATCCGCGTTGCATGAAGTCTCGTGGCACTGCTTCCAATTGTGCCCCACCCACTATCCCTTCTCCCTACTCTCCGACCAGTTTTCGACAGTTGAAGGAATGACTGTTACGAACGCGTTCCGAGTAATCACGCTTTTTTCCGCGGCCGCTTGGAGCTCGCGGGCTCCACGTCAAACTCGTCGTCAAACCAGCGGCCGCTCGATGAATGGAGCCATTGTTTCTAGGACCTAGTTGACGGCTCCCGGGTACCTGCGTGTTTGTGTTTGACCAACCAACCGGTGCCACCGGTCACCCGGGCGTCCAGCCATCGCCGCGGCACCCAACAACTTGACAAACGTTTGCTCACCGAACCGATTGTCGGTAACAAGGGGGCGAAAAGTCGATCAGTGGAGTTCGTTGTTCGTTTCAAATGGCTTATGCCCAGTGGTCGGTCAGGTCACCGGTTCTCTCCCAGGACTTGAGGTGGCGCTGGCTCGTGGTAGAGGAAGGCAATAAGTTCCTGCTAATAGGAAAAACAAACAGCATGCCGGTACCTTCGTGGTGGGAAAGCACGATTCTTCACACCAAAGTATGTGTTTCCTTCAAGGGGCCTGAGCTGGACGAAAGCTCGTGCGTCGAATCGAGACCGTTATTGGTACGTAGAAACGCTCCTACGAGACGTTTCAAACATTAACGGGCAAATAAACAAATCGCCAATGTTGCGCCTGCAATAGTCCTGTGTTGCGAACCAAAACAAGCTTGAATTTATGCTCAGTTGTTTGCCAACAACTACTCCAAGCGGATGCATTTGCTCGATTTTCAATTCCATTTTCTAATGAGAAACGAAAATCGAGCAAGCACCCCCTGGTAGCATTATTAATTGTGAACCCATTTCCCTTGCCCCCAGGATCCCAGCTCGCCCATCCAAGGGCACGGCGAGAGGTTAATCAATAAAGAACCCGCTTCTCATCTCGTTTCCTGTAAACATTCCCCCCCCCCCCTTCCCATCCCCCGCCGCTCCATAGGGGTGGTAGGGAAGAGTAAATTGCCATTAATTTTCCTACAATTATTATAATTTATCGCTCCCGCCCGGGCGTCCCGTTTTGCCGATGCATGCACCGAACTGCATCTGGGCGAGGGGAAGAAAAACACCTTCTCCCACTCGTCCCGGCAGCCCGGCCTGCGCTGCACTTCCCGATGGTAGCCGCTTAAACGGCGACGGAATCGGCGGCGGCTATCGCGAGTGCATTAATTATTGATAGCGGGAGCTGCAGTAAAATGCTAATGGATTGCCACCGGGAGGCACAAGCGATGAATAATGACTTAATTTCTTCTGGTGCCGATTTAGCCCTGCGCCGCCGCCGTCCCATGGCCGCAGCTGCAACATCGCTGCGCGCGCTCGGTCCCGGTTCGGCAGCGTCGTCGGTGGCGTGAAGCACTTTCTCTAGCGTCAATTATGGTTCGCGCAAGCTGGGAGAGAAAAACCGGCCGCACACACGGATCCGCGGCCGTCGGAAGATGGTGACGACGGTGATAGAATTAAAATCGTTTGGACCCTCCCGGGCACGCCTGATGGGACGCACACGGGATCGTTTTTTACACACGAGGCTGGATGAAGATCGATGGAATTATGTTGTAAGAAGCGCGGCACTGCACTCGCAGCGACAAGAAGCGACATCTTCATGGCGGGGAAATCTCGCCCCTCATAACAATAAATCTTTCTCCGCCGGCATGAGGATGAGAAGAACCGGAAAAAACCGATTACTCGAACCCTCCCTTTCAGCCGGCCGATCGGTAAAGAAAGTTTCGCCAGAATTTCCAGGATTCCCCAGGTAGGTCGGAGCCCCCTAGGAGTCCTGCTGCGCTTGACGACAGGTCAATGAGTCGATTAGTTCCCGCTTGTCGTTTAACACGATGTTCGGGGTTCCTTTTTTCCGGCCGAAAAAGAACGACACAATTGTCCCGCTGTGCGCAACTTCTGGCGTTAGGCAACTCAATCGTGTTTCGCTTGTAGCCTGTGTGGTCCGGGAGAGTTTTTTTTTCCCGCCACTTGGAACATTTCTCCCATATTGAAAGATTAAACTTAAAAAAAAGAAACCAATTCAGAAAGGACGACATTTGTTATCCGATGGGTGATAACTGGACTTCATGATGTCCTTCTGCCTCCGTGCGGCCCTTGGTAACGGTTTCGGATTCATTATTCTGTGTTTATCTGCCCTCGAAACGGACCGAGGATGCCAGTTAGTGTAACCGAAAACTATTTACCACCATCAAAGTGGCCTCCGGCGTGATGCAAGCGCCGTTTCCGCGTAACGGGAGACAGTTCGGCCGTGATGGCAGATGAACCGAATTTGTTCTATTTTGCGGAAAAATAACCACAAAACAAAACGTACAGAAAGGCAACAAAACCGCGCGACAAAACCGTCGAGAGGGATTACTTCCACTGTCATTTGAATCGTGTACGGGAGAAAAACAAACCCCCGCCCGGGGCAAATAGGAAACACGAGCGATGAAGCGCCTGAGGCAAGATGGTTTCAAGGATGCAACGAAAAACATCACACAGTAACGCAAGCCCTCGCACACGCAAACACAAATGTTGCAACTGGGAAGCGATTAGTGAAAAGAAATGCTCCCAGGGCCGGGCCAGCTGTGTTGCCCAACGCATGTGCAGTCAGTTCCCGGGAAACACCAAAATCCTCAATCCCTACGATGAGACCCTGCTAAGTGTTGCTCACAGAAGTGGTTAATTCCGTCCATCGGTCGTTGCAGGGGGCTAGTAGACGGGGCGGCTGAAAACATCAGGACATGCACGAGCCTGCACGAGGACGCAATGTGAACTGGGAACAGATGTGACAGTAAAATGCCGGGGTCCTTTTTCCACCACTTCTCCTATTTTCTCTCTATATCTCTCATTCAAGAGTATCCCAGAATGGCAAATTGCGAGGCGGCAAAAGGAACACCCGTTGTTTATTGCCTTTTAACGGTGTTCTACAAACTAAGCTCCTAAACAATCGTTTATTGAGGCGCATTTGGTGTCCACTAAGGGCAGACAGAGATAGATGACATAGAAGAAAATGAACGCACGCAATAATCCACAAGATCAAGATCAGACAGACAATTTGCGACAGTTTCAGTGATCGCCCAGCTACTTTCCCTCTGCAATTCACTGACCCTGTAGTGTATTTTTCATCGGATCGGTTACCTTCATTCGAGGCCTGAACACTTCCCACTTGGATGCTACCGCAAGCGCCACCACGGAACGGAAGACGGCACGTTTCTGCACTTCAAGGGCTCCGGCGTTGGGCACGAAATCGCGCGACTGAAACCCGAGACCGAAACGTGAGCGTCGACGGGCGCTCGCACCGTCGGCGTCGTTCCCGTCGGGGGCCAGTATCTTTGCTGGCAGATCTCGCGATTCCACTGAGGTACAGAAAATGAAATCACAACACAACCGTAGGCGTGGGCCGCTGCCCAAAGGCTTGAAACCTGGGGAGATGGCTGCCATCGCAGCTGCACAACGACAAAAGGGAAACAAAATCCCCATAAACTCAACCTCCGCACAGCGCGGAACAGGGCACGTCTTCGCACGAAAGTCTCCCCACCGGAATAGTAATTAACTGGGTTCCGCCTACACACAGGCGGCCTTCGCACGCTACCGTGGAGTTACCCCCTAACTCTACCCTACACCCCCAAAAAACCACTGCCCACCCGGACTTACCTCGTTCGACGATCTTTCCGAACAGATTCTTGCCGCGCAGGATGTTCCGCGTCGAGCAGTTCCACCGGCGCGTCCGGAACTGGTGCTGGCACTCGTTGATGGCAAGGTTGGCTCCCTTGGCGATGGCCGCCAGGACGCCGGGGTTTTCGCGCGCCAGCCGGCGCTGCTTGCGCCGTAGCGTGGCATGGATGGCCGGGTCCAGGTACGTCATGCCGGGCGCCAGCGGAGAAATGTTGTTCGGTTCGCCGGCCTTCGCGATGCCCCTGTGGAAAAATTTGAAACCAGAGAAATGGCAGTGTGAGAGAGAGAAAGCTAAAACGTCGGTCGAGCGCAATGCTTATCCAGGAAGACACAACACTTTCCCCTTCCCGAGTTTCTTTTAGCACGCACGGATCCCTAAATCAGTACCACGTACATTCAGGCCCACAACTCTTTGGCTGACCTTAAATTTACCGACCACTGAAACTCACCGTGTCACACATATGTCGAACAGAAAAGGAAAGCCCGAAACTCTGGCGCTAATGCGCTACGCAAACACCGCAAACAGATGGTGGCAACAGGTGAGCAGAAAAACCCACAACCGTTTTTCCAAATTTTTGCCGAAAATGTGTCTTGACAGCGGAGAAAGCAAAGCAAGCAAGCAAGCAAGCATGTGGGCACTCCTGTGGGTGATTGTTGCCCCAGACAGAGAGACGGGTTATCGCCTAAGTTCCCTGGAGGAAAATCCGGAACCTTACCAACCGGAATGTGTTCGCAAGGTGCCTAGCGTTGTGGAAGGTTTTGAATAATTCTTCTGGGAGCATTAATTGACACAGAAAAATTGGGCACTAATATTTTGTTGTGTCGAGTCTGTTGTGCTCCAAACGCAAACACTCCGAGTCCGGCTGGGCGCCACGCTGCGTTGACGGCCCAGCTCGCAGGTTTGTCTCACACAAAAATTAGTTGTATCAATATTTAAGTCCGCCCCCGCCTCGCAATCGATCCACCCGTGGCTGGCCCAAAATCGTCACGACGAAAACGAGCGGGCCACGGGCGAGCGTCACGTCACGAAATGCAAATGAGACGAAAAGCCGCAAACAACCTCCGCGAGGGACGGGGCGAAATGAAAAAAAAAGCATGAAAAGTAAAGACAACCCCCTAAAGTAAGACAGATCGCACCTTTCGAGCGTTTGGAATCGCGTCAAGAAAAATCGACGAATGGCCAACGACTCCCTGTTTCGGCTGTCGGCGGAGCTCCAGTTCCGGCAGCAAAAGAGCGAGTGGCGGGTGGCTAGTCCTACCGAGAGGACGTCGCAGTAGCTGGCGGATGATTAATTGGACAAACAGTCATCATCGCCCGAAGTGGTGGCGGGTCCGTACATGCGGAAAAGGGGACAGATCGCGTCGTAGGGGGCTCCGTCGAAGCTACATGCGCATTGCGTAAGCGTAATGCCTCCGATGGAAGTCGGAACCACGGTGACCATGAATGCTGCGCGACAAAATGCTGCGTTCCCACGGTTCGGCCGGCCCGGTGGAGTTCTGAATGCCTATAGGACTCTGAGAAAAATGTTTGACAGCGCACCCGCACGGGGAAAGTGATCAAATAGTGAAAGTAATCGAACCGAGAGCGGTACAAAAGATTTGTGCTGCTAGCGACGAACCTCCTGCAAGTTGTTGCTTATGAATAGCGTTCCAAAACAAATAATTTGTTTTAAAAACTATGGCCTCTTCATTAGAGTACACTTTTTGTGGGACATTTTTTAACTAATTGCTTGTCGATTATCTCCTCCGAACGGCAAATCATGCTTCGAATTCCAGGCGAACTCAATTTATTGGTGCGATTTTCGCGATCCCTCACGTGCTTGCCACGGAGTGTTTGACGAATCTGTTGATTTATTTCGTACCACACCATACCGGCCATTGAACACGAACAAAAACACACAATAATCTGCTCTCCAAACGAGGGCTTGTTTTTTGTTCAAACTCGTACGCGCCCCAACCGACAGGAACGATGGTCGTGCGCAAATGTGTCGCAAAACATTTTCGGTAGTTGTGTCCACCTATCGTGCGCTCACCGATGCTCGATGGTCAAAACGTGACCAAGGGTTTTACACTCGAACTCCTCCAACGGGCTGGCCGGAGCGGATGGACAAGTGGCGACCAAAGGGGAAAGATCACTTTGAAGATCATAAAATGCGATCGAAACCTGTCACACACTCGCCCGGCCGACACCGAACACATTCCGACACGTCAGGTCCGAGCCCCGGGGAGTACGCTGATGATACAGCATCATCTTCATCACCATCATCATCTTCATCATTATGGTTCGTCTGACTTCAGAACTTGAAACTGCTTCTTCCTCGAAGGAGCGGCCGAGGAAGTACCCTCCTCGGGGCACTTGGAGAAGCAAGAGAAAAACAACCGTTTACTCGCGTTTACGCTTACATAACGCACACGGACGGCCGGGACGACTTCGGACGGACCGTGTCGTTGCGTTACGTTACGAGAGTTGTAAAATAAATTAGTTTGTCTGCTGTCGCGGCGTCGCGAGTCGCCAAGAACGCGGAACGAGAATGGAACGCGTTGCGAATTCTTGAACCGATCGATGATCGAGCTTTCTTGTTTGGAGGGATGTTTCCCTTTTTTTCTGCTCCCTCTCTTTCTGCATTTTTTACGCAGATTTTCCTCCTTTTTTCAAATGCATTTAATTTTTGTGGAACAAGCTCGAGCCGGAAGAAAAATTTACTAGCGACTGGCTCTCACGGGCAGAGATCGTGAAGGTTTCGATGCGGGTATCGCACGGTTTCAAGATCGCACAGGAGAGATATTTTAAGCTAATCAAATACCGTGGCGTTCTTCACTGTCATCAAGCGTAAATCTTCCAATAGAAGCAAACACTAAGTTGTCAGAGGTGCCGTTTCCCAACCTGCTTTCTTTCTCGATCGATGGGAAAAAGAAGCATCGGGTTGGAACTGGCAGTGTCTACCAAGAGACACAAAAAAGGTGACTTACCCTACCGTCTGGTACGATATTCACCCGAAGGTGAGTTGAATAAATCTGTCACCAAGATCGATTTTTCTGTGCTCATCGATCGCGGCGCAGGTCGAACAGAACGTTAACGCATCGCACCACCACATACGCCACCGAAGAAGCGAACGAAACGTCGACCCTGCCGGCGTGTGGGAAGCACACTACATCAACCGAACCGCAGGCCAAACCGACCGGATCGCTCTCGTGCCATAAACGATGCGCTGACAATTTATGATTGTCCTCGCTCGATCGGATACGGTCGATTGTGATGCGTTATTTATTGACTCGATCCTCCCCCCGGCGGGAACGCGCCCGACGCCGTCGATAGAGAGCGAGAAAAATGAGACAGGTGAAAAAATCCTGCAGAATCCTCGACGCAACGAGTGAAGCAGCGAGCAGCGACGACTTTCGTCACTTTCCAGTGCGTCTGCCGCTGCGCGCCATCCCCGGCGGGTTTGGTACGGAGCCGTTCCGTTTGGAGATGTGTCCTTTTTCGGTAACTGGATAAGCGCCACGGCGATGTCTGTCCGATCATTTTTTCGTTTACTGCCTCCCCGCGACTCCGGCACGGGTTCTCCGTTCTATCTGCTCTGGCGTGAAGTAATCTGTTAGTGAACCCCAGCCCGGCTGACACGTTCCAATCGGTTGTACGCTTCCGAAGCTCGAGGTTGTCACAGCAATATTTCAATAAACATGAGCTGACCACAGAAGCTTTTATCGCGGCCACTAATGTGTGCTTCTGCCTTCCGAAGAGGACCCATCGGCAGGTTGTACTTCGTAAGGGCTGTTTTTAGTAGCCGTTTCCCGCGGACTGTCTAGAGAGGAAACCGCCACTGGCCGTCAGGCCGACGTCGTCCTCGTTCGCTATTATGGAAGAACCACTTTGTCACACGACGAGGCTCGAAAAATAAAACTAAACCTACCAACGATGGGGTCCGGGTCCGCTCTTCCCAACGGCACGGTGTGACAGATGATAGAACGTCAAAACGCGGACCGGGACGCACATTTTCCACCGCTGAAACTACACCACGACTCGCTATCGCACCGGAATCGATCGAGTAGATCACGTTGCAAAATGGTGCAGAAACGGAATGCTACGTTAGCCCTCATCAGCTTGCCCGGCCGAGGAAAAAGTGGAGTGGAAAAATCAGCACCATTTCCGCGCCGATGCGTTTGCGGTTCTCGAATTACCCGTGGGCTCCGTACAACGGCGAAGGGGGAACCCGAGGGGAAATGTTTTATGCGCTGTCATGAAACGTCCGGCTGACGGGAGAATTCTCGACCACAAAACCCAACCGATTCCCTCGCCGTCGCTCTGCCACTCTATTAAAACTCTCCGACACCAATTGGCTCGATTTGTGGTCGGAGCGTCGCGCTGTCCTTCCACCGGGCGAATTTAGGTTAGATTGAAATGCGGACAGATTGAGGCATTATCGATAAATAACGAGCATGACATTGATTGGAAACTTCCCTCCAATAAAACTGTTTGCTTAATGGCCACTGTAATCAAACAGCTAATTACCTGTTACCTAAATGTACTACAATCTAACACGCGAGTCGCGATGTAAAGCGTGTCCTCCTGGGCGGGCAGCCTCTAGTAACCGACCGCCGCAAAAACTCGCATCGAAGTTGCCCGCGGGTCAGCGTGTGAGGTCCATAAATTGCGCACAGCAAACTGCGGCGAGCTGGCAGCGTTGCGAAAAGGTTGCATAAAAGTCAATATAAGCTGCATTTCAATCCCGCCTCGCCCACTCTCGCTCTCCGTTTTCCACTCTCGCTTAATCTTACACGGCACTTCCTCCTGCAGCTCCCATTTGTCAAACCCGTTCCCTCCAGCTGGCCCACTACCTCCGATCGAGTAATTCAAACTATATTTCATCGAATAATTAATGATAATTCAAGTGACAACGAGAGCAGGCGAAGAAAAATTGCATCCCTTACGCCCCTGACACCAGTCATCCTTGCTTTAAACAAACTAACGAGCGACCCGGTGGAAACAATGTCCAAACATTGCACTGACAGGCGGAGGTGGTTGGATGGATGAATGGGTGGAAACAAGGCGTACGACAACAACAAAAAGACGAAAGAAAAGAAATCGCTCCAAACGATCATCAATCGATCCGTGTTCGAATAATTATCCCCGCGTGTTGTCGTCGTCCTGGGTGTTCGATAGAGTTGCACCACATACCGCCGAAGCTCTAGGATCAAAAGGTGCACCTCGTCCCACCACACCCGCCAGGTGTTTCTTCCAACCCCCCGACTGGCTCGATGGAATGGGAAGCTAAATTAATTTATCAAAAAACCTGCCGGGTGTGAGTGCGTCGTGGTGGCGCATTCGGGAAGGGCGGTTGCCCTGCACGCTGCAGCAGCGTGCTCGCCGGGGTGCGTCGTCGTACGCCGTCGCGATCCGTCGCTATTAATCACGGCGGTAATCATTTTTCATATACAAAACACTCGAACGACGGTCGGTGGGAAGGGACGGTGCTGCGCCAGTGCTGGAGACGTGCCTGGCTCCGAGTAGAGTCGGAAGACGGATAAGAATGCACCAGCACACTCGACGAGCACGGACCGCAGGATGGATGGATGGATGGATGGATGGATGGATGGATAGTGCACCGCAAACCGAACCAACCGAACCTAACCCGAACGATCGGATGAAAAATGACACTACGGTGTTAATTTGTCATTTATTACGCTATTAACAAACGCTTACTTCGATCGCTGCTTCGAGTGAAGTGCTACGGGAGTCAGCAGGAGTCAGCCGCGTTCTACAGACGTCAGCCGCGGGTGCATCAGCAGAGTGTGTTGCTTCGCAAACAGAATGCAGTGGTGCGCGAGGTAGCGAAAATCCCACCCCAAGCCAGCCGGAGCCTGGGAAACAGACGGCTGATATATTTCTCGCCTCGAAGAAGAGAAACACGAGGCGAAAAACACAAACCAACGACTCATGGCCCTGTATTTGCCCTTGTTCTGTCCGTGCCGGTGGAAGCCACAGACGGTCAGACAGAAGATTCATGCGTCGAAATCCTTGCGCAGTTTGTTCGAACGCGCGCTCGTTGGAGCTGGCTTAGCACCAACGGCAGCAACGGAAACTGCAGACGCACATTCTCGCGTCTCCGCTTGCCAATGCCAACCGGCCCTCCCGCCCGCCGTTGCCGTGCATCGGAATGCAGCCCGAGGAGGGGGAGGATTTCGTTCCGCCCGGCGTAATGTTCCGCTGAGAGAGATTTATGTGCAAACGATAAGCTCGATGCGAGCGCGCGTCCGTTGCGGGTGGGTTTGTCGCTTAATTGCCGTTGAAGTCTTTCGTTGTGTAAGGCGTAAAAGCACGGTCACTCATCAGACGAAGCTCCGGCAGTTTTCCAGATGGTATTTAAAGACCAGGAAAAAAAACATCCTCTCTCCCGCTGGGAGCATCATCCGTCTGGGACTTTGTTCGAATGTGGTAATCCTCGTGAGAAAATTCGTTCCCTGCGCGATGGATGATGGAATTCGGTCATCGTCGTTCGAAATTCGTCACTGTCCGCTGATCTGGTGGAAGGTGAAATCATCACCTCGCGTGTCCCTTTCCACGGGTCAAATTCGCGGATCGAGCGGAAAACGAGAAACAACGAAGGATAAACATTCAACACCTCGATACGAACGAGCTGGGTACGCCAATAATCCTTCCCTCACTCCCGTGAATTCCCCGTCACGATCTAAGCGGTCCATTTTTACTTCTGCCCGTAGCTCGCTGCTGGAGAAATTAATGTACGAAAAGTAAGCAATATACATTCCCCACCGGGTGGGGTAACAACAATTGAGTGACAGCGACGCTAGGACGGTCGAAATTAAGCTAACGATACGACATGCACTCCGCGCTGACGGACGCCCGTCGACGGAATTGGCCGTTTTTCGCGCGATCCAGCGCGAACGAATAAATCTCTTCCCGGTCCGATCATCTTTCGGTCAGGGCTTCGGCGAAAATAAAAAATGAAGAACAGAAAGAAAAGGGAAAGGACAGGCTGCCCGGTTCACACGCTTTATGACGCGCGAGCGGTCCCGCGACCGCTAGGATTACGAGTGATTTGTTCTCCTTCTCGTTTTTTGCCCATTCGCGACCATCCGTCGCGTCGTGGTGAAATGTGCGAATTGGATACAGAAACCACTCACACGCGAAAACGCAACGCGCAACTTGACGAGCAACCGATAACGATCAATTTGGGCTAAAAAGAAATCTCCAACTTAATTAAGCGAAAAAAAGGTGCGCGCTGCAACGGCGCTGCATTCGTTTGCCCCGGATGCACACAAAGGATGCCAATGCAACGAGGTGCGGGCAGCCGGGCTGTGGTAAAAAATCGGTTTTAATTAAATTAAAACAGACTGCAAACGTAAGTAAGGGCCGTGGGGATCCGTGGGGATGCATACAAATCAATTTCGGTGTTAATTTCTGTCTTTCACTCTCGTCCCGAGCAAACATCGCGACGCTGAATAAAAACAAGCACAATGCCACATTCATTTGCATTCACTTCCAATGCGCGAAAGCAACATAAAATGTAACACAGAGCCAGTTGATGCGGGCCCGCCAGCGCCAAACTCGTTCAAGCCGTGCACGGCAAACTATGTCGTCGTGGCGTGGCCATGCACCGTTGCATGGTCATACTGTTACCTAGCCGATTAAATGTCATACAATATTGTTAACTAATCAAATTAATTACTAAAATAATTAAAATCAACATTTACGATTATCATAATAGCAATTATAACAGTTCTTTCCAGCTTTTGCTTCCCTTTTGGCGCCCATCGCGCCACCGCCGGACGCCTGCCTTATCTTCCCCTCACTTCGCTCCGGCGCGCAATGAATATAACGATAAGTGACGGAGACCCCTGGGGAGTCACTGTTGTCAGTGTCAACCGGGAGTGTGAAAACTGGCTATCCAATTCGAGGCCACCGGATGAAATGTCGCTCGAGCGGGGTGAGAACAAGTGATGGAAAAAATATTGTAAACACTTTTTGGACACGCTTCGGCACGACGGCACGAAAAAAGGCACACCTTGACGAACGAAATGGGTTTTTGAAAAATAAACGAAATTTGGCGAGGCATGAAACCGACGCCTGATTGAATGCCAACTGGCGCGCTAAAATCCCACCGAGGCTTGAAATATTTCCCAGGTGCGAAATGCCAAACCGGTGAAGGTTTTTGTTTCTTTCCGGTTGATTTTTCCACTCTGATGATATTTATGTCTTTTTATTTTTTATTCTTGGTCGAGCTATTAGTGACACCTTTCAAAAAGTAGCAAATCACACTTTGCAAGCATAGACCACAAATCCGCCGGTGGAAACCAACGAAAAAAGTCCAATCAAGATTAAATCCCCCGGACGTTGTAGTTTAAAGTCTTAAACGGTCTGTCGGGCATTAGGAGAAAATAGATCCAAAGCCCCAAAAGCTTTCCAGCAGCCGTCGATCTCTTCCTCTCAGAGCCTACCAGCCTCCACCTGGGGCATCGGCCGGAAAGTAGCCATAAAACACTGATATTGAAACCATAAATTTTCTATTAATCATTATCACGCGAGCTGCAAGATTATTCGGTGGGAAATAGAAGAAGAAGGAGCAACAAACGCGAGCACCAACATGCGGGTCGGGCCGAAAATGTCGGAAAGATTTGTTCGCCCTGAACCGCACGCGATGGTGCAGGGAGTGGACCCGGCGGAAGGGTAGTTTGATGTGGGGTGGGTGACTATCAATAAAAACAAAATAGAAACTATGAAAATGAAAAGCAAATAAATAAATAAATAAATAAACAAGCATCCCGCGATATGCTGCGGCCACTGCGAAGGAGAGATCGCTCCAATCCGAGCGCCATTAGCGAGGGATCGAATGGAGCGCATTTAGATAAAGGTTGATTTTCTTCCCCCCAACCGTTTCCTAACCTAACCAAACCTGAACCACCGAATGCCGACCGCTGTTTGCTGCCACCTTTGCTTAATGGTACACTTAAGTAGTAGCGATTAGGAAATATTGATTTCCTACCCCGGGCCCAGGCGCGCGATCGTTTTACAAACCCCCTTCGCCGGACTCCACTCGGACACCGGTAGTGTTGTAATGTGCGTCTGGTCGCGGTGGTGGCGGAATTGGTTGCTTTTCTATTTTATAGCCACCGTAATGATGTCATCGACATCATCATCATCATTTTCATGAGCACCAACAGCATCGCGAACGGGGTATCATCGGGTTTTAAAGAACCATAACTTGGAATTTAATCAAGGGCCGCATCTTATGCAACTACTTACCACCACATCGAGCCCCGTCCTCGGCCGGGCTTGGATTTGCTTTCCACCTCCGCCCAGGCACTGATGGCCATCAGGCACACCATAAACACTGTCACTAGATTCATTGCGTGCTGCTTCCTAATTCTTGCTGTCTGCGCACGGCACTGTCGCTTTCACCCGTTTCAAATGCAATCTCCTTAAATTTCCCTTTAATTTTTGGCACAACTTTACGATTCGATTGCTTTTCAAGTTGCTTGAAAACTACGCTTTCCGCACGCCCGACTGACGCCCACGCCGGCTCACGTGTTCGCTTGCGTGTTCCAAATTTTACCTCACTGTCGCGATTGGCGGGCTTAGGTTGGTTTCTGACACTTTCTTGTGTTTTCCGATATTTCGATCTAACTCCGTGCCACGTCGTGACGAAACAAAAACCACCCGCTTTCACACCGATGCATTGATTGTTGCTAACAAACGAGCACCACCATCGGCTCCGTCAGCAAGCCGGTCAGCCAGTGCAGTTGCAACCGATCACGTACTGGACAGCAGCTCATTATCACTAGAGTACGATCACTCGTTTTCCCGCGGGGCTCTCCTGCTCCTTGCCAGTCGTAGAAAGAGAAAAGACCTCGGGTCGGGCGCACAATGCTCCGCAAACACGCCACGACGTGCGTCACAAACGGCTACGCAATAATCACTGCCCGAAACGCTGGCAAGGATCAAACTGACTCGCGTGTCGGTCTCGCACCCCGCATGACGCACTCGCTGAAAAGTCCGAATCCGACCGACCCGTGCTGGTGTACAAATCCTGCCGCACTGCCGGGAGGCGAGCGAGAAACATCAATCACGATCGCGCACGAGAGCTGCTATGCTGATGCTGGTTCACCGTTCACCGCCGCTGCGCTGCTACTAGCCGACCGGCAGCGCGATATCCTTCGGCACCTTTTTCTCGACTCGCTCTTCGGCTCGGTCGTCGGCGGCTGCTGGGCCGCGCGCGCTCGCTCGTTCGTCCGTTGGTGTCTCTTTCCTGTTCGATGCCGGCACACGCTGGGCCGTTCCCATCGGTGCCATCGACAAGCTCGGCCTCTTGGTCTCTTTCTCGCCCCCGGGCTATCGCTGCCGCTGCTCGCTCACACCACGGGAACGTGGGCGATCCCTCCCGATCGAACACCGGCCGGATCGGTTGCACACCGCGGTCTGTCCCACTCTCGCCGACGACGACGACGGCGGTGGGCTCACACTGCAAGCACTATCCGTCACTGTTCCACAACCCGCGCGGCGTGCCATCCATCTCTCTCTCTCTCTCTCTCTCTCTCTCTCTCTCTCTCTCTCTCTCTCTCTCTCTTTCTTTCTCTCTGTTTTTCTCTCCTGTCGCCCTCTCGACGCACGTATCGGTCGATCACCGGTCGATCGCGCGCTCGTTTGCCATTCGCTACCGAACCAACACGGCACACACTCATGCCAACCTGCTCACGCAAACGGTGCTCGAACATGTTCCATCTTTCCCAGCGACGCGAACATTCCCCGCCACGCACCCTTCCGCAGGTCTTGCACACACACACACACCGGTGCTTGTTTTCGTCCGGCCGCCGGCAGCAACCTTTTCTTGTTGCTGCGCTTGTTGTTAATAGTTGTTTTGTTCTTCCGGCGGTTTTTGTTCGCTCGTCACCACCTTCTTTTTATATCGGCAGCGGCGCTACTAGGGTTTCGCCGTTTCCCCCGAATATGTGTGAATTTTCTGCCGAGATGAATGGTGAAATACGTTCCGTCGGGGAGGCGAAAGGACGAAGAATTTAATCCACTGTGAAGTGTGATGGACTCTCCTGCTCCCAAACAATGATCCAATATTAGTAGACAATCGAAGATGCGGCAGCTTCC
>JAOEFI010000004.1:29575373-29596369 GCA_034621735.1 Anopheles plumbeus
CTGTGAAGTGTGATGGACTCTCCTGCTCCCAAACAATGATCCAATATTAGTAGACAATCGAAGATGCGGCAGCTTCCAGCATCGCTCACTCGTAAAGTCATTCATTGACTCACTTCGACTGAGAAACGACAAACTCCAGCTCACCGGCTCACCGGTTGCAAGATCTTCTCACCTCAAGTTGTACGCGTTCACAGACCGGTATTTCTCATCCTCAACGATAAGAATTCAACGGAATGAAAATCTGTCGACTGGCCTTCGTCGTCGAGCAAAACAAAACCCAAATCCACGCAAACACTTTCTGAGACGCACAACCCGTTCCCGGGGGAAAATAAACCGAGCCGAGACGCGAGATGACATCAGTAATTGTTATCCGCTCCAGTGCCTGCACTCAACTGGTACAATCTGTCCCTTCGCCAGCGTTTTGTGTTATCCGGCTTGATCCACGGCTTCTTCGCCTTCCGCGGCTTCCCACCCCGCACGTGCCGCCTCGCGCCGGTAGCATTCGTGGGCTACATTAATGTTTACGGTCGTCGTTCGCAGCAGCAGCAGCAGAAGTGGCATCGAGCCGCGATCTGCGTACGTCATGACTACGTTTGTTGCGTTTCGCCTCGTTTTGGTCGTTGTCGCTTGCTCACGTGCGACGACTGCATTTGCATGATCGTTTGCATTGCGGAAGCGCGGTGGGTGAGCGCCAGAGCAAGTTTTATGAAAAAATCATAATATGTTTTCTTGTTCCCTTTTGGCGTTTCAACATGCAATCGTCATATAAAACTTTACGTCATTTAAACTTTAATTAAGGATTTATTCGTAAATATAACAACGTGGATAAAACACTACTATGGTATAGGTAGTATATGTAAAGGAGTTAGTTAAACAATAGAGACGAAAATAAAGTATTAAAAGTGGATCATTTTTTCGTAAGCAATATTTGAACTACGATGAGTTTTTAATCGTAAGTCCACTTAATCTTGATCCCGCGTCCGCCCCGGGTATCGGGTCAATGTTTCCATCCCACACCAGTAGCACAAGAAGCACGTTTTCAGACGAAGCCCCTAGCTCCTGTCTGCCCCTTCTCCTTTCCCCAGTGAAGCCCACATGATGGTGTGTACGTGCTACATTAGCGAGAGCATAATGAAAACACAAAACGAAAACCGAGAGTGATCCAGATAAAGCACTACGACGCTGACGGTCTTGGCCCATCTCGTTGTTTGACCAGCGTATCACTTGACTCCCGTGCCACTGTTCCGCGTGCGTGTTGGGTGACAGCTCAAACTGTTTAGAAGTGGAGAAAAAACCCACGCACACACTAACCTCTTGTCCTGTGAAGGGTTTGTAGTTGCTTTCGCCACGAGTTGTTCGACCGCCCGAGTGTAACAACATTTCAAATCAACTCTGCTGTAGCTCGTCAAGTAGCCAAGTGTTTTTGTTTCCCATTCGTCACAGCCACGCATCGAGTGTACGACCTACCGCCGCCAGAATCCGGCCTTCATTTTGATTGGAGCGAATTGTTTGTGAGAATCGGGCTCCATTCACAAATGCGCGATCGTAGTGGAATCGGAGCAGAAGTGCTGATCAATCCAATCTCGCGATCATTTCTTCGCTAGAACCCTTAGGAGCAGTTCCAGGAAAGCATCGCCTTCGATTCGTCCGGTAAGATAAACTCCGCTCGTCGGGAAACCGTCCGAGTGGCGTCTGTTCGGATTATGCGATCCTACCCCGTGCTCCTGGCAGTGCGGTTCCCGCTTTTACCAAATATTTGGTCCTCCAAAAACAAACCAGGTACGGTGTGGAGAGGGAGGGCCGAGATAGAGTGAACGAACGAGTGAAGAACGAAGCAAACACAGATGAAACGGAACAGCTCGAGGCGATCTGCTCTCGTCACGTTCTTTAACACCCCGTTTCGACGGTGCCGTTGCTGGTTTGGGCTTCTGTCACTTCGTTCGGCCTGCGGCGGTACGCTTCTGGCCCCCTGGCCGAAACCCTCGGATGGCGGGCGAGAGAATCGGTGTAATTATGCCTCGTCATAATTACCGGGAAAATGTGCGAATTTTTCAAAGCCACCTTTCCCCCGAGCTGGCGGGTGCTGCTTTTAGGGACTCTGCTCCCTTTTTGCGCCTCATAATAGCGCCATAATAGCAACAATAATAAAAACAACGGTCGTTTCTTCTCAGCGGCGCGTCCGGATGCAAGTGCAAGCCGAATGCTCTAATCCCGCACGGGCATTTCTTCGCCCAGCGATGATCGGATCGAGATAATCGAGACAATTATCCGTGCAAGTGTTTAAACAATATGCAATAGAAGGCAAGGGGAGGAAAGGGTACGGTGCAGAGGAACGAAGCAAAAAGTGGAACCATGGGCGCAGAAAGGAAGCTCGGAGAAATAGAAGAAAGAGAGCAGCGAAACACTTACGAAACCCTCGTGGGACGCTAGACTTGATTGACTTCAAGTGGCATTAGGCTGGCGTTCGAAACGGATGGGGACGTGCCGGTGGATGACCAGCGAAAACAATGAGCATTATTATTACTGTTTTGCTCTGCTTGCGTCCATGTTTTGGCAGTCATCAATTATGAGGAAACGCTCGAAGGCCGAAGTGTGATTTAGCCTCGATCACAATCTATTAGATCAGCCGTTGTGCTTGAGAAAATGCGGGTCAAGTGATTATTAGGTGGTAAATAAACAACTTGGTAAACTTTTTGGAATCGACAATTAAGCTTTCAGTTCAGCAATACAGGCGATTCAGTGAAGAATTTATGGATTTTTGTACTATTTACTATTTACTTATGCAAAGTATTTATGTAACTCTTTTTGTTTTTTATTTGATTTTGTGCCAGCAAATCAATTGACTTTGAATCACTAGAGAAAACATAGATTTGTTGAATGATTTATGCTGATTTGCGGGGTATTTTTGTTGCTCCAGTTGCAAGATGCGATACAAAAACATAGCGAAAGGCGAATGAAAAATAATCAAACAAATTATTAGCCAGCTTGTAATTTATATCTTATTTATATTTGATTTTCTGGAAACACAATCTTCCCTAAACTAAGACCTCATGCTTCGCCCTCCGGCAACGACGTCGACGGTGGTCCGCGGGAATGATGAGCGAGCGAAAAGGAGAGACATGTTGCTCGAGCTAGAGCGCACTCGCTCTTGCGCGTTGCTCCATTGCGTACAATCTAAAGGGGCGGAGCTACAGAACGAACGGAAGCCAAAGTGGAACGAAGATAAACAAGATGGGTTCATTCGTAGTCAAACGCAGGCGAAATGAACTGAGTGCCCGAGCGGCCAAAATCGCCGGCATCCAAAATCCCAGGCGGCCAAATCCGTTGGCCAGAAGGGTCGTGAGCAGGATATTAAAAAATTTGATCTGGCTGCCTCTATAACAGTAATAAAGCACATAACAAAATGTAATTTCATGTTCAAACTTGTTTTAAATATATTCCTTTCCATTATTTGAGTAGGCAGCCCGTTATATGTTGTATTTTGTATTCTGGTTGAACGACCATTGTTTTCTTTTGAAGTGTGAAAATTAGAATTGTTCAGTAATGGAGTTGGAGTGATCGTCTTCAATAACAAGTTGATTCCTGAAGTAATTCAATGATCCCAAAGTTCAGTGAATGTAAAAGCGGGCGATGCACTTTAGAGGCTGCGATAAAGTGGTTCCCTTTTGATGCTTCTCACCTCTGGGGCTTCGAATAATGATGCGCTTGTCCAACCGGTGGGTGGGTTTCTTCGGCCCAAGGGTGAGCCTTTATTACTACGTCTCTTCATTTCGCCAATAAACATAAAGCATCGTTGAATGACCGCCCTTAAAAGAAGTAAAACGATGAGCATCGACTCGAAAAAAAAGCAAAACAAAAGACCAACACATTTAATGGGTATATGCTTTCTTCCTGTTGTCCCTAAACGCTCCTTCTCCATTTTATGTTGTTGTCGACTGGAGCACGACGCCGATCGTAAACCTAAAAGAATGTCTAAATTAAATTAAATGCCACCAGGACGGCCCAAGAAATGGCGTGCCGGTCGAAACCATTGTGTGCAATGTATGAAATGTATAAATCAGAAAGAGCCACTGAAAAATGGTCGAGATTTTGCTGCAAAAACTGCTCCGCTGCTGGGTAAAATGAGAAATGAGCGAAACCATTCGGTGTGGAACGAAAAAAAAACGCACAACAATCAGTTGCAGTTTTGGCCCTCAAATACCACCGAGCTGCGAGGATTTGAAGTGAAGAAACTAAGCGGGCCACCAACGGAAATTGAATAACGAAATTGCCATGAAATATCCAAAGCTTTCCAGGAAGAAGACGGCGGAGAAAATGCGCCCGAAAGCGTTTATTCGAGAGTGATTTTCAAATTACTACTGAAAATTGTGGCGCACCTTCGGCGGGCCAGCGCTGGTGGGGATGTGAAGGATGGCATCCCCAAGATGGCGTCGCGGAAAAGAATGATTAACCGAATAAAGCGCATAAAACGTAGTTCATCATTTTCAAGCTTCCACGGGTTCCCGGTCTCCTGTTGGTTGGCGTGAAAGGGCTGAACGATGGCTTTGTAAAAGTGGGGAAAGACGTGCAACACCCAAAGCGCGGGAGGCAGGAGCGCGGGGGGGAAAGAGCTTTTAAAGGCAGTATAAAAAATGGAGAATTTTAACAATCCACTCAAACCGTGAGAACCGAGCACGGCAAAGAATTTCCTGCTCAGAGCATAGGGAAAAAATGTGGCCGATTATGATCGCTTAGCAATTGGCTGGGCCTCTGCATTGCTGCTGCGATCGGGCAGCCCTGTTCGAGCTATTTCGTCGAGCAGTTTTGAAGCAACAACGCGAAAAACCGGTCTATAGTGAGGATGAAAAGTTGTGCTTTGGAAAGAACGAATAAACCGTCTTCAGTTCCGTCTCGTTGGCGATGGTGTTTTGCTCGTTCTGTGTCCCAAAATGAAGACATTACCATTCGTTTTTTTTTTATTCAAAAATCAGAAAAGACAACATACCGCTTTCTTCCACCCAGGGTGCCACGGGCTTATCTAGAGCCATCCACCTTCCGGCCATTGCGAGCGATAGTCATCGGTGAGTGCGCAGAGATAGCCACGGGCTTGCGCTTCCGAATGGCCCACAGAACTAATTTTAATTAAGGCGAAATTTGAATAATGCATCTTCTGGTGCGAATGCAAGACGAAGTCGAAGACTTTTAACGGACCTTTTTTCCTTCTGTCGACTGTTTTTCGCCGGAAAACTGACACCCACTACTTCTATCCTGGTGACCAGGAAAAGAAAGAAGGGAAGAATGTCGCCAGACGAAGAAAAAACGACGCTTTATGTTGATGACTCCGTCTGTTTCGTTGAATTTCGTTTTAATTGAAAATGGTCGATCTCGGGTAGATGATACACAATTGTCCGTTCGTTCCATTTTTCATCAACCCCTGCATAAAATCCAGGACAAGCTGCAAACTGGAGCCCGTTCCCGGCAACGAGCTGCTGCTCCTGTTGCGTTCCTTCTTCATTTCTTTCGCGTCTTTTGCTCACCCAAATTTTTAATGAACCCCCGGATAGGCTTGACCGGGCGGCCTGCGGATACTCAACAGACCATGAAATGGCCAAAGCTTGCCTCGTCAGTTCTTGCGCAAGCACCAGAAAAACGACTGGAAAATGGGGAGTAGACGAATAAATAAAGAGAAAGGGAGAACGCCGAGAAGAAAACAAAAAGCCACACAACGCTAACCAACCCTTCAGCTTCATGCTCGTGCAACGGAGCGGAAACTTTTATTATTTAATAAACATGTAGTTCTTACGCGCTTTACTTATTGTTGAGTGGTTTTAAGCCTGTGTTTATTACTTGATTATGAACGTTGTCGACGTGGTGGAACGCCACAGCCGATCGAGGCTGCGGGGAACAAAATGGAGTGCTTAGCTCGCTAGCGCTTATTTTTTCTTGCCCCATCGGCCCGGGCTTGTTTTACATCGTTCGAGGCGAGGCGAGAGAATCTTGTAGCTTTTACCGAAACCATACGGAGGAGAACGAAAACTCTCAAGATTATCAAGAAGCAAACACGGTTACATGCCACAACTGGACCGGGAAAAACTTAAAAGCCAAAGCCATCAACAAGACATAAATTGACTTCAACACTCAAGTTAGTGCTCCCCAAAACGGTAACCAGTCTCACAGATGTCATCTGACAACCGAGTGCACCATTCCCGGTTGGTGATCTTCACCCACTTGAGGTTGCGCCTTCTCAATCGCCCAGAGTCACTGCCGCCGAAAAGTGGTTCCGGGTGAAAGTAAAGTACACCGCGCCCTGCCTCACGAGGTCAAACATTCACGGCCGTTTTCCTCCGGAAGAAATAGATCCATCCAAACGCATTTCTGCTGGCAACTGGAAGCAGACGTTTTGTTACGATTCAACCAGCAGGAGCCCTTCCAACGGGCAGATAAGTGGAAGAGGATGTTGTCGAAGGTTTCAACAAATTTCAGCAACGGGCGTAATCTTTCTTCAGTACAGTGCGATCTGGGGGAGTAAAGCCACTTGAGAAACGTGGCACGTACGTCGGTTGGAAAGTAATCTTTCTTCCAGCTCGGGATTTCTCGGCAACTGGAGCGATAGCGAGCCATTCTTGATGCAAGCGTTCCCTACAGCGTTCGCTAGAGCAAAATATCATTGGACAGGAACATTTGGGCTAAGAGCTAATAGGTTTTCTACAGCAGTTCAAAAACTATGAAACAATTATTCGAATTGAGAAAGCATGCAAACAGTTATCGCGTACCTTCCAGCACATTCTAATTTCAATGACTAAGAGCAATGAACTGTTCACCGCTTCGGTGTACTTTTCCCACCACTGCACAAATGGATGGTATAATTGAACAGCTACACAATATTTTGATTAACCGCAACCGTCATGATCTCTAGCACTGGGAAATCCTTCGTCGAATCAAACGCAACGGACTAGTTGCTGCGCAATCACAATCGGAGAAATGCCACTGGCGAGGCAACGATCACCTTCGGGGCATGGCGAAAAGGTGCAGTTAAGCTTCACCTACTCATGCCGAACCGAATGCATCGAGCGTTCGATCGTCGTAAGCATCGTCACGAACGAGAACGTCTTTAACGCGCGCCTTCGATCATCTCCGCTTCGCATCATCCCCGTGGCAAATCGAGCCCCATCGGTAATCGGTGGCACCCCATCCGCGGACGTGCCGGGGGCCTCCCGACGTCTGACGTGCGGAGAGCATAATGAGGCTGCGGGAACACCATCCACCAGCAAGGCAATCGACAGGAGCTTGCGCGCGCGCGTGAAAGAGCCATTGTTGTCACCTACAATTGCCGACACTTCGAGCAGCCGCCTATTATTGGTGCCATTTTGTGGTGCCCTGCGTTGCACTTGCTGCACCAAGACGACCGTGAGCCGCGGGACATGCGGTGCATTGTTGACGTTCGCCGTCTCTACCGGCTTGCTTAACTTATTCATCCTTCCGTTAGCGAGCTGTCCGTCTGCCGCGCGTTCTGTGCGCCTTCTTTGCCATCCCGTTTGCTGAGTAGTGGTCGGTTGGATCAGACTCGGACCAATCAATAATGCAGTAAATTAGCATTTAATTGAAATTAGCATAACCGTAACCGCACAGGTGTTGCAGAATTAATCACATCCATGAGCGAGCGAACGATCGATGGTGATGATGATCATCAGCATTGAGCTGATGCGCGTTTTACCGGACTGACATAACTGGAACCGCGCCTCTCGTGCACGCAATGGAGCAGGTTGGAAAGAATCGATTTCTCACATGCGATCTGCCAAGCTGCTTCATGCACTTTTAATGCAATGCTTTCTTTTTTGTAAAGAAAGAGATAAATCCAGCTGTTTAACAGCACATGAGGCATGAAGGTTGAGGTTGAAAAGATTTAAATTAAATAGAATCTAGAAAAGTTGGTAATAAGTTCTGAGGTAGCTTAACATAAACTCATGACATCCCATGTAATAAAATTCAACTTGTAATAGAACGACCCAGATGTAACTGTTCTTTAAATCGAGTGAAAAACAGTGTAAAATTGCAAAATTTTAAACATAATAATATAGCATCATTAAAATCTATATTCTTATTTTACGATTTGCCGGGTATTGGCGGAACCAATTAATTTAATAGAACTTCCTTCTACTCTTCTCCATTAGTACGATACATTTTATTCTTATTCGCATTGGCACATTTCCAACCTATCCCAACACAGTCTAGCCTCCTTTGAACGAGGACCGAGGCCATTGAGTGAAAGATGTGCGGTATGAAAGATGGGTTCTCTTAAGTACGACTATCTTGCCCTATAAATTTCGTTTTAATGGCAGCGGACCGACCATCTCCAATCTCCATCAATAAGTTCTCCCCCTTGCTATACCGATCAGACCGAAGCCGGTCGTTGCAGCTGGCCCGACGCTGCACACGAGAACTGCATTTGCGTCAGGTCCGGGTTAATTTATCTTTCTAGGTTAGCCGCAGCGGCCGGTGGAAAAGAACTTCTAAAATTAGCGCGCTCGCTTCCGGACGAATTCCGGCATGGCCCTTCCCGTTCGTCTCAGTCGAAATTCGCCTCGAATGTTTCAAAATCGCCCCCTGGGTGTAATAAACCCGGTAGCACTGGCGGGTCAGTGAAAAGATACGTCAGTGGTCATGCTGTTTGTGGGTTGGCGAAGTTCTACGATGGACCACAGTGAGCTTCCAGGCATCTTGTTGCCTGGTTCACGGCCACCCAACAGTACGTGACAGCCCGAACCGTGTCCTCCTGGGAAGGAGCAAAGCAATCCACCTTGAGGGCAGTAGGCCCGCAGGTATCATCACCTTCTATTGTACCAAACGAATGTGTTACGCCGCTGGGAACTGCATCCTGCCGGGATGGTTAGGTTGTGTTGCAAAAATACAAAACAATTAACAAGACGATCCTCTCCATGCCGCCCGTTTATCTATCCATAAATGGTGCTAAACTGATCAATCAGCAGCAGCAGCGTGTTCATCTGCCCGGGTCACAGAGCGACAGGACCTCCTCCTCGGGTCACCAACTCCGGAGGTTTCCGTTTATACCTTTTGCTGACCTCGCGCTACCGACATGGAGAGCCCGCTGAAAACAACGGCACAGCAGGTCGGCCCGGACCCGACGCCCGCAGTTTGACGAGGGAAGAAAGGCCATCACCAACCGTTTCGCTCGAAAAGCGAAAAGATAGAAAGGAAAGGAGCACGACCACACCTCTCGCCTGTCCGAAGGGGGTCTGAAAGTGTCGGGCCATGCCTTGCCAGACCTCCCCGGTACAAACTGCCCGAGAAACGGATCAATAGCAATTATGTCAGCATTAGCGCTGATTGAAACATCCTTCAAGTCGAGAGCAAACCCCCTTTTTTTATTCTCTTCCGCCAAAGCCCGCGCAAGGATCAGGTGGTCGTCAATCAAGTGGCATAAGTCGATCGTAATGAGTTTATTCCGCAAATTCCTGCGCTCGCCGAAACGAAGAAAATCGAAGAAAAATGCACCACAACCCGAGATCGAGAACGGAACGGGTCAGGTTCACACCTCGGTGGTCCTGCCGCTTGGCCCGCTGGCGTCGATGGGGATTGCCTGGCGATCCCGGGGCACACAATTAATATTATTTCCTCTCCGTTTCTCGGGCCTCCCGGTTTTTTTCTTTCGCCTCCTTGCTCCCTGCATGCGATCGATCCTCCCTGGTTTCTTTGATCTTTGATCTTTCTCAAACATTTTACACAACTTTTTGACAGCCGGCTCTGCCTTCAATCGGCCGTTTTCCTTTCCTTTGCCCGTTCGCTGGCACACACGAGTCCCGGTAGGATGGTGGGCGCTGGCTCCTCAAGCGACCCTTGACTGCACCGATGTTTTTATCGTTTTATTTTGCCGACTTTATTAGCCCTTTTGTACTCCAACATGCTCCAGTTTGTCTATTGCTCAATCGAATATTCTCCACCTCCTGTTCGATCGTTCCGTTTTTTTTTTACATTTTACGTGTTCGTGTGATTTATGTTCATGTACACCCGACATGGGTATCAGCATCATCACCATCTTCATCATCATTATCATCGCTACTATGAATGCATGCGCCTTTGTCGGGTCATAGAGCCTTCGTCCGATCATTATCTTGCAGCAAATCGCCCTGGCGGATGAGCTTTGAGGTCAGCCGAGCTGCTGCCGGTATTAACCGAATGACGAAACCGAAGAATGACAAAGACCGACCACCGGCATGCACACACACGACCTATCGCACACACAGCGGGTGCCCCGGTCAGTTCTTTGGCCGATGCCGATGATACAGTACTCATGGGAGAGAGTTCTTAATTATCAGCCGATCGCTCAGAAGAGCCGCTCGGACGAGGTGTCCTTTATGTTCGTGTGCGGCTGTGAATGGAAGCGGCGGGACACCACGGGAAATCAAGTGGAACTTTCATTGAATAGTGTTAAGGAACAATTAAAATAATAGTATTAGGAAGCTGTGATGTAACAGAGAACATTGGACACTAAACGTATGAAAACAATCAACCTTCACGTCAGAAGTTTTGATATCACAATCACCACACTTTGGCCCCATCGATCCCTAATCGATTTCCACACATTTCACAAAAAGACTCACTGTGATCGCTAATGCTAACGACCTTCTGGACGTTTTAAAATGCCACCCACGAGCAAAATTCCATTCTTAAAAAAACCACCTCCAGTGTTTCACCCACGAGTAAAATTCCATTCTTAAAAAAAACCACCTCAAGTGTTTCATTCATTCCAATACGGAACTCATACGATATGATGACAGGGAGCGAGCAGGAAGATACATAAATTTGCACAACAATATCTGGTACACCTACACTCAGCAAACGCGATGAAAGGGGATGAATTCCGAAAGCCAAAACGCCGCATCTCTTCACGGCAACTTGTTGCCACCGGCATCGAATGGTGGCTCGCCTCGAGAACAAAGCTAGGACACAAAAGCGCCGTGAACGATCGCGTTCGCTTCCCGTGCGACTCCACACACATGGAAGGTCGTTTTCGGGAAAGAATTTTAAAAGCACAACTAATTGATATTTCACACTCTGGCGGGTTGAAACTTATCCCGACGTTGGCCTCGAGGCCAGCAGCTGAAGCGCCGGACATACCGCCATTGGGTTGCTGGGATGACTCAATCAGATAGCGACTGCTAGTAGTTGTGCGAGGGATGATGGTAGCACTCGTTAGGGATAGCCAACAATAGGAGTCGAATAAATCCTAGGCTGCCATAAGCGATCACCTTTCTACTCCTTCTTTTGCCATTGAATAGACCTACACGCTGCTAACGGGAAACCGGTGACAAGAGGAACCACGGACAGTGGGCAAGATAGACGGCACCAGAAATCCTAATTATACTTTAAATATTTCGTAACGGGGCGTCAAAATTCCTTTCCAGAGAATAAAAAATAAAACATCCCTCAGTCGTCGATGACACCGGCGGGTTTGGGTTCTGTGATCGTATGGCTTTGGGATTACTCCGGGACGTTCCGGGTCCCAGCATACAAAAGATGATGGAACTCGAAACGGGAAAGATCACACACCGCACAGATCGAGCCATCCGTTCATCGTCGTTCCGGAAAGATTTAATTACTACCTCGATGGGCAGGCGACGAACCCGTAACCGCCTGGTGGGAAGAGAATCGGCCCCGTACACACTCCTTAGATTCTATCAGCGCTGCACAGAGTGGGTGCGAGGTCGGCAACGGATGGCCGTTCCATGGGTGGAACTCGAGCCCTGCTCAACCCCCCGGGGGCGCGAAGAGAGCATAAAGGTGCGAGATATTTACATGGGCTCCCGCGAGCGGAGGACTAATGATGCGCGTTGCGGTTTTGTTCTTCCATCATGCTGTATGTTTGTGTGCCGGGACCGACCTTTGCTTGGTTGATGCCCCCGAACCCGTAGCGGCGGTGTTCGCCATTGAGACCACACAGAGATTGTAGCATGAAAGGACCCGGTGGCTTTGACTCCTTTTGCTAATAACTTGATTAGGTAATTAATCTTTTCCTCGTCCCGAAGCACCTCCCAAAGCTTCGTCCTGCCTATCGATTAGTGTCTGCACCAGGGTGTCGGGACCGAGGAGGTGCTTCTGCATTCCGGGGTGAATAAGTCGGGTGGCGGTGGAACTGGACAATTAGTAGGTGGTCTAAATTTCGAAAACGGGGAAAACGGTCATCGAAAGGCCTAAGTTCTATTTCTTTCAAATTTACTGCCAGGCGCGAGAACGGAATCATCCTCATCAGCATGACGAGGCGAGACTGCTCTGGACGATCTTTTCTTTCGCCTGGCTTACCGAGCTAATATGTCTGCCTCTTTGAGTCTCGACAAAAAAATAGAAGCAGGATCTACAATCATTTTCCTCTGACAAGAGTTCCAAACAACCCCACAAGATACATTTGTGAACACATTCTTCCAATCTTCGAGAGAAAAATAAAACACGAACAGCTCGACGCATAACAGAGTAACAAGTTATTAAATCGATCCAACACAGACAAAAACTCATTCTGGAGCTTAATCATGGAGCGAGCGGGTTTTTATGTATCCATCCCTCCTTCCACCCATCCCCTCGCCAGTGCACGAATGGAATGTAACGAAACAGTAAAATATTTAATAACGTCGAAATATCGCCACGGAAGCGTGACAAATTCAAATTAAATTAAAGAAGTTGTTTGATGAGCGACGGCTTCCCAGGCGGGTTTGGGTTGAAAATCGATGAAGAAACGTATGACTAAGCAACCCGCGGAAGGAAGCTGGCAGCACCGACCACCGTCTACATCACTTTAACAAACTTGTTTGATCATGTTCATGTTGTTGATTTTGACTGTTCCATCAGTCGTTGTCTGTTTTTTTCCTTCCCTTCGTTCTCTCTGTCACACGATGCTCGGAGCCTGTTTTTTCTCAGTGCCATCATTGCCGAACGTCTCATTAAGGAGAGCAGACTAATAACGTGAAACAGTTTAAGCGTTTTTTGTGTGTTTGTGATTTGGATGGAACTGAATTAAATTCCTCTGCACTTTTGGGTGCGATGTTTCATCGCTATAAAGACCTGCTCGAAGACCTGCACCATTGACTCCTTTTCCCTTCCAAAAAGATGGTGATGTTTTCTTTTCCGTCAGAACAATGTCGTAAATAATACAAAACACATTTATAAGCCGTTGGGAAGACTGGAAAACTATATCAAAGATTGCGTGAACTATAACAAACGCTAAGTTTGATAACTAACGAAGTCACCTAACAAAACGATGATAAAGGTTCAACTTCCTTTGACTGGTAAATATTGCAGCATCAATACCTGGAAACGCTTAAGAAAACAATCATTCCTTATACAAGTCATTCCAAAAATTCCTTCCAAAAAATCGATTGGTTCCAGGATTTCCTATTCGGATTCCGTTGCTTCACGCAGGTTCTTCCCGGACGTCTGGCTTCCTTTTTCTAATGATAACTAGCAAATCTTCAACTTGTTCATGCATGTCAACCCGATTATCAGGGGTCAGTTTAACACCGAGGAGAGTTTGTGAATAATTAGGAAAATAAGGAACAAAGATATGTACATCCTTCCACAGGACAATTTCCAGGAGGTGATGCTGCTAAAACAGCATTATATAGCCTCCTGCCAATCCCGAGGAAGGATGTCAGAAACGATCGCAACAGTCTTGCACGCCCTGGGCTGACCGCCCATCACGAATCGGATGACCTGCATCAACACCGCCACGACCACCACCACCACCATCATCAATAGCAATCACGACCGGAACGAAGGTAGGGCACTGCGCTTTTCCCGCTTTTACCTTCAGCACATCACGAATTCCAGTTTTCCGTTTGCTGAAAAGGTGCGAAAACCCTATTTGCGAAAAACCCCTCTTTGGCTACAGCTTGTCAGCTTAGTGATGCTGCTCTAGCACACTTCGCTAGTTGGCGTCCAGATCTGCTGGACTGACGCAGGAGTTGATTTCAGCAACTTCAGCGCCAGCAGAGAAACCATAAAATACCTTTTTTATGGTATGTGTACATGATTGTGCCAGCAAGTGTGTGTGTGTACGTGTACGTGCAACCACTCAGCGAAAACGGGTGTGAGACTGGATCGATTAGGTATAATTCCATTTTATTGATTCTAATGGCAGTTATTAATGGCGATTAAGATTCAATTCGGATTAAATTATAGGTTTGGCTTGCGTTCGCAAAGCGTTTCCGAGATGTTTCCAACCTCTTTTTAGTATTATTACGCCCGGAAAAAGATGCCGCGCTGAAGTGTTTGAGTTGAGCAGTGGGTGGGCTCCAGAGTGGATCGCAAGTCAAGGCCAACTTGATCACGCGAACCAACGGAAGAAATGCAAGTGTTGTGTTTACGGACTTGCTGGTTTATGGACTGTTTGTTTCGTGAAGGGCATCTCCAGTTTTCTTTTTCTTAACATAATACCACCAACGTATCGACGAAACGCGAGTGAAATTTAAGCGCCAGCTCACACTGCTCCGTATCTGTCTGCGCTGCCGCGAATTAGTGCTTCAATGGCAATCAATCTCTGTTCCTTCTCGGTGGCCAAACTATCCTTTCCGATAAAAAAACACCGTGGGAAGACGGAACAGTTTAATTGAGTAAAAGCTACTATAAAGGCTGCCTATTAGTTTCGATTCGGTTTTAGCTCTAGAAGTGCCGGAAAGGGAAATAGCTAACGTTTCATCGTCCTTCGATTTCCCAATGGTTGCGGTATCGTGAAGATAAATATGAGAGTTCCGACAGCTTGTATCGGGCTTTTCATTCAAACATAGATTAAACGTTCTTCGAGAATCCCTTCAATATGTTTATCAACAATGTTTTGCCATATGGCGCCTTGAACTTTTTATGAGAAACTTTGTCGTCAATATTTTGTTCGTTCGATTTATACCTTCAGACATTCTCTAATAATATTCTACATATTCCTACGTACATAAACCTTGAATTGATTTTTGACATTTTGCAGCCCAATGCTGACACCAGCTAACCCTTCATTATTGTAGTCGGCGGAGATGTTTCCCACTTTTACCACGTTTCCTTCGATCTATCGTACGGTGCCGATCTTATTAGGCAGCAAATCATGGTCAGCCAACGTTCTTCTGATCTCCCACAGGCTGGCCGATTAAGTGGTCTGTAATTGAATTAAATTCTTCTTAAAAGTCCCACGGAAGTGCGATATCTGACGCAGGCCGCCGATCCCTTCCCGATCGCTCGATCTCACCTCCTGATACAAAATGTCCGTTCCCAGCCGGGAACCAAGGTTTCTTTCCGCAATCTCCGGCCAAAACCTGGGAAATGGAGTATTATACCCGAATAGTATACCACCCCAAGTCCCCACAGCAAAAAGCGAGCTGGCTCGGAGCTGCCTAAATACCGATAAAATGTTAATTAATAGCACTGTGTATATAATTACGGCTAACCAACAGCACAAACAGCAGTAAAATCTCTCGCTTTCGTCTAATTACTTAACATCCTTCGCTGTTGTATTACTTTTATTGTTCCTCGTTCCTCAAGCTGAACCGTTGTTCTGTTGCTGCACGATCGCGGTCCATTTGCGATCCCAAAAGGATTCCTGTGGAAGATCAGAAAACAACGAGTGTGCGAAGGAAAACGAGACGCGCTGCTGCGGAAGGCCGCCAAAACGAAGCATCAAATCCCGCATACAATATTACACTCGGCTGCACGAATCCTCCACTTTCCGGACGCAACGCTCTCCACATCGCGTTCTTCACCTTTGGCTCGGCATTGGTAATCGTTCCGTTCCAGCGGCAGAGAGTGCTTCTGGCGTTTCCTCAGATACTTCACCGACCCTCCGCCAGCTTGCGCAAGACGTCCTGTGAACCCGGTGTTGCCGTGTGCGTCTATTCCTGTGCCGCGCGCTTCGGTGTCGGTTTCGATGTAGGAAGTATTAAGCTAATCGTCCTTTGAAACTTTACAACCTATTAATGAAAAAATTAAGTTATTTCCCGGCAAGCACAGTTTCCGTGGCACCGCGGCTGACGGCATTGAGCGCGTATCGGAGTCTATCTGGTTTGTCGGACATTCCTCTACCTTTCTCTGGTTCTGGCTCGTTCTAATGGGTGTTTCTTTATTTTCTCCTTCCGAACAACTTCTAGCTTGTAAGCCGGAAAATGTTTCATGAAGAGGACGTTCGCCAGTGAGAAAGCGACAGAGAGGAACGAGCGTAAAGGATCCTCGAAACCCAGCAGGATCGGTACATCCGATGACCCGTTCCACAAAGGCTAGTCCCATTCCTCGAGTCTATTGGAAAAGGCAGCGGAATTGTTTTTTAGAATCACTTATCCTCGGTACGTGGTTTTCTTTTCCTCTACTCTTCTCAACGGCCGTTTTATGACTGCAACTGGTGCGTCGTGGTGGTTCCTACAACTTTATCACCTTCAACCGAAGGTACGAAAAGGAAACCTCCAACGATGCGGCCGAAGCAGCGACAACTGACAACTCGCCGATCAAACGCCGGTCTGCCGAGCGCCGGGTGGAAGCACGCCAGCGGCAACATCTAACAGCTTCGGAATTGAATAACAACCACCAGACGCGACTACTTTGGGGTTTGAAGCAATGGTTGAGTTTTTGATAATTTCTCCTCCTAAAATGATGGCCCCCTTGATTCCGAGGTATGTTCTAGATCCAAATATTTCCGGGACATCGATCAATGTTGCAGCAAACAATACACGTGCAGTTAATTCGTAAGAATTGCACACAAATTGCATCAAAAATACCTACAACACGGTCGGCATCTTACACAATCAAGAGGCAAATTGGTGGAACATTAGCGTTCGTGCGACACAACATAAATCGTCCTTTTCGATCGAGCCCTCGGCGCTGGACGCGGCCATCCCCGCGTTTCCAAGCGTCGAAACGGAGGGTGCACGCCTGCCGGCTGGCCCGTTTGTACGGTCGAGGGCAACGGTCAAGTGGCGCTACGCGCTGAGCCTCGTAACGGTTTGAAGCGTTACTAAAACCGACTGAAGCGCAACTGTCCTCGATTTCGGAGCTTGTTGTGCACTTCAGCGGTCCACTTGGGCTTGCGCGTGAATAATTTTTGATTTACACTTCCACGCGATAGGCGAGCCTTGAAAGGTGATCTGCTTATGTTGCCCGAGTGCGTGAGCATTCCCAGATCGGAATGCACCTTCGCACCGAGAACAGCTGCTGGCGGACCATCGGGCCTGCAGCTTTTAATATTCACTGCGTCCCATTCCCAAGAAGTCTACTCGTCGATAAAGGATACACAATAATGGCAGTACCACAAAGCAGGGAATGGTTTCAATTTTGTCAAGCTTCATTGACTGATAAGACCGCAGACACACACAGCCACCTGGTCTTGGATCTTCCTTGTTTGACGGACAGTGCAAGGCCGTACGCCGAAATGCCACCGCCAGCCGGAACGAACGCGCTCTGTGGTAATGACTTCATTCCTGCGCTACCCTCCCGCCCTTTACTTACCTTCGACTCACCTTTTGGGTTCACCAGCCCGATGGTTTTATTAGCTCCGGATAATGGTGATCATTACCGCAAGCTGGCCGAAGCACGGTAGGAATTGTTTATGGCACTCGATGCAACCGACGCGGCAGAGGGTGGCCCGCGACGAATTTCTGAATGAGAAAAGATCCGAATGGTGATGATGAGCATGTGAGCTGATGGGGGCTGTTTCGCAGTGCAATCGGTTGCGCGATGTTTACGAGCCACGGGCAGCTTTGGTTTGGGTTCGTACTTTTTTCACCACATAACCGCACGCCAGCTATAACGTCCGTCTCGCGTGGAGGTCACTGCCGGGGCTGTCTCAGCGATTCGTGCTGAACATTTCCTGTCGCAGTTAGTCTGCCGTTGCGGGGGTTTTTGAGAAAACCCGATCAACCTGCGCGGAAACGAACCGAACGGAATGTACCGAGAAGTTTTAATAGCACCCTAATAGAACACTGTAGGACGGCCGGTGTAGTGCATGGTGCAATAAACCGTCCCTCTGCACCTTTTCGCAGTTGGTGTCGACAACAACGATGTGCAACGGAACACCCGGATTGCCGAATACACACATCACCGAGACACAGAGAGAGGAAAACAGAGAGAATGAAAGAGAGAGAGAGAGAGAGAGAGAGAGAGAGAGAGAGAGAGAGAGCCGCCCACTAAGGTTCGAAACCGGAATGTGATGTTTCTCTGGGTGTATTGTCTTTCGGTACAGTTCCTTCGATCCATATTATCCGACGTGATGCACGGTAGGACCAATTCTGGCGAGTCAACAAAAGTCCGGAGCGATGGGAACGTTCCTAAATCCATTCTCCATCGAACCCTTGCGGCATTTATTAATGAGCAAACACAATAAAATTAATACGGATGTGCTAATTTATTCATCGTCCGGCACTCCGGACGGAAGGAGGTCCATTCGCCTTCGGAGGAAGTTCCCCGACAGTTTGTGGGCTCTGTGGAATGCTGTCCCCTACCTGATTGTGTTAGGGACTGTGCGCGTTCATTGTAGTGGAAACGGTCTTGCTTTCGCAGAAGCTCGGAAGATCAACACTCGAAATGCGGAGTTTATTGAGCCATTCGGCTGTGGCGGCATCCCGTATACGAAACACTCGACTGCAGAAACTGTCGGCGTTGGCTCACCGGTTTATGACCGGCTAGTCGATCCACTGGGAGCTGGTTGGGATATGGTAAATGGGTGCTTCTGCAGCTAGAGGTAGCTGGGAGCTACTTCATTCCAACAAGAAATGCTTTGTTTTCGAATTCCATCCCATGGATCACCACTATGTCGCCAAGAAACCAAAATGCACCTGAAAAAGCCGCCCATGTCTATCAGCACCCAAATACGGACGGAACTGGCTCTGTGTCCATTGCTTTTCCAACCCATTGCCGGTCATCTACCGGACAGGCCAGTTTTATGGGCCCAGTGTAAAAAATTCAACCAGAAGCAAAATGCAGACTGCTAGAACAACTGATAAAACTACAAAAACAAGGCCGTGAGGAAAGCAAGCCACCGGATGGATGGCGATCGAATCCTTTTCCCAAATCGAGCTGATACACGAATTCTCATTTCGTATGTTTTCAAATCTTCAAATCTTGGGCCTAAGGTAAGCGTACCTTACAGGCTGAGACCTAACTGACACACTGTTGAAACAACACTCGAAAGCAATGGAATTGAGGGTGGAAGTCTACGTTTTCTCAACAACTTTTTCAGTGGCAATGAAACGCGAAAAATAAAATTGAAACAATTTACCGGTAGAACTCGAAAACATGGATGAAACGGAGGAAAATACAATAGTTCACATGAAGCAATACTTTGGGTGATTTCTCGTTGAAAAACAGGAAAATTTTAGGGATGATATTTACAGTTATACTTAATGTTACCAAATGAACAAACATTCGCGGAGAACATAACTGTTTTTTGTGCAAATTTGTGACAACAAACTATGCTGTACTCTGTTCACGATTAAGTGGAAAATTAGTGCAACTATAGAAATCTGTGGAAAATCGCGTTGTGGTAGCAATTACAGAAGCAAGACAATAGCTTCACTGGAAAGTATTCAGTCAGTAAACCGCACACAGCACAGTAGACAGGCTGTTTGTTCACCTGCGACATCCTCCAGGGATAAAATAAAATGTCCCGAATGCAGAACAGAGAACAAGTATTACATGGAAAGAATCGGTTTCAACTGTTCGTTAAACCGCTTTTGCTTTAACCGATTTTATAATTCATTTCTTTATTTCCTAGTGGTATTACCCAACACAACCAGTAATTATTCCATATTGAATCACGTCGGCAATAGAAATCGAATTCAGGAAAATCTTTTGAATGTGGTGCAGTTACGGAACAGATTCGATCAATTCGTCTATCGAGCAGAGTCCTGGGTAGTCCGGGTTCAGGCCAGTCGTGCAGCCAAAAGCTGCCGTTCCTGCCACATAGACCGGCAGGCCGACGATGATGGGGAACGAGTAGTTGCACACCATGTAGTACGTTATCAAGACTTCATCGAGCCACGTGTAAATGGCACATCCTTTTTTCCGGGAGCGATCATCAACCATTTGGGTAAAGGATTGAACGTACCATCTAAGTATGAGAAGATAAAACAGACCATATAAAGCAACGTTCCTTTTACTCGCACCGTCCTTTCTGGATACTTATTCTTTGCGGCTTTAGTAAATTTGGCTATGACATTGATCGGAGTGGTTTTGTGGCCCGACCAGCTTTCCTCAATCATGCGGTCATTAACAACATCATCGGCGTATGTTTTGCCCTCGTACATGCAACTCGACAAGAACTGTCCTACCCGTCGGAACTGTGCCGTGTTCGCACATTTATCGTAACTTTGAACACAAGAGCGAGTGTTGTGTCCGGCTTGTAAGGCTATCTCGCCGTTCTATTACAACGTTGGCATGCGTTTGGCTGCAGGAAACGGCTGGCTAGGGTGTATTGTGTTGGTTCAGGATATATGACTGTAACGCGGGGTGATCTTCACTGCCTCCGGGGACTTGCCCTCGCATTTCGGACCTCCAATCAATGGAGGAGGGTTGCAGCCAACGTGCGTGACTCCTACTCTACAGAAGGAACCGGTACAGTAGTCCACGGGCGGTTGAAGACCTCCGAGGAGAAAACATGCTGAAAATAGGAAAATAAACCAACATTGGAGAACAGATTGAGGAGCAGTACCCTAACTGCTTGTTACTCACATGAGCCCGCTAGGCCTGCGAAAAATCAATGCCTTAATTTTATGCGACAAGCGATGGATAGCACAGAACTTACCGAACATTAATCCAGGCATCTTTGTGGCTTTTGAAGAGTGTACTGATTTGTAGGATTGTCGCATTTACAATAATTTGACACGTTTAGAACTGTTTGGTACTTTCCACTTGATTATAAACGTTTTCTCGCTTGCCATTTTTTTGTGAAAACGCCACACAGCTTTAGCTTCGCAACAGAACAAATTCTTCGAATCCACGAAGCGCACTTTTATCGAGTGTCATATTAATTTTCTTGTTGAGTTTCG
>JAOEFI010000004.1:29602640-29615150 GCA_034621735.1 Anopheles plumbeus
TCAAGGTGTCTGGGTTCTGTTCGTTTGTGTCTGCGCTGTAGTATATGCGTCTGCATAATCCTGGGCTACAGGAGTTTCGAGTCGGATCAAGGGCGAACTAATCGACCATGATGATTTGAGATGATTGAATGTATGAGGCATATGATCACTGTTCATTACGCTCTTAGTGGACTGTATACTCCTTCGGATATCTTGTTATCCCCGATTTGATCCAACACTACCGTGCTACTCTACTTGTTTGTTCACGTTTACCTTCGTAGACTACTTGGAACAGACCAGTTCCTGGAAGCGCTTCCCTTGTTTACCCAGAAGGGGAACAGCGAGCGTGATGGCGCGCTACCCAACTGTCGTGTATAGAACGGTAACATCAAATAAGGATGTGTGTGTGTGTATGTGTGTCTGTAAGACGTTCGTTTCGGTTCACAGAGTGTGCCATACAATTTGCCCTTTCCGTAGTGGGTATGCTAAAAGTAGCTTGAGAATCATTTTGTCACCTATGATAAAAAAGTAGTTGTTTGAAAGTAAACGCTTAAAGCTGCCACCCGCTTTTAAAGCTGACGAATGGACACACGGGTCAGCTTTGAACACGAAGGCAGATGGAGAAGAGATTTTACAACCAAACATACATGCACGCCTTGCGATAACCGACCGCACATGTCATCACTAAATCACTTTTTTCCTCCGGGGTCTGTAAAAGGAAAGCGTCTAATAGCTGCACTATTAGTTAATCGTTGTCCCGATGGTTTTCGCGGCCTGCGTCCGTCTTCCTGGAACGAAGTCAACACCGAACCGAGTGTAATCTTGCCGTACCAGGCATGATCACATTGCTTTCTCTTCCTCTCTCTTTTTCTCTCTCATACTATGTCGGTCGTTTACGTTTGCTAGGAAAGCCATAGCGTATTCTATGATCTAATCTCCTCCACGTACCTACTTAAATGGTCTACGCCACGGTTTACAACCGCTTCGGATATCGACTCGCCGCAGTTCCACTCCCTGGAAACACGCTTCTATTTGCTTCCCGCTTCCTGCGCGATCGGTCCCAACCGGGCACCCCCACGTATAGTCTTCCCCTTTACTAGCATCGGGAGTGTCTTGGCTCGACTGAGCGGCTGGCAGCCGTAAAAGAAGCGATACAAAAACAAACCTTCCCACAATCGCCGGTTGCGCCTGTCACGCGTGACTATCTAGAATATTCCAGATAAGTGATTTTCGAAGTAACAGGTGAGTGCCGGGCGCGCACCATCCGGCGGGACCAACTTTGGAGGTCTGCGCCTGGGAAGAAACTCACCCTTGGGACACACCATCTTCTCCAACCGCTCCGATGTCGCTGAAGTGGTCCACAACTACCCCGGGGGAGGATAGCACCCGAACGAGTCCAGCTATCCTTTTTTGTTGCGTTTCTGCCCGGCCCTGCTCGGAGTCCTTCCCCTTCCGGAAGCCTTCGGTACGATAAGCTGCAGAAGCAATGGCAATAATAAAGACAGGGCTATAACATTCCCGCTTATCACTGAAAGTCCATTAGGTTTGACCACTGGATGACAGTTTTATACGATATTTCAACGTGGATTAAAAGTAACGATCGACGGTTGTTTCTTTTCCTGCTGCCATGCCTTCTTTCTCGTGCTTCTCCTCCGAACCACCCGAACCAGCTCCCTCACCAAACTGCCCCGCCTCGCATCCATTCTCGATTGACTGGTTGATGGCTTTTGCGTTCTCTTTCTCCCCGTCGGTTCCGGTACTTCATCGGTTTCGTCCTGTCAAGTCTTGCGCCTGTCCCCCAAACCAAACCGTTACGCGGGACGTCATCCCTAATGAGACATTATACGGAGATACCTCGCCAGTGCATTCGCTCTCCCTGTGGGCCAGGAGCGACCGCCAGGAGCTTGATCGTCAATCGACCGATCGATGATGTTAGCACGCATGTTCAATCGGTTGGCTAATGACCACTAGTGAACCGTTCCCCTCTTCGCGCTTGCCAGCCCACGGCAGCCCACTGCAATAACTTGTGGATTTATTAAAAAATTACAAATTAATGATAATATATGGGTCGATGGTGGAATTAAGTGATAAGAGCCGGAGGGTATCGGGCTTAAACTGGTCCCTGATGGATAAAGGAAGAGGCCAAGCTGGTAGTGGAAAATGGTTCAATCAGGGAGACCCGACTCGCGAACTACCCTGACACAGTCGTTTGGGCACGGTTGAGTCAAGGCTTGGACTTGTTTTCCTTTCTCCCGTGGTGTTGTGAAATGTCTGTCTCTTTCTCTTTTATTTCGTTTCCTTCTCTCTCTCCCTTTCTCTCTCTACTCCCACCCCCCTCCATATCTCTTTCTATCTCTCTCTCTTTATCTCTCTCTTTCTCACTCTCTTTCACACTGCCTCATTCAAGTAAGCTTATCTTCCCTTGTTGGTAGGAGGTAGTCAATGACGAATTTGCGATTGCAGACGACAGCGACGATTCCCCTCCGGGGGTTGTGGTTGTGTGGTCCAAGCGGTCCATCGGTCCGATGCCAAACAGGTCCCGTCGGACAGGGCCACACTGTCGAACGCACCCTGGAAGTAGCTTTTGCCGAAGCTCGCATGCTGACGTTCGCCATTGTTGCCGCAGTTCGGTCCCGCTGGCGAACCCCAACGAAACGGGCCGAAGTGTTGGCCTAACATGGAAAGAAATCAATTATCATCCGAGCCGTGTGGGCTGGACCCGGGTCCAGTTTTGGGTGGCTTATGGAGGATTACGACAGTAGTGGAGTGGACATTGAGCGGAGCTGAAACCTGAGCCTGAGGAGAGTCGATGGGTGGTTGGACGTGAAATCGATTCGCATGCCGACAGCAGGAGAAACAAAGCAAGAAAGAGACAGGGAGAAAACTTGTGCTATTCAACGGGATTAAAAACCCGCTCTTCTCTATGTGTGTTTTTTTATTTATCATTTTCGTCCATTGTCGGTGATCTCTTCCCACCCAGAACTGTTTTACTTATACTCCCAATTGGGCGCGTTTTATCGGTTTCCTGCTAATGTTTCAATCGTGCCACAAATGATATGCACCGATGGTAGGTAACATTTCGGGGCCGGCAACCAGTTTATTGGAATTCAAAATGGCTACCTTGGAGGCGGTGTGCGGGGGCCTTCCTTCCCTAAACATGCTCATTAAATGCGATTACTGGCTCCAATCCCCAGCGGGAGGTGAGGAGGACATTCTGAGCATCATGAACAGAACCCAACACACGGCACCTGCGAGTAGCGACAGCACTTCAACCCCATGATCAGCATCGATTACCGGTCGAGCTGGGAAGTGAATTAATTAAAGACAAATTGGTCTACAATTAGCACACAGTAAAAACGTTCCTAATGTAGCAATTATGCATGATTAATGCAAAAACATATGCACGAGCGCAAGCACCACGTTCCATGTTTAGCGCAGCGCATTGGTGGTAAGGTAGGCTGCAAGTGCGCGAGCTCGAATGTGGGCGAGTGGCGAGCGCAACCCGGCGTGGAAAACCCGTGCCGATGGTTGGAACGGTTTCAATAGCAAACAACAACATTATTTGCTGATTACTCAACGAGATACCTTAAGTTGATCGATCGCTGAATGCTTGCCCCGCAGTTGTAGAAGCAGTCGCAGCACAGAAGTATACACCGCTGGTTCAAGTTTCACTGGCGGCTTAGGGTCTCTTCGGAGATAAATTAAGTCCTTCGGGGCCAATCCTTCCTCTATTGATCCGGGGTATCCGGGCCTCTCCCGAAATCAATGGAACGTGAATGAGATCGCTTCAGGTCGACAGTTGCACCTTTTTTGGACAGGTAAAAATGCACCACGTAGCAGCTCGAGATGCAGGACATGCAGGTATAATGTACGGGACTTGAAATGAACACGATCCCGTACCCGGTATAGGTGGGCTGATTAGCGGAAGAATTTAAGTTAATTTTGGCCACTGACCCTCTCACTGACCTTCCACTTCTGGCAAACCCGGCTTTGACAGACAGTTAGACAGCGTGCCCTGGGATCGAAGTGGGCACTTGGTAGACAGGTTTACATATTACAATGGACTCTGCATACCTCGCTCACTCGCACGCCAGTCAGTCTCGGTGAAACCGCACCGTCAGGATGTCTTTTCCTTTCGATGCTTTCAAAACGAACAGATTTTGATTCCTTTCATTCTTCCAGCCTTTTTTTTTGTGACGAATCTTTTGTTCTCCGTCCACTGCAACAACCTGACCTCAACGAAGCACAACTCCGGGTTCTAAATCCACCCACACAGGCAGCCTCCACCCGGAGATGAGCATCTAAGAGGATTGTTTACTTTTGTAATTATGCTTTCCCGGGCCGGGAGCGCAAATATTTTAACGAATAATGAGTGTAATGAGTATCATCATATCATACAGCGCACATCAACATGTTCGTCCTTTCCGAACACTCGCACGTTTCGAGCCCGCTCGAGGATAAGTGCTGCCAGGCAAGGGGACGTACAGGAGAAGGCTAATGCTGCTAATCCCAGCCTAAATCTTGCGTACCATGGACGATTCCACGGGGGTGTACGTTCCATTGTGCTCCAGGATTAACGGACGGTCAGCGGCAGATGCATGCATGGGTGCGGCATGTAATCAGTTCAAGGGGCGCAGCAGCAAAAGGGTCACGCTGGAATAAGAGAGAGGCTGGGAGAGAAACACATACACACTGCATTTCTTTGGTTGGTCAGTAATCCAGTGTAACATTACATGGACATCCTTGAATCAACTTGCTTTTCAAAAATTGATAGTTTTTTAATTGTTAAACAATTATTTACGATTTTATGTCATGTTTTAAAGATTTTTCGAAAACCGATTTATCGTTTTTCATAACTTCGTCTCAGCAACATTCAATGTATCCTACCCCTTACTCTCCATATTCAAGTATCAATTCAGTTGCTAATTCACTTGCTCTGGATTTCATGAAGACGTTATAATAAAGCGTACGTAGAAGAAGTATCATGCCATCAGTCAAATGATTGTACAGCAACAGCACGAGCCCGTTCACCGCATTCAACCGTGCGTCATGACCTACAGCATCCCCTGCGGCAATGCATTTTCAACCCCTAATATCGCTTCCTGTTGGCCGCGGGTGCCATCTAGGAGTAAGCTTTCGAAACTGTAACAAAAGCTTTCTGTTCGCTCAGGTTTCGTCCGTTCGCCGGTTAGGTCACGGCTTCCACTGCCGGTAATGATGATTTACGGGCTCGTTTTCTTTCCTCTAGCGCTCGCGAGGCCATCCGACGTAACGGCAGGATTTTCCACCTTGTGGTCGCGACGGGAATCGGAATCGAGCGACTGCTGTCGAGGTGGAACCTCACCGTTGTTGTTGTGGTCCTGGGAGACCTTTAAAATAAGTGATTTACTTCAAGCTCAATTGAATTCGATTACAATGTCAGACGGTTTTTATTGTCAATGCCATGGGGTAAAATGGATTTTTCCAACCAAAACCATTGGGCATTGCAGGAGTTTTAAATGTACCCTAAGAACGATGTTCCAGTTATGTTAGTTCATTGGCTTCAAATGAAAAATCAGACCAAATCATCTTCGTTGTGGCATGTTTGGCATGGCTAAGGTAGTCCATTAGAGCCATTAGTTAAATCCATCTGGAAGACGCACATCGGCATCGACGCAATTGACAGTCGGTACAATACGATGCCGTGGAAAGGTGTTACTTCCCTCAGGTTTCCTTAACAGACACCAAAGCAACTACCAAATCACCTAATCAAAAGAAAACAGCCGCGTTATACTCCAGAAAAGGGTTCGTCATTTACTCGGGCATTTATGATTCATGTTATCGGAGCGGGCGTTCGTAGAGCTACCCCATTGCACGCTCGCGGCCAAGGAGTGGTCGGCATTTCCTGTCCACTGGCTTCAATGTCACAGCGTGCCTTTCGTCCGGTACTCGCAACGACGATAACGACGATAACTCGAGCTCAGCGTGACCAAAAACTCACCTGTTCCGTTCGAGGGCGTAGCGACGCACTGCCATCGAACATTCCACGCTCAAAGTGTGTGAACTCCGTGAGGAATTTCTCAAAACGCAATGCATGAACAACGAGAAAAAAGAAGGCCTTTTCCCGAGCCCGTGCCTGCCAATGTTTACCGATCGTAAATGCATCGCGGGGTGAAGGGACAGTTCCAATCATCTGCGAAGGAACCCCACATTAACCCACTCTTGTGAAGAGGTAATTTTGTCTTCCAACCCCCCCTTTTTTTTTGTCTGTGTTGTTTGTGATGTTGATGAAAATTCCTGTCATTCAATGAAAAACACCTTCCCGTGTGATATACGTAGATGCGGTGATCGCTAGATTCTATCACATTTCTATTATTTAACGCCAGAGAGAGAGAGAGAGAGAGAGAGAGAGCGAGAGAGAGAAAGAAAGAAAGTGAAAGAGAGAGAAAGGGGAAATATTATATGAGACGTTTTGTTTCATTATTGATTCAACTTGTTGGCGACGGCCTGAAGGAATATCCACCCACTATGTTGCCTTCAACTTCGTCGAGTAAGTGGATGGCTTACTTAGGTATCCAAGGCGCAATCTTTGGTGCATTCCAATCGTCGTATTTTTACTTGTCGGTAGGAAAATTGATAACTCGTAGATAACATTACTAACAGGTCTTCTTAACATGTGGAACATATTTTTGTTCTATGATTTTAATCGTTAACATAACAAATTGTATGTGTCATTGGAACCCAGTTTCATCTATCGTGAAATTCTATCGTCGAACTTCCTTCACATGTAAACAGTTTTTTTTTGTTATAAGCATTATTAACAGCAAAATTCACACACAAATAGAAGCCCCTTGCAGTTGAAGAAATACCTATAACCGCATATTGTACCATACGCATCCAATGAGCCGGTCACGGTTCAGAAAGATATTTAAAAAATCCTCACAGACGATCGAATCCAGACTCAGGATCTTTGGCTCCCGAACTCCAGCGTCTAGGAGTTTGTTAGTGTAATATTTTTACCATCGTTTTCTACCCACCCCCCTTCTCTTATTTTGGCCATCGTAAAATTTGATCGTTTCGTAATTTTTTTAAATTACAACCACATTCCTTCCGAATGCCCGGCATAAACCTAACCGGACACTAAACAGGCTTTTCTTTCGATACCTTCTAAGAAATCCCATCAAACCGATCTCGCACGGGAAAGCAGACCTCCCGGGAGCGTCTTCGGCTCCCCTTTTCGGGTGGCTCCAGACGGAATCCCATTAACAACCAGCGCCTTTGCACATGCTCACACACGGGCGGAGTCGGTCTATCTGTCGCAATAAAATCGTTAAGTTATAGGACACTGGCGGCTCGCTACCGGGCCGGTTACCGTGAAGTAGGTGGGATACTGTTCCATTCCGAAAAAGGGAAGAACAAGCCGCTCGCGATCAGCTTCTGTTTCATTTTTTGAGAATGCCAGAAACGACCATCCGCTGGCGCCCGCCGGTGGCGCTAACCTAATTATACCTGCTTCCGGTGCTGCCGACAGAAGATCCATTTCGTATCCCGGTTTTCGTAGCGCGACAACGATTAGTTTCCATACTCCGATAGAGCAGCGCCCAACGATCGAATGAAGCCCTTTTCAATCGTTTTGAAGGTGAAGAAGGAGAGAAAAATGGATTAACACGTCCCAGCTGACCCGCGGGGGGACCACCGGCGAAAGGCGCACCTGTCGAATCGTTCGAAGTCACCTTTGCTCGTGCATCCCTTGGCCGGAGAATGTCACTCGTCACTTCCCGCTTTGCTTCCCGATACCCCAAGGCGAACCCTTTCCCGAGTATCTAGGAAAATGAAAAATATTCTAAACACTCCCCCTTCCGCCGCTTGTTCCGCTTCCTCGGCACGGATTGGGACGAAAACAAAAGGGCCGATATGTTTATCTATCCACCCTATTTCCCACCATCCCGATGGTCGCCTCCCTCTTCTTTGCCACCGCCGAAGGCGCGGCCGGCAGGCGCGTCAGTTCATAAAATCGTTATTTATGAAGATAAAAGAGTCAGAGCGATAGAATCTTCATATTTAATTTCTAAAGTGTTTTCCCTCCAAACAAACCCCGGACAAACCTCGGGGGCGCATCCTCTGCATTCGTCCGGTCGCTGCATTTCGGGATGCACTTTTCTAACGCCATGCGAAGAGTGTGTGGTATTTTTATTGCTTCGTTTCTCTCTCCATACCGCCCCGCGTGAAGTCGGCTTCGAATCAATATTTGAATTTCCACAGTAAATTGAGTCATAACACATTAGCAGCACCTTCGTGCACCTAGCGCGATCCTCCCTCGCTGGCCTTCCTGAATCGGGTTCCCGCCGCCATGAACAAACCGTTCACCTTTACCGCCCGGGCTTGGGATAGACGCGATCTCTCAAGCGGAGGTGAGATGATCGCGCCCACCGTCGCCTTCATCGTCGTCGTCGTCGAGCGGACGGAATGTTTGTGTTTATCTTCGAGCAATTATTTAATGAGCCAACTGCTGAGCTGCATCTGAAACTCTCGGTCGCGCGGTCTGCGATTGGAAAGTTATTAACGTCAGTTAAAACCACAAATGAGGCGAGCGTGGACGGCACTTTCATTTATTTGAAGATTTTTTCCTTCACTTGTGTATCTTCTCTAAACTATTAACTCAATGAAACGGCTTCAATCAAACTATTGTAAATTAATGATAGGTACTTTCTAGCGATTGATTCCGATATTATGTTAGCCCACCGACGAATATCTTCACCTCGCCCTCGTCACTTCACCGAGCATTAACTCGCCACCCACAATTGCGAAACGGCATGGTTGATCGTAAAACATTCGCAAAGTACTTACCGCTATCCAATCTGCTAGCTTCATCATGATTGACTACTAAAAAGGCATCAAAATCAAGTCTCAAGTTGTGGGGTACAATCTTTCCCATTTGATCAATCCTCCGAAGTCACACGTGAGAGAAATGTGAAAAACTATTTCGAAAAAGCCGCAACAACTCTATTCGATTGACCTACGTGGAAGATTATGGGTGGTGGTTTTCCCTCACTGCCCTTCCGCTCTCTTTCCCTGGCGGGCGTCTTGTAAAGTGCTTTCCACTTTCGCAAACATCGTCCATCGATCGGCGGCTCGACAGCGGGAAAAGAAAGATGCTGTCACACCCTTTGTAGCAGTCAGTCATTCCGCTGCACGGCACTATTTGGATAACGGCATTAAAGTCAGATCAATTAAAATTGCCGCGCTATGCAGAGAAGGAAGAGACTAAAGTTAGCGGAAAATTTTCATCATTTCCGTGAGACTAATGAGTATAACAGTTTTTTTTTGTAGATTTATCTTAAAGAACCACATATATTGAAGATTTGGGGGACATAATATCAGATAGATCATAACCATTTTCATTTCTGTTTCATGTGACAATTGAAAAAAATAAATAAAAGTCTTATACAGATGCTGGACTGTAAGATCGTCTACGATGATTTTCGAATTGGGTTTTTTTCCATACTCTCAAACTCGAGGCCAATGCTTGGGGAGGAAAATACAATCAGGCAGTTACGGGGTTTTTTTTCTGGGCCACAAATCCCCCACGAGGAAAAACAACTCGCTCCAACGAAAGCTAATCCGATGTCCGTAAGCCCGGTTGCCTGCTGGCTGAGATGCTGGAAAAACAAAGACCCATAAACGGTTATCTCGGCAAACGTGAAGCAGGAGTTGGCGCAATTAAAATTTAATGTCCCACATGATTCGGAATCGCTGCGAAATCGTAAAACGTAAAAACCGATTCGCTCCGAGGCCGAGGTAATCGGATGCCGGCGACACACACGCACACGGCACCTCCTGCCGGTCTCCTGGGAGTTGAAATTCCCCTTCGACAGTGGGTACGTGCGAGTCCTTTGCGGGACCTCGGGTCCCGCCACACACCTCCGGCGTCACATGTCATCGGTCCTATTTTCAATTAAAGTTAATACGATTTTGATAGAACGCTTACAACGCCACCGAGCCCGCCCTCGGCTGGACCGTGGTCGATCCGGCGCAACGAGCCATTTTTATGATGATTTTTGTTTCCCTCGTTCTACCATCGCAACTCGCGACTGTCAGAAGGATGGCTTAGGACAGCATCGAACGACTGTTCCGTCAGGATACGGTGGATGGGTGTAAAGTTTGTTTCTTTTTCGAGCACGCAGGAACGGTTATCGGCTACACGGTTTCCATAGAAAATGCTGGGCGGAATGTGAGCAGCGGTGGAAAAATCAGAACCGTCAGCACTTGATTCGAGCGTTTATTGGACCAACGCAGCGCAATCGATTGTGTCGATATATTTTTGAGCGAGTCGCAAATATAACCGACTGGGGGGTTTCGGTGATCACGGGGTGTTGCGTTGTGTGCGGCAGGTGACTTATTCTTTTCCATTAATACTAATGCTACAGTAAATTAGTTTATATGTTGGATATAATTTCCTATGGGTATGAAATGATGTGCTAAAAAGTCTTGTCTTCAACAATCTACGCCTACGGCCGTATGGCATTCTCAGTGTCTGTTGTTGGTGAGTTTTCCCACGCGCCAAAAAGCGATAATATCGGAATGACCTCCCTTCACCCGAACGCCAAATGAAAGGAGAGCTATGATTTATGCTAGAGAACAAATGCTGGAAAAATGTGTTAAACGCACTTTATCGACGCATCCCACGGACGACGAATGAAGACAAGAATCAATCGTCCAGAGAGGAACAAAAGATGAGTGAAACAACAGGAAACCAAAGACGAACCTCCGAAAATGAACGACCGAGAAGGTGTCGCATGGTTTCGAAAGGGAACAAACAAAACCATTATGTTGTGGTCGAACTTACGCAGCCAAAAAGCTGCAGCGTATTCACCCACCGGATTGCAAGTGAGTAGGGTTTTTCTCTCTCTTTGTTTTATAATATGTAAACATGTAATTTGTTGTTTTTCCTGCTCTCTCCTACCCTGCCCCCACTTGCCGTCGTAGTTACGATTGATAGGTTATGGTTTTCCGGTTCGGGTTCAGGTTTTTATCTTTTTTTCTTCCCTTTTTTAGTTTTGTAAACTGCATCCACAAGTTGCGACAAATGTTTGACGGGCTTCTAAGCACACCGATCGCCACCCAAGGGTGTCACCCGAAGGTTCGTGCGCATCTGCTCGTGTGTCTCTTCTGCCTGTGGAACCTGGCGTCGCCATCATCAAGAGCGGATTCCATTTGAGAGTGCGCAAAGACGCCGAAACGGGCCTTTCGAGACACACGCATCGGTTTGGCGCGGACGGTGCGCCCCGACTCGGTTCAGACGACGCTCGGCTGCGGTCCGACGCTGAACGCGCGTACTTCAAAGTATCATTTCCATTTTGTCAAAGACGTTCAGAAGACGGAAATCGATAGATTTGCGTTAAATCCTGCCGGATTGTCGCGTATCGACGCAGGATAACTGCACGGGTCGCGATCATTGCAATCGTCCTGAAGTCCAGGGTATCCGACGCCGAGAGAGAGGGAAAGCGAGAAAAACCAACCAAGTGTGTGACAGGGCGTACGGAAACGGAAAGAACCACCGCGCCGTGGGGCACACAGCGGGAACCGAACCAAACCGAAGCTCGAGCCGAAGTGCGCTGACGGTACAACAGAACGCGATTTTCGGAAAGCTTGATTGGGAGTTCAATTCTGTTGGGGTTTTTTATTCGTTTCGTTTGCTCCACCTGAACGAAACGGAAAATCGAACACGAGACGGCGCTAAGAGCCACGCAGCCGGCGGCCGCGCGCGAACGGCGAGCGTGTTCATTCGGGTGTCCGCGAAAATGCATGAGCCGGAGCACCGTCAGTGTTGGTGCAGATACCGCGAAGCCAACGGTGCTGCGAGTGGCGTTCTGAGGTTCGCCGCCATGTTGTTCAAAAATCGACGAATCTTCGAAAATAATATGTAGCAGATCAAACTGTGTTTAATTCATCTCGCTTGGAAGCTGGAACAGTAAAGTGTCGGTGGTTCGAAATATCTCCAAAGGGTCCGTGCGGAAGTGTTAACGTGACATTAGTCCATCTCCAGTGGCAGTTGGGTTGCCACACACGGTCCAACAACATGCCATCGAGTGATGATGGGTGGGCTACGACGACAACTACGACGGCGACGCCTCCGACAACGACGACCGCATCGGCCATCGCGGGCGAGACCAGCGGCTCCACGTTGACAGTCGCTCGTTAGTCGGTGTTAGTGTGCGGTTCGGTGTGGATTGGTTCCCGCGAGCCGGTCGCCTGCGCTGCTGCTCGTTCCCGCAGCAAGTGATCGTTTTGAGGATTTTGGAGACGCTTGGAAACAATCGGCCACATTGTAACCCGCACGCCCGGCCCTGGTGAAAGGCGAACGATGGCGTTGGTGAACCTTGCGAGTCCTGGTGCCCGTGGTGAATGAGGTGAAACATTGTTTGCCGAGTGTGGATCTATTTTGTGAAGTACTGTGGAACGTTTGATCCATCTCGATGGCTAAGTGTAGGCTGGACTCGTTCGTGACGGTGGCGTTGAGAAGCAATAGTAGTAGCGGCCACAGCAACAGCA
>JAOEFI010000004.1:29615250-29686130 GCA_034621735.1 Anopheles plumbeus
GATGGCTAAGTGTAGGCTGGACTCGTTCGTGACGGTGGCGTTGAGAAGCAATAGTAGTAGCGGCCACAGCAACAGCACCGGCACGAGCAACAGCAGCCGGAATGGGGCCAAACGACCGTTGCAGCAAAAAACCATTTTCGCCAGTTTGCTGATCCTGAGCGCGGTTTGTTGCTTCATCGAGTGCAACGATGTCATCTCGTCGAAGGGGTAAGTGTTATTCACCCACTGTAATCGTTCGACGAAGGAAACGAAAGGTGCCATCAATGGTTTTATGTTTAAACAGGCAAAATGTTTACTAAATGCTTCACTTGACAACTGCTGTGTCTGTTGTGTTACACATGTTTCCATGAGATTTAATTCAACTTTCATCGTCATAGAGTCAAGATCTTCATGCGAAAAGAAAGAAGCAACAAGCATTCAAGTATCGGTTGCCTTTCCTCTCATTAATATCGTTCCCTCTCCCACCATGCCACCGTAATCAAATATCCACCCACACACTCCCCACCACACGGCTATGGCAGTCAATAATCTTAACAACTTTATTTACCACACTACCGAATCCAAGAGTTTCTGCTCCACCGAACCCCCAGGACGCTGTATTTCAAGCGGGCTTGTCAAATATTGACTTCTTACAGCTTTTCTCCCACGCGCTGCGTCCAGCGCCCAAATCGTGCTCGCGCCCGCTGAGTAAACCAATCCACGCGGCCACTGGAATGGTGGAGGAATTAATTTACATCGATATCGGTTTGCAAATTTTCCCCACATCAATTATTATAATTGACCAACGCACAAACGATGATTTGCTGCGCCCCGTTTCATTCCGCGTCCGTGTCCTGCGATTGCTCCTTCCCACCTTCGCCTCAAGCTCGAACCAGTGTATTATTAATTTTATTATCATCTCTTCCTTTGTTGGTCGCGATGGGAAAATGGAAATTGTGGAAGAAAGGACGATCGGTTTTAAACGTTCGATCCACTTACATGCAACTCGACAGCAGCATTCCGTAGATACTCGAATCCCAACATGTGCGATAGCGTGAATCGAATTAATATTTATAGACATTTTCATGTGGCCCTCGGAAATGGACGTGTTTAACTTTCCTTCTCGTTGGGTTTCGGAAAACATGTTTCGGAGATCTGTTTAATTTTTCTCCTTTTATCCATGTGGTACTGCATTACCCTGGCTTACCGGAAGAGGTTAGCGAATGAAGTGAAACACAGCGCACGGAAAAGGATTCCCAAATCGATGGAATTCATATTGGTATGATCAACATTTTATGCCCACAGATTGTGGCGGGAGTGGCGTTGGAAAGGTTGGTTTCACCGAACGAAATTAAAAGTGTTCGTCTACGATCGTTTCGACTACGTTTGGTCCGGGCAATTGTGGGCGGGTGGGAGCTAGGGTGGAACGAATGGAATTCCGCCCCCAAACACAGCTACTCTCCCGTTACCTGCAGCTTGATTTGTGCTGATGAGCGCAATCAGTCAGTTCGATTCAATCGGTTTTGGTGAAATTTAAAATGAAAATAATTAATAAAACAGATAAACATAACTTTGCCACATTCCACAGTGGCACACTGGCATCCGTTGCACTCCCATCTCCGGTGCATTATGTCAGGAGCGAAATCGGAACAAATTGTTTACCATCCTCCCAGTCAATTGTGGCAATTGTGGTGTGTGTATGTGTGTGTGTGTGTGTGAGCTTCGTGTAGCGGTTGTTTTGTGTCCCTTTTCCCGTCACTTCCATCGCCAAATATTTTAATTAATTTATGAATATTTGATACAGTAATGTCAACGGCTTCGACGTGGCATCGGGCCAGTAGTAAAACCGTCGTCCCTTTGGAAGGCGAACATTTTATCGATAAACGTTACGCCGGAATGGAATGTGTTCAACCGGTTTGTGTTTCCCACTTGCCACTGGTTGTATGTGGAAAATCAATGGAATTTGACAGGGCGAAGGATTCGGGGACCCACTGTAAATTATGATCGATTTTATCAATTTGATACGATTTTATGCACCGGACGTTTATCATGTCGCTCTGATCGGCTGTTTAGGTATTTTAAAGCCCTCATTTCTAGGAACTTAATTATTGTTGATGTATCGCGAAAATATAAAAAATTCATTTTAAACCTTTTAAACCTTTTAAATATAATGCATTTGTTATAAAAAACCGACATTGAAACCGAAGTCTAATTGAAGCAAGGAGTTAGTTTTAAAGTTTGAAATTACTTTCCGTTGACTTTCGATATTTAAATTTCTTATTCCTTATTGTACAGAAAAGCTATTTTTCATCCTTATTTACAGTTACGAAATGTAGCCAATATTTACATACTTTTTTTTAAACTAGCAAGTTCCCACACCTGCAGTAGAAAGGACTGAAACCCCCGCGTCTTATTTTCCAATTTTAGTTTTTGTACATCCTTTTTTTCAACCAAATGGTACTCAACCGTACTTATCCTTTCCTATTGCGTCTAGTTACTTGTTCACTTAAACGAGATGTTGTCATTGCCCCTCGAAAGTAAAACTTCACATTCGAACAATTCTTTTTACGACTTTTGTCTGGCCATTTTCCTCCAAACAACCAAAACGTGCTACCCCAAGACCCGTGCCAGTCTGCACCAATGGATAATGATGGCCGAAAATAATGGCTGAATGGTGCGGAAAATACTCAACAAGTGGCCCCGTTTTCCCCGTTCAGTGTTGCGTAGTTTCCCATTGAAATCCACAAGCATCCCTGCCAGGCCACAAGCGATAAAGGGAAGGTTGCGGCTTTTTTTTTCGTTTGGGGTTTTCTCCGTTGCATTTTGTTCCGTTTTGTCTTTAGCAGCTCTTGTGCGACACAAAAGTCACGGCAGCTTCCTAATGATGAATCCGGGGGAAAATGGTAGAAAATACAAATCTTCCCCCATTTAACATATGCACAGCTGGTAGAAGCTGGCGCTTCCCACTGACAAACGCGACCCTTCGGGGCCAGCAAAAAGGATCATGCCTTTCTGTTAACGGTTCTTTGTTGCGAACGCTCCATCGCACTAAAGGGAGCAGATCTTTTCAGCGATTCCGCGAACACATTTTCCGCGTCATTTTGCCAATGAGGTTTTTAGCGAAACCCATTCCAATGCCCCCTCAGCAGCTCGCGGCACATGAAGTCAATTTCCTTATGAAAATATCTATTTTACCGTCTGCAGAAAATTAAACATCGTTTAGTATGCTTGGCGTACATTTCGCATGTCCCGGCCATCCCTTTCATTTCTCTTCTTTCTATATCTTTCTCTCCCTATCACTTTATCGCTCTGCCGGGGCAGAGGAATTGAGTGAGGCAGATGTGTGTCTTTTCATTTATAATATGCTACTCCATTGCATCTTCGATGTCAAATGCCATCAATGAGAGAAGGGTTTTGTTTCTAGCGGAAAATGACATTGGGTAAACATCATGGGGGCCACTTGGGCACAACTGCACCATCGCCACTTGTTTCGCTTGGTGCATTCCATGGCCAGTTCGCCGGTGGTTGTCGTTGAAAATTGCATTCGCTGCCTTTTTTCGCTCGTTGCCAAATGAGATGTACAACGCTGGAGCGGCTTAGAAGGTTGCGGCCTGCAACCGGTTGCGGTGTGGTTGAATGGTGTATACCTGGCAAACGCACAACGGAAGGCTTGTGAAGAAACTGCAACTGCTGGTTTGGGCTTGTCATCAGACATCAGTGCGGGCCGCTGATGGAAAAATAAACACCCGATGCCCGTACGGGACCAATTTGAACAATACGCAAAATGCCAATAATGAAAACGCTTCGACTGTCGGGAACACTTATTGCCAGTCCATCCTACACTCAGCTAATTAATTCGTTGTCAAATGATGGGAAGAGTGATTGCTTCTGTTGATCTCTTTTGGGTGGCATACAGCTGCCAGGCACTCCTTCCCTGTTTAGACAAAGTAGGGAACAGTACCAAGACGGAAGAAGATAATGGACAATCATGAAGCTTTTCGATGTAAGATGAGATTCATCACAGCTCCATAAGATTTAGGGTAAACACAAAAGGCATCGCACTAACACTAGTTATATCTAAAAAAATTTGTCCTTTTTCTTGCGCTAATCCCTCCATATCAGATGCGAAATTAAGAACAGTTTGACAATGAAGTTTCCACTATGAAAGTTATTCGATCCCCTGTCATAAATCCATTCTGGGGGGTATTGAAGATACATTCCGACTTTCTTGAAGGGTGCACTAACTATGCAACTGCTAAATCCCTTGACGAAAATCACACTTTGAAGTTGAGTTTGATTTGAACTTGAACGGATTTTAACTGATACGTCTGTGTTCAACTGTGAACCGGTTCAACAAGTCCATCCTACTTGCACCCTGCACTTGCACACAAGTTTAACTTGCACCCTGCACTTGTTCACAAGTTTAACTTGCGCACACGCTGATAACCGTCAACTCACTTCCGTGAGACTCATTTCTATAGTGAGAAAACTAATAGTCATAGTGAGACGCCCATGCTATTAGCCGTATTGGGAAAATTCGGAAGAAAAAAGCTTAACCTTATGACCTTCCATTCAACTTCTCTCGCAGGGAAACTGCCCCGCTGCCGGACAAGAACACAGTGATGGCCGTGTTCAGCCCGATGACCAAGTCACCCGGCCCCTGCCGGTATCTAGTCGGAACGCGCAAGCAAAACCACCAGTGCCGGCGGGACATCGGCCTGCCGGAAGCGATAAAGGAAGCGCGTCGGCTAGCGGTGACGCACTGCGAAGAGCAGTTCCGCTACGACCGGTGGAACTGCTCGATAGAGACTAGAGGCAAGCGAAATATTTTCAAAAAGGTATGAAAAAAGGTCCAGTTCCCTTTCACCGGAATGTTACTACAAATCGTTTTCTCTCTCCGTTCCTCTATGCAGGTGTACCGTGAGACGGCGTTCGTGCACGCCCTCACAGCGGCCGCCATCACACATGCAGTGGCACGTGCGTGCGCCGAGGGCAAGATGACCAAGTGTCAGTGCGCGTCCGAGCGGAAACCGGAAGCGACGAGGCTCGCCTGGCGCTGGGGTGGATGCAGCGATAATATCAAGCACGGGAAGCGCGTCGCTCGGAACTTCCTCGAGCTACAGCCTAAGGCTGCCGATCCGCTGGCCGAAATGCTGCGACATGATAGCGAGGTTAGGAACGGGCACATTTTCACCAAAGTTCAACTGGTTTTGGCGATCTGCTGAGGGAACACTCCTGACTTTCGTATTTTTAGGTGGGTATTAACGCCATCACGAGTGCAATGACGGATCGCTGCAAGTGCCACGGGGTGTCCGGATCGTGCTCGATGAAAACCTGCTGGAGGAGACTGGGCGACTTCAACACCACTGCGGCCCTGCTGAGGACAAAGTACCACCTTGCCATACGGAAGATTCCGATCAACAACAAAACGTCCCGCCGGTCGGCACCGAGAGACTTCCGCCCGAGGGTAAGTGACACATACCCAGCGAGATTACGACGCCTCACGCCATTTGTTCTCAAACAATGTCGTCCTACAATGCAGGAAACGATCTACGATCAGCTGTACTACTTCGAAACCTCGCCGACGTTCTGCTCGGTCACCCGCGGTCGGCGCTGTCTGCATCCGGACAACTGCGCCACGCTCTGCTGCGGACGCGGCTACACCACGAAGGTGATCAAGACGCTCGAAAAGTGCCGCTGCCGCTTCACCAACGGTCGCTGCTGTCAGGTGGTGTGCGACTACTGTGAAAAGTACGAGGACCGATATTACTGTAAATAGTTCCATCCAGGCGATCGATGTGCAGTTATTTATTCATCCACTTTAGCCATTAGTGTCGTGTAGTCGTCACCCCTGTCCGCGAGGGTTGATCGGCAAAAGATAAGCTTCCAATCAGCATCGAAAATAAGTCACATATGTGTGTGTGTGTTTACTCATTACAGGCATAACTAATGATTAAAAAACATGTTTCGCATAGTCAAAACAACCCGTCCCGGTGTAGTTTCCTGCGATTATGAGAAAAGTAGAACGCAAAAATGGCAAATTGAAGCCACCCGTACTCCTGAAGACAGTATTAAGCAGGGAGGATGATTGCTCCCCCAAGAAATCTCTTAATTCCAGCATTATCGCGTTTCAAAAATATCCAGTAGTCGTTTATCGTAGTCGGTGTGAAAGTGTAAACATTAGTTGTAGTTGTCGTACCCAATGCAAGTCGCTGTAGAGTAGAGTGACATCCAAATCCATAACATGATTGATGCTATATAGCTAGTTTTGTAATTTTTCCCCACTCTAATATTATACAACATGAACATAATAAATAAAAAGATAGCTGTAGAATGGAAACATATGTATCACTGATTCAATGCATCAAAGTAAACTATATAAATCAACAGTTTGTAGCATATGCGAAATGAACAAGGAATTCCCATTACCATTCTGTGCACAGATACCAGCGTACCAAACACCCACCGGATATCCTTCGACCGACCTCAACAGGCTGGATAGAAAACGTAAAACAAAAACAACAAGAGAGTGGAGAAAGAGCTAGGAAAAATCAGTGTTTTGAAAAACTTCAGCAAAACCGTAGCGAAGTCTTGCATTCCTGCCACGACATCAAGCATCGGTGAAAGCGCGAATAAACAACCGATGTTAATATATCTCAACATTCCTTCTTATTCTGTGCAACCACACACTCTCCCCCGACCACCACCACCACCACCACCATGCATCCTGACCACGTGAGACGCTAAGGCAGAGAGAGGCAAAGAGAAAAAGAGAACTGGAAGAGAGAGCAAAAATGACCACAAACTTCTCCCGGATGCTGTTCTCGCGATTCTCGATTCACTTCGGCTCTTATGCTGCTGTTCTCCGAGCATAAACACGACTGATTCCATCTGCCGCCGTTCATGTTACCCTCCCCACTCCAACAAAGTACGGTGCGACTTCCAACCGTTTATGCTCGCTTCGATCAACGTTGAACGTGTAAAAAGTGGCCTACATTTCCAGGCGAAGGGTGCGTGTGTGCATTCGAAGGTGGCTCCAAGACTGGCATCCGAGGCTGGCGAATGGAGCAGCAGGTGCATATGTGCCCTGTGTTGCGGAGAGAAAAAACAAGACTGCATCTACACCCGAATCGAACCTCAAACCACAGAGCAGGATCGAAGTAAGGGGCAGAGAAAAGTGGATCCAAATCGGAACGCACCATTCGCTGCTACTTGTCAAAGTCACCAGGCGAGATGGGACGAGGCGGAGCAACAAGAAGGGCGAGAGGAACAGCTGCGACCGTACGCCAAACATTCGAGTGAACCTTGGCCGGAGCCGTCCGTGTTGATTGAAACGTCAAAGACGTTGAGCGGCCGATCCAAATAAAGCGCGACCGTGTGCCGGGGGCCGCGCGCACGGTAAACATTTGCAGCCCTATTTATTATCAGCGGCGAGGCATCAGCTTCCAGCATAACATGCAAGAGTGTACACACGCCGAACTCGCCGAACAGCACACAGTAGCCGTCATTATGCTGGCTGATAGGGTAACGTTTAGTAACTGTGTGTCCCCAGCGCGGTGTCGTGTAACCATAACCAGCGTGCCCCACAGTGAAGGTGTAACGAAACGTTGCTTTGCTGCTGGCGTCTTCGTCTCTCTCTTTCTGATTATCGTTCCATCTCCAGCTGACACTCTCTCCCTACGGACCGTGGAGGGAACGTGTGTACCTTCGCCGTGTAGAGGTGACTCCGACACTACTATACGTGCTCCAAAGTAGTAGACGCTAGTAGGTCGTCCGAACAAGTCCGCCGAAGTGTAGGATTTGAAAGGGAATTAAAATAGAGAGAGAAAGAGAGTGGCAGAGTGACCGAGAGACAGTCGGAACAGGTTAGCAGAGGTTGCCTCTCACCGCTGGAAAACGACAGCGACCACCGTGGCCACGGTGTGGAGGTTCTAAACGACCGTTTTCCACACAGGCCGATTATTGTGTTTTCGTTCGCGCTAGCATCGACACGCGTTGTCGGATTTTCCGTTCTCTCGCCGAGTGTGTCTGATAAAGGATCCCCAGCCCCAGCGTTTGTGCCTGTGTACGGTGCGTCTGCTTGTGGATTGCTATTGCTACGTTCTGTTGCTTTCGCGGCATATAATTCTCTAGGGCAGCAGCAGCAAGCCCGTCCGACGACGGGACGATGTGAAGTGGTGTCTTTCTTCGGTTTGCGGCTGAATAGAAAAACACTTTCTCCACGGCCCATCCACACACACGGGAATGCCAGCCAAGGTTTCGCGTACCGTGAAAAGAAAGCTCCTTTATTTTGTCACAAGAGTGATGCCAAGGCACACCACATCTACTCACGCCGCACGTGAAAGAGGGGTTGAGAATAAAAAATAAAACCTGTAAGCTGATAGCATTCGAGAAAGCGGAAGCTGGTAAAAAGCGTTCGAGCGCCCTTTTTTCTCCCTATTCGTCCGGCGGGAGATTTGCGCTTGTCAGTCGAATTTCGTGTTACAGTTCCGGTGAACTTGTTATTCGCTTCATTTGTCGTGGCTTTCTCCGGCGGAACATCCTCCAACGTCCGGTGACCAATTCGGTAAAGCTCCAGCTCAGTGAAATTTGCGGACGTGATTAATGGTGAAACTGTGCGAGAGTGAATTCCAGTCCCGTGTGGATGTGTCCAGGCTCTCCGTTTAAAGTTCAGTTCCACTGCGCTGATATCGACCGTGAATCCTCCCGCTGGCGGAGGTTTAGCCTAGAAGCTTTAATTAAATTAACGAAAAGTAAAGCCTGAAGGATTGTAGGGAAATTATAGGAAAGAGGGCACGCAGCCTGTGGCGTGTGGTTCAACCGAAAACGCATCAAAGAGCGTCAGGCAAGCGAATCGGCACCTGAACCATAACATTTCCCCGGTATTGGCGTTAAGAAGATTTCCCGAAACTTCCGCAGCCTCCGGGGAGGAAACACCATCAGCTGGCGAGTGCCGCGGAGGATAATAAGGGACGCCCTTCAAGTCACTCAGGAAACCACTCGTCTTTCAAAAACTTGAACCCAGCATCCACAACGAGCGGATAAAAGGTAATGAACAAACAATATGTAAAAAAAGAATATTTCTACCTCGTTTCTATTCTTCCCGGGTCTAAAAATAGCACGAACCCATTGCGCGGAAACTTTTCGCATAAATTCAGCATTTCCTTCTCGAAGGATACGACGACAGACATTGAAAAATTCTGGAGAAGCTGTTTCCGTTTCAGGATATGGAAAAGGCAACGATAGTCGCTGAAGGGAAGTGCTTATTCTGTCACCCGTTACAGCTTCGCTCGGGAAAACGTTGCCTGAAAATATGACGAAGGGGGATGAAAACCTTATAAAACTCCATTGGGTCCCCCTCCTTATTGCTTCTTTCGCCACTCTGTGCAAGGAAAACTTTGAGCTTTCGATTATTGCACAAGAAGGGCGGTAACTCTTTCCCCTAAACATTCGGGACGGTTTCGTTCAATTGAATCCCTTTGATCAACAGTAATTAAACCAAGTTATTTTCAATCATCCCATCTCTATTGCCGGAACTGCTGTGACGGGTGAAAAGAGTGTCCTTGACGTGTTGACAAAAACTGAACCGCTAGAAAGAAAGCTAGATAAGCTAGCAAAGTGTGCCAGGGCAACTCGTACCTTGCGTTGCGGTAAACCCACTGTTTACCCTTTTTCAAACCACAACTTGTAGAATGCAAACGAACGTTGATCGTAGTGTGCATTAAAACGCTACGCCCAACCCGAACTGGCCACACCGTTGCTAGCCACATCATGGCCCAGCCACCGACCGACCGCCCGGCCGCGGATTTATTGTTATGTTCACCTCCGGTGCAACCCGGTCGAATCAACGCTTTGTGATGCACACGAATGGATGCAAATGCGCGCCGCACGTTGATGCAAGCTGTAGCCACAATGTAATGAATGGCTTAATAATTGGTCCGACGGAATTTCAAGTTTCCGTGCGGAAGGGGTGATGGGATGGGCGCGCACAAATTAGACCAGAATGCTTCCATCATCATCAACGGAATGCTCCATTAGCGAACTCATTCGTTCGAATTCGCACGTGAAAGGAGCGCCTTATGCGTGTCATCCATTTTCGTTGCAGGTGGCTTCCGAATAGACCACATCGCTAGAATGATTTACTTTTGCGTGGATTTATGTCTATTTACTCGCTGCTGCCATAGAGAAACAATAGCAACCCATCGTCCAGTGAACACGAACATGGAGCCTCACTAATCGAATCGGATGTCATAACGGACAGTAATGCTGTCCGTGCCCGCCTAATGTGACAGATGTCATCCGTGGGGCAAAACGACGGTATCTCTTCCACGAAGACAAATGTAATCACGACACAGTCTTCGTCGTCCATTTCCGTTACGTTTTTGTTTTTGTTTGGTATCCGGATCAATTTTTGGAACGATGAGTCATCATTGCTTCCGAAGTACAAGGATGCAGCGGACGGGCATGGCACACAGCTCGTGAACTTGATCCGTTGCTATCCGTGAGATTGAATTCGTTTGATTGATACAGGGGTCCGATTTCCCGAGCCGAGGATGTTTCAAAATCAATTTTCAAAATGAAACCTAATGCCTTTTGTTTAGATGAAGCGCTCTCCGGGAATTCCCTATTTCTGCATCTCTTCAAAAAGTACAGCTGTGCCATTGAAATCTTGCACTTTCCGTACAGCACGTCGTAATTGATAAGGCGTGCCGGGACCTAGTGGGCCGTTCGAGGCAGCGTAGCGAATTTGTCCACTAGAAAACTGCCCCTCCGATGGCTGCCCGACGGTGCGCAACTGCAGGATATGGTAATCAGTAGAGCCATAAAAATTCAACCATCGCAAACGCGCTGTGTCCCAAACCCTCTGCGACTTTTATTTTTAGTCGCCTCGTTCACTCGTCTGCTGCGTGCTACAAAACTGGTGTTACTGGCGACGACAGTGCAGTCATCAAGCAGTCATCGTGCTCATGAAGAATTGTGTGAAGAAAGCGGAGCGTAAAATGATTACGATCAAACACGAGATGGAGGACGCCGGCACAAAAGAACAGGACACGGAAATGATGGCAATCACGCCCTGCGCGAACCACACTTGAGAAGGCGAACGAAAGAAGGAAAGAAAACCCCATTTGGATGCCCCATTTACCGAGGACTCCATCGGCTGGGACATGCTGATGGGCTGCGAAAAGCTGCGCTTTTCCATCGAGCGATTTCCTGATGAGGCAGAAGACAAAAATCCGGACCTGGTACGGGTGACGATGATACCAGTTTTTCAAGCGGCTCTTTTGTCATGGCCGCGACGATATTTTTATTAATCAGAAATGATTTAATAAGCATAGGGCTAGACGGTAAAACTGGTCAATAGTATAAAATTATAACATTCAGTTATATCAATTTTGTTGAGAAAAATAAACATTTCTCCTGTAAGGCGAAAATGTATGTCCCCCATTCTGAGTTTCCTCTCGTGCACTTATCATTATTAATATTATTATTTCTCGTTTTTTCTAACGGCCTGGCCGTATACGAATCTCCGGAGCTCGATAATATGGCGAATGGATAAGAGAGAACACGTATTCCGCTGTATTGCACGAAACGAATAGGTTCGACCTATTTATGGTGACCCAATTTAGAATTGCTTTCTTTATTTCCTCGTAATATTCCCAAACACGTGAAGGAATCATCCCATGTTCAATCACGGGTTCAATAGGAATCGAATTCAGTAAAACAGGATTAAATGCGGGACCGTTACGGAACGGTTACGGATCGATCAATTCGTCGATCGAGCAGAGTCCTTCATAGTCCGGATTCTGGTCAGTGGTGCAGCCTGAAGCCATCGGTCCCGCCACATAGACAGGCTGATCGACGAAGTTGGTGAACGAGTAGTTGCACACGAGGTAGAATGAAGTGCTTGCACTGCCGGAAAACTGCTGCATGGCACATCCTACCTTCGTGGCGCGATCATTTAGCAAGTGCATCAAGTATTGGAGGTCGGGACTAAAAAACAAGAGGGAGAGTCATAGTTAGTTGGTCCTCTCTCACAGTGTTCACTCCGGAAGTATACCTTGGGTTACTGGGATAGCTGTGGACATGGGCTACATCGGTTAGATAGATTTCATCGATCCAGGCATCAATTGCACCACCAATAATCTGGTTCACATCGATAGGCTGGCCCGAGAACTGACGCAAATACAGATTTTGGCCAGCCCGCTGGAACTCGGCGGTGCTGCGGCAGAAATCGTGGTCAAAGACACATGAACGAGCGTTGTGTCCAGCTTGTGAGGCTAACTCGGTGTCCCAAAGTAAGGTTGGCATGCGGGCAGCTGTGGGGAGTTGCGTTGTTCCACTGGCAACAAGTGAACGGAAACTGTTGTGCATATCCAGAATAAACTCCTGCAGTTCCTGAGTTATGGCGACTATTTGGGGAGACTTGCCAAAGCACACCGGGCCTCCAGTTAATGGGGGAGGATTGCATCCGACGTTACGTATTTCGATTGGACAGAAGGTTTCGACACAGTAGTCTACCGGTGGCTGGACACCTCCAAGGAGAAGGCACGCTGAAGATAGGAAAATGTTCCAACATTAGGGAACAGAATAGCAAAGAACTGTGGGGGCTTCAATGAATGGTAAATGATTTACTGAACAACAATCGTGGTGGTGGAGGCATCTTACTGGCTCCTTGAGGCTGACCTGTTTCGCACCTATACCGAATTCACAATGCTGTGGCACATTTAAAACTGTTCTATACATACCACTTGCTCATTTGGCCATGCTATACATTTTTTCGCATGTTATTACAGATTTGTTTGTGAAAACTCGACACAGTTGTGGCCTCGCAACTGTACAAATATTTTGAAGTCACAGATAGAGTAACCGATACAACAAGGACACGGTAGTAGTAAGGTTAACAAAACTGTCGAAACTTTTATTGGCTTAAAAAAGCTTTAGCACAGTTGTGCTGAACTTGCACTTTGTGGAAGTGCAATGGAAATTCGTGGGTCCTTGGCAGTCTGTGTAAAATCGCGTTGTGATAGCAATTTCAGTAGCTTAACAGTAGCTTCACTGGAAAGAATCCAGCCAGTACACGGTACACAGCAAACAATCGACAGCTTCGATTTATTCAGCTGCCGTTTGTCATCGCGAATGCAGGAGAGGGAACAAGTGTTCCGGGGAAATGCCCGAAAAGATCTGGATCTATCCGCTGAAGATCATTTGTGGTGATCCATTTTAGAATTGCTTTATTTATTTACTCGTAATATTATCCAACACTTGTAGTAATTTTTCCATATTGAGCCAAGTACGTGACGTGGTCAATAGTAACTTAATTGCCGCATGGGCCTTTAAATGCAAAACAGTTAGGGACCGCCTCGAACAATTCGTCGATCCGGTTTTCGACAATCAGAACAGTACAACCTGAAGCTGTCGGTCCCGCCAAGTAGACAGGCTGATCAACGATGTTGGTGAACGAGTCGTTGCGCACGAAGTAAAACTTTATGTATGAACAATCGGCACACTTCCGAATGGCGCATTCTACTTTCCAGGAGCGATCTTCAACCAGTTGAGCGAAGGAATGAATATAACGACTAGGTCTGAAAAGGTAAAATAGACCATGTCAAGAACCGTCCCTTCTACTAGCACCGTCCTTTCCGGATAAACAAAATCTGAATAGCTGGGGAAGCTATGGGTGACATTGCGGCTATTCGGGTACTTGTTATTTAGTTGCTAGTAAAATATCACCATTGGTACAACTAATTGCGTCAAAATAGTTCGAATCATCGAACTTAGCGGGTGATCGTTAAAAGACAGACCAAATAATGTTTCAGGTTTTTTTGTTGTTGTTTCCGATCCCAAGTGGACCGAAGGACCTTCATGGATAATACCGTCCCAAGAACTGGACGTCCGACGTGATGCAACGGTCGTTGATTCGCACTCAAACGTAAGCAGGACATCCTGATGATATTGGATGGGGTTATTCTTGCTGCTTTAATGATGTCATTGCAGCTGTACCTTTATTTGGTGCAAATAAAGCTCTGAACCATTCTATCTTTTAAGTCTACCTTCTTCTTCTCGAGGGCAGAATATTAGCTACACTTTGATTGCAAAGCTAAAACCTCCACCTATCCAATATCAAACGGAAGCGACACACCGAGCCAGAAACTTTAACGTTCAACGAAAGGATTCATTCGCCTCGTACCTAGTTCCATGATAGGGCTTCGTTCGCTGACATTTCTGACAACAATGCCGGGTGGCGTGTAAGCGGTCTTAGGCGTTTTTTTCCCAGCAAAATAAAAAAACGCTGAAGCAATCTCACCAGCGAGGAAAGTACGAAACATTTCTCCTGCCTCTCGAATCTCGCCCACAAAAAGATTCCATACACTCGGCGGCTGCAGGAGGTCAACCAAATCTATTTCGGTCGGCTTTATTCCGGCCTCGCCTTCACCCTTTTCTCCCACCCCGGGGGCTGCGTGGAGGATCGTTCCTCGGGGCAAGTGATTTAGTCTTCTCCGTCGACATCATCGCCATCATCGCACATCTTCCATTCGCTTTCTCGGTAGGTGGTTGAGATTGCTTTTTTTTTTTCGCCACACCTCACCGGCAGAGAGTCTTCTTCTCGCAGCTCGACCAAACGGACACCGCGTACAAACTATGCTGGAAAATGGTCGCATAACCCGTCTTGGCAACCCAAATACGTTTATGCTTGCTCGCTGTCACTCGCTCTCGGCTGAAGCTTTCAGTGGAATTGAAGATCCAACGGCGAGTGGGACCTGTTCCTTAATATATTTCACATTCCGTTGCCGCGTCTTTCCTGTTTAATGTCGAGTCCGCATGGAGGCATCCTGGTGCCTCACGCAGTTGAGACAGTAAATTGCGCGACCAGTTTGCTCGCTGACCTTCCTTTCCTCCCTGAACGTTGGGGAGGTCATCTCCGGCTTCTCGACTCGGCACGGTCACAGTACGCAACTGATAACACACGGGCAGCTGTGTCATAAATAAATTCATGCTCTTTACTTTCTCAGCCAGCGACCAATTGCACACTGCAGTCAATGGTCAGCGATGTCGCAGCAACCGGCTGGGTTCAGCAGTTGATTAAGTTATATTTATTTAATGCGATCGCTCATGATAACAAACGATTTAACAAATAGGGTCTGCTGAACCGAGGGTACGGTAAAATCCCAGCGTGCAAGTGGTTTTAGTGTGTTGGGTAGAAAATTGTACATGATTATACCTCGTCGGCTGGAGTTCAACATTATCCTTAGTCAAGGTATGCTTAGGTACGTTGAAAGAAAAGACGAGTGTCAAGGAACAATATTTAACCTGTATGAATTTAAAACCATTCTGACGATGTCACAAAATCTGAATACGTTTTACTGTTACGAACCAAAGTGATGACACCATACATTAAGCTGGTTCTATTGATTTTCCCCCCAAACCTCATAAGCGTTACAGATTGTAGAGCGCACGGTGATGGGTCATTATTTTCCATTACAATTTTTCCCCCACCACCTGGCTCTCGACTCCTGAGCTGGCCACCTGGCTGTCCAGCATAACAGGACGCTGAAGGATAGCTTAATTAAAACAGTTATTAAAAAATAACTCCGTCGCAACGATTTAATCACATCAGATAACCTACGCGGTTACGGTAGACAGTGGGCGCTATAGGAGGGAATGAAATTTATCAACGGTGATAACTAACGGTATGACACGTTTCACGTTCACTTCGTGGCCCCGGAACGAACGGCTTCACGTGACGGTAGCGAAGGTGCCACCATCGTGCCCTCATCTGGAGTTTGTTTAGCTATACAAGGGATAGGGGAAATTGTGGGGAGAAAAGGAACACGCACAGCTGTGGCTTGTTTAAACATTTACACCATTGATTCTCCCGTTATTATTATTATGTTAAAGGAATCTATTTCAGTATGGAAATAGCCTGATGTAGTAGCTTTAATGGGAACGATTAGGACTTTTCTTTTCAATTTATATCTTTTCTCCACACAAAATTTGATTCATCTTATCGTGTTGTTCAGACGTCTCGCACATAGATTGTATAATGTATCTCACGTAGTAATAACGAACTGATGTCAAGCTGAAGGTCACGTCGATGTCGATTAAAAATGCCTCCAATTACACTAGCTCCTGCGCGCCATCTGAGGCGTCTCGTGGTGATCATTCTTTTTATTCGCTAATCATATCCAGCGGGCAGATCTCGCCTCTAGACGCGTGCATTAGAATGAGCTCCAATTAGATCGCACACCCCCGTACGCTATCTGAACGCCGGGAGGTCACCTTCACGACCGGTCCTTGGGACCACCAGTTTCGCTACCAGTTCTGCTGACGCTCTGCAGCTATGAAGGAGCCCTCTCGCCAACCTTCGCAGAGAGTGCACGTGGGAGTCGCCCTCAGCATCCATTGGGCGGGTGTGTGTGTGGGCGCACAGTTGGTCCCGATTGCCAACTCATACGGGGCCAATTTTGCTGAATGAATGTTTAATTTACTCGCTGCCGGCCCGCAGATTGCCGTAGATTAGAGCATAGCCCGGGCCAGTCTTTCGCCTCGAGTTTGGCCTTTCGGCTAGGTTGCGTTCTACGTGCGGTTTGGTTGTGGTTATGCAAATTATCAATCTCACCCGGTACGACGGATGCGTGTTCGCCACTTCTTGCGGGAACGCATCATGTGTGAATCGTGTGAATGGGACGGGAACAATTCTCCCAGAATGCTACAGAAACAGGCCACAAATAGAAAGCGAAAGGAAAATCCTTTCTACATCACGAATCCTATTGGACGGGCAGTTCTCGAAACGCTTATCGAAGCACATCGGGCCGCTCAGCACAGCCTAGAAGGATCCCGACACTCGAGGCAGCTGCCTTTTGTCCGTTGGAAAGTCTTCTCCCATTTGTCACGATTTTCTGAGCCTCTTTTCCTGGGATTCAGAAGACGTGATGTGTACGGGCCGATGGAGCCACAAAGGAAAAGGCACGTCCGTGGTTCACTCGACGGTGCAATACGTTAGCAACGTCTCAAACCGGGACGAAAGTAAGGTTGCAGAGGTGGCATCCTCATTGAATCATTGGCTTAGCTGGGTCGCGGAATGAGGAGTGATAGAAAAAAGAGTGCGCTTTTTGAAGGCTAAAGAGGCCAGAAGTCATCCGTGTTCAAGAGAGGACGAAGAAGGACACCATGTTGCAGCAAGTGGATAGAAGCTGCGAACAAATGTGGACGCCCGAGTAGTACACTCAAGGCAATATCTTGACGTATCCTATGGACAGAAATTGTGGCGAATGCGTTGCGTTCATGTCGGTTTGTTCGGGACTCCTATTGAAGTATTCGTTGCAAATTTGCTTGTCCATATTTTCATCAAATTATTTATTCAAATATAAATTAAATAAATCTGTATCAAGTGCTATCTCCAGAAACGCACCTTCCCTTACATGGTAGGTAGCCTTGACCATTGGACTATGAGATTCTTGTTTAAAATTATGTCCGTCTCTCCACTGCTTCTCTGTCGAAATTCCGGCTTCACTGGCCGAAACATCCAGGAGAAACTTGTCTAACTTCATTTGACAGTGACGAGTTTTATGAACAAATACTTTTCCAGAACAAAGTGTCGAAAAACTGACCCATATGGTAAACATTTCCACCCGGCAGCCTATTATTTCGTGGGTATATTCTCATAAGTGGTGCGTTGGTCCAAACGACCGCCCCATCCGATAATGGGACATGTTGGCGAATGACCATGGAGCTCGCGACTCCTCGCTCCAGTCATCGGAGGCCGCCTCCGAAGAGAGGGATGGAAAAATATTGATTTTGTTTGCATTTGTCAGGATTCGCTCTTCGCACAGTTTAGCGCCGCCAGTGCAATTGGCAAGTTAACGTCCTGGGTAAGAGTTTTGACGGAAAGGCCATCAACATACTGGTGATCGACATGTCGAGGGTATGTTTAATTGCTGAATTTTCTCTTCAGGGCAAAATATCCAAGCTTAGTTTCTGATCGAAAGTAAAAACGGAGATAAGCTTATGCTTCCAACATCTGTTCCATCGTAGATGGCCGGTTGTAGCTCATCAGTAACACTCTAAAGAGGTAGATAATATCAGCTTCCAACCATGTGATGGTATCTTCTGCCGTGCCTGGACCTTATTATGTTGAGGCGATCAATACCAACACATTATCACTTTTTCCATTTGCTAATAAAACTTTGCCACGCCAACCAAACCGAGACTGACGCATTAGCGAGGAAAAACAAAGGAATGGATTGTTTACTGCTACTGGTAGATATAACACATTTCTCAGCACCCGATCGATTTCCACCCGAGTGGGTGGCACTTCGCTTCTACGAAAACATGTGGAAAGATGAAAGCGATGACATTGATGGAGATATTTTACACCAAATTCCCAACCGCATTCACAGTTCCGCGATGAAGCGTGGTTTTTGTTTAAAATAACAAACACTTTATCACTCGCATCCGGAGAAATGAGTCGAGTAACATTCAGAAAGGTCAAATTGGACTGCGAAAAAAGGCGCAGCATGAACATTGGTGCCATTTGTGGCAATAGGGCGAACCTTATCTGCTCACGTGGAGGATTACACAATTCCTCCACAGCACCCCGAACGCCCATGGGGGGAACTCGGAACGTAGCTCTCCAGCAGTCGAACTGTATGATTTACTCATTAGCCATGGGGCTGGCCATGCTAGAGACGCACCGAGGAGTTGATGATGCTTAATTATTCGACTTACTTGAAAGAAGAGTGTTCAGGGAAACCGAACCTATGATCATGTCGCTACTGTTAAGCTTACGACAAGATGGGCACGAGAGAGGCTTTGTTCAAGAGACGGACATGTCAGCAACATGTAATTTCGTTCGGTGTCGGTGAGTAGGACGGTGAGAAGTATGGCTACCATTGTTCTTCTCATAGAACAGTGGAAATCAAGGATGCTGGATATATTATAATAATGATCAAGAACCAAACAAAGACTACCAACACGTGCGATGCCACCAGAATACCACAATTTTAATCGGCCTTTAAATTATTCCTTTCTCAAATCGATGATCGAAACTCCACCACAAACAGAACCTCCACAACAGGTACGAACGTTTCCCGGGAAGTATCAAACCGTTCTAGGGTTAAATTCACTTCAATTCATCGCCCGCCTTAAACTCCCCGGACAGGGCCGGGCTTCCGGGAAACGGAAATCGGAAAAACGGAAAACTATTTTCACCATCCGTTGGTTGGTAGACAATTTCCGCACCACCCTGTACTTTCTTCGGCAAGCCATATGATTCGATGCCACACGCACATCTTCAAGGGCTCTAAAACAACTATCTCCCTGCATCGTGTCTCGCAATCGCGTTCACACTACACTCTCTGGCACACCATCATCAACCACCCACAATACCCACCAGCCGAATGGGATTCGCTGGCTAGTATTTGTGACGCGGTCGAGTCCAGACACTGTGTTGTGACGTGACGATATACTTTCCAAACAGCCGAGCGGCCGTCGATCCTTCGAGCACACAGTTAAACACACACACACACATCGTGGGTGCACATTCTAATGCTTCCACCGCTGTGCAAACTCTCGTTCAAATGCGATTTTGATGTGGCGGCACAGTGAGGGGCATATTTTAGCAACATCGTAAAATTTGATCACAAAAGTTGTGGTGGAGAAGGAATTGGTAGGAAGAACTTTTTAATCCAACTCTCGGTTTATCACGGTAAAATGAACTCATAAGAACTTTTAAAAAATTATCTTAGTTCCCAGTTATATTTTTCATCACAATCCACAATTGGATGTTACCTCAAATAAAATGTAAATGGAGAAAACAGGCGTAATGCATTTCATGTAACTGTAAGTAATGTAACAAAAAGAACTGTTTGAACCCGCATCAATCACGTTGAGAATGGAAACCTCTGCCAACTGAGCTACGGAGGTCGACTATAATGCTAAAACCATTATAGTTCCCATTTATTCAATTGTTTTCCAATGCATATTAATTCTTTTATTTCACTATCGCCGGTGTTGAACAAATTCGCACCGTACTGTAGCTACTATACTACAGTATGCTGCCGTGCCTAGTTTTTTTTTTTCCTTCTGCTTCACCCGACGATGCCATGCGCCGGCATAACATCGGCTGCCAGCTCTCCCTCTCTCGCCTGTTGGGCACGTCAACAAACCACCCACCGAATCTCCCTGTTCCGTTGATCTTCCGCACCCTCTCGTCGGCGCGCAGCCGCCGTATATTTCTGGAGCGCCCTCTGGTGTAGGTCGCGAGCGGGGCAGAGGGCCGGTCTGCCGTGTCGATTGCACCACACAGCCTTACTATATACTGTACTGCCGGCCGCGGCAGCACCAAACGCAATCACCCGGTTTTCGACGGCTCTGGACGGAGGAAAAGAAATGGAACAGCAGCAGCACCAGCTCTGGGGTGGCACGGGATGGGCGGAGAACTGGTGGGGTGGTTGGAAAAGAGAGACGGACAGCATAAAGAAACCACATCAGCGCGACGCGGGCGTGTAGGGACGATACACATCGACGCACATGGCATCAGTCGTTGGCAGCGGTTCGTAGCGTTTCGAGGCGTTTCGTTCGCAGCGCGACAGTTCGGAATGTGCGTTGGTCGTGGTCCGCACGACCCCGTCCCGGTGGTGGTGTAGGGCAGGCAAAGACAGGCAGGCAGGCAGGCAGGCAGGCAGTGTTTCCCTCCGCTCGACGTACGGGAAACTCGTCGGTGCCGCGAGTTCGCCATTCGCAGCCGGGCAGCATTCCTGCCCAGACGTTTCAACGGCCAGCGGAATATAGACGATATCATTTTCCAGTCGTTCGTGATCTCTCCGTCACCTCGTGCGCTGTGGAGAATAGCCAGGAGACGGGGCTGGAAAATCTGTGAAACTCCCCCTCTCGCGAGCGCGTGTGTGTGTACCGAAATGTCTGCGAGATCGGAAAAACCCGTGCATCAGTCCCGGTGACGGCGAACTGCTGGTCCGCTCGAACCCTGTGCCAACAACGGAAACGTCTCCAACGAGGGAACAACAAAGTTGCCTTCGCTTTTAGTCTACACGCCTTGGGAGACTTCCTTTGTCCGGGAAGGAAAACTGTCCTCCCGGGGGAGAGAACGAAAACCGACGGGAACCAGAAAGGTGCAGGCGCTCCGACGAAGGTTTCCGTGTCGTACTGCCGTTTGCCTTCAAACTCGAGGAGTGTATCAATCATTGCCCTTCTTAGTCGCCTTTTGATCTGTTCCGTTTAGTGAGAATTCGTTTCTTTTTTCCTCGTGGGCGCCCCCTATCTGGTGGGTGGTGTGAATAAATTTAATGTTTTATGTGAACGCCCCAAATTTCCCGTCGATAAATGAAAAACGAATTGTGCGTTCGAAATTTAGTGAAAGTTAGTAGAAAGTAGAAAAAAAAGTAGCCTATTTGCATCGTAAGTGAATTTTGGGAATCTTGCCCCGGGTTCCACCGACACGTGTCTTCAAGTGGGTGCCTTTCCGTGAAGTGCAATAAAAGCCTGCCACGCGCGTTCGAAAGTGAATAGTAAAAAGTTAACCTTCGAACGGCGCTAAGGGCCCAATGGTAATGATAGTGATAAACTAATTGTGTCCGTGTTTGAAAAGTACTGAAGTCAAGGCAAAAAAACAAACGCAAGATGTTGCACACGGGTAGAGCGAGCCGCAAACTGGGCTGGACGCCCTGCCTTCAATTATAATCAAGGAAGGATACAACAAATCGCTAGTCTCAGCCAGGCCGTCCTGCGAATTACTGACCCCATCCAGTTTTATGGCGATTTTTCGCTTTCCTTCACACTGTTCCCATTCGCCGGCGTAGCGGCAGTAAAGTTAAGCCTCGCTGATTGTGAAGTCGCTGAAAGAGTGGGCTCCATTCCCACCCGTGTCCTGTGGTGGGAGGTTCGCTTCCTTCCTGAAACAGTGTCCCGATTTCGGTACAATTCGTATGCCCGTCAGCTGAAGTAGTGTACAACAGTTTTACAAACATGAAGGACAAACCCAATCGCCGGTATTGCCCGGAGCGGTAAGTATAACGGAAGTGTGTGTGTCCTTGTATGTGTGTGCGAGTGTTTGTGAGGCTACTTCCTGTTCGTCCCACGCATGAACTCCTGGAAGACAGACGCGTCAAATCAAATCACACGCGAAAGGTTTCCGCAAAGTTCAAAAACCGTTTCCCCGCAGAGATAAGGGAAATGTTATCAACATCTTTCTCCGACTCCGACAAATACCGCACAGTCATTCGACTTGCCTTCGGCTCAGCTTATTTTATCACGATGCCTCCCTTTCCTTTTCACCAGAACCATGTTTAAATCGCTCTCCTTCGTGGAAGGATTTATCGGATAAAAGCTTTCGGTTGAAAATGAACCCCCATCGCAGGAAGGGTTTGATAAGCTGTAATTGGAAGCGTGTGGCCATCCAAACCCACTCCTAGGATCCAAAATGGTACCTTGGTTGGTTGGGTATGGTCGAGAAATATATAATCTTCTTCATTCATTCATTCAGTGGCTTCGTGGGAGGGTAGATTTTTTCCACTCCATTCTCTTTCTGAAGACGATTGAACAAGTTCATTTCGAATACTCTGTTCGAGGAAAGGAAATCTCCTTCGTCCCATTCTCCATTTTATGGGAATCAAATCGAGAGGCCTTCGATATCGAATCAAGTCCATAACCGTTCCCGGTGTTGTCGTCCTTCAACCCCTTATGTGAACCGCCAACAAGAAAGGTACCAAGGCCCGAATTAGGCTCCATCTTGATGACCCACAATCTTTTCGAATAGGTAATCCCTTCAAGTGCGTCCCCATTTCGATCAACTTCAGCAGCGCGGTCTAGGTGCACTGGACGTCCGTCCCGCAGGCAATAAATGTGAAAATAAAAATCGAAGCGAATATGTTCCGTGCCAACAAAAATCCTTCCATCATCGAGGTGGGGTCGCGTTGAACCTCGATCGAGATTTTAACCCTCCGAGGGCCTCACAACGGTGGAAGATCGTTCAGAAAGAAGATAAGACCAGTAAGGCCACTCAAACAGGCCACATAAAGAAATAAAATGAAAATCTAATCTGGCACGGTCATCACATTGACAGCATCATCGCGAGCGAATGCAGGTGACGGTCGTAATAAGATCAGACGTTCAGAAGCAACAGATCGACGGAAAGTGCACGCGAGTGCATCGGAAAATGGTGGAGCCTTACCTCTCCCAGTCGCCGGTTCGTTGGTTTCCAATTTCCGACTACACAAAACCGTAACTCACTGAAATCGCTGCGCTCCGTCGAGCAGTCGCTCTCTCGCGCGTCTTTCTTGTGTTGGCCATGGTCAGGGCAAGGCGGCAAGGGATGCCATGGGTTGGCCATGAATGCGAGCGATTGCGGTTTCTTGCACGGTGTGTGCAACCGTGTGCAGTATGCATGGCGTACGATGGGTCTACCAGCATCCGACGTCGTGGAAGGGAAATTCAAGGGAAAGTGTCTAACTGGACTATCTAGGAGCAGTTGTTTTTGGACGGACAGAGAAGAATGGCGGCGGAACGAAACGAAATCGAGTCGTTGCGTGCTTCTTCGAATCGAGGGTCGCATCTTGTAGTAGGCGGTAGGAGGTTTATTTTGCAAGTCGTTAATGAGCGGAGACCCTGAGAGCTCGCATCATCATGGGTCGGCATTAAATGGTTTGATGATGATGGCGGGAGATCCAAGCAACCCGAACCCGAATGTCACACGCGGGACTTGCGCGCCCCTGAGGGTCATAAATGTTTATTATTTCCATCTCTGATTGGTGTCACCGAGGAGAAGTGAATAATGAAAAAATGAAACTATTCTGGAGCGGGCAGTTGGTTTCATTATGTTTGTTTCTGATTGTACCATTATAATACTGTTCTATTCCAGTGTGTATTTGAATCTCTCGTGGGTCGGGGCTACATCTATCAGAAATCTTGCAGTATGACTCGACGTTTGTTTGCTAGTCATGGTACAGTTTATTTTGAGACAGTATGTAAACCCGCAGCACCCAAACACCAGAGGAAAATGTGTGCGTTAGGTCCTCATTCGATTTTTTGTTTACTTTATGCAGACTACCGCAGCACGCTTATCAACTTCAAACACTGCACACTAGAATCAACCAGCCTGAAAGCTTGTCGCCAATCGGACAGCAGTACTTGCGATGAATCAATCCCCAGCAAGAGTCTACCGAAACGGCTTGATTCTGAATATTCGATGAAGCTATATGTTCGCCAGCCCGGAAAGGGACCGTGCACCACCCCATTGTTGGAACGATCACCCATACAAGAAAGGGTGAACTTGAGTGTGCGGTTCGGTATCGGTACTGATTAGCATTCCGGACCAGACCTTCCGAGTCCCAGGCCCATAACCGGCCGGACTTGACTCGAGTCAATGCTATTAGTCATGCAGCTGTGTTCGAGACACCCGGCGTTGCGGTTTTCCGTTCCGGTCACTCTGACCGGCTTGCGTGATGGTAATGTGAGCAGTTAAATCGTGCCCCCAAGCTAGCCCCAGAAACTATATGGGAGAGGAGTGGACTCTTGAGGAACCTGTTGAACCGTAGAGCAGCCGGCTTAACGTCCCTGGTGGGTCTTTTCAGGCAGCGCGCAATGAAAAAAGTTTGACTGAAACATTCCTGTGGATGAAAGTCGAACGTCAATGTCCTGTAACTCGCAAAAGGAGCTGAAACTTATGCTGCACCCAAACAAACAAACAAACAGACAAACACAAACTTCTAGAGGCCAAAGGCTGTCTGGAGCCGTTGCCAAAAAAATGCAGCGCGAGATCACTTCACATTTTGCTCATTCTTCCCCTTTTCCAGCCCTTTGGGCCAATGTTTTCGTGCCAGCAAGACCGGCATCGACTTCGCGCAGGTCAGTGAACTAATAAAAAACCAATTTCGCCACATTGTCTGCACAAAGAACGGCGGTTTGCCGCCGTAAAGCCGTAAAGTGGAAACGGTACGGGGAACATCGGAGTCATGCTGGCGCCATGTGTGGCTGCAAATGTATTTCCTTCCTGCTGACACCGCTCTTCTTGACGGCGGCATTCGAGAGAAGATGCAAACAAGGCAGGCGTTCGTTGACGGCAACAAATTACGAACCGGCACCACTAGCGGCCCTCATGGAATCCGCTCCGTCTTCTTCTTCTCCCTCAAGCGGCCTCTTCGTCGAGCGATAGAACAAACCGGAGATAATAGAAGGAAGTGCAAACAGTTGGGATTCACACATTTGATCATTGAACACCCGCCGTCGAGACAACGGCGGCACCAGATGACAATAACGGTTCAAGCTAAGCCGTTCACCTTTTGCCGACGTCGGGTCTTATTTATGTGTCAACAGTAATGCAACAGACTGCATCCAAACAAGACCACGCGCTTCCGTTGAAGGCCTCGTTGAAAGTTGTTCTGTTAGTTTTTGTTTTTTTGCCAGAAGTGTGACCCACTTTCGGCGAACTGGTAAGCTAGGGCAAGGTCTAGCGGAAGGAGAAGTATGGTAGTACATTTGATTAAAATCCGCGGGTCCAATGCAGGTAGTTTAGACTAATTGCCTACATGGTGGTTCTCTTAAATGAAAGTCTGGTTGGAACGTGAAGTTGTCAGCTTGTCAAATCCGAATGCTCTTCTCTGCGTGGCGCCACGACATTCAACGAAGGCATTGACTTACATACCACACGCTGAAACTGGAATGGAACTCTCTCCTCACCTTGGAACTGGTTATTCAACATTTTCGTTCCGTGTGACCGTCCAGTCATAATGTTCCCGAACACGATTACAGTAATTTTCGATGGAGCAAGTTTATCCAAACCAATCAACAGCAGCGTGCGGCGACCCGTTCGTCCACCGTGACGTAAATTCAATGCCAGACGGTCCCAAAAATGCAAAATTGGAATAAAATTCGAAACGTCGGCCCCAGGGTTCCCGGTGAGACTTGTTCTCATTTTCCAGAGTTGTTGGGTATACAACGTTACGTGTTCTGGCGTGGATGTTTCACATTCGGGCGTCCCTTCGCGTACCAGATGGATCTCGATTTAACTGGAATTTTTGATTTTAATATACATAACTTTAGTTCTGCGCGCGGAGCGAACAAAATAACCTTCACCGGTTTGACTCGCTACCAAGCTCCCATACCAAAAGCCGAATGCCACCCGGTGGCCTTTCCCAAAGAGAACAATCGAACGGCAAAATGGCGCGAATGGAAAGTATGCGTCGACAGGTACAGCTCGATCAATTTGAGCCCCTGCTAAGTGTAAAGCGACGCAGCGAACGCGTGTTTGTGTAAAGGGTCGTCTCTCGTGCGTTGTAGACTCTTAGAACACGAGCTCAAGGGTCGCACCGTCAGCCAGTACGAACCTAGTGGAGCGTCTGGACCACGCGGGCCCATCTTCGCTAATCAAACCTCAGACTAATCACACCGCGCCCGTTCCCACCCGCACAGCCCTGCCCTCACTGATAAGTGCTGCACGCAATGCCAGCCCGATGACATCTCGCACTCATGGCGGTGGCGCGTTTTCGTTTCATTTCCTCCGGCCGGGACAGTCCGGCCGCAGTTCTCCGGCAGACCCCGGCCGAGACGGATCATTCAGAAGACAACTTCCCACTGGGGCGCTTCCATTCTGCCAGTCTGTGTGTATGTGTAAGCACACGTGTTGGGTTGTATTTACTCAGACGAAACCCTTATCCTGCACCACCGGATTTTGTCCACCGACATCCGAACAACCTCGACGCTACCACAAACTGCCGTCGGTGCTGGCTTCTGGGCGATAAGAGGCGGCAGAGTACAGAGCACACACCATCCTGACGCGTGGAGTGCAGAGTTCTGCATCGCCACTTCCATCGGGCAGCGGAAGTGCAGAAGCAACTGATTTGACGTAAACAGTGTTTAAGCGATTTATAATATCACCGCCGCGAGCCTGCCCTTGCTCTTTGTCTCTCGCGCTCGCTCTATCTCTCTCTCTCTCTCTCTCTCTCTCTGTCGCTGCTGCAACGGTCATGCCTTGTGTCTGAGAAGCCCTCGAGGTGACAATCGGTGGTGAGCTGCCAGCCCACAGCGCGCGTGAGACGCGCCCTTAGCTAACAAACCGGCTGCAGTGCTGTGTGTGCGCGGGTGCCCGTTCTCCACGGGGTCCACAATCAGTCGTTGCGAGCCGCGGACAGCGTCGGAAGTGCAGTCTGCGTGTTATGGCGGGCAGCGAGTCGCACTGAGGCACCGTCAGTTCCTGTGAAGTTCCGCGGTGGAGTGTTCGCGGAAACGAACCGCTTCCGAGTGTAGTGCAGATTCAGTATTCTCGACGCGAGTGTCCCCAGTCCGAAGTCGACGTGCGATGAGGAAAACCGACTCGATGGAGCTTCAAGAAAGGTAGCAACGTGCAGCAGGAACAGCGATCGTCGCCTCGTGGCGCAGATCAGTGTTGCCGTGCAATCAGTGACTTCTCGGAACCACATTCCAGCACGTCCGGCGAGAAGGGGTTCGGCTCGATCGGCACTTATCAGCGTGCTTCCCTTTAATCATAAATCGCTCCAATCGGTGCACATTCGCAGCCAGATTATCGGCACACGATAGTGTGGCTGGTGTCTCGTCCCGGGCGCATTCGGTTCGCGCACACACATTACCCAGATTACGCAAACGAGATCGCAATGACCGACCATAAGGAGGCCGGCCTGTTTCTGCTGCCCCCGGCCCTTGAGCAACGCTGTATGCAACGTTGCTGTGCGTTATCAGTGCCGGCTTATCGATCGCAACCCTTCGCCCAGAATCTCGGCTGCCGGACGGATCAAACACAATCGCAATCCACGTGGCGCTCTAATTGTATCTTCCCACCAATCTAGTAGTCGTTGATTGCCGGGTGTAAATCGAGGAAGTTGAAAATCGGCGCGATTGGACCGTCTACTACTATATCGTGGTGGTCCTAATCAAATATACGCTTTTTATCACCACATTTCGGCACCCTTTAGGAGAGATTATAAGTAATTTGTGAGAAATGGGGTAGATTAGGTGCGTACTCTGCTACTGTCGAGCCATAGACATCTGGAGCAACGAGATGGCAGCTTGCTTGTATATCCATTTAACAACCTCTCGAACATTAACGGAAAGACCCTGCCGAGCCGATAAACATTTGCCCAAGGAGGTAGGGGAGGAACTTTCATGGCACTTGTAGGTAACCGGTCGCGTCCGTGTGACTACTTGTGACGGCGCCTACCCTCTGGGGTGGCTTGATCGTTGGGCTGTTTATCTGGTTCGCTAGCTTGGTCCGCCATTCCCGGCCAGCTGCCCTTCGGCAGATCACAAGTAGTGCAAGTGGCTCCTCCACGTCCCATATCAGTCAGACACCGTGGGGCTAATCCCACTGCAAGCGTGTAAATTACAGCCCATCATTAAGTGAGACGGGTATCATCTGCCAGAGTGCAGCGCCGGCGATAAGGATAAAACAATCGGGCGGCCCGTTGGAAACAAGAGCAAGGCGAGCCCGTGCCATAATTCTAACCGACAGCTTCATAAAACTCTCCTGTCGCTGCTTTGCAGCGGGTGAAGCTAAGTGGCGTACGGTGTGATGAATATTTTAGTGGAATATTTAAAAACACCCCTTGGAAATGCTTAGCAATGCACTTCTCGCCATTATTCACGAGGTCGCAACGCAGAACGTGGCATAGGAAGTGAATTCCGGTCTCGCAAGATATTTGCATTAATATGTTACGATATCAATCTCACGCTGGCTGCCATGGAATTGATTTACGGTGACGATATCGATACGTTTTCCCGCCAAACTTGCCAACCTCGCTTCTAAGAAGCAAGAGCTTACGTCTTTTTGCAACGTATAATACGAACCTTCCATTGTGTTCTCCGGTAACACAGCAGGTAAAACGTGGCTTCCGATCTGTTCGCATTTTCCGCACACCAACCGGCAATGTACTATCACCGCCCCCTCCCGGGGCGTGGGTAGGAAGGTCACCAAAAACTGATTGTTCAAAAACCCTCCGGGTTTCATTGCCATGGGAGATTTTTTCCCACACCGTACGATCTTATCGACGTATGGTGTCAACGGAACGATGTAGGTGCATCGGTGCATTTTGAATTCCGCCGCAACGGTAGGAGGGGGAAATTTGTTATGCTATGGTGCGGATTTGTGGGGAATTTAGCCTATTTTTTTCGATCTCATGTGCTTACAGAGCTGGAAGGAATTAGGAAATTAAACCTACCAAAAAATGGTTTAACTCGCCATTTGAACCGAGGTTTTCTATTTTATTTGAAAGCTGCCTCAGCTCAACGCCTGCACGGTTCAGAAATTAAATATAAACGGCTTATCGGCTAATGACAGTAATTACATAAAGCGGGGCAACCAAACAAAGCAGTTCATAATTATGTCGCTGGAAAATGATAGTAACTCGATGGGAGAGTTAATGAACAAAAAAAACAGGAAAACCTAAAGCCCACACCATTAAAGAGCAGTAATTATACAGTTAGTGGAATCTCTCTTCGCGTTTACGGCGTGTGTGGCAGACCCATCTTGCTGCTGGCGTATCATCCGGTGCGTGCTACTTTATGTTCACATCACAGTCTAGTGATCTCTACCCAAGAAACACCGAGCAGCCCTGATCTTCGTTACCTGATGTGTTAGCGTAAGCTTCCTCCCCGAGGCGGCCTTCATTAATTGGCCAAGAGGATGCCGTCATTTGTCACATGTGCGCCATGGAAAGTGATATGCTACCACAATGAGCGGAAGTGGTTCTTATCAGATTTTAATTGGGCGGACACCGATCCACCGAATGAAAATTACAACCGATATAGGTTTTCGCGCTCCCCCCTCTTTATGTTAATTTTTTTTAAATGCCTTCCAAAACAGCCAGCCAGCTGAAGGCAGATCGTTCCGAATGTTGTCGCTAGTGTGCGGGGTTTAAAACAACCCGACAAGCTGTAGCGAACTGTTGTCACTTGCGAGTGGACAAGCTACATATTAGATACTCAGGTGACACATTACGTCCTTCAACTTCATGGTGAATTCGTTAGTAAAAAAGTGTACAATCGTCCCTATTGTGTGCGGCTGCTAAGGACAAGTGAATCCGATTGCCACAACAAAGTGGGTTAATGATACCAAATTACGATCATACCTGTCCAGCGTGTTTGCTCCCATGATCGGCCAAAGTACGGGCGTCGCAGATCGTTATCCAGCACTCGCCGCTCAATTGGTTACATTTAAAGTACTTTTACAATGTGAACCGTGACGCCGTGAATTCAGAAGGCCAACCCGATGACGAGTTGCTGTCGCTAATGCTGATTTAAACATTTTGCTTATGATGCTGCTTCTACGCTTATATTTTATTACTATCCTTTTCCTGTTATTGTTTTGTCAACAAGTGCGTGAAAGTAATGTTTCGTTTTTTATTCATCTCTTCCGAATCGACGACAGACCGTGGATGATGGATCACGGCGGAGTGGACGACGAGGCCCCCATCGATCCGAGGCTCAAGAATCGAACCTTTCCGGCCGACCAGGACTTTGAAGGTAAGTGTCAACCGTGGGTTCAGCCCTGTCTTCCAAATCGCGCACCAAGTGGAACGTGATCGAACCACTCGTATCGAAATTCTTCCGAGAACTGGATGGAGATTGGAGCAAAACCATTTCCCACACGTGCTGTGTGTGCGACTGATATGTTCACACATTTGCGCCAATGTGCATCGGAACGGAATTCCGGGATTAGAAAAAAAACACCCATCGGACCACGTGCGTCATTGGATGGGAAAAGTAAACTCGGCTGGACGCTTGAAAGTGTTTCCAATTCCTGGACAACCGAACCGAGCGCCAGGTTGTTTGAACAGCGTTTTTAATACTGTATTGCATTGTTTTATCCCTTGACCTCTTTTTCCAATTCATTTGCTACACGCGCAATACAACACATGTTCGTTTTCTCAGCGCGCTACATCCGCAAACATGGCGGGTGTTGAGGGCGTGCTAATTGTTAAATTTATCGAAAGCGAAAGGTGGAGCAACCGGCGACAATTACAATGACAAAACGGAGTAGAGGGCCAGCGCGAGTGCGGTGCATCTTACCATGCAACTCCAGTTTGCTTGTTGCACTCCGCACCGGGATGTCGCCGTTCAATGAACCACTACACCTCCCGGGTGAACTTATAAGCACCCTTGGCGAGGTTCAACCATTCCATGAATAATCCAGGACGATTTTGTCGATGCGCTCTGGAAAATGTTATTACAGCGTCCGTTTTCCCTTCCCTCTGGGTGGGAGGTGGAAAAACTCCTGGGCGGCCATATGCAAATAATGCCGGGAGCTGTTAATTGATCGGCTGTTGAAGCAGGGCAGATGGGAAGACTCTCTCAGGGTCAGCGCCAGGGGATGGTAATAATAATGAACGCTTCGTCAACCGCTCACTTTCAGGTCACCGAGCGCACACCGTTTTCGTCGGCGTCCACATTCCGGGCTCCTCCCGAAGGCATTCGCAGCGGCGCCGACACAAACATCACCAGCCGAGCCGGGAAAATGGCGATAAGAACAGCGCTGGATCGGAATCCGATCGTCCTGGTAAGAAACAGTTACGAAAGGAGGGAGAAAACAAACACACCCGATTCGATTATTTGTAGACACATTTATTGGACGTAAACATCCGTTTCTTCACTTAAATTTAAATTTCAATCCCTTCACTTGAAACTTCACTTCAGCAGGGACCAGTTGTTATCAAGTTAAACACGTACGGCGTCCTGTAACATATACCGCAACAAAATTTTACAAATTTATTGTAAACTGCTTTCAACTTTAATAACTTCCTCGAATGGCCGCTAACAGAATATTTATTCCTTTCCCTTCCAAATTCCTCGTCCGCTCTTCTCTCGGTACCGCTAACTACTCTCTTCTACCCTTCAAAACGCTGTATAGTTGCCCCGAAGCCCCACATCGTCACACAACGAAGAATCAGTATCGTTGATGATGGGGAATTTTGTAAGATAGCGTTGTTCATTGATTTATTTTTAGATGATGCTTTTCATTCAATTTAGTGCTTCATGCATGACAGTGTTTAATGCTGATAGTGTTTTGTTTGTAAAATTTTCTGATAAACTTACAGATGAAATCTATTAATTATCCACAACCTACACATTTAGAATAATGCGAAATTTGTGTCAACTTTTGCGTAAAAAAAATCAGACTCCTAATATAGGTGCTTCTGTCAAGTTTGTAGTTCGAATAACATCCAGTCACGATTTTGAGCTATACAGGAAATTATTATCACTCCCATTTCCCGCACGAGCTACTTACTAGCCGGCCTACTACACAGAAGCCATCATTCATTTGAAGCCATTGATCATTATCATTATTATCAGCGGCTGCAAAACCCCATCATATCAAACACCGACGCAAAACCTAATTGAAACGATTACACCGCCCCATCAATTTGCGCCGCGCACGGCCGACCCGCATACACTCGCAAACGCTTCCTTATCCTTGCACGAATCGGGAGAGCGTAATTTATTGAGCCTGCCTGACACTTATTGCACCGACCGGGTGCCAAAACGTTCAAAATTAAGGCTGCCCCTGCCCGCCCTGTGCAAGGCGGCAGTCTCGCTTCATCATGCGCCATCGCTCATCGCCCGAAATCATTTCCACCGATCGAATCGAAGCGCTATGATAACAGTAGCTATATCGGGCCCACCGTTCACTGACTTTGATTGTTGTTGTTGGTTGCGTGCAGTATTTTTTGCAGCTAGGTTAGGCAAAACAAACTGGGCCGCGCGATCGCGACCGTGTGGCTTTTGTTTACGTTGAACTTCGATTACCATCGCCAGGGTGTAATAATTTTGTTTGTTTGTTTTTCTCTTCTGCGTGCTGCGATCTCGCTCTCTCGTTTTTCTCTTGCTCTATCCCTTCTGGCTCTTACGTCACAGTTACGCCACCTGCACAAAGAGTACAGTTCATCCTGGGCGGTGAGGTCGGCGACGAGGGCGGCAACCACGAGTCGCACCCGCTCTTCTCCGAGATGGAGGAGCTGGTCAAGGAGGGCGACGAGATGGCCTGGAAGGAGACGGCCCGCTGGGTCAAGTTCGAGGAGGACGTGGAGGAGGGCGGCAACCGGTGGTCGAAGCCGCACGTGGCCACCCTCTCGCTGCACTCGCTGTTCGAGCTGCGCAGCCTGCTGCTGAACGGCTCCGTGATGCTGGACATGGAGGCGACGGGGCTGGAGCAGATCGCGGAGCTGGTGTGCGAGAACATGGTCAACTCGGGCATGCTGCCGGTGGAGGCGCGCGAGAAGGTGATCGAGGCGCTGCTGAAGCGCCACAAGCACCAGCACGAGTTCGCCAGCAAGAAGAGCCGGCTGCCGCTGATCCGCTCGCTGGCCGACATCGGCAAGAACCACTCGTCGTCGAAGAGTAAGTATTCCGTGGTAGGGATCCGGGCGCAGGATTTCCAACGGTGGAACATGTTTCGTGTTGTCCTGTCCGTCTGTCAGTCCTTCCGCCCCTTTCATGTGTCTGCTTCGGGGCATTAGCAGTGTCAGGACGTGCCGTGAAAGCTACGCGCGCAAGGAACGCACCGGTGGTTTGGTGTTTTGTTGGGTGGGAAAGCGATAGCAACCTTGACTGATCAACTGTGCCATCTGTCCACGCATACTTCGAATCTGCAGATATGCCACGCTCATCCACCAGCAAAAGCATCTCCTCGGCCAACTCATTCGCAATGCACGTCGTTTCTTCGGCACCCATGGGCATGCACGACGAAGACGAGTCGGCGTCGGCACCATCGCCCCAAACGGCCCTGCTGTACGGCAGCAAAGACCAGCGCGGTCACTATCTCGCACTGCCCACAGGTACCACCTCACCTATTACGCTTGCCACTCACTACCCCTGCGCCGCCTCTTGACTCTAGGAGGCCTAACCTGAGCCCCCTCACTGTCGCTCGTTCTGTTTCCCCTTGGTGGTGGCTAGAGACCCTTGAACATTATTCTCCAGTCCCCTCTTGCAGCAGGCCCCCTAACATCCGAGCTACGTTGTAAAGTTTTACTGCTTGTATGAAAGATTCTCTGAGAAGTGTGTGTAATTATCTGTATCTGTACATTGGAAATATCTTCTGTAAAACTTCTTTGCTGTTGTATCATTTGCTAGCTGACTCCAACCGGTGCTGGGACATATGTTTCATATAAAATCTTTTAACCTTTCGCATAAACTATACAAAACAGACGTTCCGATGATGTTGAGTTTTCCGACATATTTTCAAACAATAGTCAGGAGATGAATCGATGACCTAGGGTTGTGGAAAGATCTCTGCAATTCTACCTAAAGTAGAATAAAGTTTTATCATGAATAGGATCGAATCGGAAACAAATCGATTCGATGGGTTTTTCCGCAAGTTTATCACAAAGCACCGGGCGCCTCCATTGGCCCATGCGGTCTTACTAAAAGGGGTTGAAAATGGAAACTTTAAATGCCAGTTACCGCCACCCAGTTCACGGTCCCATTGACCGCAAGGTGTGCCGTTACCGGATCTTTGTATGCCCTGCTGTCTGTCGCAAATTCGAACCCATTTTAATGAGTGTAGTCTCAGCGGGAACATTCAAGCTTCGTTAAAGGACACCCTTCCTTCCGCGTCGCTTGCCGACACCGTTCAACATTCAGCGCGCCCACACCGAAAGCGGAGCAATATCCACGCCTCGTCCCCTTGTTACACGGTGTCGCAGACGCGTAGCAGCTAGATGGATGATGATTAGTCGACGAAAAGCTGAGCGTGGAACGGCCGTCATCTGATCCTTCTGCGTCTAGCCAACCGTCGAGGCCACTGTTTTCGCCAAGCCTCATGTCAAGCCGTGTGTCAAGCCTCTGTTTTGCCTACTCTGGAACCACTGGCCGTCCCATCTGGTGTTGCGGTTGTAGTTCGATCCCCCCGGGGGTGTCTTATTTCCGTCAATATTCCATTCCCTCGAGTCCGTGTGGTACGGTAAATAAATTTTCTTCCATCCCGTCTTCCACCTTTTTCTGATCCTTCCATCGCCCGGGAACGGTAGATGACATTTCGCCAACGGCTTCCCACGGCGGTGTCGGTGGTGGCGGTGGGAGCAACGCAGGATCGTCCGTTGGAGTAACCACCTGGTTCCATGCCGGTGCCGCAAGCTCTGCTACTTCAACGAGTGCGACCCCCGGAAGAGGTTTATAAAAATAGCTTTTTTTAATTCGCTCTTTTCTCTTCTCCGTGTACTTCTTGTTCCGTTATCCTCATGGCGTACTACTTCTTTTCGATTTCTTTCTCTCCCATTACGATCTCTTGTTCGCTGTTGCTCATATTTTCCGTCTTCCTAGTCGGTGTCTATCTCCTCGCTCACTTTTCCTTTTCCATTCCAATTCTTTTACAATGGTTTATTACACATAACGTCTCGGTGTGTTTCTTGTCACTTGTTTATACTCATTGAACTTTCTACTATGTGGTAGTTGTTAGTACCATTCGAGTGTTATCTGCTACACCCTACTGGCCAACTGTCGCGTACCTACTAAAACCAGCACTGAAAACGGGGACTACTTTCAAATGTGGAACATGCTTGCTCACATATTATCATAACCACCTTTTTCATGGCACACTGTTTCGCATCGTCATCGCAATCATGAATACCGACTTAAAGAAACTTTTATGTACATTCATCATCTGTTTCGCATTTGTTTTGTTGATTCTTTGTTTACCATCCTCGTGTACCACCTTACGACACTTTGTGTGTTTATGTGTTTAGCACCTTTCAAGACAATCAGGGACAATCACAATAACATTTGCTTACACCCATTGAACGCTCGCATCACAGACGACGTTTAGCTTTCTTCGAGTGGAAAGTTCATGGGAAATTATTTCCCCAAGTCATGACATGGAATAACAATTTAAATCAATGGAAAGTTAGGTACAGAGTGTTACCACTAGGTTAAAGAATGAATTTTTTTCCACCCAGCACCTTTATGCCATTGCATTCAACGCCCGGAAGGTTGTGAATGGTGAACTTTTCACTGAGCAAATAAATAAAAGCTGTTGAACTAATGCTTTGCCGAAATAACAAATGGCCTATGAATTGATGAAAGTTCTAACACAAAATGAATTTTTCGTGAATGCACAAACAGGAGATGGGAATCGAAATACGGGGAGCAATCAGCCATAGAATTGTACATCAATCAAAAAGCACAAGTTTTGAAACAAGAATGAAAAAAATCGTACAACATCGCATCGTAAACGTAACAGTATTCTACATGTTATTCGTATCGTAAAGTATTAGCACAAACTAATATAATATTTGATTTTCACTTGGTTTTCTCGCCACAAGCTCGGAGTAACGTTGCTTAACCAGCCCGAATTAGTTTAAGAGAAGCAAAAAAAAAAACCACACACACACAACAACCCCACCTTCGAAATCCTTCTTCCAGTTGAGGACCCAACAAATACTAACAGTCCACCGACCAGTAGTGCTGCTAGCAATAACAGCAGCCAGAACGCATCCAGCAACAAATCGGCCAACGGCAACAACGGCAGCAAACACTTAACTGTGCCCGGAAGAGCCGCCGGTAAATGAACTACCCCATGATATCTTCATCCCCACACATACCCCCGGCACAAACCCACCCCTTAGCCATGGAAAGCTGCACGTTTCGTAGAGCCACCAGTAAACACACAGAGCGTCCCGGCCGTACCGGGAGCTCGTCACGTAGTAAAACTGTTGCTTGTTCGTTTGTTTCGAAAAGTCCCGGCAGCGGCCGGTGGGAGAACTCTTATCCTGTTTTTCCCGAACGTACTGTTAGAAATCTTTTCTTTTTCCTCCTCGGTCTGATTTTCAACCATCGTATCACTTATTCAAGTGCACTTGCTTTTGAGCAAGAATTTTCATGGCCCGGTTTGCAGATAGTACCCTTGGGCCTAACCATGGGAAAAAGCTGCACTGGAAAGTCGGTGCATCGTTGGTTGTTTTTCCGCGTTACTTCACTGCACATTCAGTAGAATTGAGTTTTTCTTTTTTGCACCCAAATCCGTTTACAGTGCGCATCCAGTCAAGGATGTAACACAACTCAATAGTAGTCGTAGGCAACGGAAAGAGAGAGAGAGAGAAAAAAAAAACAACCATACCAGCAACTCGCAACGGCACACCTTCAATTTTCCCAATCAAATTGTCCTGGCCTGATTTGGCCGTTCCGGTAAAGCGAAGCCAAAGTCCGTCCGTTGGGGGACGATTATCCCTGCGTAAGGTAGTGCAGTTTCCCAACACGGGGCAGAATAGTGCTATAACAACTATAATTGGGTTTGAATCGTGCATGACGATGCCGTGTGAAACAAATGACAATTAGAAGCCTGCAGTGGTAGATCCGGCCCGTTTTCAGTTGAGAACGTCCGTGCTCTATTGTCTGATTGATATGTACACCATTATGGTCGCTTATCATGATCTACCATTCTGCTAGAAGAGCTGAGGAGAGTTTTGTTCCATTGTTTTTATTTCAGCACTCGGTCCTGAGTTGTTACAACATCAACATATAAGAGTAGCTGTTTTTTTATCAAAAAAGGATCGTCGGTTCTAACGGGAAAAAATACCAGCACAACAGCTGGTTGTGCTGCATACAGCTTGACTAATAATTATCACCCCTAAACAACTATTTTGTCTTTTGATCTATGTGTTACTGTAGCGCTAGATGATGTTTTAAAATACCCTTAGCAATGTTTTCTTTCAAACTCACCGCACATTTCTGCATGTCTCACGAAATAACACATTACCACCATACCATCCTTCGAAGGGATCTTGGGTACCTTTGGTTCGTAGTCTTCTGTGTTTTGTTGGATTTTTGTTCCAGTTGTAGCCCTCCTGTATACTCCTGGGAAAACAGAACATTCCTAAGCTTCATCGTCTCACGCCCAACCGAGGGAACGCTCTTTCGCTCGCCCTCGAAAAGGTCGTCCCCTTTTTTCGGCGCGCATTCAAACAACATTCAAGCAACCGTGCCTGGGGACGCCTTTTCCCGACCGGTTGGTACAAGTGTGTTAATTTTCGTCACTCTAAATGTCCTTCCCGTGCCCCTATTTGCGTGTTCCCGCACCCCGTTACGCAATCCGCACAGGGGAAAACATGACCCAGAGCCCGAGCAACGTGTCGATGCCCCGGAACACCAGCTCCGGCGAGCTGCAGAATGGCGAGCATAAGAGCAACACACACTTTATGCGCAAAATTCCCCCGGGCGCCGAGGCGAGCAACATTCTCGTCGGCGAGGTCGACTTTCTCGACAAGACCCTGTCGGCGTTTCTCCGGCTGAACACCGCCTCGGTGATGGGCGACCTGACGGAGGTTCCGGTTCCGACGAGGTGAGTTTGTGTGCGGGCGATTTCCCTTACCGTGGGAGGATACTCACCGGCGGTCTTGACGTTGCATCGCGCCGCTTAGGTTCATCTTTATCCTGCTCGGGCCACCCGGCAGCCACGGCAGCTTCCACGAGATTGGCCGCGCCATGGCGACGCTGATGTCGGACGAAATCTTCCACGAAGTTGCGTACCGGGCGAAGAAGCGCGAACATCTGCTGGCGGGCATCGACGAGTTCCTGGACGCCGTCACCGTCCTGCCGCCCGGCGAGTGGGACCCCTCGATCCGAATAGAGCCGCCGGCGGCCATACCCTCCCAGGAGGTCCGCAAGCGTCCGCCGGAGAAAAACCCCAAGGAGGAGGTCGACGAGGAGCTCGAGGAGCAGCGGCAGCGCGAGGAGGCGGGTCTGTCCCGCACCGGGCGTCTCTTCGGCGGCCTGGTGAACGATCTGAAGCGCAAGGCGCCATTCTACCTGTCCGACCTGAAGGACGGCCTGTCGATGCAGTGCGTGGCGTCGTGGATTTTCCTCTACTTCGCCTGCCTGTCGCCGATCATTACGTTCGGGGGCCTACTGGGGACGGCCACCGGGAACAACATCGCCGCGATGGAGTCGCTCGTGTCCGGGTTCGTGTGCGGCATCGGGTACGGGTTCTTCTCGGGCCAACCGCTGACCATCCTGGGCTCAACCGGGCCGGTGCTGGTGTTCGAGACGATCGTGTACGAGTTCTGCCTCCAGGTGGGCTGGGACTATCTGACGTTCCGGTTCTGGATCGGCACGTGGATATCGATCATTCTCGTCATCCTGGTGGCGGTCGATGCGAGCGCCCTCGTGTGCTACATCACGCGCTTCACAGAGGAAAACTTTGCCTGTCTCATTGCGGTGATCTTCATCTACAAGGCGATCGAGAACGTGTTCCACATCGGGCAGGACTATCCGATGAACACGGCCGGAGGGAAGCTGGATTGTGCCTGCCTTCCACCGGCGGGTCAACCGCTCACTCCAGAAGCCGTTCACCAGTGGGCGCAGTACAGTCTACGGACGTGCAAGGTTGGTACCGGCTCGTAGGCGTAGAAGTTGGTTCTTGCGGACTTCCGAATTTAACTGCCACACTGTCACTTTCCACAGACGCTCAATGGGACGCTGACCGGGGCCGACTGCGACAAGCCGGAGTACGTGTCGGACGTCTTCCTGATGTCGATCGTGCTGTTTCTCGGCACGTACATCATCTCGGTCATCCTGAAGGACTTCAAGACCGCCCTGTTTTTCCCGACGGTCGTGCGCCAGTTCGTTAGCGACTTCTCGGTCACGATCGCGATCTTCTCGATGACGCTGCTGGACTTCTTCACGCGCATCGCCACCCCGAAGCTGGACGTGCCGAACGAGTTCAAGCGCACCATCCCGACCCGCGGCTGGATCATCATGCCATTCCACGAGGACAACCCGGTCTGGTCGTCGGCCCTCGCGATCCTGCCCGCCCTGCTCGGCACCATACTGATATTCATGGATCAACAAATAACGGCTGTGATAATCAATAGGAAGGAACACAAGCTCACCAAAGGTTGTGGCTACCATCTGGATCTGTTCGTGCTGTCGTGTCTGATACAGATCTGCACCGTCATGGGTCTGCCCTGGTGAGTGGCGAGTCGGGCGCCGTTGTCAGCTCGAAAGCGAACCGATCGTCCCTTCTTAATGTTAAATGTCTCCATCGCATTCTGCAGGTTTGTTGCTGCCACCGTGCTCAGTATTAATCATGTCAATTCACTGAAGAAGGAATCCGAAACGGCCGCGCCGGGCGAGAAGCCACAGTTCATCGGGGTGCGCGAGCAACGCGTCACGCACATACTGATCTTCCTGACGATCGGGTGCTCGGTGCTGCTAACGCCGCTGCTGTCCCACATTCCCATGCCGGTACTGTACGGCGTGTTTCTCTACATGGGCGTATCGGCCCTCAAGGGGCTGCAATTCTTCGACCGTCTGCTGATCATGCTGATGCCCGCCAAGTACCAACCGGACTACATGTTCCTGCGACAGGTGCACTATACCACACCCCCTTCAGGGAACTCGTCCACACGGGGCGAACGGCCAAAGACTGCCCTTCTATCCAACTGTCCATTTTTCGTTTTATTTCTCCACACGCAGGTCCCTATCAAGCGCGTCCATCTGTTCACCATGATCCAGCTGGCCTGCTTTTCCGTCCTGTGGTTGATCAAGTCCTTCTCGATCACCTCGATCCTCTTCCCGCTGATGCTGGTGGTGATGATCGGCGTGCGGAAGTCGCTCGACTACATCTTCACCAAGCGCGAGCTGACGATCCTGGACGACATCATGCCGGAGATGACGAAGCGCGCCCGGGCGGACGATCTGCACCAGCTCGAGGATGGCGAGGTGGGACTCTATCGGCGCCTGGTCGGTTGCTGCATCGGCGCCAAGCCGACGCAGCAGCCCGTCACCACGATCAGTGTGACCAAACTGGCCGAACAGACGATCAAATCGAACAGCACCACCAGCCCTGATAGCTAGTAGTCGTCGTGTGTTTCTTCTTTTCCCCCCATCTGACTCCGGCGGACGTTTTCGCTTGGCGTTTACATTTCCCCCCTACTGGCGTATCGCTTTTCGCTGGCTGCGCAACTACGAGCCTGCTGGCCTCCGTGTGTTGCAAAGTCTTTCAGTAGTCAATTAGCCCCCAAGCAGCTTGTATTTTAGCTCCTCCTAGTGCAATTCTGGTTCGTTCCCCGTTTCGTTTCGAGGAGCGCTAGCAAACTACATTCCGTTAGCCAATTTAACTGCTTTATATAATATTAGGTATCTATTTATAGTTCATTTTTCACACGAAGCCGGTCGATGGACGTTTGCACCATTTTAATCTACCAGTTTAAAGCGATAGTTGTGCTTACCTCTGTTATGTATTTTACGAACTCCAACAACCCCTCCTCACGCCTTTCCTATTACAAATTCCACCACACTGACCGCCTACCGTGCCAGTAACCTAGTGCAGCTAGGTCTAGTGACGCTTCAATAATTAGGTAAATACATGCGTATACGCTAACCACCTTTTAACGATCACACCAATAAACTCGAGACGGTACAGCCTACAATGAATAAACAGACAGACACTGGTTACACAGTTAGTGCACTAAACATTTGTTTTTTCTTACTCCTTACTGTTCATTAGTCAAATTTCGTTGAGTCGAGACCGATTATTGTTACGTAAAATATCATTGACACCACGAGGTAATTTAATACCATGAGTAACAATACGTTGATTTATGATTTTAGTTAATTTGTTTCATTTCTGTAACATAGTAGCTAAGCATTAAACAGAATAAACATTACACAACACTTGATATCACGCTCGGTAACATTTCAATAATTGAATTTAAACCGTTTCGTCCGTATGCTTCCCACCCTTTTCCGCATGGTTAGAATCTGCGTAATGTATGATAGATGTATAATATGTTCATTCGAATACTAGGCCGTTGGTTCCAGTTTGGTCGGGAAACAATCGAATCCGAAACATGGTTCCTCATACAGCGCACAATGCTGCTATTTCGAACGCTAATCCGTTTTAAGTTAAATGAGAAAACTATCAGAAAAAAAATCGACAGCATCCGAATGCTTTATGGTGTATAGCGTGTAGTATAGTTATATTGTTTTTTATACACCTTTGAATGTGTATGCTTCGTCAACGGGCACCAAACACTCACAGCGAAAACATGTATTTTTCTCATTTGGCTTTACTACTCTGCTTTGATCTGTCATTTTTGTCTTTTCTACTCGACAGGAAAACCGTACTCTACTAACTGCACAGCGAACGCAAATCATCGTTACCAATCACTAGAAATTACTAACTTTCTCCTGTTTGAAGTTACTAACTCTGCAGTTGTGCATGTTGTTAATACGCAATTCTATACCCACTATCAACTGCTTACGAAGCTTGTGCTCGTTTTCTTCAACTTCTTTCTTCAAGCCATAACCGCATGGCGTTTCGGTAAACTGCACGGATTTTTTTCAGCACCCGAATGACATAGAAATTACATACAACTATTACATAGTACAAACTCTATACAGTTTTCCCGTATCTCCCTGAAAGAAACCTTTCGGTGAAAAACAAGGGTGCTCGAGCGATCTCACACGGTTCGGTCACGTTCGATATCGACCAGAGGGTCTTCAAAGCGAACACGCGATCTGAACACCATTTCGTTGAAATCGTCCTTCCCAACAGGACTCGGGACAACATTCTGCCGACAATCTGCAACTTCCGCTGGAAAATGGGACGCTCAACGAGAAGACCAAAATAAACATTTCGGAGGAGGTCAACCGGACCACGATCTGGAAGCAGGTCAACAATTGCAACGTGCTGTTCACTAAAAAGCAGCCCACTTTAGGCGATCGGCAGACATCTTCGCAACAGTTGTAAGCCGAACTGTTGACCATCCTTCGACGATCGCGTGCTAATGAAGTCCTTCCTGTTTCATTGTTTTTTTTTTAGGCTGAAAACGAATGAAAAGGAAAAAAGACTGTCTACCATGCGCGAGGAAGAAGAAGTGGATGAGCAAGGCCGTCAATTAAGTCACAACAAAAAGACACAGGTCTAAGCATTTTCTTGCGATTTGCACGCGCCCAGATATGTGTTTTCTAAGTGTGTGCGTTGAGTACTAATTAAATTATCCACCGCGCCATTTTTACACAGTATCCATTTTAAACCCCAAGAAGAAATCCAACCATTACCAGCGACACTGCAGTACAGTACAATATGCCAGAACATGAACTAATCACACTCAAACTCGCTAACGAATCCGAATCAGAAAACAATAGCTCCGCAAGCACCCACACACGACCCTGTTGATGAATTCATCCACTGTGCCCTCGTAACTACTATAGCTACATTTAAAATGTGTCCCGTTTGCGGAAGTGCACGTGCGTAATGCATCCTGTGGATGGTCGATAGTTAGAAGAAGCATGAGATGCGCCGCGGATAAGATGTCGTATAACTGCATCGCACACACTCTTGTTGGACACTAGTATATGCAGCAATTGGAATAGAAGTAGGATGTCGTTTTTTGTAGCGTTATGTATGGCTTCGATAGAAAAAATAGTTTCACAGCACCTGCGTATGTGTGTATTTCGTTTTTGTTGCCCATGGCTTGGCTAAACACGATAATCTAATTTGATTTGCTTAGCCTCCAGACATTACATGATTACAATTGAGTCCGTTAAAGTATTCCGAACGAACGAATATGATTTGGTATAATGTTGAAATGGTCACCGATCATCCTATAGATAATCGCACAATGATGTCCGTTGACATGTTCATTCAAGCATGTGCATAATAGATGTGATATATTGGCTCTTGGTTTCTAACCTTCGTACTCAAATCTTTCAAGATACTACACTCAAAGTGAATGTGGAAGAATGTAAAAATCGATAAAAAGAATGCTTTCACACGTGTGTAGTAGCCCGCGTGGAAACTTCGTTCATGGCATTTGGCATTCATCCACGATCATCTTACATATATATATATATATATATGTCTATATATATATATATATAGCATAGTATAGTATATAGTATAGCAAATTACCCACATGTCGTTAGACTCGTTAGCTCATGAAACGTTACGTAGCGCCATATTGCCCACAGTCCGCTTCATTCGAACACATCCATTACTAAAACTGGTCAATCACTCAACATCAATTATTGCAGAAAATGAAGCGAGAGTTTTGGATGAATTCGCGATCCGGCAGCAGCAACGGTCGTGGTGCCATTAGCAATAGCAGTAGCGGCGGAACGATTGTTGGCACCGGAGGGCGCGGAAGCGATAGTGCCTCCGAAACGAGGGTGTGAAGGGTTTAAGTAGGTTAGTGCAAAATTTGAAAAAACATAAAATACAAATGCATTAGCTCACTGTGCAGGGTTTAAGCAAGGCTGAAATGGAAACGAGTATCTCGGTGTTGGTGGAGATCGTCCACCGATCAATGCATGATCGAAGAAGAAGAATATGTGGAACGTGTTTTCGAAGGAAGTTAGGAAAGTAACCGTTGCGTATGAGAAAGGTCAACCATTCATTCACTACGAAATTGCAAACATAAAACGGTAACTACCGTTTTACTTCGGGAAGCAACCGAATTCAGGTAGACTAAATTCCGCTAGACAAATTACTAGAACCTTGTGACAGACTTTTTAAGGAAAAATTTACAACCAACAAACGACATTCAGAGGGCAACCGACACCATTCGACAATTGTGAGGCATAGCATTTTTATAGTATGTAAGTGAGGGAAAAGAAACAACACAAAACCAATACCAAATTGTTCGAATTTCCCCTAAATGGTTCCAAGTAGACGAAAAGAAATTATTTCAAAATAATTTCAAAATAAAGTACCACTTATATCTATTCCATTTACAACTTAAAATGTCTTGCGTAATAACCAATAGAATAAGGCAGTTTTTCGTTTCGTTTGGTTTAAATTGGAGTAGTCGTGTGAAGTATATTTCTCTTACAATAAGCTTACAGATTTTACCCTAACATGAAGAAAAACTATGTACAAATTGGTTCATGGGTAATGATGGGTAACACACGTGATCAATTTCCTAGCTCCTTTTCTTTTGCTTCTTCTCTACAACCAACCCCTGCGAAACCTGGTAATCGTGCACCAGCTTCTCTTGTACATCCGGCATACACGGCGAGTATCGGCTGTACTCCATACTAAACTCGCCCTTACCTTGCGTGCTCGATCGCAGCTCCCCAGCGTACCCGAACATATCGTTCAGCGGCACTTCGGCGTACACCGTAAACCACCCTTCGGCACCCTCCGTGCCGGTAATGATACCGTGTCGTTTGTTCAGCTGTCCTATCACCGTGCCCTGGAATTCGTCCGGAGCCGTCACTTCTACCATCATGATCGGCTCAATGATCTGCCAGCTACCATTCTCGAAGACGCTTTTGATCGCTCCCTGCGCCGCCAGCATGAAAGCCAGTTCGCTGGAGTCCACGATGTGATGAGCGCCATCCTGCAGTCGGAACTTGATGCCAGACAGCTTGTGCCCGGACAGCAGGCCCTTCTCTGCCATCTGCCGGAAGCCCTTCTCAATACCTGGGATGTATTGTTTCGGCACGTTCGTGCCCATCGTTTCGTCTACGAACTCGATCATGGTGTTCTGTTGCGGTGGAAGCGGGTCCAAAACACCTATAACCCTTCCAAACTGGCCCTGGCCGCCCGATTGCTTCTTGTGCAGGTAGTCGAACTCGCACGGCGCGATGAGCGTTTCGCGGAAAGCAACCTTTGGCTTACCGAGCGTTACGGGGCAATTGTACTCGCGTTCCATCCGCTGGGCGTAGATTTCCAAGTGCAGCTCGCCCATGCCTGACACGAGCGTCTCTTTCACGTCCGCATCATACTCGAAGTGGAAGGTGGGATCTTCCTTCGTGAAGCGCGCGATCGCCTTAGCAAAATTATCACGATCCTTAGAGTTGTTTGGTTTGATTGCCATCGAAACGACCGGGTCGGGCACGTAGATCGATTCCATCGAAAGCTCCAGCTTCGGGTTTGTCACAAACGTATCGCCAGACGCGCAATCCACTCCGAACAAGGCGAAAATGTCCCCCGCGTACACTTCGTTTACGTCCTCCATTTGATTCGAGTGCAGCCGGACCAGCCGCGCCAAGCGGATCTTCTTCCCCGAGCGAGAATTGTAAATATTATCTCCCTTCCGCAGCACGCCCTGATAGCAACGGAGGTAGGTTAACTGTCCAAATCGCCCAGCTTCCAGTTTAAAGGCCAGTCCAACAAACGGTTCCTTTCCATCACGAGCCGGATTCAGGATCACCTTTTCTGGCTCCTGGCCTGCCTTCTCAACCAGGGCAGTATTTTCCACCTCACCCGGGTGAGGCAAGTAGTCTAACACCGCGTTCAGCAGCGGTTGGACACCCTTATTCTTCAGCGCCGTACCTACTAGCACCGGCGTGAACGTTCGCTTTAGCGTTGACCTCCTTATTGCACCCATTACGTCCTCCACGGTTGGTTCCTTTTCCTCCAGGAAAAGCTCGCCGATCCTCTCGTCCACATTCGAAAGGTGTTCGATCAGCTCCTGCCGTCTTTCGACACTCTCCGTGCGCATGTCGGCCGGGATTTCATCTTCTCGGATTTTCAGCCCGTACGGTTCCTCGAAGTAGAGTGCCTTTTGTTTCACCAAATCGATCACGCCCTTGCAGTTGCTCTCCACCCCGATCGGTAGCTGCACGAACGCGGCATGGTGATTCAACTTTGAGCGCATTTGACCTAGAACCCGGTACGGATTCGCACCCGAACGATCGAGTTTGTTGATGAACGCCAAGCAGGGTACATTGTAGCGCTTCATCTGGCGATTTACGGTCAGCGTTTGACTCTGCACACCGCCTACACTGCAGAGTACCAGGATTGCTCCATCGAGAACGCGCAATGCGCGTTCCACCTCAACAGTGAAATCCACGTGCCCGGGCGTATCGATGATGTTGATGTTATGGTCCTTCCAGAGCGTGTACGTGGCGGCCGACTGGATCGTGATACCACGCTGTCGTTCCAGCTCCATCGAGTCCATCGTAGCGCCGACGTTATCCTTGCCCTTCACCTCGTGCATTTCTTTGATGCGTCCGGTGTAAAACAGGATTCGCTCGGTGAGCGTCGTCTTGCCGCTGTCGATGTGCGCGGAGATGCCGATGTTACGGATCCTCTCCAGCTGCTTGTGCTCTGCGAACGTCGCATGGCTGGAGAATGATTTCACATTCTGATATATAAAATAGAAACATTAAAGCACAGGAACACATTCAAACTTATGTAACCATCGGGGGTGCTCGATGAATGTTTTTTTTTTTGTTACCTCCAGGAAAGATTTCGCGACGGCTAGCGTACAGCGCGATCGTATCAGGTTACTGATGGTCATCGTGAACGGTGGGATGAAAGTTTAAAACTATGCAAAATTGCGTTTGTTTTACGCAATTTGCAATAATTCTGTAACACCGGCAACACGACACCGCAAATGCACTTCGCACACCGAGTCAGCGTGTTGAACTACCGATTCTGACAATTCGTGCGTACACGTGGTGGTTGATAGTGTGAGTGGAATGTGAGACGAATTTACAAACACTGTTCGAACGCTACGCTGAACAATTGACATTTCTAATAGTTTGTGCGGAAGTTTCATTCAAGTAGCGCCTCTCGTTGAACTAGGTTTACTGCAACAGCATTGCGGAAGACGTCCGTTTCGAAATAAAGGATATTTGCTTCAGTCTATTTGAACGTAGGTAATTACTGAACATCATACAAAGTGACTATACTTGCTACGCATGAGCCATCATCCACTGTCAAACCACAGACCGACCCCGTGCAAAAAACAATCCGTTCCTACAGGCATCCTCTTTAAAGTACGGAACTATCCGTCAGCCCGATCCGTGGATACTGGTTGCACAACAAAGAAGTTCTGTGACCCTGTGCGTGTTTCCAAAAACAGTGTTTTAATAATATAGTATTTTTCCCCAATTTTCCTCAATTTCCTTCAACCCCGCCGTGAATGTTCACGTCACTGGTCAGGATTGCAAGGATGGTCGTGAAACATAAAGTTGCCGGATACGAGGAGTTCACCAAACTTGCCGAAAGCTTGGAAAGTAGCGGAGAACCGGTGCACATCCTTTTTACCGGTAGCAAGGATGAAAACGGGGAAAGTTGGTGCCCGTACTGTGTAAAAGGTGAGATGCATGAATTAATTAATGGCAAATGCACTGTCGAAGGTGGGCTGTAGATGGCCCATCATTACCAATTCATAGATAAGATAGTTGGAAGATAAATGGCACCCGAAGGAGTAGAATCTAACACACACCAAGTGAGAGTTTCCACTACGACCTGCAGTGACCGACGAAATACGAATGGATTGTTGTCGAGCATGTCTTATTAGTTCTCGAATCTATATTCCAGCCGCTCCCGTAGTAACGAAGGCTCTAGACACGGCACCGGAAAAAAGCCACTTTATAACGGTTGAAATCGAACGACCATTGTGAGTAAACGAGCAAACTAACATTACTTACTTTCGCTTAGTCATCCACCTACTTAATGAGCAATCAGTACGATGATGTCATTGCATAATTACAGTACCTTCACTAACATCTCACTATCTTGTTCATCTTTCCAGCTGGAAGGATCAGAACTGCCCCTTCCGTAAGGACCCTAGGACTCACCTTGTGTTCCTTCCAACGCTTTTAAGGTGGCGATCGCCCCAGCGCCTGGATGGTTCTCAGTGCGCGAATGCCGATTTGGTTGAAATGTTACTTCAAGATGAAGATTAAGTGGAGAAGGAACATAGATCTACACCCAAGTTTCCAGCCTTTGGAATGATGTGCCGCTACAGAATTTTATTTGTAATTTCGCTTTTTTTGCAGCTCCTTTTACAGGAGGCACATGGTCAATGTAATGTTTTTACGTCTTCTTTTAACTAAACCAATAAATAACGAAATGAAGTACGTCAATAGTCGTGGTAATGTTTCGAAATACTCAGACCCTTATCCGCCCGCATCCCGCGGAGCACTAGTAGTTACTCTTATACTTTTTTATCTCAATCATTATCACATGAATGTTCACCAGCTGTGCACGAGCGTTCGGCGTGAGAAGCTTGTAGAACTTGTGATAATATTGCACGAGCTGGGCCAGAGCCAACTGTAACAACTGGGATCCGGTCACTAGCGAGGGAAAAGATAGAAACACCTCCCGGTTCAGATCTTCCAGCGATTTTTTCCAGTTGGTGGAAAAGTTTGCCACCAGCTGCAACGATCGGCGCTCCTGCCGTTTTAGCTCTTCCGACTGTTCTTTATCGCGCATTTGCTCGCAGTCCTTCACGAACTGAATGATGCCGCCTAGATGGGGAGCGAGAATCTCCTCCACGTACTCCGCACTTCGCGTGCTGAGGAGCTCCCGGAACGCTTCCGCTTCCTTCGAGTTATCGCGGGTTCGTTCCATCAGCACACCGAGCACAAGATCGTAATTGTTTATCAGGTAAATCAGCTGCTCCCTGCGGGTGGTGAAGATGGCGGCCATGCGCAACATGAAGCACTTCACTTCCTCCTGTAATTCCAGCAATAGATGGCTGACTAGCTCGTTGGGAAAGTTCTCTGAGATGCCAACGATAGCAGCGGAAAATTCGGCATAACGGCGAGTGATCTAATGGAGGTAAACTTGGTAAGTGTTTTAAATGCTTTTCACTGGTCAAGTAGGTGAAACTCACATAGTGGGGGCCAGTCTCCTTAGAGAATTTTGTCGGATCACAGTCGAGAATGCTCTGAATGTTCATTCGGAAAACTTGCTCGAACCGGGGCCATATAACCGCTTGCAGATTGTCCCAATATCTGCAATTAAAACTAATTAGTATCCCTGGAAATCGGAACAAGCTACTGAATTTGCCTCACTTGTCCAATGCCGGGACGCATCGTTTGTGGCACATTAACTGATACCGCAGGCAAAGTTGGATGCATAAGAAGAGGGCTATCGTGTCGTAGCAATCCTGGACGTAAGTTTCCAAATTTTTCTACAAGGAGCAGATGGTATACGGTTAATTAGAGTCCAACGAAATTAACCTGTGTTAGAAACATCTTACAATTAAAAGAGCGGTCGTTTTTCCCATGATCTGATTGAAGAGCTCTTGTGCTTGTGTACCACGTAGAATAAAGAACTCCGTCACAAACAGGTACTCCCGACAGGCGTTATCCACTAGGGCGTACTGTTCCGACCGGAAAAGTGCTTCGTAGGCATAACGGGATTTCTGCTGTGCATGTGGTACAATAATCGGTGCCTCCAACTGCTGGTTAAGTACGTCACCACGGTCGCCGATTGAGAAAACGGTGCTTTTATTCTTTAACGAGCTCGTTTTCGAAAATATACTTTTGGGAGCGGAATCATCCAGCCCCATCAGATCATCCTTTGAAACAGCTTCCTCAAATTTTAGCGCTGCCAGTCGCGTAGAGTAGCTCTTAAAGTAGCTATAGTAAATCTTTCCCATTGTGTCGACGTATTCATTACAGATTTCTTGCGCCACCGAGCGTTCATTGGAAAGGATAAACTCGAAGAAAAATTTATACTTTAGCATAGCATTCTGTGGAATCTGGTAATTGGCCATCGGTTTGCGGAATCTATAGATCTGTTCCATCAAGTAGAGCCGCAGTTTGCTCATGGCTTTGATCTTAAGCTTCTGCAGCACATCACTCACATCCTGCGATGATTTCGAATCTTTAAAGTTAAGCTCCTTTATAAGGTTGAGTTTGTGGTTAAGCTCGTTCAGGTAGCTCATAAACTCCTTCTCCGTCACTGGGCTGTCCATGATACTGGCCACCATTTCCTCTGGCACGGCCATGTCTTCGACGAACTGAGAGATTTGCGCTCGGATCGATTGACGATTGGTGAGTTGCACTGACATCGAGACCGATTTTTTCTGCAACGACGTTATCTCAGTGCTGATGTTGTTCAGGGCGCCCTGTATGTCCATGAGCATTGATTCCATACGCTCGAGGATGTTAGAAGTATTGCCAATCTGGTAGTGCAGGTTGGCAATGTTTTGGCTTTCCTTAATGTAATCATCGATGGACCGATTTTCGACCTCCTTGAATTCCTTCTCTATCTGGGCCGAGTACTGTCGCAGATCGGTACCCGTTTTAAGAATCTCTTGCACTTCATCATCCTCGATTTGTTCGCCAATCAGGGCCGCCTCTGCCATTGTCCGTATATAGAAAGATTTTATATTAATATACTAAAAATTCAACTTTTACACAGACGAAAATAATAACACAATTAGCTTATGTGTCAGCTACGCCAACTGACAATCATCATCTACGTAAACAAAACAGGGTGTACTATCTTTGACTGACATTTTTCAAATTTTTGCTATATGGACGAAAGTGAAATCACTCATCCTCAAACTGCAACACTTGATAAACTTTCACACGCATATAAATTGATGTATATTGATATATGTATGTAATTTGGAATATTTTACAAGCCACAGTAACTTTCCGTTGAACATTGATTCCATTTAAAGGAAAAATCCTAAAATGTTCATGCAGCAACATTTTGTTGATCGAGTTGAGTATAGAGGCACAGTATGTTTGAGTCTAGCGTATGTGTGTTTATTGTTATTTTTCTCTGTTCAGCCAAAAACATTTACTAGCAAAAAGGTAGTTTCGATTGCACTGGAGGAACTTTGGATTCTTAAGGAGGGCTTCAAGGAACATTCGGCTTTACAATAAACCTATCAATTGTAGTAAATTGGGAAATCAGAAATAACCGGCTGTCAGTGACGACGTTCATGGCACGTGCGACTTTGTTTACGCTGGGATCGACCAAGATTCTACAAAGAGTACGCGCTAATCATATATTTATTGCCAGGTGCCTGCGAAAACATTCCTTTACTCATACGATAGCCGAAGAAAGAGGAGGAATTAAAATGCTGAAAACTATCCGCGAAGGCAGCGCCGAAATACTGACTGCCGAACATGTTTTCTACAACCCAGTGCAAGAGTTCAACCGCGATCTTAGCATATGCGTCTTGGAGACCTTCTCTAATATATACCAGCGTGAAAAAGATCAGAAACTGGAACGAAACCAGCCTTCGGATGGAGACGTTAACGGGAGTACTCCCCTGCAAGCGGGAGTAAAACATGAGGTAAACCAAACGGTGAAAATCTATTTCGAAGAAAAATTAAACCTCCTCCATTCTTTTAGAATGGATTACGGATACTTGAAGCGCTTTCTGCAACCGGATTACGTAGCATACGTTATGCGAAAGAAATTCCGGGAGTGAAAGAGATAATAGCCAACGACCTATCGAAGTCAGCTGTGGAATCGATCGAGAAGAATGTAAAACAGAACAAAATCGAACACCTGATCACACCTAGTTTTAATGACGCCATGTAAGTCTAAGCATGTCTGCGATTTAGCTTTGAAGCTAGACGTCAGTTTTACATTCCCTTTCTTTTATCAGGACTCTGATGTACATGTCGACAAAACCAGACCAACGATTCACGGCTATCGACCTCGATCCTTACGGCCACCCGACGCGGTTTCTGGATGGTGCCGTCCAAAGCATCGAGGATGGAGGATTGCTTTTAATCACAGCCACAGACATGGCTGTTCTGGCAGGAAACTCTCCTGAAGCATGCTACGTTAAGTACGGTTCTGTTTCGCTGAAAACAAAGGCCTGTCATGAATTTGCCCTACGAATCCTTCTCCGTTGCATCGAAACGACGGCTACTCGATATGGACGGTACATAAAGCCACTGCTAAGCATATCGGCCGATTTTTACATTCGCGTTTTCGTTCGTATCTACACCGGCCAATACGAGTGCAAGAAGAGCAGCAGCAAGCAGTCGATGGTTTTCCAGTGTACCGGTTGCGAAGCTTTTACCCTGCAACCGCTCGGCGTGCTGAAGCAGAACCCCACTGAGGCCAACCCACAGCAGATTAAGTTTGCAACCCCGACGGGCCCGTTCGTCGGGAGTCGCTGTGAACACTGCAACCATCAGCACCACATGGGTGGTCCCATTTGGTCTGCACCACTGCACGATGAAGAATTCCTGATAGAATTGCTGAACACTGTTGAGCTGGAAAAATCTAAACGCTTGACCACAATTAAGCGCATCTACGGAACGCTGGCGGTCATTCGGGAGGAGCTACACGATGTGCCGCTATACTACACGCTGGATCGTATGTGCGGCATACTGAAGCTAGAATCGATCGGTATGCTAAAACTGAGATCGGCTCTACTGCACGCTGGCTACCGAGTGTCGTTCTCGCACGCCAACCGAACGTCTATTAAAACCGACGCGCCGGTCCAAGTGCTATGGGATGTATTTCGCTGCTGGCACCGGTTGCATCCCGTCAAGGCCGAACGGTTCCTAGATGGAGTTCCCCTGACGGCAATTCTGGCGAAAGAGCCGACGAACGAGTACAACCTCGAGGAAGTTCATCCGGAAGCGAATCCACCTAGCCGAAAGGAATCGTTGTCTCGTTTTCCGGGAAACCCCGCCGCTCATTGGGGTCCGGGCACTAGGGCAACACAGATGTAAGTTATTTTGCAGCATAAAAAAAATACTTTGAATTTAAACCTAACTTGATTGTAACGTTCTTTCTGTTTTCCCAAGGGTAAGCGAAGATAAGATGCTTAAAAGTACTCAAAATCAGAATAAGCGCAAGCAAAAGCGATCACAACAAGACCAGGAACATGGGAATGCTGATGACGAAGAACATACCGGCGCTGGAAACGATGTCAAGGCTGCATCCTTCAAATCGCCAGAAAGAAAGTTACCCAAAAAAGTAAGCACTGAGGGTTAAACATAAACGGCAATTTGACACGCAACGGGAAGTTGGGGGAATTTTTTCCTGCCCATTCATTGGTTACTAGGGCAGAAAAAAATCGACCAAACACAGTGTGCATTCCTATGCACACTAAGGAAGTATCGTGTATTGCTCCGATATCGAGGCAAGCTATGCAGCAAACAAATGTTTTTCGTACTGAACGTAGGGTCAAGTAAGACTTTGGATCGTTGTAAATTGAACAAAATTTAAAAGAAAAATAAAGTTTCTAAGCAAGTTTGATTAAGGAGCTAAATATTTGTGTGCTTTTATACGCGTTTACGAATGAGCATGGTATTACGGCAGCGTGGAACATCTCTCAAACGGGAAAGAAACGAGGAGCATATTCCGTGCATCGATGGGGAAGGTTGCTATCGGAAGGCTTTGCCGGTTCCTCCGGAAACGCACCCATCTAAGCGCTGGTCTGACTCGCTGCCGCCAAACGAACGGGTCTTTTACCACCAAACGTTGAGCTCCGCCCGCCGTGCATCGCATTTTACGAACTATGGGTAAATCTTAGCTATCAAATACTATACTGTTGTTCTACATTGTTTGAAGAAAAAAAAGTCCAATTTACCATACATTGTAACAACAGGAACATTCCCCTCGACTCGCTGGATATCAACCTTGCTGCGCAGTATAACCATTCGGACGATCTTTTCCTTGGCAAAAACGATGTCGTCTTACAGGAGGAAACGCTTGGGCGGAACACGTTTCGTCGATTACGAAACACGCGCGATCTGAGCCCGGAGAAGATCATCCCATTGAAGCATCCGCTGCGCATCGGAGGCGTCAGTGAAAAATCATCGTCGAACAGTGTGAAGCTTATGAACACGGGACCGCATACACCGTTAACCAATCCCGGCTACTCGCGCCAGACGGGTGATGGAAATTTCTTCAATTACTAGAACCTACTCTGTATTTGGAAAACGTTAAGCAGGACTGGTGAAAAAGAAAAATCAAGCCTTTCGGTTGTCAGTTGTTTATCTTTATTTGCATCATCTTCAGCAGCTGAATTGAATAAACACCAATACGAATTTTACACTGGCAAAGTAAAGTGAAACCGCTCATTGGTTCAAGCAAACGGTACGCATTGTAGACGCGAATGAAATTAACACCTGGCTTTTCATACCAAAAGTACAATATTCATATCTGCCGTATGCCGTCTTTATCTTAACAATTTTGTGAAGTTGACCTATAAACTAATGCAACACGATCGGTCATATTACAACAGTTGTTAGAACCGTTCATTGTAACTTAAAATACTCCGTTAAACTACGAGCTTTTTATACAGTGTTATAAACAATAAATTTTCTTGAACTTTTATCATTATATTTCGCTCAATGCTCACGTTTTTGTCAGAAACTAATGCAGAATGGGTCTAGACTATACACAAACAAATTTTTCCATTTCCAATATGCGTCCTATGCGATTCTACCGCCAACACTTACCTTGTCTGTATTATTTTCCCTCGATGCCAGTGGGAAACTGGATGAACCGGAACATTTCTGATAAAACTTGTTTGTTTAGTATAAAGAATTCGACGATGATAACGTGAGTTTGATTGTAGCGGGATCCTTTACAGACGTTGTTTCCATCGCTGGTCGAACGCTACCAATGGCCATTGTGCGAAATACGTAGTTATCAAATGACCGCATAAGGGAAAGGAAGAATCGTTGCAAATGCACTATAATTAGCAATCGGAAACGCAAATCAATGAACGGACCCAACCGCTGCTGCCAATGCCATCAAACCTTTAGGTTCACAATGTTACATTTATGCCTACTTTCTTTTTACTGTCGACTGATTGATTTTCTCAAAAAAAAAAAAATGCTTGTTACACCCCGCTGGTGTCCTATTGGGATTATTCAGGAGAGCAATCTGCTTTCTTGCCACAATGGGCTATCCCTGCGTAAAATGTATCTGACCTCCTCGACTCTACTGCATACAATCCATATTTCCTTAAGAAAAGTAAAAATCTGTTTCCAGATATATTATTGTTAGCTTGTGTTATGCGCCTAAGACATATTGATTATGCACATACGGTTTGTATAGGAAACGCACTTCCTATTATTTTTTTTCCGATCAAAAGATTATCAGGACTAATTTGCCCAATCGGTGCGAAGCGAAGGGTAGAAAGTAGTAGTCACAAAATGGACCGCTTCGAGGATTTCAAGTAGTGTTGATTGTTGTTTGTTGTTGCTTTATAAACGTCGTTTGCGGTAGAGTAGGGAGAAATCTGTAAATATACAACTGCATACTGTTTGCAATAGTTCGATTGATTTTTACACGATAATCGCCGGGCACGCTCAGCACTGCATCTATGATGAATATTTCGGGGTAGCATAATGAAAAAAAATCTTTCTATGTTGCCCGTTTACAACGGTACAGTACAGAAAGAGAGAGAGAGAGAGAGAGAGAAGTACACAATCCGAGATGAAGCTAAATCAATGGAAATCTTCTTACGAAACTGGACCGGGCTGTTTCGCCAAGTGTTCACCTCCATATCCCATATTCCAGCTGTCTCTTCCGCAAGCTCTGGCACCATGTTTTTGTTGACGGGCGCAAAAAGCAAATGGATATGATGATCTCTGCTTTCACGGTCACAGCTACGTCTCGAAAAGGCGCACCGCGGGAACAACAGCATGACATGATACCATCTTCAACAGTGCTCCCGAGTGTATTGCACGTGGCGCCGCGCTTGCTTAAGGCGCTGTCGCGATACAAAGTCTTAGCACCATTACTGCAACAACCTTCGAAAGACACATTATCATCCAAAGGTCCTTTCTTCCCAGTGTTATTCCCGCTGTAGAAGACCGTTTCAAATATCGCCACCGGTGCCGGTTAAACCCACCTTCCAGCAGTCGGTGTACATACGACCATTCAAAAGTTCACAGACGGTTCGCCAATGATCCCCACTTCCCCATCTATCGGAGGGTCAGCTGAACGGTCCCCAAATGACCGGCCGGCTCTATACCAACAGAATCGTGAGCTTTTCGATGATAGAGATGTCGCATGAGGCCATCTTCATGCCGACGCTGCCATATGAATGCTCGAATAAGGGAATCAGCAAGCGCAGCAAATCAGCACATACTGCAGTCGCCGCGCATTAAACTCTAGTTCTCGTTCCACGACATTACACTGCTCTCTTTCTCCTTCCCAGCCAAATCCCGGATGCTACGATTGTCCAGCCTCAGGAAACACTCCAAGACAGCCGATGGGCGAGGTCGGTCCAGGTGCTTTTAGACTCGATCGCACAGACATGTAAATAACACGATCGTTAATCTGTTGAGTGTAAATGTTTCGTGTGTATGTTGGGGTGTGTGATTGTGTACGATCGAGGAAGAAGTGTCTATTGATAAATGTACACAAGATGTACCAAAGATAGGTGATAAAAGCTAAAAAGCGAACAAACATAAAAGCGGTCGGAACATCAAAAGTTGGGAAGTTACGGGAGCAGAAAAACGAATGAATAGCACACTACTACTTCAGCTGGAAGAAAAGAAGAAAGAGAAGAAAAACACACAGAACAGAGAAAAATTACGTCGCCACAGACGAAACAGGGCCAGCCGCCACCGCATTCATCCCGGACAGCATACATCCACAGCGTGCACCAGGCGCAGCAACAGCATATTCAAAATCTGGCACCGCAGGCTCTACCGCTCCAAGTCTGACATTAGTCCGGAATCCGGCATGAACTGCAGGAAGTAGTATCAGCGACCGGAGCTGGGAGCAGTGGAGTCGAGCAACATACGCAGCAGCGGCAGCAGCATCCCCACCGAAAAGAGGCCTTCGCATGAACAGATCGCAAGATAATTTGCGCGACCTTTTCATCTCTCAGCTACACGTCTGTAGTTTCGCAGCGGATGGATGACCGCTCCCCATGACGATTTCGTTTCTTTTTTCTCCAGTAGACTCGTCTCCCCTTCAGCACTCGTCGCCACCTACGGACGCCCTTGGACTCGAGCTGCATTTTTTTTAAACTATCGTCGGCAGGTAGCAACGTAATCGTTTCTCCAACTTCAACGCTCGTTCTTGCAAGGACAATCCCTTTCCACCGGCAAGGCGAGCGCTAGCGCAGGATGCAGCAAGGATCAATACGCCACACACCTGCGCACCGCACCTGTTCCCTGGATCTGATCTCGCTCCCTCCGTCGATCCACTCCACTTGACTCCGCCAATATGAGAGCACAGAGGAAGTAGCTGAACGACGGAATACCGGACCGCTTCCTCTTCCCATCTCTTCAGTTTCTCGCTTTCTCATCATTCGCAAAGTTGACGCAAAATAGACAGCATTTAGAAGAGGGGAACACAGGAAGGAGAAAGTGTGACCGGATGGGCAAATTTCTCTGCAGGCAGCAGCAGCAAAACCGCAACTTGCCCTATATGAGTGAAACAGGTATTCATTTAGTACGTGCGTTAAGTTAAGTGAACAGATAGATGAGCGCAGTTCTTTTATTCATATCCCCCGCTGTTAGCGCGGCCATGTCGGGCGCGGTGGTTATGATAGAACGTAGTAAACAAAATAACAACACACAAGTGTGTTAGCATGTGAAGTATGTATCATCTTTCGCAATGGTTACTAGGTTAAACCAAAAACAAAAACCAAAATCAGAACCTAAAAGCAACAAAAGCCAGAATCTGTATGCTGTAGGGTGATACTAATCATAAGGAAATCTTTCCCAAGAATCGCACCGATTGCTAAACTATGGCGTTCATACAGCCGTCGTGCCAAAGTCTTGGCAAAACAGAGCGCCGCGCCGATATATATTCTTTAAACGAACGACTCTCAAGAAATTTTCCTTATCATCCCCTTTCGCTCCTCACTGAGTAGTTCTTGTTTTTCCGATAGAAAGATTCAGTGCATAGATGAGATTAACTCAGTGTGGGCACGATTCGACCCAAAAGGTGACAGCGTAGGTTGTGTATACGTTTTTCGTAGAGAACACATAATTGGAACAATTTGCCATATTATTTGGTCTAGACTCAAAAGAAATCTCCATAATGAAACAGGAAAAAGGAAAAGCTGCAGTTTTTAAACCATCATTACCTTATATTCAGCGGTTGCCTATCGTCGTCAATAGAACGTGCCTCTACGTCAATAGCAAACAGACTGCGAACAAAAAGGAAAAATCAATTAATTAATTTAAAAAAAAACCTGTTACCAGAATGGCAGCAAGAGTAACATACATTGAATGGATGTGTACAGCACCGCTTCAATAGTGTCCGCGTTCGGCCGGACTGCGGGAACGAGAATCCTTGCCACGGGAAGATTTGCTGCCAGAGCGGGACCGTGGAGTCCTGGACTTCGAGCGAGAGTACGAGCGGCGACGATGTTCGGCACTGCGTGACCGCGAACGACGACGGTAGCGGTCGCGTGAGCCACGGCCCCTTTCTCGACCGTTGTGTCTGTTACCGCCGCGGCGCTGGGGAGACGTCGGGCGTCCATAGCGAGCCATTTGAACGCGCAGCTCCCTGCCATCCAACATGCGTCCATCCATGGCATCTAGTGCGTCTTCGGCGTCACGTTTGTCATAGAATCTAAGGTACAAATGGTGCATATTGAGCCGGGTATTGTTCTACCTATCACACCGGGTGATAATTACTTACCGAACAAATGCAAATCCGCGGCTTTCACGCGTATGCCTGTCGCGGGGAATGTAAATATCGCCGACTTCGCCACAACGTTCGAAAACTCGTCTCAAATCGTCGGGTGTAGTACGGTACGTCAAGTTGTCGACCTAAACAGGATGAAATGATACTCGAGTGTTTTACTACCCACGCACAGTTCTACCAAAATGGCGGCCAATCTCCATCAATCAACGCATCATGCTGTTCGGTGCTTTCTCTTAACTACGCATTAGCAATGAGCGGGAAACATTGCGCCTGCCGTCGACAAATCCATCTTAAATTCAGGCAGATCTAGTTGTTTCAACTATTCTCGACGGTGTTACATTTGTAATACAGGATAAGATTTAATCCTGATGGCCCATTTTCGCAAAATGGCTTACCTTCAATGAGATCATTCCATCTATTCTTGGCGGCGGTCGGGCGTAACCGCTCATTTTGTTGCACTTTAAGTTTTTCTCTTCCTTGTGAAAATGTGCACTTGACCTCAAAACTTTTTTGCCAAATTAAACGTTATTTGCCAGAAGAAATCCTCACTATGTTTGGAAATACGCGAGTTTTCAGCGAAACACAACCGAACAACTCGGACGCCGAGTAAAGAAGAAAAGATGGCTACCAAAAATATGGGGTAGTAGATGTGATACATCTGTCTGTCAAGCGGTTACTAACACCACACCATTCATGAATTGCTAGATAGTTAAATACCTGTTGATTTCATGCAAGCGAATTTATTTCAATATCTACCCATGTGTACTCGCGTGGGACTATTTGTCACCCATCACGAGAACGGTCTGTAAACCAAGGTGATGTTTTATTTTTATTTCATAAATAACTGCCAGAGCTTGTAAACTCATTTAAATTTAAGTACGCGCTGATTACGCATATCGTTATAAATAGATAAAAGTTCTACCGGCTTTTGCATAAACAAAACATATGATGACAACTGTCACGAATTCGTAAACATGAACGACACAAGTAGAAAACGTATGACCAGAAAACACGTTGGTGCGGTTCCATGATTAAGCAGTGTTACGAAAAATTTCACTATAATCTATGTATAAAATTGGTTACTTAGTGAACTTAGATGTAGTTAGTTTTCAACAGACCAGAAGGTGGAAGTCTATTAACAGCAAGTTGTACGAAGTTCTTAGTCAAATGCCTCTCGACCAAAAACACATTGCCGAGGCTCAGAAGCAACGGTTAAAGCTGAAGCAAAAGGTGTCGAAAGTATCACCGGGGATTGTAAATCTGCAGGTGCTGGGATGCGGAGCACCCGGAGCGCCGGCGTCCGTGTATTTGTTCACTGATCAGACACGGTATCTGTTCAACTGTGGCGAAGGTACGCAAAGGTTAGCGTACGAACATAAGACAAAGTTGTCCTGTTTGGAGAATATTTTCATGACTCGCACCAGTTGGGATCGGATTGGAGGCCTGCCGGGGATATGTTTGACAATGCAGGATGTCGGTGTACCTGAAGTGTCTCTCCACGGCCCTCCCGGATTGGATGAACTGTTCAAAGCGATGCGTCGGTTCGTGATATTAAAGGATATGAAAGTGTCTGCCTCGGAGTACAATACGGGGGACGTGTACGAGGATCATGTAATGACCCTACGATACATACAAATAAAGCGTGAAGAAACCATCAACAAGAAGTCTGGCTCTGAGGAAGACTATACAGCCAAAGATGCCTTGATCGATGATACAGATTATTATTCTTACGAGCGGAAAAAAGAAACTCCCATACTAAATGGTGTCTACAGCTCTTGTAGACAAAATTGGACTAAACGCGAGGAGGAATGTGTAATGGCGTACATTTGTAAGCTGAAACCACGCCACGGACAGCTGTCTTTGGAAAAATGCGTAGACTTTGGTGTACCAGCAGGACCCCTGCTAGGACAGCTAAAAAACGGCAACGACGTAACCTTGCCCGATGGGCGTGTTGTAAAATCCTGCCAAGTGCGAGCTCCTGACGATCCTGGACCAGTTTTCATCTTTATAGACATTCCCAGTCGAGAGTACTTAAAAGACTTTCAAGCAAAGTTTGATCTATTTTCACCATACCAAAAGGAAGCTACCGAAGATTCCGACCAAGCATTGTTCGTCATTCACTTCAGTCCGCTAGAAGTGATGCGCTGCGATGAATACAGAACATTCAATGATCGCTTTTCAGCCAGCACCAAGCATATAGCTCTGAACGAGATAAACAGTTTTTCCGGTTACATCGCAGCACACCGCATTCAATATCATCTAAATCAGTTGGATGGAAACATGTTTCCCTTGCTAAGGTATTGTGCAGAATTTCAGATTTCCGTTTATGTATCATTCATCACGATGGCGATTTTGTTTGTTTAATTTCAGAGAAGAAAACAATGATTACCAGAAGACCCCATCGAGCGACAGCGATCTAGTGCGCTCTTCATCGTTGACCTATCTGCACATCCGCCCGTCAAAGGGTATCGTAAGGTAAATATGTAAATTATTTATATTAAGGTTTCCAGCACTCAACAAATCATGTGAAATTTCAGGGTACAAGAAGCTTTACTAAACCCAATCGAGTATCTGAATGAGCTAGAGTTACTACCAGAGTTTAAACGTGCTTTAGGCGATCTGAAGCAGCAACTACTACCATTTAACGGGCCTAGGGCTGCAACGTTGAAAGCCGAACAGTATCCTCGCCTGATATTCTTAGGAACGGGATCTTCAATACCGAATAAAACCAGAAACGTTAGCGCAATATTGATTTTGACAAAGTAAGAACCATTACAGCAGAGAAGTTACAAAGTACCTAAACGTAAATGCCTACCGACTCTATTTTAGCGCACAATCATCAATACTTTTGGACTGTGGCGAAGGGACTGTCGGGCAAATAATACGGTTTTTCGGCAAAACTGAAGCAGAAGCTGTACTGCGCTCTATCAAAGCGGTCTACATTTCCCATCTTCATGCCGACCATCATCTAGGTAATGGAAACAATTTTCCCCATTTGCTTATATTTATCTAGCACCAAACATCATGATTAACCATTGTTTACAGGATTGATAGGCCTTTTGCAACTACGTAGGAAACTGTTTGGCGATGAATGTGAGAGCGTCATGCTGCTTGCACCGGAACAAATCTCATACTGGCTTAGTTTATACGACTGTAGGTTTGAGACTATACACAAGGACTATGTTCTCGTAAAAAACGCCGATCTGGTAAGTGTGGGATTCTACTATAACTGCATGCCATCATTTACTGATATAATTTAGTTTTGCAGTTGGAAACCCCCTTGAAAGATGGGCGGCTGCTGGAAATGGGTATCAAAGAATTAGCCACATGTCGTGTCCGTCACTGCCCGCACTCGTTCGGGTTAGCCTTTAAAATGGTAGCCCTTGGCACACACCCAGACACACGAATGGAAGGGGATGTGAAAATCACCTACAGCGGTGATACCATGCCTTGTGAGAGCCTAATTGAACTAGGGCGTGACTCGACGGTTCTTATCCACGAGGCCACCATGGAGGACGAGTTGGCCGCTGAGGCACGCCTTAAGATGCACAGCACACTGTCCCAGGCCATCGATCAGGGAAGAAAAATGAATGCAAGGTACACACTGCTGACCCATTTCAGCCAACGGTATGCGAAAATTCCCAGACTGCGGCCAGAGCAGCAACAGTCCGGACTAGGTACAGATCTCGGAATTGCTTTTGACAACATGGAGGTGACACTGGAGGATCTGCCTGCGTTGTGTAAGTTCTACCCCGCATTGAAGGCTATGTTTATCAGTCACTTTGAGGAGATGGAGCAAAAAGCTGTAAAGCGTGGCAATAAAAAGATGCGACTAGAGGTAGCCAAAAGTGGCACAGCAAGTAAGGAATGTTCACCATCGAGGTGACTTTAAAGCGAGTTGATATCGAATAAAACATTTATCAGGATAAGTTGTTGAAATGTCATCATGTGGTATTGTTCGAAACTCTTTTCTATGACATGTGTATTTTTTCCAAGAATTGTCGATTTATTTCGCACATAGTTCAATGTATATTTGCTCACTTCGAATTAACTAAACGTCGTTCGATAATTAGTTTTGCGGTTACATTGCATACCAGTACTCCTCGCTCTTCTGATCGTTATTTTGAACTTCCTATCGCAAATTTACACTTTGCCTCAGTGCTGTTGTTTCGTACGCATGACTGTGATAAGCTATAGTTTTTCCTTTCTTTTAAAAAAGCATAGCGTTGGAATTGCTCGATGATGTAAGCGCATTTCTTGTATTTTGAAGAAGATTTAAGTTCAACTTTCCATACACTTTATTCAATGCAACCTAGCATTGTAGTGTTTTCATTTTTTATCTAAGTTTTCGATCAATGTTATCGATCAATCGCATTCTCTTCTCTTGCTCTTCATCTTTGTAAGTATCGGAAGAAGTTGTGTACCTTTTGTTATACGTAAAGGTAACGTGTATCATTTCGATAGATGTGCTCCAAGCATTTAGTTACTCCACTCAGAAAGTACATTATTTTGAAGGTGTTTTTAATTCGCTTTTATAATCTTTTCAGCATATATTTTAGTTTTGCATTGTTTCGTTGGGTTCAATTTTTACTCAACCAGAAACAGGTTTGTATGGCTATGATTTAATGTATGTGCATGAGCTATGATCGTTCTATTTTAGTTTTACCTTTACGAATAATAGAAATACCAATGTTTTGACTTTTTCTTACGGTTCATTATCCATACTTCTACGCACTTTCGATCACATGTGGATGCAGTCACTTAAGTTAACTAAGAATTCAGTCGACGAAAAATAGTCTGTGGTAGTGCTATATATTAATGTATCTACGGTCCGTGATCAGTTTACTCGGAAACCGTAAGGTCTGATACAACAGACAAGATGTAGATGACTATTTCCAATATGAATAGGTATATGTGACAATGCAAGAAGTATGCCTCCTTGGAGTATGTTGACGAAATATAATAACAGTTAAATGTTAATCAGGATAAACAATAAGCAATTATATTCGAGTATTGAAAAGTGGTACAAAAGCTAAAAACCTTTTTGGCATCTTTATTTATGAGGACTAGCACATGCTTCAATAGTTTCTATAGAGTTGTTTTCTTCTGAAAATGATGAAAAAAATGGATGTACCAGTATGTCAAAAAGTATCTTATCCATATCTTCACATGATTCTGTTTCACAAACTTTTGAATAAACTATCAATTTTGCAATGCTTCAGAGCTTCTGTAACCATAGTGCACGATGTACACGAGAAGAAAAATAGGCATGGTGCAACATTAACTTATCCTCAAGCATACATTTCCAAATTGAATTCAACATCTAACATGTCTGCAAATGCATATGCATTCGGATACTAATTCATTTAGTATCATCTAAACCTATACCTTTGCAGTAAGAACTTTCCTATTGTTGAATCGCCCAGCTTAAGTACTGATCATTTTTCTTTTTAGTCGTCGGATTCGTACAATATTAGTCGTTATTATTCCGAACGTGATGTGAGCATGAAAAAAACATTTCTATGTGATCGTGTTGTCTTGTCCTAAGGTGTTAAATATTTGTCATTTTTTCTCCCTTTTTCGCGGTCTTAGTAGCAGTTACTTAAAATGTTGCTAAAGTTGAAATTTTTCATATTTATCTTGTTTCAAACGTTCTCCGACTTCTACGGTATTCCATTGCGTTAGCATGGCTTATTTCATGGAATACATCATTTTCATTGGGGAGATACACCGTGGCCATGTGTTATTTTTGTTTGTGCTGGTTTGTGTTCACAACAACTAGATATCATGACAAGATGGATCTCTGTTGCTTATACTATTTTTCATTGTTGCTTGGAGTGTTTTTTAAAAATATTAAACAGTGGTAAAGTTGATTGTAGAAAAAAACTAACTTCAATTTTAGATTGCATCTGTTTAATATCTGCATGCTTCTTGTTTATTTTTGTAGCATTTTTTTTTTACATTTTGCTTTTCTACTCGTATCCTAAGCGCAATGTTTCCATCCTTCTATAGTGTTGAATCCGGCTCAAAAGATCAAGTAACAATTCGATCCATTACGTTCGCATGCTTATAGAAAAATATTGATAATAGTTCTTAGCTATAAATTGGTCAGAGTATATTGTGCTATTCAATGTAAGTATATATGACTATATTTTTTGTTTTGTTTCTTCGACCACTCACAAAAGAATGGATCATCCGGCATACCGACTAATTTGAAAGAAATGATGTGGCGCAATAGACCAGCTGTATTTTTATGTCCATGCTTATGCTCCCGGATTGGACATGATTTTTAGCTTGTACCAGGCTATATTCACAGATGACAAAGACATTCAATTCTCTAATATACAACAGCGAAAACGAAACAAACCGAGAGAGACCACGATAATAACTACGACAAATAAAGGACACGTGCGTCTATCGTCGGCATGCGATGTTTAAAATTTAGACAAACATCAACGGCTTCCACAATAAGTTTCTTTAGTATTCTTCGTTTTTATTCACTGATGCATTAAATAATCATAGATACTCTTTGTTCAGGCTTTTATTCATCAGGTCATCGCTGGTACAGGTCTCGATATGAAATGATTTCTGATTATTTGATTTCACAAATAAGCCCAACCTCAATGTATTAGTCTTTGGCGCACACATGGCGAGATTTATTAAACACATCCTCAATTCGTCAACGCATTCAAAAAAAAAATGTATCCAGTTTTTCTGAAACGATCAATCTTTCCGGCGACAAACATTGAAACCTAATCGACTTATTCAAGTTAGATAAAAACAGTGAAAAAGAAACTTCTTATCGTATCTGTATTCCAAAAACTATTTACTGTGGCGAGCTGTTTGCGAGAGAAAAGTTTCTTGCCTATCCCGTTTCGTTCGTCCAAGCAAGTAGGTTGAACATTTCGACTGACTGGAGCAGGTTTCAGTGCCTTCAAAGAGGTTGCTCTACGTAAACAAATATTGCAATACAATCCTTACCAAACACATTCTCAAATGTTCACAGATTTGATAAATACTACCTCCAATCATCCATAGCATTTGTTTGTGGCAGGTATTAGATATCACTAAATAGAGCGGCTAGTCGAGAGAAAAAGCAAATAAAGAATTGCATTGCGCTCGTGGTTGGATTATGAAGTTATTTTAAACCTAAAATGCGGTTTTAGTTTGCTTTAAACACCAGTCTGGCTCTTTCTCCTGTCCGATAGTCTTGTTTCACCAGTTTTGAACATGAAATGGAAACAGTATTAAATGTTTCTTTTTTCCTCCAGTCCTCATAACCGCAAAAAGCTGCCCGTGTAGAATGTGGTCGTACGCTATTTGATCGGTGGCCACACATATTATGTCACAACAGGTTTAGGGTTTAACCTGTGTGAAACATTCTATCATTTCCAGACAATCCAGGTTAAATATTTTCAGACTACCGTTTTCTGGTAGAATTGGACGATGGAGGCGCCTAGTGTCGCTCATTTATTCGTTGATAAGAGCGGACATTTTTGAGGACGATAGAGTCAAATTGACACGCTACCGGGTATGGAGAAGAATGCTTAGATAAATAACATTACACCGAGGGCAACTCGAGTGCAACGTGGCTGGAAACCAATCAAACGTGATAGGAATCGGCTTATCTTAATTTCTTCCTTGCGTTATGAATATTCAAAAAGTTTCTCTGTTTTGCCCTTAAGACAGCTACGCTACCCCAAGACTTTGTACCACGCATAAATATTAAATGAAAGATTTGTGAAGGATCGATAATGTTGCTGAAGCAAATCAAATCCGTATCCTCTCTCCAAAAATGTTTTACGGTTCCTTGCTTATCACTCTTTTCGTCTATAGAGTGCTGGTTTATGTTTGCTGTGTTAGCAAAGTCTCGCTTGAGCAGCTTAAAAAAAATACTCGCTGTGAAGTTCATCATACTATCGGGTTTCCATACTCAATTCCGATAAAGCTCGGGGAAATCAAACTATGAAGATTATCATAATATAGCTAACATCAGTTTAACATGTCTGAATAACTGTAAAATGTGAAGATATTGTATATTTGAATCATACCAACAACTGGGAGGAGGTAAAGATACACCAGACGAATTCTTTAACTACATGCCGATCAACAGGCCACTTGGAGAAATCGCAAGAAACAGAACGAGTGGAGAAGAGCTCGGATTTCTGGTTCCATTACAATAAACCGAGAAGCTGCCGTGAAGCACGTGAATTCATTGCTTAACGGCTGTAAGAAACACGGGCCTTCTCGTCGATTTGTTCTTAGTGCACGACATGGCTCGTGAAGAAGCCTGTTTATTGGACCGCAGGCGAGTCAACATTTACTCGCTAATCCCAATGCACCAGCTGCTGCTGACGATGGGTTTGTTTAGAAAACTTCCAGCAATTTTCTACAGGAGAGCAAACACGGTACCAAGTGCACAGTTTTTGTCGCGATGGATTCGCAGAAGCGGATTCGCTGAGACACTTGGAGGAAGACATCGGGATTAGGGCCAATTAACACGTGCTTGCCGCGTACATTGTTTTGGCAACATCGCTCAAACTTTGATCTGTTCGATGCCAGCTTGAAGCGTGTAATGAAGTTTCTGTAACAAGATAATTTTGATGCGGAAAACATAATTATACATAAGTTTTGGGAAGATAATCGTTTTTCTTTTTATAAATGTCGAGATTTGAAGCAAACCTTTTGTCTAGTTCACAAACCGTACCACTCTTATAATTTTGAGACAATTGAGTTCGTTTTATTACGTTTGTGGTCAAGCTTTCTCCCAGGGAATTTAATGTAAGCGTAAATCGCAAACCAGCGCTACCATTTTGTTCATCTTTTCTACTGACGAACAGTTTACTCTCCTCACCGCTTTCGTGGCGTTACCATATTATTTTAAAACCAGTTATGTATGAGTGATGTTTCGAAATCTTTGACCATCTTTAATAACACAATAATAACCTTATATATGTTTGAAGCTCACCCTAAACTGATTACATCGAACAATGAACAATTTTGATACTATCTACGAGTCGCGATCGGATGAATTTGATGTATGGATTGAATGGTTCGTCGTTATCTTTGGTGCAGTTTTGTGGTTTGGTGGAAAGTATTTACGAATCTTCATCTTGCATGTTTTTTTCGCCTCTGGTGTATTTGCATAGAGTTGTTTTGTTGTTGCCATAAATGCGCTAATAGAAATACTTGCAGTACTCATTCCTCGTTATTAGTAACGTAATATCGTAAACCGATCGCCTCATCCTCTCTGTGTAAAAAAAAAAACTACAGAAAGCCCCGACTGTTGAACGTACAATCTATGTAGTTATGGAGTTAGAGTTAATCAGAAGTGACTAGAGCGCCATCGCAGCTATTTTGCTTCTGTATCTGATTCGCAAGTGCTCGCTGGAGTAAGTTTCCTTAAATCCTACCGCATATAGTGTTGAAAGTACGTTTCGTGTGTTCATATTTTGTGATACATCTTCAACATTTTTTTTCCATTGCATATTATGATGAAGGATTGAAGTTTCCGCATTTATTTGTACACACCCTACCATATATCTTATTTCACAGTTTTATGCATTCTCTTTTCCCTAGTATAAAGTGCGAAGTATGACTGGTTATAGATGTGTGTGATGTGTGTGACAGCTAGACAAATGAAAATATTGTACATCAAAAATGTAATAAACGACATAACTTTTACTCACATCCATGTATACGGTTAATGCGATCCAAATGTATTTATATTTACTTATATGGTTTCTTTTATGTTCAATGGTTTGTTAATTGCATTATCTTGTTGCGTGTTTGCGAAATGAGCTGATAGACCCGCGTACTAATCACATAAACTGCATTTTGTTTAGCATTCTCTCGGTTCTCTGTTTTGCATTAGATTCTAGCCTATTTTCGAATAACATTTCGGGCCAGAATACGAAAAGGGGTTATTCAAAGTATCTTTCTTGAACTGAACAATTTTTTTCATATTTTCTTATAAAACTGAAATTATTGCGTTCCTTCCAAATGATGTTTATACTTGGTTAGTTTAATCCTGATGTCTTCTTCTTCAAATACTGAAATTGAGTAGAAAGTAAATATTCGAAGAACTTATCATTTCCATTCAAGCTCGACTTATAAGCTGCCGGTGCCGTAATAATGGTCAACCAAACTGTCAAACGTTGCCTGTTGGTTTTTATTCAACGTATGGATTGTGTCCATTATTATTGTTCACCAGACAGAGTGTCTGGTTGACGCTGAGTTCATCGGATTTTCCCATCGATTATGACGACCACGCTTCGATTAATACCACGAGGGGTTTTAATTTGATCCTAGCGGATGTCAATCAATCAACCACATCGATTTTATGCGTCTGTGTGTGTCATGTTCGCACGGGTTCACTCTTCACAATGAATTATTTTGTTTGGCGCTCAGAAGAAAAAAACTTTCCATTTTCTCAGTAGATGCAGGTGGTGTATATTGTATTGTTTCCCCCTCCGGCCGGGTTGTACTCTTCCCGATCAGTAAATGAAATTCATGCTTGGACATTTACGATCCTTCCCTACGGGATTAGATTGTTAGTGTGCGTAAAGAAATCTAAGCCCGAACTAAATTTAGCGTTTGTGTTTTTATTCAGAAAATCATTGTACGAGTCGTCACTGTTGCGTTGTCGCGCGAAGCTTCTAACTTAGCTTAAGTTCTTGTGCATCTGTCATAACCGATAAGGCGGTTTTACAGATTGCGGAACGAAGCGTAATTGATACGAGATCGAGGCACAGTCGCCTCGGTGAACGCGATTTCTGTATAAATCTATCAGCCAGTTCACCACGTTCTTCGAAATAATGAACACCGCCACGCAAAAAGCCCCGTACCCAAACTACATCTTAAATCGTCATCACAATTCGCGTCAACCTACCGATACTATAAACACAGATTTTTATCAGATTATAAGGGAAGCAGATTGCCCGCGTGCTAGCAGACGCAGCGAGCATCGTCCGTGCGTAAGTTGGGGAGGATGGGTCGCATCTTAAATGTCGGTCATGTGGATGGCGCCGGTATGCCCGTTGCCCAGCAGCAACCGCTTATCGTTGTCCGCACCGGGGGGCGATTGTCCCACGTTGCGGGAGTAGTAGTCCGCGTCGCCGTAGCTGCTGTCCTCTTCCAAAATTTTCTCCAGCAAGATTTCGCCCGACGCACCGAGGACAGCTATGGGGAGGGAAGGTTGGTGCAAAGTCCGGGAACGCATTGGCACATCCGCCAGAAAAGTGGTCGTCGGAGGAAAAAATAAGTAGAATGCAGACGAAACATTTTAAGTTAGATTGTTGATGTCTTCGGCGCACAGTCAAAAGCATTGCTTTGTATAAGCACATGAACTCAAGAAATACATGTAATTAGAAACAACAATACAGATTAACGCACACAAATGCTCACAAGGAAGTACACGTACATACACAGGCATTGATTGGTATAAAATACAATGAAGCTTTGGGTTATCTTTCGGACAAGAAATATATTATTCAGTTCTCTTAGTTAAATTTGCGGAAACACATTTAGTTTTGAAAATACTTTCAATCAGTTCACATCTATTCCACCACGCTTTTATAAATGTATAGCTAAAGAGGGGCGAATGAATGAAAGCCAAAATCATCCTCAAATACATACAGCA
>JAOEFI010000004.1:29686230-29700417 GCA_034621735.1 Anopheles plumbeus
GGACCGGAAATACAAAACAAATGTCAAAACATAATTCAGATCCGAGGTGGAAATCAGAAAAAAAAAACAGGAAACTGTTTTACCAAGCAAATGGTTCGTCCGGCAGAAAATTTTACAGGAAATTACAAAGAGTGAAGGGTAAGTTAAAACCTCCAAGCCAAGCTCACAACATGTCGGCGATAAGATGGGAACAGCTGTGCAAAAAATGGCATCTTTTAGAGATGAAAGATACGGTGGAGAGCAGGGATTTATCCCGCTTGTGGAATCGCATATACAAATGTCGCTAAATAAAACCGCAACCGAAGCATAGCACAGATGCACGAGAAAAATAAACAAAACTAAATAAATCCATGGTCTAGAATCTCGCTAGGTCTCACTGGTCATTCGACTTGATGGTAGTTCTTCTTTGGAAATAAATGTTCCAACCGTAATGCAATGCAACGTAAGAAACATAGTGTAACATATGAACAAAACTATAACACATCAAACATTGGCATCACTGTTTTCTCAATTTTCAAATTGCTTTTTGTTACTTTAAGTGAAATAAAGGCAATGTAAACAGTTCATTCTATTTCTACCTCTTTCACCGAATGCACGGTTTTTCAAATAATCTGTCGACCAGTGGATGCTGTTGAGGTCAACACACCTAGAGGAACTTCGAATTGGTCGAGCAGGTTGGAATAGGCAGGCTCGGGAAGGAACATGGATGAGGGAAACGAAATAAAAAAGGTCGAGGGGATCTACATCAAGAAACTCACATTTTTACCGATATGCTTCCGGAAACAATGTGCATGCGCTAACGGTCTCTTATTACTCGTAATAGTACGGATTTGTGTCCGACTTCATACATTTTTTAAATATATTATTATTTGAAAATGACAGTTTTGTTGGCTTTATTGGCTATGTCAGCGTTTTATGACATTAACTGTTAGTTGGTAATCGTTTTTCAATGCGTTTTCATTGTTTTGTTTGTACTTTGTGGTAGTGATTGCTTTCATGTTTCGATAGAGTTTAAATCTGTTAATTTTTATGCATTTTTATTTATTATTTATCACTTATGTAGAATCAATAGAAGAAGATTAAATTTTCTTGGCTAAAGAGATCGTACGATTAATATGTTTGGTTGATCTTTGGAATTCGTTCGTAGTAAAGGGTGGAGGAGTTAAGGTGTCGCTCTTGAGGCGCATATCGCGAAACGTACAAAACGATGGCAGTATCACATTAATATTTCACCGTGAGGTTTGTAATGGACTGGCATTATTAAAGCAACTGTTTCGCATGTTATAGATATTATTTTCGGAAAGATTAGGCAGTGAAACAAGTAAAACATAGGGCCAGTTTAATGAAATTAGTTTGAGGATATAATGGAAAAATGCAGGAAGAAGAAGGCACAATTAGCATGGAGGATTTTAACGAAATAGGAGGAAAAAATGGACGAAATAGAAGATCACAGAGAGAAGGAAAGAGAAAAAGAAGTATTAGAGTGGGGGGAAAGAGAAATATACAGATTTTTTAATAATTTGTAGAAGGCAACACCGAGCAACCACCATGATATGTGTCAATGGCAAATAAAACTACATTTTGGAAATGAAAACGTACCAGCAGAAAACAGACTAGATACGGAAGAATCGAGTCGGTGGGCAGTTTGCCCAAAGCCGATACTCCCGTTATAGAATTTGTTTGGTCTACTGTTTCCTTGTTTCTGGAGCGAGCCCTAAATACAAACATCTCACGAGTGGGTTTACATCCACTCGTAATCAATATTCACTTCAGCTTCAATAGCGAACGGGCGGACGGTTCTGGTTTGCTTTCGGTTTGCCAGCAATCTGCAACAGACAATCTAATTTTTCGAAATGAAAACAATAAAAATGAGAGCAACATAAGTAAGTGAAATGCAAAAGGCCCTCCCGCGAACAAACACATCGTTTATAGGATCACTGGGTTCTAATAGTGCACAGAAAACAAAACTACGAAAGGATACGTTAAGTATTGGAGGAATTTTCTAGGCTCGCTTTGTATGTATGAGTAATCGAAATCAAACGATTTAAAGAATTCCATCGAATCCTCTTTGGCTACGCGCAGCTTGCATTGAACCGTTGCTAAGCTTGAAGTAAATTTGCACCAATTGCTAATGCGGGATCGTTGCATGTAGAGGGTCAAACCTCAACTTTGGAGCTGACAAATACTAATATAATTTGCCAATTGTTTTCGAAGCATCTGTTGAGTCGATAAAAGCATTACCATGTTAAATCATAAAATATATTGACCTCCTTGGAGAGAAATGAACGATGAAGCAAGAGGAGCTTATGACTGCACGAAAAGCATTGAATGGACGGTAATAGTTCCATGAGTTTAATTAAATCGTAAATAATCTTCCGTTAGCGTTATAAAACAGCATAATGCGTTGAGCCATGAAACGATGGTTCATTGTAGACATTAAACTACATTTCATCACGTCCAAAGACCTACCTTTTCATTGTTTAATCACACAATAGTGAAAATATTCTTAGTACAGATTTGTACGAAATCTTTGGAGCAATTAATTGTGGAAAGCATGTTAGAATAATTATGCATTTCGACCGAATCACAAACACGAATATGTTAGTAATTCTACGTAATGAAAGTGGAACTGTGGCATGGAGAATTGATCCTGAAGAAAAGATGCCATGAAGATCCCATTTCATTGACAATAGTTACACATCTCCTCTTTGTACCATACGATATCACAAATGTGTCTAGCAAAGTCAAAATAAGAAAGCTGTTCCCCGTAAAAACGGCATGATAAACGAATGTGGAATAAATCTCTAAGGTTTCGGAGCCAAAAAGAAGAAATGCTATGCAATCAAACTATCACAATTGATTTGTTTCAATTGTGGTGGAATAATTAATGTCTTCGATACATTTTCAAAAGTTTCATGAGATCGAACAAGGATTGAAGGGATTTTATTGAACAGAACAGCACAACGAAAGCACAGCAATCAATCGATGTAATAAAAATTAGATTGAATGAAAGAGAGGGGCACATGGACCGGATGAGAGTGGCAATAACGGCTCACGATGAAACGGATGAGTAAGGTACAGGATCAGGGGAATGGTGTCGGAACAGTGAACGAGTAGAAAAGGGTGAATAGAAGCGACAGCACAAAAAGCAAGGACAGAAACTGGACAGAACGAATCGAGGAAAGCCTGGCGCAAGTAACGATCAGGCCAGCTGCATTTGCACATAAGTGACAGCAAAAAGGTGATTGAAAAACAAACGACACGGGACATCAAACGTTCAAGTCAAACGAGAAATGACGTTCAGGAAGGAACTGGTTGCTAAACTTGCCTTGCCTTGCCAGCTCCTGCTGGACCATTGGGATGAACTCTCGCGTGCATTGACGGTCTTACAAAGCATAACCTTTCGAAATTTTTGATTGTATAGATTTTATTGCGTTTATATTTTTATTTTTCATCCAATCGTACCGTTTGTATGTATTGCAAAGGTTCATTCAGCAGCGTTAGGGTTTATGATGCGCACATTGTGGTTGTTTTGTTTAATTGAGCGTGTAAAAATGGAAAGAATTGCAGTTTGATTCCAAAGCATCAGTTGTGCACCCGCATTTCGAGGAGTTTTCCCAAGAGCAATTGTCAAAGCAAACAGTAAAAGATGAAGATGTCAAAAATTGATAGAAAAAATAAGCATTAGGCTGAAAATTTCAGTTCTAAATGCTAGGATGAGTAAAGCTTAATGGTCTATGATATGATCAAAACCTAACTGAAAACCAAAAACTATTGAAAAAATTAAAAATAAAGTAAAACAAATTGTTCATAGAACAAACATGGAACAAAATGTTCGAAAGCCGTTGCTCAACACGCTTGTGGAAGAGTTTCTGTGCAAGCACCGTGTATAGTATGACTGAGTGCAGTTTCGTGTTGGTGGGTAATTTCCGTACACTCAATTGGACGTATGTGCATCCTTTGGATTGGCATTTCCGTACTAGGCCGTCGTGAACGGGAAGGTGAAACGTTGAAAAAATGCTAGTTGCTTTCGAATATGGCGCCACTAGAACAAACACGAATGCAGACATACCGGTTGAATCGCTCTACCGGTGTTGTCTAAAGTTTGGCTCAAATCATTTATTTCTCGTCTAAAATTTTATTTAAATTTGGCGTACATGCTAGTCACTTGATCACTATCAGCGTGAGCCCACAACTAGTACGATGCACATTAGACATTTTCTCTAATAGGTACAACCATTGTTTATTAATAGTCTCCGACATTAATTTGGCACCATATGAAATTGGAGCATGACGGTTGCAATTGTTGCCGATACGTGGCAGTGGTTCACTGTACTGATTGAGTTTGTTTTTAGGGTAAACGGCCGGTACGGAATGTGGTACTGCTGTCAGCCTCGCGTTTAGCCGACTAGACTGACACACAACAAATTTGTACGGGCCGTCCCAAGTTCAAAATGGATCGTTCGCCCGATGTTGCCCATGAATATTCAACACCCCCTCCGAGCCCTACACGGCTGTCGCGACGCGTTATTACGGACGAGTGATGCAAATCATGTACGGTGGATGGAGGCGCATGGTCTGTTTCAGCGTCCCATGAGTCACCAGGCGCCTCCATTCACTATTGGGTGGGTAAACGCAGATGGGGAACTAACGAATGGTGGCTGTGCTGCATATTTTAAACGCTTCATAAGATCCATGAGCGATACGGCTGAATTGAGTTGGTTTTAGGTACGATTTTTCAATCCATGAAACAACACCAATGCATCAGGGACACGGTGTTTAACATAATACTACACATCGACATCATACTTTGAAATGTTCAATGTTAATTTCATTGCACAACCTAATTTTTACATCAGTCGTAAACCATTTGAGTTATTTATAACTTTTCCTCACTCTCGTGTTATTTCCAAGGCATTGTCTGATGATATCAAATAATATCATACACCAAAAAATATTAGTTTTTAAAACAAGCTACAAATTTTCCAACCCCTACCATCATTCTCCAATTCACAGCAGAATACCATCGTTTCTGTCGCTTGAGTATGAATTTGCATTCTGTGGACCTTTCGGTCAGCGCCTACTGCAGGGCCTAGCGGAGGGCGAGACGGGAATTAATTTCATTTTAATCTACCCAATGGAGAGAGAAAAATGTCACTTGGATGGTAAGCTGTGAAGGATTTCCGCCCTCCATAGGAAATTTTTCAAAGGCAGTCGTTTGCGAGAAATGTAGGCATACAATAAGGGGGTTTAGCCAAAGAGGTAGTAAAACTCACGAGAAAGTTAAGAGAAGAAGAGACAGAAAGAAAACAGAATGGCAGAAAACCTAGCCAAGGCAGCATATGATTGATTGTGAGCCATATCTAAATGTGAACCAACTGTTCGTTCCGAACGTGAATGCACCATGCTATGATGGTCTGCGGGATCCTAACTTGGTGCAACGTCATCTGGCGTTGTGGTAGCAAATCGAGATGCCGATATTGAGTGCAGCCAGGCGAAAGCAGCTTACCGGAATTACCGGAAAGAAGATTCGACTTTCACTCACTAAAAGGAACTAAAAAACTATCGAAACGCAAGATTCAGAAGCATAAGAAGCTGAGATGTGAGCTAAGAAAGATTTGAAGTGGAAGAGAAAAATGAATCTTGGAGTGGAAGGATCGGAGTTGTGGAAAGACTGCATGTAGACTTGTGATGGAAAAAAAGAAGCCGAATGAATGACTGGTTCGGAATGATCGGCCATGTTTGAAACATAAAAAAAATTAATGTGCATCCCCGGGTATGATACGATGCGATTTATGGAGATGCCAGTTGAGTATGAGAGAACTAGGACTTCCGCCAGTGGGACAGTAGCCGTGTCGTTACGACGGAATTTGCAGCTAATGACATGATGGAGAGTGCCGGTGGTTGTGGGTAAAAAGGTCACCGAAAATAAAATGACCTAATGAACTTGGAAAAGCAAGGATGAACGGAATGAATGGTGATGATCGTGGTGGTGGTGTTGGTGGTATAATATTATTCTGCTAAGAAACGACTAAAGGTCTTCTATGCCTTCCGTCTCAGCTGGAGAGAACAAGGAAGAGAAAGATTTTTTTGTGGTTTTGTTTCGCTTACCTCCGGATGGAGTTGTCGGGGTGACCACTTCGCTACTGGTCGGCGTCAGCAGGACATTGGAGTTGGAGAGATCATCCAGACCTCGCTCAGCGGCGCCCTTCTGGATTTGCATGGCTTTGCGATGGTGACGCGTGGTCAGTCCACCGGTTTCGACGTCACGTTCCAGTCGATGGCCTGGTGTGTGGGAGTGGGAAGAAAATAGAATCACCCGCATATGTTGAGTAAAGGAGAGATCCGAAAATGAATGACGAAATCGAAACTGAGACCGACCAATTGACCGAACTGACCATAATATAACCGGCGACCGGTAGTTATGACGTACTTCTGGCCGAGATCTTAAGCACGTTCGGTAGAAGGTTGCTTATGGGAAATTCCATTACTGAAATGGTTTGGTCACGACCGCAAAGACACCGACCCAAGCCAAGAGCTTTCCTCCATTCTAGAACGTCGCTCCGTGTGCGGTCGTAGCATTCTTAATCGATACAACCACGGTCTAGATCAAAGCCACCGAACGGAAGGGACTTTCATGTCTGCGAAACTCGCGTTCTGTTTCGATACTTTTCCATCCTTTTGCTCCTTTTATTTCCGCGCACCCTTCGCGCCTTCGCTGCTATGCGAGGACCTTTTTCCGCATGAGGTAGCACCACTAGCAGCACCAGAGGGAACATCAGGTGTTTTTGGTTCAAGGAAGGGAATTAGCCAAACTCGACCACACCGCATTGGAAGCCTTTATGGTTGAATGTTCCGTTCTGATCGGAGTAGGCATGGGTAAAAATCGCGTTGCAAGGAAAAAGATGTGCCTTGTGTTCAACTTGGCCAGTTCCTGTGAAGACTATAGCACCGATTGGCCAAAAGAATCATAAAAAGGAACTCAAAAATTTCCTTGCTAAAAGTTTCAGTCCACTCGGAATTGAAACTTATTTCGACTCCATTTATAAATGCTATCTTGTTTGCAGTGTGATTGCTTCCCTAGGTTCGGGTAAAGCTTCTATTGCTCTTTACAAGCGAAAGATCTCTCAGTGTGAAAAAGACCAACCAATCCTACCAGTGCTTTTGTAAGGAACGAATTTTACAGACCCCAAGTTTTCTCTTTTCAGTAGCGTGCTAGTTCAAGTACCGGGAAATTGTACGGTCATCTGAAGGGGAAGCCAAATTTGCCAATTGCGCTGTGATAATGCGTGGGTAGTTCAAACGAAAGGTCAAAACGGAAAGTAAATGAAGAGAAACTCTTATTATATTTCAAACAGTTCCCTTGCGGTGTACCATTTCCTTTGAACTATGTTAGATAGCGTGTTTTATGGCAATTTCAATCATCTGAAACAAACATGTTGTTAACAGCCGAGTTTCATCAAGTAGTAATTTTGAAGTTTTCCTCGGCCTACTTTGTTCTAAAGTATTCGAGTCACCGGAATACAATTTTCGGGCTTATAAACCCAAACGTAGCGCAATGAAGCATATTGATCCTCCTGCAGTACGTTGTTTGTGCCATATTAAAGCATCAGGTATCATAAGTTCTGCATCTATGTTGAAGGCTCAAATTACGGCCATTAGTGCAATGCATAAAATATAGACGCAGCTCGCAGCCTAAACGACCTTCCACCAGCATTGTCATCGACCGATTCGTTCTAGTTCGTCGAGTGAAGACTGCTCGAAGGACCAGGCAACCATTTATGTTCGATTACATTATATATAAGATAACCACCTTATAAGTTCGCTTCAACGGAGGCGTATGAGTGTGAATCGTCTCACTTATCATTTGTCTTGGTACACACCACATCACGTGACTAGCTTTAGGGTAAGCCTAATTTTAATGGATGGAGCAGTTCGTATAGGAATGGACCGATACTGAAGTTTAATCTGTGTCTTTACCACGAGCAAATCATTTATTTACACGCGGAATGAACGGAGTTCGATATTGACGGTAATATATGAAGTGACAGACAGGGTCAACTAACCGGAAATGACATTGCAGCGCTGTGAAACGAGGCATGTTCACCGTGCTCGAGTACTCACCGGATCGGGAACGTGTCAGCTGCCGCTGGACGTAGCTCTCGAGGTCCTGCTCCTCCCGATTGCTTATCACACAGTTGAGGACGATGAGAAAGATGCCCAGACCGACGGCGAACAGCCCCGTGCATACCAGCTCGTTCCACCAGGTGCCCTTGCCTGCGAATGGTCGCCGCGCGACGTTAGTGAAAAGAGAAGTCCCTCCGCTTTCGGCCCCCGACAGATACTAACCTAGCAGGTGCCACGATTGTTGCGGTTGATTTGATAGATTATCTGGAAAAAACCCAGCGCCTAGTAAAAAGATTCCGAAAACTACGAATACGACCCCTATGTGCAGCATGCCGATGCTAGTGACTACCTGCGGAGGAGGACCGTGGGAAAAGAGCAAACGGGAATGTGTTGTTGAAAAGGGCGAGCGTAGGATGCCGCGTTTCGTGATGCGGTTCCGTCCAATTTCCGGCCCCCTTCACTGAATGTCCCTTGAGCTCGAACTATGACCCTCTCGATCCAGCCATCTCTCGTCCTGCACGCTAAGGGTTCACCACTCGCCCAAAGAACACTCACCCATGTATGTGTAAACTTACTTTCGTATCTAAATTATTATTATCGGTGATGTGCACTTTCTGCGGATGGAATTTCCGACGGGTGGAGCCGTGCGGCGAGTGGGTGTCGCCACTTTCCGAACTCTGGATGCTGTAGCGTCGCTCCCGGGCCTTCCGCTGATTGTCGCGTCTCTTGCGCTGCCGCTTGATGGCAAGCGCCGAATGGATGCCCACCGAATGCATTTTACACCGTTGCTTCTCTCGCTACGCGGGGAAGTCCTGTGGAAGAAGTGTGCAGAAACGGCAGACGGTTAGTGGGCGAATGGGTGGCTGCTACGTACGCCCCTTTGCGATGCGTCCGAACATCTCGAGTGGAGTGGACTCATCCGTTCTGATAGACTCAAGTGGTTTACGACCGGCGCGAGGTGTTGGAAAGATTCGTACGAGTTCTCGATGTAAGACGGCTTGGTTGAGAAGCATCCGGCGAGATGGGTGGCGACCACCCAGTGCTATCTGGCGGATAGCAGACAGCGCGGATATGGCGCAACCTCACAAACTCATAACCCATAAGCGAATGGTGGTATCGTGGGGCTACGATAGTTTTTTGCAGCTCTCGCCGCCGTTCACGCCAATTCCACCGGTAGCTACACACCGCGTATCTTAGCAGCGATGGTCTCGAGGGAGTTGCTGCTTTAACATTTTATTAAGTTCATAGCCCCCCAGTTTATGGTGGCGTCATCAATCTGTAGTTTTATCGCCATTCGAATGCCATTTCTTCCGTTTGTAGTTGCAGCTTACAACTCGTCTAACTGATGGTGGTGAAGTCATCATCGTGAAACATTAAACGCCAGTCGACATAAAGTCGCGGTCGAGCTGGCGCTGTTGGAATTTGCCAAGGACAGGCCCATTCGAAGAAAATATGTTCCTTTTGCTACAATATGATGAAAGATGTGGCGCAATCTGCTCGCACTTCCAATGTCGACGATCATATGCATGTAAATCATAGCAATGACATCGAAAAGGGAAACAACTTCACACGAGGAAAATGATAACCAATTGGCCCGAAAAAACATTCATCACCAGGATGAGCAGCTCACGCACGCAACGTCGGACAACTGCAAAGCTAAACTGTGAACGAGTGGACCAGAAAGGCCAACCGGGCAGAGGGAGCAGCAATTACCCATCCGTCCGTCTATCAATCGATCGACCCATTCGCAGTAAAACGGATCCAATTAGGAATCGCGTGGAGTTTTCTATCTGTCTCGTTAGCGCGGCATTAGAAACGTTGATTTCCTCCGTTGATTCGATTAACTTTAGCCAGTGCAATTACTTGTTAATTTCTCGGGGGACGGTTTCGATTCGACAGCGTACGAAATGAGGCCAACTTTACTGGAGATTCTGTTTTAATTTGAATCTACTTTCCCATCTAGTTTTGCAATTAGCAGGTACACGGCGGTTATATTCTCGAAGGTCCTGTGAAGCCCACGTTCGAGCGTATGCGAATGAACTATTATTCCAACCCAATAATTCCATCTCTCATTTCATTTTTTCCCAATTAGATGCCACTAAAGGCCTGCAGCAATCGGAACGGTTTCGGGACGGGTCAAACACACTCGAATCCACGAATAAATGTCAATAAACCCATGAGGCGAATCCTGTTCCCACTTCGACCCGACGTAATTGATGTTTAGTAGCTTGCACAAATATTCACCAACACTCGCAGCAAGGATTTCACTTTGTAGTGCGTTTGCACACACATGGGTTGGGGGAATTGAATTATGGATGACCGTTTGCGAATGATGTGTCACAACCGGTTTCGATGCTGAATGTTGTGTAACACATAAAATCCTTCCTGATGGAATTGGAACTCCCGGTACAGATGTGAAAGGTACTAGAGCGCATAACGGGTCTCCGGTACGTTATGCGAAATCCAATTTTGAAATCTCGTTTTCTTCTTCCTTCTTATTGATGTTTTCGTTCGCGGAACATGCTACAGAAGAAACGGTAGCGATCAAACAATACGCACCTGCGTTCGTTTCCGGTTGCAAGGAAGTCGAAACGTACGTAAACATCGTCCACAAACAAACCATTTACTGGCCGGTTCGCGTCATCCTGCCCGCAAGGACATGACCGTTTTAATGTTCATGACGGAATCACTCCACCCCATTTAGAGAATTGTATTTTTCGTCCTCTCTTTCCCTATGTTGGTGTACGTCGGCTAGCTCACGTTCGTTGGCACCGCCCACACAAATACATGCCCGTTAATTTATACCACAGAACGTTCTTCATGCTTCTGGACCGGCTAAGTTGAGAGAAATATGGACGTGAAACATGAGCCCCATCGAGCTTCTATCCTATTACTGCGGGCCGGCTACTGCGGAACTTCGGCATTCAATGGGCCGGCAGTCCAACTTTTCCGACCGCGAGTCTCAAGCTTTTGTCTAGCTGTGTGTTTTCATATTCGTCAAATGGCACGAGCCGCGCATGCCTGCCGGACCCGGCGATGCGACTGTTTTAACTGTCAACTATTTCCTAGATGAAAGTAAATTAATAAGAACAGACATGTGCTCAGGGAAAAAGTGAATAATCAATTTACCCTGTGATAAATTTTTAAATGAATTGCAACATTCTGAATTGAAAATCTGCGGTTAGATTGAATGAATTCGGCTTTTGGTTCATATCCTTCGAAACGGTGCAACATCAAACTCTGCATACAAAATTAAAAGGTCTAATGCGCTATGGTTTTATTAAAATAAAGCTAATGTCCTGCAGATTTAAGAAAACTATTTCAAATCATAAGCATCCTCCATAGTCTAAAATAGCAATAATGTGGCACTCGTTTGTTTTTATAAGTATCAGTTATCCAATCTAGTTTTTTTTTTCGCCGGACTTTTCTTCTATTAATTTTTTAATCAGAAATGCTAATCGATACTGCGGCACCACACAGCTGGTGGAGCATTAAAAAAGCAGGGGTGTCCTTGAAAACGTCTCAGCAAAAACCGTTTCGCGAAAAAAAAATATAAATAATTAAATTTTCCAATTGTGCTTGTGTCTGTCTTCGCGTGACCCGTCCCTAGCCAAACCAGGGAAAACTAAACCAAACCCAACGAACACAGCTGGCATTTGTCGACTGGTAGCGTCGGTGCCGCGAAATATTGCCAACCATATTGAATTTACTTACTACCGGCGAAGGTGAGTCAAGCGGCACGATTACCATTTTGAGGACCATCATTCCTGCCGGTTGACTACGTTCGTCGGTCAGCAAAACTACTGAGGCTATAATTTCTGACACTTGTACAACCACAAACCGAGCACCCCCCCCATTCCCGGGACGACAGCTCCTGTCGCTACTGGGTCTCAGTACAGTAGCGTGTGCTATGGATAAATGGCCATCCGATTGTCGTTTGTCAGCCGCCGAAACATTCGGGACCTGACCGGGTGGTACCTTGTTTACATTCGTTTTCCATTGCTGTGCTTGTTTTTTTTTCGTGGAGAGCATGCCGTGCTGAGGAACGCGTGCGTCCCCTGTACGAAGCTCACTGGAGGAGACCTTCTATTGATTTTACAATCAATTTGGCGTTTTCGATAAACAGACTATTTGTCGGTTCGAAGCCTAGGGAGTAGGCAGAGGAATGGGAAAAAGATGGGATGGTGGTGGGGGCCGCGCACCATTTCCGTTTCGGGTTAATGAAGCTAAATAAGCTTGACAAGCTTGAAAAGGCCCGAAAAAACCCCCCGACGTAGGGAAACCGTGATGATACGAACTTATCCCGAAAAGGGCACAAGGAGCGAGCAGATGGATTGGCCATGGAGCGCTGATAGGTTTCATTTTATCTATTTTATTTCAGCAATCTCGTTGGCTCCAGTTGCGACCTCGGCAGGTTCAGGATCGGCATATTTTTTGTTGTTGTCGCAAGACATTCGAAACGAGTGAGAAGTTAGTTCTCCCCGTCCTGCTTTATTTACGCGTGTATGTGTGTCGGTGTTAAGGTCATTTTTTTTTACCATGAATGAAAGATCGCTTTCTTTTACCGCCAGTGTAGCAGCTTTTGCGTGTTTCCGGTGCGCTTCCAGCGCTTTTTTCCAAGTAACCACTTCGAAGCAGCAGCCTCCGATTTTCCAATTATTGTCGGCCTGGCTTTAGGCGACATCATGGAACCCGGGCATCGTAGCATCCCAGCCATGGGGTATGGGGCTGAAGGTTCAAGGATTTGCACGGCCTAGGGTATCCCTTACGGCGCGCGTGTGTCTTGGAAGTTGGCTGTAAAAAACGTTGTTGGAATGTTTCGGAAAATGGTACAGCTTCAACAACAGATTCTGCCGGCAGGGATGTTCCCGGAAGGGAAGTGACTGTTGTTTCCAAACCGAACCAGAGTCTCGTTGGCCTTGGGTTGGGATATCAATGGCGCCCGAAAGTATTATCCGCACGTCGTAGCCGTCGTCCCTTTTACACATTAGCGAATTTTATGGGAGCTTGGGAGCTTGCGGATTAAAACATATTTGCTTTGAAATCGAATCGTTCCCACATTCTACAAAGTGGCAGTTGCACAAAGCCCCACAAAATGAGTTTCTAGTACGTGGCGGGAAATGTGATTTGCCCGCTAATGGAATATTTCCGTGTGCAAACCAAACGTTTGGAGAATGTCGTCGAGTTAACCGATGGTAAAGGTGAACTATCCGCAGAAAGAAATGGCAGTACAAAGACGTATCAACATGTACGATAAATTTTCACCATGTCAAACCCAGCAATTTATGGTTTTGATGGTGTTGAAGAATTCAACGTGTTCGGCTACCGGTTTGGCTTGGCATGAGGGGAAAAAAGGGACACCAGACCAGTGAGTCAATCCGATGTGCACTGGAAATCGAGAAATCCCCCAGAGTCACGAATTCGCGTTCCCGATTTAACGCTCGGAATCACGTCCTGTTTTGCATACGCACACAAGCTGCCGACTGCCGACTGCCCACTGAACGATGAGAAAGTGAACGAACGGTCATTTATCAGCACCGATCCACCGACAGAAGGCGTGATGCGGACAATTGTTTTATCCGGGGTCTTTTTTGCGATTTTCGGACGGTATTTTTTTCCAGAAAATTTCCCGCCTTCACACCAAGCCATGCGGTCATGGTAACACGCACGCAATAAAAACGTTAGAAAATTGATCGCACAAGTCCTTCTCCTTTGTGACACGAGGTTCGCGATTGACTTTGTGCTTCATGCCAACGTCTGGAAAATCGCGAAACGCAAGCTATTCGAAAACAAAAACCATGGACACGAAAACCCCTGGCGGAAAAACCATTCAAATGTGTTTTTTTTTATGATAGAAATAACATTGTAGTAAAGAGCTTTAGTACATTGTTTGCACTAGCGAATTGGATATTTTCCCAAGTTAGTCGGTGGGAGAGAGACAAACCGATTAGAAGCTACAACCCTTCGTCACGTCGAACACACTATGGCATCGCACATCCTTTCAACCATTTTGAGACCCTTTTCGACTCATTGTCGAATCGACGGAACTCGTAATTATTT